>JAZAYU010000044.1:85044-770185 GCA_038501625.1 Corbicula japonica | reverse complement strand
CGGGTTCTCAATGATCTTACCGAGACCAGAGCTCCTGGAGTAAAATCAGCAAAAACACGATGACAGGGATAAAAGATACAAATCGAGCTTTTAAGAAAAGATTTCCCCATAAACCTTCATAAACTCTTAAACCCCTGCCACCGCCGTGCAACCAAAGAGGTAAGCATAATGATCAACTGTAGATGGGTTAATCACCGGCCTGCAGAGCACTTTAAAATGTCATGTTGGTAACCTTTCTTTTTAAATTTACAGATGTTTTTACGAATAACCGGGGGAAATTCATATTGCCTTTTATCTTCTTAAGTTTATTAAATAAATCTCCATAAAAACTGGCTGTGAAACACCTTGTTTTTAAACTGTACCTGTATTTAAGAATTATATCTGCGATAAAACTTGCAAAAGGTTTTCCTTAATTTGTGATAACGGTAACCTTGTTTTAAAAGTTTTTCTGTTATACAAAGATTACATTCATAGAAATCATTCACATCGTTGCAAGCTCTTGAAAAGCGAACAAGCTAGAGATATAAACTCCGTAAGATGTTGCACGAGGAACATCGCCGTCTAAAAACGGAAAATTTACTATATTAAAATTAAAATCACCTCTTTTATCATATATTGTAGTATTGACGTAACCACTTTCAATGGACAGATCTAGATCAAGAAAGTTTGCTTGCTTTTCTGATGTGTTCGCTTTATTAAGCTGTAGTTCTTTAGGATAAATCTTATTGACCAGTGATGAAAAATGGTTATTATCTATATTTAATAAATTATCAAGGTACCTCGAGGTGTTGCCTGAATATTATTTGATTTAAGCTTCTTCAAAACGTCATTTGAATTTTTTATAGACCAAAATAAATTGTTGCCAGTGGTTTCAAAAACTCTTTTCGCTATACATAATTACATGTTCTTTTATAGCTGTAAGACAAGATGTTAAGAGCACGGATAATTTTGTTGTTGTACAAGAACTAGAGTTGGAAATAAATCTTGCTTTGTACGGTGTTTTGAACATTTTAGGCAACCAATACATAGTAGGTACTTTGTCTTGTTTCGGCTCAAAACTGATGCTAAATTGTGTAATTTGTAGAGAGTGTGCAGTAACAATATCACTCCCAGATGAAGAAGTCAGTGTATCAGCAGTAGTTCTATTTAGCTCTTCAGTTTGAACATTAATATAGTGTACACGTCACACAATAATTACGTTATTTAAGGCCTTATCAGCAGGTGTTAAAACAAATCTGTTGTGAAAAGATTGAATACCCTTTTTCAAATGACGAAAGTTAAAACGAGGTCGAGGTGGTAATAAAGCTATGTTTCTTTTATAGACGGATATACGAGTGTCAATTACTTTGAATATTTGTTTTTTCCAGTTTGAAAGAGCATAAGACTCAGCATGTTCTCGTTTACACCATTTATTGCAAAAAGAGTTTAAAGACTCTGCAATTTCCGCACGACAGGTATTTAAGTCGATGTCCGATGGAATTCTATATTTCGGACCTTTTGAAATTAAATTGCGGATTCTAAAGTCTTTGATAACATTTAGATCCCCTGTAACGATGTGACCGGCAGGTTAATAAACAATTTTGAATTGGAACAGTCCCATGATATTGGTGTATTCTCAACAATCTGTAATTTCACAGTAAAGATAGACTCTTATATTTCCTTTTGATTATTTCCACACATTATTGTTGCACTTTACGATTTATGATACTTTGAAATACAGTTTCAGGCAATCTGAAATTCTTTTTTTTTTAAGATTTCTCTAAAACTGCATGGAAATTTGGTTTATGTAACTTGTGCAATACTTCATTTATCTTAAATAAACTCGTTTAATTTCTATTCAACCGCTGCAATTTCTGTGAAGTGGTCCATGGAACACCATTTCCATCTAGTCTAAGCTTTTTCCGTAATTTTCTATTAGCGTAATTAACTTTAAAATTTACTTCTGGTAAATCTATACTATTAAATGAATAGGTTTGCCGATTTGTCGGAAAATCAGCTCGATCGAAAGCTATTCTATGTCGCCCAAACACTGATATGTCAGCATCTATATTTCATTTTATTAAAATAAGTTCTGATATATTAAAAATAGAGAAAAGAGCCTAAACAAAATACCGGAAAACACCTAAAAAGTCGGTTGAACTTTTTTTTTGCAAAGTCACCTAGGTGGTATGACGGTTTGTCCGTTAATCACAAATAAAATAGATAATCTACAATGTTTTATAAGTGCGTTGAATTTCACTACAGTATTAAACATTGTCAACATGATGCTGAATTATAATATAACTGGATTTTCATGAAACTTTTCTGTGTACAAGCATTTGAACATGTTGCGGCAGTTCACTATTTTAATTTACGCCTTCAAAGTTATAACATTCCGTTATCGAAAATATTAAAAATGATAGTAGATAGTAAAATAGTCAGTTTACAGGTCCGTCTCTTGCTACAGGCATGCCTGTCTAATGCAAAAAGGAAGATTTTCTAAGAGCGCGCGTTGCGCGGGTCTCCATCTAGTTATACATAACGTAACCGCGTTACTATAACTAGTTTAAATTCAACTTCAAAAGCAATTCAGAATATAATAGTATCAAACTATACCATTATGTGCGCTAAAATGACTGACCTAGCTAAAGTGAAGATCATGTAATATTCATGAAATGGTGGTGGCTTCATAAATGGTAGTGTAATATTGGTCCTCAATTGGGGCGCCTCACAGGAAATGATACCTTCGGGGATATTTTTGACATTTTAGTTTTCCCTATATTTGGAAAGAACTTACATTTATTTGCTATTTCATAATAACAAACAGGTGATTTTTATTACACATTTTAACAATAAAATGATATTTTTAACGCGAAATCCATAAAAATTAATGTCGTCTGCAAAACTTAAAGACGTCTTAAGTTGACGACATCTGTCCGAAGGAACCTTTTCCCGTGATGCGCCCCAATTAATCTGATCCTAATTTCACACTAACTAGTCACTACTCGTTATTTGCATCGTGGAACAATAAGTAAGAAATGGGCGATTGTATTGCAACTATATCATTTGCTTATCTAGTTGGGCAACAGAGATAATGAAGGTTTCCAGTAAGGTAAACCGCTAACCTGACTTTGGCATGGCTTATGAAACGTTTGCAACTTTTCTTTACCTTCAGTTTCGCTCAAAAGTTTCGTTGGCATCTATGTGTCCACCCTTTAATTGAACGCTTCACACAAACGAAGGGGCTGCATGTTCTCAGGGCCCCGGGAGCTGATCACGGGAAGGGAAGAACGTGACTCAGCATGTTAAGAAACATCCATTGCTGCAAGATTAGCTTTCAACTCTTCAATTTCCTGGCGTGATCGCATTGCCTCAAAAGTGTGCTGCGCTCCTCGTCCAAACGCTCGTATGTAGCCCTTTCCTCTCTCGTAAAACGTCCAAGTTATCAGGATCATATTTGAGTTTCGGGCCTAACATCTTTAAATCCCTTTAGAGTATCCTCCTTTCGCTCCAAATCCGATATTTTATTATCAAATGATGGTCTCGTTAAACGAGACGTTTTGGGTCTAGCTGGCTGTATATTCCGCCATTATAAATACATATATTTCGTGAAATAAATTCAGACGACCGCTTAACGCGATAAAATTTTAACAATGAAGGCAGTGAGCGCCATTTATTTGCTGGCTTTTGACCTAGTTTTGCAACCAATGATATACGGTAAATTAAATGCGGATAATAAATTATGCAGAATATGAATATAATATGCTAACGTCTCATTTTTTATAATTAGAATAGAAGGGGCTAAGCACAAAATAATTTTAAGTTTGCGATTAGGGTCATTTTGTCAGAGACAGGCTCATATGTTTTACCCAATACGTTCAATTTGCAACTATTTGTAATATGCGACGCAGAATAATCGTCTATTCCGTTATTTAACGATACAACCCCGTGCAGTGGAAAAATTGCAGTTTATAATGGCAATGTCCTTTTCCAGGGAATTCTCTTCATTTTTAAAAAGGCAGACAGAAAGAAAACGTATAAATCGCTATTATCTATCTTATTTCAAGCTTTTAAATTACATATTCACTGCAAATGTACTCTTATATCCTCCATTTTGTTTCTTTCAGCAGTCGAAAACCACCTTATACATAAACTAAAATATTTTGGCGCGTCGCGGGAAAAGGTACCTTTGGTCATATTTTGTGACATTGAAGTTGTTACTATATTAACAAAGAACTTACAATAATATACTATTTTCTCATAAATAAAAAGTGTTTTTGTTACACATTCTTTAATAAAATGATATTTTTACCGCGAAATGAAAAATAATAAATGTAGTCTGCTCAACTGTATGACGTCATTTCGAGGATTGACGTCAACTGTCCGAAGGTTCCTTTTCCCGTGACGCGCCCCATATGAAAGCAGAGACATAAAAAATTCATAAAAGAATTATTGATAAATACAGAAAGAGCTAAGCTTCTGTTCTGTATCATATGTTTTAAATACATTCAAATACGAGGGATGATCCAAAATAACGTAGACTTTTGGTATAGTTTTTATATTATTCAAAATACCACAAATAAAATTACACAATCTTAAATTGGAATATGACCAGCATATTTTTACAAAATATCAGCAAAATACAACATCACGTAAATAAACTATGAACAATTAAAATCATACACTAACCGCTATCCGGCGCACGTCAAATTAGATCAAATAACGTCAACGACGCTAATTCACGGACACAGTCACCGGAATGCGATTCCGGGGAACCCATTAATCGAACATAGTAGTGTATCATTGCTGGTCAAAGTCTCGCAAGTGGTTATGAGGCGATCAAAAAAGTGGTCCTCTTGTCGCTCGTACCGCCGAAGAAACGACCGGGAATGCAATACCCACAGTATCGCAGTACTTTAGCAACAGGCGTGTAACTGTTAAAATAACTCATTACAAATTTGTATTTGTTAATATATCACAAGTCTTTGCATTGTGGACACAGTCTGTGTAGCTGTTACTCAAGTGTAATCAAAATTATAAATAACTTATTTATTCTTATTTGATAATAAATGACTTTGTAATGATTCAAAAACCAAACAAAAAGATTTTTTTTGAAAAAAAACAACATAATTTTAATTTATTAATTAATTATTTACACACCTTTAAAAATGTCATTTGTTCGGCAATATCCGTTGCAAGGTACCTCATCCAGTCTAGAATAGCTCGAAAAGCGCCACAATAGTTAGAATTTAGTCCGCTTCAATAACCTCCCGGCTTGACGTCACTGCCGTCACGCCGATTTTTTTTCTTTTTTCCTTACCCCAGGCCTTTTTAATGGCTCTTCTGACCGTAAAAAAAAACAATAGTACCACTTAAAAACTAGAGCTCGGCTTACGGAAGTTTTCATTTGCGTCTGCTAAATTATTATAGCTTTTCATGAGGTGATTATCAAAGACCATGACAGAATTTTATAATAGAGCGTATTTCCGGGCGATCTGACGACGACATTTCTGACGTTTTAACGTTGGTGTTAGCTCTCTTAAATATTGACTGTTTTTAAAGCGCATTACAGTTCACCCTACTTTTTCAGCCAATCACAACCCTTGCATTTTTGAATTTCTAGCTCGATTTATTTCATATATTGGGTTATTGGTGACACCAATAACTGACTTATTGAGTCAATATTGCGACTCAAGCTGTCAAATGTCAATCAAATCTGTCTGGCTCGCTCTCCGACATGAAAGGGGCGGGTGAACTGTAAGCAAGTTATAGTTCATATATTGTAATTGTATGCGAATTAAAACCTGCGTTCGCCTTCGGCTCACTTGGTTTTAATTTCGCATACAATTCCAATATATGAACTATAACCTACACTTATTACACCTCACGTGATTAGTTTACTATATAGCGTAATGTGACGTCACAGGGAGATAATCGCTACTGTCACATATGCGACAGCATCATGTCACCCTCGCGTGGATCTAAAAATAAATATCTTGGAAATTCGATTACAAATTAACTTTTACGCATGCGTAATTGACCAAGGGAGATAAACGCATTTTGATCATTATTTGTAGCCGCTTATTGAGCATTATTGATTTTGGACTTCCGGCGCTTGATTTTGTTCCCAAACGAAATTTGTTCATAGTCAAGATCTCTAAAAAAACAAATGTTCGGTGTAATAAAATAAATATCACATCCCATTGGGGGAAACAGTACGAAATGTTAACCCTTGAGAAGGTAATGTCAACCTCGGCTAACACCTCGGTTGACATTACTTCTCTCGGGTTAACATTTCGTACTGTTTCCCCCAATGGGATGTGATATTTATATATTGTCAGAATGACGTAAAATTTCGGCATGACATCATTTGTATACCGTGCTTTGACGTTGCGAAGTTTGGCTCTTTTTCCACTAGTAGTTTTGTTTTTATTGACAGGTTTATTCTTTATAAAGTACAATGGCAACGGCGTGTGCCGCCTACGTGTTACCATGGTTATTCAAATAAGCGAAGCGCTTTTGAAATCGATTAAATATATGAATATTTTAGTTCAGTTTGTTACGTTTGTTTTCTGATTGAATTTAATATATAATTTATGCGAACGTGTTTCAAATTAAGATGCAATGACAAAAGTCTACGTTATTTTGGATAATCCCTCGTACTTTGCGCAATTTTGGGAATCTCAGTTCTTTTATTTCATTTAAACGTTACAATCTTTTTCTAAAAAAGATTAAGGAAAATAACTCAATTATGTCGAATTCATTGCGCATTATTTTGTTTTTTATTTCATATAATATTAACCGAAAATCTTTTTATAAACGTCCTTTATCTATTTAAAGACATTTCTAGTTTCTTTTCTAGAGTATAATGCTACAGGCATGGCCCTCTAATGTTATACATTTTGATAACTTTCCACCTTACAATTTGTCTTAAAACGTTTTCAAACCACTATTAAATAAAAAAATATTTACATTGTGCTAGATTTTATCCAATTTTCAAGAATGTAAAAAGGCGGTTATTTAGAATAATTGAAAGCACCGCTGGGAATCGAACCCGCACTACGACAGTGCCTAGCCGAACACTCTACCGGACAATAACCCTGATATACTGTGTGTCCTTTGGTAACACCGAAAACCGATAAATATACTGTTAACAGTATTGACTGATTTAAACATTTGTTATACGGGGAGACTTTCTCCGCCCGCCACACTGCACACACATTTTCATTTTGTAAATAGTTGTCTGTTAGTTAAGCTTCAGAGTTTTCAGGGATACAATAATTAAAAAAGCACGCTAGATAAGTTCGTTAGCCTTTAAGATATTAGCCTTCTGGCGGGCAACTTTTCTATTAACGCATCGTTTGTTTTTTATGTTTGATTCAGTAAAGGACTGGTATAATTTGAATTTGGTCTTAAATAAGTCACTTATTATTCTTATCTTTAAAATGGGGCGCGTCACGGGAAAAGGTTACTTCGGACTTCTTGAAATGACATCACAAAGTTAAGCATAAGACATTGCTTATTACGGATTTTGAGATAATTTTAATATTATATTGTCGAAATGTGAAATAAAATTACCAAATAGTTATTAGAAATTAATAAATATTAGCAAGTGTTTTCCAAATGTAAGCGACAACAAAAATGTCAAAAGGCACCTTTTCCCGTGGCGAGCCCCAAATGATTTAAATGTGTACGTGATGTTTTATTTCGTATCTGCACATAGATGAATGGATTATAAAGATTTATATAATTAATCAATTGTTGCCAGACTATCACATCTTTCTTCGACAGTATTTATTTCCTCTTTATATAACGATAAAGTGGTCATTGTCGTTCTAAACTACAACAGAAAAGCACTTCATGTTTTCGTAGAAGAATAATAGTTGGTCACGTTCAAAGCAACAGAATATCGTCTGAGTGATTATTAATGCCAGAACGTTAAATGTACTTTTCGGAGTCACTCTTGCGACGAAGAAAAGCATGCGATATTTAATGCTACGTTACAAAAAGGCCTATGCATTCTGTTATAGTGTTACAAAAATCCAGAAATCATTCTATTTGGAATACTTTAAGAACTTTAAAAAGGGATACCCTGCAGTTTGTACTTTTATCTTCTAAAATGCTAGGCTAAACTTGGTTATTAAGTTAAGGTAAAGGTGTGGCTTATAGTCTGTAATTAATGTATTTAGCCGACTTTCACATTTTACCACCCGATCACTGGATATATAAGTCGTCCGTTAACAGTGGGCGCCGTAGGCAGTCACTCAACATTGACTTATATTCCTCGCAGGTACCCATTTATAAACCTGGGTGGAGAGAAGCAATGAATGCTTAATTTCTTGCTTATTTGAAATCACCATAATATTTTTAAGCAGACTCTGTAAGAGTAGTTATTTTGTTATATAGTTATTTGGTGTCTTGATAAGGTATGTGAGGATATATTGCAGGTCTGGATGTCATATTACATAAATCACAGGCGAGAGGTAATATGACGTCAAAATCGGCAATATATCTTCATATATCCTTTCAAATATTTAAATAAACAAATACTTGTATTATACTGCATTTCCAGGCACAGAATTAGAAACTATTTGTTTTTCATTTGTTTCTATAATATAATAATCCGATTCATTATTTTCAATTTAACAAATTTGGCACAAATATTTAATATAAGTTGATAATCCCTGAGCAAACCTCTTTACAAAATGTTAGATCTGATGACGACCCGAAGACACCGTAAATAAGTAATAGCGGTTTTCCCCGATTACTATATTTAGAAATTGTCAACACAGGAAGTATGATTAATAACGCTCGCAAAATATTGTGAAGATGTCTTTACATTTGAAATGAATGCAATACTAAACACATATATCTCCAGTAACACCCCAGTTACACAGAGCCATCGGTGAGTGATCGGTGAGCTTTTCAGCCAAATTATGGAGTGAACCGATGACAACGTATTAAACACCGATATCACCTTTTGGTCACCTGTTTGCCACCGATCAACTGCTCTTGAGAAAAGATAAGTTCTGTCGGTGAAAAATAACCGATTGGGATTTTTGAACATGTTTAAAATTCTCGATCGGTGAAAATATTTTACAAATAACCGATCGACGGCCTGTCTACAACCGCTGTCAACGATCGACAACCTGTCTACATACGATATCGCCGATGGGCCACCGATAAGCAACCGATCAACTAATACCTACCACCCATAGAAAACAAGATGAGAATTAAAGCGTGGGATTTTGTCGGTTTTGATCGGTGGTTAATAGGGAATCAATCTGTGACCAATCGACTGCTGCCTTCATGTCATCGGTGATGTTTTTCGGTAAACTGAAAAAGTAATCGGTTTTCATCACTTAACATACTTTTTTAAAGAAAAGAACCGACGGCAACCTATATCACGAGATATGCAGGCTCTTTATCACCGATGTCACCGATCAAACAAAGATAACCAAATATGAATCACCGGCAATATCTGACGGAAAGTGTTGAACCACTGATGATAAGCTATTAAACACCGATTTATCAGCGTTACGCCCGATTTAGCTCCGATTTACAAACGACAAAAACCGATAGGATTTCAGCATTTTTACCGATGAAATCATCCTTATCACCGACCCATTCCCGTTTGAGTTGGTTTAGGTCTCATACAAGCAACCTATGAAATATTTATTTAGCCGATTGAACACTAGTCCATCACCGATGGCCGGTTACACGGAAAATCTCATGCATGGCAACCGACCAAAACAGCGAGTAACTTAAATTAAAATAACATATTGGGCACCGACCGTCTGTGTAACTGGGGCCTTAACTTAAATTAAAATAACATATTGGGCACCGACCGTCTGTGTAACTTTGGCCTAACTTGTAATAAAATAACATATTGGGCACCGACCGTCTGTGTAACTGGGGCCTAACATATGTCTTACGCAGGCTGTCAAAACTTAAAATGGTTTAAAATACTATTTTTACTTTCACGTTTGCGATTTTGTAGGCGACAATCTGATTGGTTCAAAGGGTTAGTGATAAAAGCGCGTTTTAGTAACTCGTCGTCAGATCCTGATAGCGTAGCGGTTTTCAGGAAATGATTTTAATCAGATTGTCCCTGAGTATACAAAAAAGTTTACAAAAATGTTGTCTTAATTTCATGAGTGAGAGAGAGAAAGAATAAAATTGATGAAAATGGAACTTTGAAAGCCACCGAACACGATAAAAAATGAAAAGATTGCAGATTGCGGGATCGGAATGATAGAGACTGTTCATGAGTAGTAATGGAATTGCATACTACTGCCCGTGCCGCCTAGCCCCGGGTTGAGCGAAACTTTTTTACACCAGTAAACAATACAATTTCTATCCATTCAAAATGATTGTATGTTCTGAGGTTTTGTTTCAAAATAGATTTTATGTGACAAATGTGTCGACTGCTTCCAACCAGGAACTGAGGAGCGCCTAACAAACGCCCAGCACACACTCTTGCTCCTGATGATGGCTTAATTACTTTTGTCGCACATTTTCCCAAACGGATAGAAGCAACAATCACATAAAACATTCATTGAAAACTTAGTTATATACCATAAGAGGTATATTTTTTAATTTCTGTGTTCACGCAAGGCCAGCTAAATACACAAAAAACGCTCTGGCATTTTCATAATTGAGTTTAGGTAATACTTTAAATGTTACGTCTATTGAAACTAAAATGAAAGCGTTTTTTGCATCAGTCGTTTAAAGCCCCAGCCCTAAAACTTAAGTAAGAATATACTATTGAAAAATCATATTTGTCCATATAGACTCCAATATATAAACTCTCTAACAAAAGGTCCGATCGAATTCTTTCTTATAGACGGGATTTTCAATGATATTGTTAAATTATAGTTAACGAACTTTTAAGAAGCTAAATATGGTGGAGGTATATTTAGCAACCCATTTTTGACGAAGAGACCACTTCATGCGCGATCTCGATTTCTGTGACGTTTCGGAAATCCTACTTTCGCTTTTAGTCGCGCGGACCAAATTTATTTTAGTAAATTAAAATTTTATTAGCCCGAACTAATGCTGCAAATTTGTGCCTATAGTTCCAAATACATGTGATATTTCATACAAGAGTGGGTTAAATTGAAGTAATTCCGCTTTAATGTAATTTAAAAAGGTTAACAATGTATCTACTGATTCCTTGAATTCGAAATTTGTTTTTTTTTGTTCTTCATTTTAACGTTATTGCTTAATTATAAACTAAAAAACATTCATGTAAGATATGATTATTTTAATGGGTTATGATGCCTACTGTCCAAATAACTCTACAAAAATGATTCTATGTAAGTTTCCGTCTTTAAATGCAACATTGTTGATCTGATGAGTAGGTTGGAGTTATTTCACCAAGACAACTTGTACTTGTTTTGTGATATGAGAACCTGTTGGGGCAAGTGTGAGGTTGGTGCACCCTAGAACCAGGTTTAAACCCTCATTAGCATTTCTTTTACCACTGACCATTTCAAGGCGGTAACCCCAAGGGTTCTCATTTTCGTTAATTGTTTGTGGCGTCTTATTCGAATTAACATACTTAAAACAAACATGCTCTTTCTTCCTCTTTTTCTTTTTCGTTGCGTGGAGAGGCTGTGTTTTGTGAGTGTGGCGATTCCTGATATGCATATTTCACTTTTTTATTCTACAAAACAGGACATTGTCCGAAAATTCGAATAATATGGGTGGATGAATTTTCAGAGAAGACATTTACTAAAGAATAAAAGCACAAAATCATAGTATTAATATTGCTTTTGGAAGAAATAAAAATGAAATGGAAAGGAATGAAAGGGAAATTCGCAAAATAAAACAATAAAAGTGCTTGCGTAGAGAACGTATGAAAGAGAAGTATCACTGAATTTAAAGGGTCCATTAGGAAAATCGGACGTTTTTAAATTGGTGTTATTTTTATTACATACTGAGTGAGCCTCTGTTTTTATTTTCAGTTTGATATTAGATCAATAAACTTGAACGTGATTTGAATAATAAATATGCGTTTCCCGAGATACTTTAAGGAGTGTATAAAAAAGTCGTGATACATTTGGTTGATGGCAATAAGTGTCATTCCTTGTTGTGATAAAGGATTGAAACGACAACGCAATCCCTTCTATCATGATAAATGGTACAGTACTTGATTAAGATAGCGTTAGCTGGCATATTTTCTATCACTGAACTTAAAATTGACCAAACTCTTTAGAAAAGGGACATTTTTATTCTAATAAATGGAAATGGAAGTTTGAAAGCCAATGAAGCGCAAATTGATTATTCTAATTCAAGCACTATATTAGGTATTGTGTGTGTCTAGACTCCAATTTCACATCGGTTACAAACTATTAAAAATTTAAATTTATTTGTATCGTTTTTTCTAACTTGATGACTGTATTGTAGTATAAGCCAAGCCGTATTTGATTATCGCTTGGAATATATGCAATACGTCTAATGTCCCGGCTTGCTCAGTCGGTAGCGTTTTCGGAATTCCATGGCTAGGCGCTGTCACCGTGGCGGTGCGGGTTCGCTCCCCAGTAGAGTCAATATTATTCTAGATAAAAATGCCAACAATACGTTTTATTGTACTTTGCATTTAGGCGTTAAAATGTAAGGACATTTTATATTAATCGTCTAGGGTTGTTAAGCTTTATATATTTAAAAAAACATTTTATAAGAGACATTTAAAATAGTCTACACAAGAAACTAACTTGTTAAGGAAATGGCAGGAAATGGCATAGAGCTGAAACTTTTTGAAAAAATAAAATCAAGTCGCACACTGTCGCACAATCTTTCATCAAAACGTGGCAGATACAAGTCATGTGGGCCTATCTACTAAATGTGTAGATAACTCCAAAGCCATGCCATGTAAGAGACAGATACAGACATACATTTCTTATCTTCAAAAAGGTGAAATATGCATATCATGAATTGCCGCATTCAGAAAAAACAGCCTCCCCACACAGTCAAGATGAGAGAGGGAGAGAGAGCATGATTAATAAAATGATCAGTTTTAAAAAGACACGACAAACAATTAACAAAACTTAGAACCCGAAGGGTTACCGCCTTGGAACGGTCAGTGGAAACGGAAGTTCAAGCAAGCCTAGGTACTGCCGCATACAATGATTGACATCCTGCAAGGTTTCAAAAAGGCATATTACCATAACGGAAGGTAACTACATGTAAGAATTGTTAATACACTGAATGTCATACAATGAAGATTTGCTTACTTTTCGAAAAGTTACGTGTAATAAACATCTTTGGACGTTCATGTGAACATCAAAATGCTCTGCGATTGATTGCAAAGCTATTTTTACTAACTTGAAGGCAAATTGAATATTTTTTGTTCTTGGTGTGGCAAGTACCAATTTATTTTATTCAGAAACTCTATAATTCACTGGAAACCATACAATAAAACGGCTCTATTAAATAAGTAATTGAATGTCTCTTATAGGTAGTTGTCCCTCATAATGCATATGACATAGTTGTTCTTAAAATGGTTGATGTCATCATACTATTCAGTAAGTTAAAAAAAAATTCTTTGTTAATGTATACGCTCTGGGGTGGGCATAACTATTAAACAGTTTCTATGGTCAATATACACTTTTACCTAATTAACCGTAATTAATCGTAGTATGTTTAAATATTCAACAAAATAAAGTGCTTGTCTGGCGAAACGTCAATGCCTTCTGGCAACAAAAACAAAGCCAGATGCACTTAGAAAGGGAATTAATTTAGCTTCAAACACCTACAGACATAGCGTAATTAGCTTAATTGAGGATTCTACTTACAATGTTTTGAATCGAAAATTGACTGTGAAACTTATATTACTAATATTCTGGTTTTAAATAGTCAATCATTGGGCAGTAAATTTCTTTCTTTTTACAGTATTTTTCGATTAATAGCGCAAATGAAGGTCATCTGTTTGACGGGCTTGGTTAAGTTAAGGCAGGTATTCAATATATAAAAAGAAAACGCGAAAATCAGGGAACACGACAAATATCAAAATATAATATGCTCTGATTGATTAAGCCCTTTAAATGAGCAGTAATGGAAATGCTTATTACTGTCAACTCCGTCTAGCACCAGGGCGCAACACAATATTTTCACAAACATAAATATCGTTTTCAACGGTCTTCAAAGTAATTGATTATAGCACTGATTGAATGTACGGGGAGCCGATTTATAGCCGCCACACGGCACAAACAACGCAAATGTAGATGATAAAGAAGATTTGAATGCCACCGAACACGACAAAGTGTAAAAGTTTGTTATGAATCTATAGCAATACACTTTGCGGCATAACTGTGTAAATATAAGTCATGACACATTATTATCTAAACATCATTTTAACAGCTCAGCCGGCATTGCACCGTGGCGAAACAATATAGGAGCAAATTTTCAATAGAAATAAATTGATATTTTCCAGACACATCTTGCAAAACGATAGATCATGGAATCAAATTGATAAAGCTACATTAAATCAATTTTATATCCTATTCGATATACATTGAATTGTGAGTATACTCTAAAAGCTTGAAATATAGTAAGGAACGTCAATTGTACCTCTTCTTATTCATTCGCTTTTAACCCTTCCCCCTTGCTAACGTTAACCACATTTTATTAGGAGAGGTAAAACCAAAAGTCAGATTATCTTTAAAAGCTAAATATTTACACAAATATGTGTCTTGCTCAATGGCCTTCAAAGAATTACATAACTGATAATAGCACTAAAAAAGATTCAGTCTACTAGGTTATTTTAGAAGTACAATATTATATATGAATTTTCCCAGAAAAAAAACACAAGGAAACCAACAGCAAAACAACATCCTAATAAATCAAAGTCTCAGACAGTCACTAATGCTCATCCTTAAATCCAATGCGAGATCTCAGCCAAAATATTATCATTAACAATCTGGGTTATTACCGTTATATAACAGGTTGTGCAACTTTTAAAGAAGTCTGCATTATATAAAAGTGCTTGTACATGTAAAGTTGGTAAATAAAATTCTACATTAAAACCAGGTTTTCACTTTAAATTTGTTGTTTGATAATGTTGTCTTATTTAAAGTTCATCTGTTTATATTTTTCTCTCTGCACTTTGGCTGTGTGAGGTCTCGGTGTCCAAGTGTGGCTATTCCTGGCTTCAAGTCGCCATTTCAGCCGATCAGATGCTTGAGATTTGAGACTGGTTTCCAAGCTCAGTTTTATAACCTTGGGCACAGGTATGCATGTTACACGATTGTTTTCAAAATCTACTAATTTGAAAATAACGTTTGTTTAAATAATCGTCTATATCTAATTGTCGTTAGAAAACAAAATTGTCAGTTCTTTACAAAAAGTAACAACTAAAATGCAAAGGCATTGTTTTCCATGGCATGCCCCAAAACTTATATACAACTTCATTTGTTGCTTAAAACTTAAACACGTAAGGCGGTGGACGTTACTCTATATCCGACTTATCCAAAGATTCCATCTTAAAGAAATAGAAAAGTGAAATATGCATATCAGGAATGGCCACATACAGAAGAGTCAGCCTCCCCACACATCCTACAAGAAGAGATGAAAAAAGAGTCATGGGTAATAAAATGATCAATTTCAAAATTGACATCACAAACAATAAACGAAAAAAAGGAACCCGAGGGGTAACCGCCTTGGAATGGTCAGTGGCATAACCAGTTGCCCCTGAGGGTTTAAATTTGGTTCTTGGGTGCACCAACCTCGCACTTGCCCCAACAAATTCTCATATAAACAAACAAGTACAATTTGTCTTGGTGAAATATATCCAACTCATCCATCAACTCGACAATGTTGGATGCAAAAGCAAACAAACATAAAAAGCTAAAAGCATTGTTTAGTAAAAGGCAGAAACAATAGCAGGGTTCATAAAAAGTAAAGTACACGGTCCTTTAAGGTCGTTAGTCTGCAGGAAGGGTGCCAGATGCTCAAAAGCGTGCCTGTGTCTTCATACATATGCAAGAAAATTAAATTTCAGCCAGAAAATATGTCTAAATAGCCAGAAATAAGGAAACACACTCTTGGCAAATACAGTTTATTAGCGAGTTTGGCGTCTAACTCTAGACACTAACGGTTAATGTTTTCGTAGCATGTAAAGCTTACTAAAGCCACACTGTTTTGCTCATAAAAAGTGAAACATTAATAAAAAAAAAAGGCCTGCAACTTTTGAAATGTGAGTAACACTTACTTCATTGCTAATGCATTTAGATAACACTGACATATAGGAAATGCGGTATCTCAACAAAATGATAATTTTTTCATAAAGCAAATAACCGATAGACATGTGTTTACAAAAAGTTCTTGATATGCGTTTTCTTATTTATGATAAAATGTCCAATATGCCAGAAAGGACCTTCAGCTATGTTCGTTTTAAAGTACATATGCATGTAAACTGTCTGGTAAACGGGTGTACTTAAGTCAAATTACCAAGGCATCTTGCATCTTGTTTTGATGCTCTAATCAAAGTTGTATAATATATTATGCACATGATCAACTGAATAGGTATAAAGATTCCGAAAAAAAGTGGTGAATGAAACCATCAGTACAACAAGAGCTGTCACTAGAAATTGACATGTGCCCCCGAAAAGTTGCTTTGCAATAAAACTGGTACATGTATACATATATAATTGAACAAGACTGTGGAAAAGAAATCAGACAAGAAATGGAGCATAATTCTAAGTGAAAAATTACAAGTTAAAGCATATAATTGGGAGATAAATAAGGAAATATGATTGCTAGAATTATATGATCTGGAAGATGATCACGTGTTTCATGTCTGTGGTAAATCCCCCAAGTGAATAACAAATTATAATAAAACTATAAATAAATATACATAAATAAATATAATATAATAACTCTGAATCAAAATTCTAATTTTAAAGAGGAGATGATCCTGGAAATAATATTGTTTGAGTTATGGACATTAAAATATATGATGTGATGTGATAATGAATTATGTGGGGATGATTAAGAACATATATTTGAAGTTTGAAGATAATCCCTCAAGAAATATAGATTTACCATTTAGGGCCCAAAACTCTTTCAAAAAGTATCCGAGCGGAAACTCCTGACGAAATGCACAACAAGGCTTGGTGACAAACGCTCCTGTGAAGTTTTAATGAAATCCCCATTGGAGATGTACCGTGGACAAGATTATTATTATAATATAGAAGTTATAGTAAAAATGACTAAGGGCCCATAACTCGGCAAAAAATAATCCGAGCAGAAACTCCTAAAAATATGCACAACAAGGCTTGACAAAAAACACTCCTGTGAAGTTTCATTAAAATCCCTTAAGCGATTTTGAAGATGAAGACAAGATTTGACCATAACAGATATTTCAGACGGACGGACGGATGGACGGACAGTGCGATTACTTAATATATGCCTCCCTTCGGAGGCATAATAAAAATAGATGGGTAAGCACTCTGAAAGCCGCCGACCACGACAAATATTTAAATATTGCAGGCTCAGTTTGACTGAGCCTGTTCATGGGCAGTGATGGAAATGCATATTATTATACTAATCTATCCCAAACGGTGGTGTGCATATGGGGTAAACATTTAACCTTTGTGGTATTTAAAAGTATTGTTCAGATTGTTTTTAAAAGTGTGCCGTTTACAAAATTAGGTAATAAGAATAATGTAAAAAAAATATGGAAACTTTGAAAGATACCGCCTACGACAAATATCAAAATAATGCAGGCTCTATTCGACTGAGCTTGTTTATATGCAGTAACTGAAATGCGTATTTCTGTCCACGCTGCAAAGAAAATAAACTTTTGCTGTTGACAAAGATGTTGCAAACAGCAACACCAGATGACACCAAATGACAACTTGGATCATGCAAAAAATATTGCAGGCTCTATTCGACTGAGTTTGTTTATGAGCAATAACTGAAATGCATATTACTGTCCACGCTGCCAAGAAAATAAACTTTTGCTGTTGACAAAGATGTTGCAAACAGCAACACCAAATGGCACCAAATGACAACTTGGATTATTAAGATTTATATTGTCTTTTTAAATTATTTTGATGTATTGGCAGTTTTTAAAAGTCTGCAACTGCGTCAATGCAAGGTTTCAATCTGATTATCAAAATCACGTCGTTTCCTTCAACGAAACTATAATGTTCTTTACGAAATCCTTACATATTTACATTTGACATTTACTTATTACTCCAATACCGACGGCTTTTTGAACACATAAGAGAAGAAATAATAATCTTCGTATTTTATATGCGGAGGGTCTGAAGCTGGGCTGAAGGTTATAAAGCTCAGATTGGAAACCAGTCTCAAATCTGAGTCGCCATTTCAGCCAATCAGATGCTTGAGATTTGAGACTGGTTTCCAAGCTCAGTTTTATAACCTTGGGCACTGTTGTAAACAAAATAAAATCCCTTTAGTTTATCTACGTACTGCTTCTTCTGAAAGCAAATGGATTACAATCTGAAACAATGGAAGAGTTATTGTTTTAAAAATATATCAAACTGATTGCAAGAGGACTTACTACTGCTTTGATACGCATTAAGGTTATAAAACTTTATAGCAAAAACACTCTATAAACAAGAATTCCATGCAAACTTTTTCAACTACATTTTGAATATTGTTGCAAAAAAAGGTGAAATATGCATATCAGGGATCGCCACATTCAGAACAAAACAGCCTGCCCACACAGTCAAGAAGAAGAGAGAGGGAGAGAGCATGGTTAATAAATGATCAGTTTTAAAAAAAGACACCACTAACAATAAACAAAAATGAGAACCCTAGGGTTACCGCCTTGGAACGGTAAGTGACAAATCAAATTGCCACTAGGGGGTTAAACCAGGTTCTAGGGTGCACCAACCTCGCACTTGCCCCAACAGGTTCTCATTACACAAAACAAGTACAAGTTGTCTTGGTGAAAAAACTCCAACCAACTTATCAGCTAAACAATGTTGCATGCAAAAGCACACAAACATATAAAACATAAGAAGCTAATAGCATTGCAAAGCCAAAGGGCGGGTACTCAATGATCTTACCGAGACCAAAGCTCTTGGAGTAAAATCAGCAAGAACACGATGACAGGAATAAAAGAAACAAATCGAGCTTCTAGGTTCTTTTAAGAAAAGATTTCCCCATAAACCTTCATAAACTCTTAAACCCCTGCCACCGTCGTGCAAACAAAGAGGTAAGCATTATGATCAACTGTAGAAGGGTTAATCACCAGGCCTGCAGAGCGCTGTAAAATATCATGTTGGTAACCTTTGTTTTTAAATTTACAGATCGTTTTTACGAATAACCGGGAGAAAATATAACTAAGGAAGAGACTCTCCTCAGTTCATACAATTGACTTACGTTAGATTTTCACGAGGTTGTCCTTACAGGAATACCTCTAATCGAATGTTCATAAATTGCATTGATATGAAAAGCATTTAACTTCTCCTACCATGTCATATAACTCTACCTGAGAGCGAACCCCCACGGCGACAGCGCCGTGCCCTGAAATCTCGACGACGCAACTAATTGAGCTAATCGGGACAACCCCCAAATAGGTTGTTCGGATAGCTCTGATATACGTTATAATCACTGCACGACATCGGTAACGCGTTATTTTACTGATAACAGTACAGACATTATGTACGGGGATACTTTTTATGGCCACCATACTGCACAAATTGCGCTCTTGTTAATTTCATATTTCAAAAATTAAATTCCACATTTACTTGAATATCATCTCGCTCCGCAGCTTTCTCTTTCTTGTTTTTGTTCTGTAGAAGTTTTACCAAAGAGTTCTTTTCAGTATACTAAAAGCCCACGGCACGTGATATGTTTCTGGAATTTAAAAGCTAAAATGCTAATGGAAGCTAATGCAAGGAATAAATTATGATTACATTATTTCATAGCTATTTAATGCTCTAGGCATTTGTTTTGTTTCTTCTCTTTAAAATCTTCAAACAACTAATGACAATTAGAACTAGAGTGGTTACCGTTAGAACTGTTATCAGTAAAATAACCCGTTACCAATGTCATGCAGTGATGATAACGTATATCAGAGCTATCCGATCAACATTTTTGGGGGTTTACCGGTTAGCTCAGATGGTTGCGTTGTCGGAATTACAGGGCTAGGCGCTGTTGTCGTGCGGGTTTGCTCCAAGGTAGAGGCATTATCATTTGGATCGGTCTGATCGTATTGTGCATGCGGAGACAGTAATGGTTTCAGGTCAGTCCCTCAATGAGGTCAACTCCACTCTCCGGAGAACTGATGCCAGTAGTGACCCTTCTACGTTCACAGACAGATATTGATGCAGAAATAACGAATTTTTTGTACAGAGCTTGACATTAATCAACCTAAAGCTTGAACAAATAAAAAAATAAATCAAGGTTTCAAATCTAAATGGAAAGGAAAAAAAGTAGTGTCTTTTCTATTTCACAGGAGAATTTCCTTATCGCTGTGCGACATTGAAACAGATGTCGTCTGGAGATAGCTCACTTCACAGAATGAGATCTACTTAGACACGTTCTTCTGGAATTGGTTTCGCGTGCATTTGAATAGACTGTAGATTATCAGGATATTCGGCTTGAATGAAATAGTCCAGATGGCGGCTCTCACTTGATGACTGAACAAAATGTAGAAATAAATACTCAGCCATATGTCATTTCCGAATTTGTTTTGGAGGTCTTTTTTGAAAATTTGTCATTTAAGGCATTGCACCCTTCGTCATTTCACCCTCGTGGTTAAAAAAGAAAAAATAAAGTTAAAAAAATTCTCTAACAGCAAAAAAATGTTCAATAAAACTTTTGCCCAAATAAATGTTATTCATGTATCTTTATTTAACTTACCTTTTTGCATTAGAAAGTCATGCCTGTAGTAAAATTCAGGAGAAACCCGCTTAAAACACCACAATATAATTAGACCACCCCTCCCACACATTAATCAGAGCATGATTTTAAAGAACTAATCTTAACTAGTGTTTTGAACGTCAATACTGAGACTACCCCTCCAAATCATACCACTTTTGCCAGTCCTACGAATGGGCTTAATTGTGACGTTTTACTTTATTGTTACAATAATGATGAACATGACAAAGCATATTAAGGTTTAGAAGGTCCACTGTTTATACATTACATATATATTTTGATAAAGTTTTCATTTATTTAGTTATATTTTCAAGATATAAATTAGTATGGTTTTTTATTTCCAATATCAAAAGTAGATTTAGACACATATAGGTTCATTTGCACAAGAAATGATACAAGTTTACAAAATAAAAAGATAGAAAACAAGAGTGTGCGTGGGCCGGAAATCGAACCCAGGCCGCCCTGCGTGAAGGCGATCATCCTACCTCTGACCTAGTTTACTATATACTTGACTTAGCTTTTAACATAGCACATAAAGTAAATAATCACTCACCAACAATATAAAGATTTTTTAATTTTAGATGTAGGACCGTAAGTGTGATTGTTTTGCTGTACAGCAGCGTCAGATTTCTTTTTAAAGAAAGCAACTGAGACTAGAATGGATGTAGATGAGTTTTCCTATAACTTCCTATTCCAGTTTCGGTCCACAATTAAAATTGTAATTAAACATCTGTATAGTGTTATCCTAAATATCCTAAAATCGTAAATAGACTTAGCGGAAATAACAGAAAAGCCTGAATAAGCCAGCAGTGACCCTTCATGGCCTGAAAAAAGCTTAAAACATGTAAAAGGCGATTAGAAATTTAGCAGAAAGTTGTATATTTTAAGTTTCAAATCAAGCAGTTCTTTTACAACAAGATTCTGACTTTTCTCCGATAACAACCCTATCAATATCACAATCAGACAGAATAATGATGTTCTATAATACGAAGACGTGAATTTAGAGAGTGTGATTTTC
The DNA here is from genome assembly GCA_038501625.1 of Corbicula japonica. Lineage (NCBI taxonomy): Eukaryota > Metazoa > Mollusca > Bivalvia > Venerida > Cyrenidae > Corbicula > Corbicula japonica. The sequence goes on along the minus strand of JAZAYU010000044.1, from coordinate 748,326 downwards.
AGCACAGCTTATTTGTAATTTTGTTTCAGATAACTAACACATAAATATCATAATACACATATGTTCTCAGAAAAATAGTAATCACAAGAGATTTAACTCTGCCGCCCTCTTCCCGCTTGATTTCATTTTGCCTTCATTGCTAAATTTTTTGTCGCGTTGAGCGGTATTCTGAAGTTATTTCCCACCCACCCTCCCTTCTTGTAAGAAATTTTCTTCATTGTGTTTGCTATTGCTTGTATAATGTTAAAATGCATAGTGGGTGCTGTGGCTGCTTTTATTATGTTTATCTATGTATTTAATTCATGTCCAGCCTTTATTTCGGCAAAATAAATTCATAACCAGGTTGGCTATACCACGTGACTTTTAGAATGTCGTGCACACACAAAATCACTCGCTTAAGGTAGCATTTTGCTTATTTCTCAGTAATTTTTGGACCGAATTCGATCATATAAAGAGCACCGTGTTTGAAAGTGTGAATTTGTCTTTGAATGTTGATTGATAATGGGGTTTAAATGTCGATGAAAATGCATTTTTAACAGAAGTACGGTGCTCTTCATCAGATCGAAATTGGTCCAGAAATTACTAAGAAATAAGCAAAAGCCTACACGAAGCGGGTGATTTTGTGTGTGAACACATCCAAAAAGTCACGTGGTATAGCCACCCTGATAACATAGCGTCAAGCCGCGTGTCAACGCCGCTTACATAACGTTTTAATTTTTAACAATTATTATAGTTTACGTATCCTTCTTCCTTCTTTTCGTCATTAGCTGAAGAATATGTTTAAACTCTTTAGAGATGGAAACTGGAAGATATAGACTAAGTAATATTGATAGTAATCAAAGATTACGCCAGGTCTGTCCTCAAATATTAATCGAATCTGAATACCATTTCCTTCTCTGCTGTTTAAGATATACTCAGTATATCTTAAACAGCAGAGAGGGAAATGGTATTCAGATTCGATTAATATTTGAGGACAACTCTTTGATTACTAACTTTCGTAAGAAGTACTTCGGCCTTACTTCATGGCTAAATATAAGTTCATTTCAATAATGACCTAAAATGTAACAATATAAATGAAATTGTGTCAATACAATACGGATGCTTTTGTATTCCATTTTATACCCTCAGTTATCTTGCTGTTTCTTAATTATGTTAATTGTGTTTTTGTTATTTTTCTGTGATTTTTATATCATCTGAAATATCTACATCACGCTTGTAAATTTATGTTCTTGTTGTATTTCATGATGTATTTTTTATGACCAAAGGCAACAAAGATCTGAGTCCTTGAAATTAAAATAAAAGTATTACAAGTATAATACACAAGGCAATCTACGGAAGGTTATTTTGACCCCCCATATATATATGATTGGTTAAATATAATTACTGTATAAAAATCAAAATACATGTGTTGTTACATTTATAACTTTGAAATATATATATATATATTTGTTGGTAAAATGTATAACCAAGTATCGTTGTAATAGTTATAAATGTTTAATAGATTTAACGACAAGACAAGTTGTGTGATAAAAAAACGAAATCATATAGATTGAAATGTGTGAATAGAAATTAAGAAGCTTGAAGACTTATGAGCGTTTTGCGACTTAATATATGTATTGCAATTTAAATATCTTCAAAGTTACTGCTGGATGTATATAAACTCTATATTTAATCGCTGGAGAAAACGTTATTAAGTTAACGTATCATACGACCGCGTGTTAAACGCCTTCTTCGACAAGATGCTGCCTGATCCGGTAAGTACATGCATTTACAATTTTATTTATATGAATATATTTTCAATTTTTGAAGAAAAAGTAAGATAATCTTGCAACTAGTGGAATAAAATATTTTTACACATTCCTCTAAATATTTCTACTGACTTGTATAACCTGCCATCCTGAATGACATTAATTTGCGTATCTGTATAGTGGGTGAAGGCGCGTGCGAACGTGTGTGCGTGTGTTTGTGTATTACACTTTCAATTTATGGATTCTTTAGGAAAAGTTATCTAACCTGAAAAATGATGCTTAGGCGCTTCCTTGGCACAATGTTTACAGATTATCACAGGCCCCTAACTTATGGGCCAGAGACCTCCGGCGGTCGGAATCTGCAGTCAATATGCGAGAAAATTATAGCTTACTGACTGGTGCATGTTCAGGTTTATATAGATAATACAACTTTTTTTCCAATTTCAGAGCCGCTACCCAGGTGACAATGAAAGCAAAAACAATTGACAACATATTATCACCACTGCATGTACCGCTGTGAAGAAATACTCGGATTTTTAATTTTAAAGCACAACCTCGCTATTAGCAAGACATGTTCAAGAAAAACCATTCGTCGTCTTGGCCTACGAAGGAATAATAATGAAGCACCAGTCACAGATATTATATCAAAGATACAGCACTTGCTGCACAACGGCTTTGCTAACGCTGGGAATATGACTATTTGGCGACTTTAGAATTCCCACTACAGTTTACGTGTCACACGCCTCATGGTTGCGATCTACACAGAGGGAGTCATTTTGCGTCGGCATCGTGTATTGAGAAGACGTACGTACATAAGTCTAGAACCTAACTTTATGATTCACAGAGATGGATATGAGAAGCTGAAGCCGTATGGTTTTCCCATTCATTGAGCTATGGATGGATTTTCGCGAACAATGATGGTTAAAGGTTGTCAGATCAAACAATCCTCACGTAATTTCAAGACTATTTTGACCATATTATCGAACAAAACTCTTTACCTAGGATCATTTGAAGCGACACCGGCACTGAAAATATAGTGATTCGCGATGCACATCGATTACTAAGACTTCACCATGGTGACAGTATATCTGGTGAAAGCAGCTTTCTGGTCGGCCGTTCTACTGCAAACCAACGAATAGAAATGTTTTGGAGTGTATTGATGAAACTTGTTGTACATTTCTGGAGAAATATCTTTAAGGACATGGTAGACATAAGACTGTTTAATATAACTAACTCCGATCATGTTGAAACAGCGCGGCTGTGCTTCACAAGACCATAACAGACTCACTTAGATGTATTCAAACAACATTGGAATCATCACAGGATAAGACCTCAAAGGTCGCTGGAAACCCCATCAAGTCTTTCCCCCGAGATGTTATTTCACCAACCAGAACTCTTTGGGGTCCGCGACTGTTCCGTATTTTCTTCTTTGTCGATTGCAGATATGACTTGGCTAGCAAGACACTTTAGCATAAGAGTGTCGAATGGGATGTACCGATCACTTTAACTTTTCAGTCGTATTTTGGAAAAAGGTGGAATTTCTAGGAAAAACATTCCTCTTGCCGGACTCTCCCGATGAAGCACTTCTAATGTACGAAGCCTTAATGCAGTTGCAAAATCTACACTAACAATGACATCTTGATTGAAATACTGGTATTACGTATTATTCAGATATAGCATCTGCAGAACAAGACTGTTTAGATAATTGCTTTAGATGACTGCCACTAAAACATTGCATTTTTATTATGCGATTCAGAGGAAATTGTTTAATAAAGTTACAAACAATTATAAAGAATGGTGTAATCTTGTCTCTCCCAATAGAGCAACCAAAGTCCAAGAGGTTTTGTCTCATTAGGCAACAGGTTCAGCTTTTACTAGCGTAATTATATGAATATTGAAGAATTATATCCACAATCGATGTAAAACAAAGAAATAAAATAGTTTTCCGGTATGGCTGATGATCCATTTAAGAATCAGTTTTGTGCCAAATGCTTGGTAGTGTTAAATACGCATCTTTGTAATGAATAACATTATAAAAATATACCACAAAAGATATACTTTAATTCTTTCTAGAAACTTATGACGTCATGAATATAATTAAATTTATGTTAGTATTTTTACTTTGAGAATATTTACACATAAACATAATATTATATTAATTTTCTTTTCCTGTATGCATTTTTGTTATGTATTTATTTTATGAGTAACTGCATGCTTGATGTTTTACTGAACCTTTCCTGTATTGTGGGTTCCTTCGTGAGTGTGGGTGTGTGTCGGCATCGGTCCATCGCCTCAGAAGCAATTTAACAAACAATAACAAACAATAACACTAACGATTGGTTTTGTAAGGAACCGACACATCCCCACTTAGAACACATGCTGCATGGGTGAGCGGAGTATTACTTTGAAGACAGTGTTTTAAGTCCAACCGCTAAGAACCAGTAGCACCCACCCCTCCACCCAATACCCCCTAAATTGTATGTATTGTGGTAACCCTACTTAACTAGCAGACTGCAGTGTTTTAAATGTACTGTACATGTAACATGAAGACGGCAATGTCGGAAAAGTGCGCGATTATTATCATGTCATGTCATGACCATCCCGGTCGCCTGCATGCCATATTGCGGATCTTCACCACATGTATGAACCGACGAGCAATAATTCTAATGCCCATAGATCATACAGAAAATTTTTCACGCATGATTATTTTACGCTTATCTCAAAAGTACAAAAATGATTGAATTGAAATAATTCGTATAACACGTTATTTATTAATGTTCATGAAATTAGCAGCCTGGCAGCGTGGAGTTGGCAGCCTGACAGCGTGAAGTTGGCAGCCTGGCAGCGTGGTTATCAGTCTAGCAGCCTGGTAGCGTGAAGTTAGCAGCCTGGCAGCATGAAGTTAGCATCCTAGCACCATGGCATGCAAGCGATAAGTTAGCAGCTTTGTAGAGAGAAGTTAAACACTCGACGGATATGATGTTATTGCGCGATTTTAAAATATCATAGTTTGTTCATATATATTTCAGAAAAAGCGAAAATTGAAACTTTAAAAATCAGTAAGACATGAGTAATTTCAATAAAATAGATTTTCAAGACGCTAGTGTTTCTTAAAGTCATTTTATTCGAAAATCTCATTAGACTTTTTCGGAGTTGTTTTATTCTACAGAAAATGAAATCGCGCGATATTTGTATGCCGACAGAAACCAAAATACTTTTTTTTAAATGAAATAATAAAATAAAAACAAATTTTAATGTAGGTTTAAAGTAAGATTGTCAACCTGGCAGCTTAGCAGCCTGGCAGCGTTATAGTTATTATTCCAAAACGTATTTGATATAGATCAATTATAGTTCATGATCTTGTATTTTTCAAAAACTGCTAACACCGAAATTTTGTAAATCAGACGACATGATTTATATGAATATGATAAATTTAATTCGTATTTTTTCATGACACTAGTGTCATTACAAATCTTTTTAAAATCCTAAAATCTCATAATCAAAGCGCTGAAAGCGTTGAAAACTGTCTGCTTTGAAAGGAAACTTAGTACTACATGTATATACCGTAGCAGCTGAAAGTGAGTTAATGATAAGATGGCGCTCATTTCCAAGTGAACTTGTTGCTATCCTAGAGAACCACCTCTTTGAAAAATCTCCAGAAATAGCACAGTGAAGACGAGAGTGTGTTAAGCAGACCAATGTGATTGGCCATTAAAAATATGTAGTTAAAGCAGTGAATAAAGAGGTGCTAGCTGCTTTAAGAACATAAAAGTAGAAACAGTTAAGCCAAAAACTGAGTAGACCACTGGAAACTAAATTTGGTAATACATGTACTAGTATTGCTAGTTCTCAAAATAAGTTCTGTGAAATTTTAACATTTCATAAAACGTTTGATTGGGTGGGGTAAATCAACATGAAACATTCAATTTGTTAGTCTATTACGTGTAAAATGACCGAAAATATTTAATGTTTATCAGACTAAATGTTTAATGACAAAAATCATTAACAGAAGTCTGTATTAAGACTAGAGTTTGAAAGATCGTATTGAAAAAAAAGCCGAATATTGCACATAGACAGCGATTTATGTTTCATTTTTGCGTTCAACTTGTCCTATTTTGTAAAAATACTAATTAAAATAGATGAAAGGGGAACTTTGAAAGTCACCGAACATGACAAATTTGAAAATATTTCAGGCTCGGTTTGATTGAGCCTGTTAAATACTAATTAAGAGATTATCCGTGGCCCGATTTTGTCCTTTTTGGATATGATGCTGTTTATACTTAATGTTATTGGTGCTGAACATTTCATTTCTGTTGCAATTTTGTCTAAGTTTGATGTTGTTTTTTTTTTTCGTAATGTGACTGTACTAACAATGCTATGGGGAAATAATTTAGGGGTAGTTTTAGCGGGGAGGCGCCAGGGGCACATGCCCACACTTCCGGCACGTTCACAATTTTAGTGGTGATAAACCAATTTTTACTCAAGAAATCCTTCACGAGTCTTGTGGTCTGATACCGCTCATATTCTCAGTCATCATTGATTGAAGCAAGGCTGGGGCAAATTTTATTTATTAGACCCGAAAAAAGGCATTTGATTATTTTGGGCATCACATATTGAAATACTGACTATGCTATAATAACTGCAGCTTAATCTGTCTAAGTAATCACGCCGTATAACGAAAACCAGCAGGAGCACGGTGGGGTAGGGGTGGGGGAATCGCGCACCGCGGGTGAAGCGAGAAAATTGTTCTGCCAAGTTCCGATGACGGTACTGTCAACGTTTAGTTTGATCAGGAAAGGTAGGGTGGTTACCTTTGACTTATTCTTATTACAATTTCGAGTGTTTTGTTTTCGAAAAACGGGAAACGGGATTCGATGCATGTTGGATCTGCACGCTGGTATATTGTTAGACCAGTGTATCAAAACATCGTTGAGTTATGACGAACATTCCGGCTCTGAACTGAGTGAAATTCAACAAGAGGAAAAGTGTTTTTCGATTTTAACGCAGTATTTAGATGTTTTCTCGTCTTGTTTCACTGCTACAACAAAGTATTCGCTCTGTTGATTATTCCCAGCGACTGGTTTAACTCTGTACAATGGTTTAAGGAAAATGTTCGCCAAAATTTTACGGTAGCGGTTGTGCTACTGGTGTGAAGGTTGTGCAAAAGAGAATAGACATAATAGTAATCAATTATATACCCGGCGTTTTCTGCTTTTAGGATTCAGTGAAAAAGCTCGCAGTAAAAGTATATATTTGATCAGATGTAATAGTATATTACACCTGTAACAAACACTGATAATGGATTGAAAGAAAACCAGGCCTATTATGTCAGAAAATGTTTTACGCCATTGATTTTAGCGTTACTTACATTTCAACAACACTTCTAACTCGTCTTATTTCGAAAATATCACTAAACTTAAATTTTTAACTGATTCTAACTTTCCTTTCTAGTTCCTTTCTATATTACTCTTGAGTTTTGAAGCTTGTTTTGTATAACTGGGAACAACTTATAATTACTAAAGTTGTTGTTGCATTAGCAAAAGGTCATCATTTGTTAATAATATTAATGAACACTTTAATTTTATGCCTTCCCGTGAATTATAGAATTTTCTCGGTGAAATAAAAGCGGTATTCAAACTATTTTCATCACGTTTGTTCCGATGGGCATGAACAATGAATGTTTCACTGCGCATGACTACTTCAGTAGACAAACGTTTATTTACTTATTTTCTGAATCTATTTGTTTTTATATATATATAGATAGATATAATTATGCCAAAACATTGTTGTTATTTTTTTCTCGTCTTCATGCTTGTTCTCCAATATCTCTATTTTTACTTAGTGTGTGTGTGTGTGTGTGTGTGTGTGTGTGTGTGTGTGTGTGTGTGTGTGTGTGTGTGTGTGTGTGTGTGTGTGTGTGTGTGTGTGTGTGTGTGTGTGTGTGTGTGTGTGTGTGTGTGTGTGTGTGTGTGTGTGTGTGTGTGTGTGCGTGTGTATGTGTGTGTAAGTTCTTCCTTTTTGTTTGTTTGTTGTATGTACTTTTGTATTGTTAATTTATACATCTGCCATTGTTAATGGCAAGAAACATGATTGTTTATGCCTAATAAAAATCTTGATCTTGATCTTGATCTTGATAACGACTGAGTAAGAGTCTACCATCATGGCAGTCACGGTGCATTGAAATAAGCTCATCATGAAAATATATATCTTCAGTGAATGTGCAAGTTATATATATTAATCACATGTATTATGTTCATTTTGAACAAAATATTTATAGTGATTATGCTTTTGTCGATTCTTGTTCGAGGTTATGTGTTTTTCAAATAATATAAACGTGTTCGTTTTAATGAATTATACTTGTAAATTATATAGATGCTGCATAATAAGTTGTTTTTAATTATGACAACTACATATAAAGCATATTTATATCATCGCAATAAAGTTTCAGATAAAGAAAGCTGGAGAGATTACTTAAAATAACTTAAAATAATCAGATAACTCCTGTGCGATAACAATTATTTAACATGATTTTTTATTTAAGTGAATGAAAAAATGCTGATAATATCTTTTTTTCTTATAAATGCATGCTTAATTACATTTTATTTAACGAAAAACATATATATGGGGGGTCAAAATAACCTTCCGTACAAAGCCACCAGTGTGTTTTTGTGTTCTTTTAAAAACTCGAAAACGACTTATATAGATAATAATGTGATTTGATAGTTACTTTGGCGAAGTACAGTTTCTGAGAACTGTTTCGGTGACATAGTAATTCTAATGTACCAGTTATGTCTGTTAATATAGGTTAAGCATTTTACGCATATTTTTTTCAAGGTTGTACTTGGGAAACGTTCCAACTTTAGTCATATCCGATACAGACATGATTAAACAAATTTTCGTGAAAGAGTTTTCCAAGTTTACCGACAGGGTGGTAAGTAAATTTGGTCTGTATAATAATACTTTAGTATTCAAGGATAGTTGGGACATCCGACTTTTATAAATAACTATGGTTAAATAGTTTTACAAAATTATAGACGGGGCAAATACGTGAAGATTTCCTTCTGTTCTTTGATTAGTGAGTAATATTCTGAAAGCTTTATCCGAATATTGGCGGAATAAAGCAGTGTTTATTGTCCAAACCGGATCATGAACTTATAATTGTTGAAACAGAAAAGCTAAAGGTTGAACACAATCATAAAACAGTTCGCATACAATATTTGCATACGCGTCGTGTTCGATGACTCAAAGTAACATTTTCATATTAATTATCACAAATGTAAACAAAAGCCATGTGGCGGTTGTAAGAATTTATTTGCGAATCTGATCAGTGTTATTATCAATCGCCATGTTTCGCAAATTATTTTACCTTGGACCATACAACTCTCATAATATAGAACAATTTTAATACCAAAATATCGCGATTAATGTATCTTTCCATGCGTTTCAAGCAACAAGTCAGAGTTATTCAAAGCAAACTATAAATTTAACTAAGTTACTAATAAAACTGTAAAACATATCCCAGTTAAATCTGATTTCATTTTAAGCAGTTACGAAAGTAATTTAAAACTGAATCTGTTGGGTGTTTTGTTTGTTGATATTGATCACAATGTAAGTCGATAAACACAGTATCATTTATTCAATGGTTAAAGACTGAGAATGGTAAAAAGAAGCCAAGTAAAATTTTGCAGACATACCCATCTTAAAAAGTATAGCCAGGCATAACACAGTTTATCTTTCTTACAAACTATGTTATACTACTAACATGTAAGGGCATTTGTATGTGATTTAATTTAATTTTAAATAATTATTATAGCGTATCCTTCCTGTGACGGAGAGATGGGAATCTGCTGTTTCTGTAGCGAATGGGGAACACTGGAGATTTCTCCGTGGCACGCTTAGTCCCACATTCACTTCCGGAAAAATGCGAGAGGTGGGTTCTACATTTTTGTTACATACATTTCCGTTAATGACGAAGATATAGCAAATAACTTACGGTGAATTTTTTCTGTATGATTTCCAAAGTGGGACCATACACTCGCAAAAATCACGTGGCTTACATTCTTTTTTTTCATCAATAAATTCGATGTTGTGTTTTGTTTGTTATATAAAGAAATGTTGCAGATAAGCGTTGAAAACCATTAACATTTTATTTATAAGTTAATTACTAGAATTTGGCGTTCCGCGGAACACATGTGCCGCCTGCTTGCAAAAAGTTGAAACGTGGGCCTATGTTTAATCATATATGCTAAAAAGACATAATTCAAGTCTATTGCAATACTAAACCATGGAACACAGGCGTCACCTTAATTGCATTTGAAATGAGCTTAACTAAAAAGGGTGAAACCCGAGTTGTCATTCTTCACCAATAGCTATGTGCATGCAGATGATATATTCCAAGTATTAAGTGAATTGGACAAGTACTTTCAATGTTACAGCCAGCATTTTCATATTAAAGTTGCATTTGAAAGGGGCATAAATCATAAAGTAGTCAAACCAGAGTTTTCATTCTTTTTGTCACCAATGGCGTTTTTCATACAGATGATATATTCCAAGTATTAAGTGAATAAGACATTCAAGTACTTTAAAAGTTATATGCAATATAAGGTTTCATGTTAAAGTTGCATTTGAAGGGGGTATAACTCATCAAATATTGAAACAGGAGTTATCTTTCTTGTCACAGATGACGTTGTAAAATATTGAAACAGGAATTATAATTTTTGTTGTCGTCGATGGAACTGTTCATGTTGATGATACAATCCAAGTATTGAATGAATAGGACATGTACTTTCAAATTATACGCAACATTAAGTTTCATGTTAAAGTTGCATTTGAAAGGGGCATAACTCAAAAAATAGTCAAACAGGAGTTATGATTCTTGTTGTAACCAATGTTGTTGTTGTTCATGAAGATGATATATTCCAAGAGTGAATAGGACAAGTACTTTAAAAGTTATAGGCAACATTATGTTTCATGTTAAAATAGTCAAACAGGAGTTATCATTCTTGTTCTTTGTAATGACGTTGTTCATGAAGATGATTGATTTTGAATATTACCGGTAATTGAATAGGACAATTATTTGTAAAGTTTAAGTCAACATTAAGTTTCATGTTATAGTTGCATTTGAAAGGGGCATAACTCAAAATATAGTCAAACAGGAGTTGTGATTCTTGTTGTTACCAATGTTGTTGTTCATGGTGATAAATTATCCAAGTATGAAGTCAACAGGACAAGTACTGTTAAAGTTATAGGCAACATTAAGTTTCATGTTAAAGTTGCATTTGAAAGGGGCATAACTCAAAAATTATTGAAACTGGAGTTATCATTCTTTATCGTCACAGATGGCATTGTTCATGCTGATGATATATTCCAAGTATGAAGTGAATAGGACAAGTACTTTCAAAGTTATAGGCAACATGGCAACATTAAGTTTCATGTTAAAGCTGCATTTGAAGGGGGCATAACTAAAAATTATTGAAACTGGAGTTTTCATTCTTCTCGTCAGAGATGGCACTGTTCATACTGATGATATATTCCAAGTATGAAGTGAATAGGACAAGTACTTTCAAAGTTATAGGCAACATTAAGTTGCATGTTAAAGTTGGGGGACTACCGGACGACGGCACTGCCGACGACGACGACGACGCCGCCGGAAAATAGGATCCCTATGTGTCTACCTGCTATCGCAGGCGACACAATAACGTATCTGAAACTGGATCTAACAAATGGAACAAGCTCATTACACCTTCTCAAACTAATGACAATTAACAGGATAAAAGTCCCTTTACCTGTTTGTCTTGAACAGGCTCATACATTGCAAACGAAATTGAAAATGTGTCATAGTTTTTGAAGTAATAAGATACTGAATATTGCACTTGGTTAAAAAAAAAGAGAAAAAAAGAAAACAATTTTAGCTAAAGATTATGTAAAACGTAATGGAAGGATAAAAGAAATTGCTTAAGACTAGATAAAATCTTGGAAGGAGTAGGATTTAAAAGAGAACTGATAACCGAGCCATAATGTAAAGTGCATGCATCCATGATAAATATGAACACTTTCAAATAGTGAAATATGTAACCAAGAAAAGTCGCACTCAGAAAACAGTCTGGATTTTAAAATCGTCAATATTCTATAAGAACAACAACTAACGAAATAAACAATGAAAACATGAGGTGTGGGTTCGCTCTAAGCTAGAGACAATGTCATTTGATTTATTTCAGCGTGGGTGTTGTGCTCTATGTTTAGAATTAAAATGCATCTGTTACATAGTATATCCAATTACTTTTTCAGATGAGCCCTTACATTCACAAGTGTATGGATACACTTCATGAACTATTGGAAGAAAACATAAAGAATAACCCAGATGGATTTGACGTTTCCCCGTAAGTAGAGAGCTTCAGAACACCATTACAGCCCTGCATTACTTTAAAATAGGAACCGAACACCCTGGTGACAAATGTATAAGAAATTACTGAAACTTGTTTAATGTTAAGAAATACCTTTGATTATTTATTATACATGTAGTTTCTCTGCATAAGGATGTTTCACATGCTTTAAAGATACAGTGAAATGTTTGCAGGTAAACATTAACTGCTTACTTTTTAGTTACATTGATGCCCAAGGATATCGGGTAAAACACTACTGTTATATTTCATATTTTAGTTTACTGTCAGGTTACACACTGGATGTGATATGTAGCACAGGATTCGGCATGGATATTGACGCACAAAGAGACGTGAATAATAAATTCATCAAGTATGCAAAGGAGTTCCTAGAGTTCAGAGGAACGCGGAATCTTGTCTTCCTTTTGTATAGTATGTTTAATATTATTTTACAAACAGAAACAATTGATTGATATGTGCTAATGTGACATGAAAAAATTATAACTGTACCTTCGGCAGAGATGTCAACAGTGACGTCATCAGCACAATACTTGATTGGTTAATAATACTCATTGACTTTGTTTTTAAAATTTGCCTCGTTTTTACCATAGATGACTTCAATATGCATACTAGTAACGCCTTTGTGTTTGTTCTATCACCATTACAGTTACCGTCCTGTTTGGTCGCGTTTAGTGTGAACTCATAATGTTGCATTCTTAAAAGTCATTATATAATGTTGGAACCATTTGTTAGAGTTCACAAAATCGTATAAATTTGAAAATAATGCAGTGCGTGTTCTCACCACTTATTTGATAAGTATTAATATGGGAAATGTGCACTTGTATAAACATTGAGTTGCGCTCACTCCGGGGCTGGAAGATTTGGGCAGTAATGATTATTTCGGAAGTCTATTTCTGCCCATTAACAAACTAACTGTAACCAAGCCAAACTATTTGTGTTGTGTTCAGTTGTTTAGTTCCTGTTCACAAAAGTATGCAAATGAAATTATTAGAGTGTTTGAAGAATTTATTTAAACGCCTGGAATTTTACTTCACGTTTTTATTTGGTATTGTGTAGGAACACATACTGCCAGGAAAAGCAAAATGTTATTATGCATATTTGTGGTTTTCGGTTTCATTAAAGATGTTCATTTTCGATCTATTTGAAAACAAGCAAACTTGGTTACTTTGAATATGAGTTTAAAGCAACATGGTCTTGGCTATTGGTTACAACGTGGGACTCCAAATACAAAAATCAACAGTTACTGTAATGCTCTAAAACTGAATCAAATAAAAATGGATTTTTTATGACCACCTCGCATTATCCATTTTTTTTCTTGCAGTCTTCTTCCCGGACTTCGTGAAATTGTTAAATGTGACGACAAATATTGTTTCTAATGAAGCGTTTGATTTCTTCATGACAAATTTAAGTAGGGCCTTCCAGGAGAGAAGGCAGGAGAGCTCGGTAAGTATAACAAACACACGTTCTATGTAATTATATATGAAATAAAATGCAAACTTTGACAACCATTTTTGAGTAAGGGATTGTATAGTGTGTAAAGCAGACTCTGGTTGATACGCGATGGCGGTTAGACGATACGTTGGAAACATGATAATAAAGATGTCATAAGGTTGCTTATTATCCAATGAAACGGGTAATGTGTATTTGTACTCATTCTCTTGCAACTATTGCCATAACTGTAACGACTGTTTTGATATTACTTAAACAATACAGTGTTGACAGCTTTGCAAAGGATAGTACTTTCTTGCATACCAGATCAGGTCATCCGGTGTTTTCACCCGTGTAGGAAATTTTGATTCTACACCCCCCATGTAGAATGAGTCACGCGCCTTATATGACGTCACGACGTCTTACGCATTTATGAAAGAACGATGGAATGTCTCGTATATCACTCCGCTACTATAAACAAGTAGTGCAAAGAAAAATTTACAGGAAAATACCCCAAAATGCGCGATATAAATACGGTATGCAGAGCCTCGTTACCGCCCTTGTGCATATTTCACGCGGGCTGGATCACGCGATTTTTACCCAACCTAAGTGAATGATACTTATATTAAATGATTTGTGCGAAACAGAATAACTTGAAATACTAAATATTAATATTAAAATGATTGAAAGTCTTCATCATAAAGATTTTTAAAAAAGGTGCTTGCCTTACAAACATGTTGCCTTCGTGGCTATACTTACTACCAAATGTTTTACTCATTACCGGTGTAATGTTGTCTATAAATACCGAGACTGTTTTCTCTTGTATCAGACCCATCGCGACCTACTGCAGCTACTTATAAATGCCCACAAAGGAGACCTTGGCGAAACTAAGGATGAACCTGAAGTAGCTAACACACTGGCAGGAATGAAAAAGAGAGGTTAGTTATAATGTCATTGATTAATAATTAGAGTAGACAACTTAATCCGTAATCCAGCTGTATTTTCAATGGTTTCAATGCTCTTTGCTGTATACTAAGTTCTATTTTAAACTAAAGCGGTTTGTTTGATTTGTCTTCACAATTAACACCGATTTTAACACATTAACATTTAAAAACTATATTTAAAATAATAAACCAATGAACACATAAAAACCATTCGTGAAGAGTGAAAATATAGAATTTGAATCGTTATCCTTTCGTGTTTATCGACGTAAAATGTTCGATGTTTATATCCAAACTATTTAAAACTGTCTGTTAAATCCTTAATGTATTAATGGAATCATGCCGGTCAATAGCTTCAAGGTCAATGTAACTATTACATGTATTGCTTTTGGTCTTATAGAGCTCAATCACAAAACTGCTCAAATTTTGATATAAAGTAGTTCATATCCTGATTATTTTCAGTATATAAAAGTACTTTCTATGGAGAAATATAACGATGTTATTCGGTAAAGAAATACCAAAATGTGAACATCGTTAAAACGTATTTAATTTATTTAAATGTTAACATTAGCAACGACGGCATCACTAATAATTTATATCACTTGTTTAAGACGGCATTCTTTGCTTTTGCTTAGTGTATGTAAACACTTTTGATTCGTGTACCGGTTAAAGTAAAAAGGTGAAATATGCATATCAGGAATCGCCACATTCAGAAAAAACAGCCTCCCCACACAGTCAAGAAGAGAGGGGGAGAGAGCATGGTTAATAAAATGATCAGTTTCAAAAAAGACACCACTAACAATAAACAAAAATGAGAACCCGAGAGGTTACCGCCTTGGAACGGTCAGTGGCAAATCAAATTGCCACTGGGGGTTTAAACCAGGTTCTAGGGTGCACCAACCTCACACTTGCCCCAACAAGTTCCCATATCACAAAACAAGTACAAGTTGTCTTGGTGAAAAAACTCCAACCCACTTATCGGCTTAACAATGTTGCATGCAAAAGCTCACAAACATATAAAACATAAGAAGCTAAGAGTATTGCAAAGCCGAAGGGGCGGGTACTCGATGATCTTACCGAGACCAGAGCTCCTGGAGTAAAATCAGCAAGAACACGATGACAGGGATAAAAGAAACAAATCGAGCTTCTAGGTTCTTTTAAGAAAAGATTTCCTCATTAACCTTCATAAACTTTTAAACCCCTGCCACCGTCGTGCAACCAAAGAGGTAAGCATAATGATCAGCTGTAGAAGGGTTAATCACCAGGCCTGCAGAGCGCTGTAAAATATCATGTTGGTAACCTTTCTTTTTAAATTTACAGATCGTTTTAACGAATAACCGGGAGAAATTAACACTGCCTTTTATCTTTTTAAGTTTATAAATTAAATCTCCATAAAAACTGGCTGTGAAATACCTTGTTGCAAAAGTGATTTTAAACTGCATCTGTATTTATGAATTAAATCTGGGAATCGGCGATAAAATTTGCAAAAGGTTTTCCTTAATTTGTGATACCGATAACCTTGTTTTAAAAGTTTTTCTGTAATGCAAAGATTACGTTCATTGAAATCATTAACATCGTTGCAAGCTCTTGAAAAGCGAACAAGTTGTGAGATATAAACCCCATAAGATGTTGCACGGGGAACATCGCCGTCTAAAAACGGAAAATTTACTAAATTAAAATTAAAATCATCTCTTTTATCATAAATTTTAGTAGTGACATAACCATTTCAATGGACAGATTTAGATCGAGAAAGTTTGCTTGTTTTTCTGAAGTGTTCGCTTTATTAAGTTGTAGTTCTTTAGGATAAATCTTATTAACCAGTAATGGAAAATGGTTATTATCTATATTTAATAAATCATCAAGGTACCTCGAGGTGTTGTTAAAAGCCGTAATTATATCATCTTGATGTTCAGTAGAAAGAGATAACATAAAGTATCTTTCATAACAGTATGAAAAGGTGAAATATGCATATCAGGAATCGCCACATTAAGAAAAAACAGCCTCCCCACACAGTCAAGAAGAAGAGAAAGGGGGGGGGGGGAGATCATGGTTAATAAAATGATCAGTTTAAAAAAAACACACCACTAACAATAAACAAAAATGAGAACCCGAGGGGTTACCGCCTTGGAACGGTCAGTGGCAAATCAAATTACCACTGGGGGTTTAAACCAGGTTCTAGGGTGCACCAACCTCACACTTGCCCCAACAAGTTCTCATATCACAAAACAAGTACAAGTTGTCTTGGTGAAAAAACTCCAACCCAATTATCGGCTTAACAATGTTGCATGCAAAAGCACACAAACATATAAAACATAAGAAGCTAAGAGCATTGCAAAGCCGAAGGGGCGGGTAATCATAGTTTGTTAAATACAACAGGTTTAACGGACGAAGAAGTGCTCATCAACTCCCTCGTTTTTATGCTTGCTGGTTTCGACACTACTGCTACAGCTTTGCAATGGTTTGTCTATGATATGGTTACCAATTCGGAATGTCAAGAGAAACTTATTCAAGAAATTGACGAATCTGTTGGTGATGTAAGTATTTCATAAAAAACTCTTGGACCATATTGATTCTCGCAGAGGAAAATGTTCTCCTAAAACTCTAAATGCGAGCAGGGTAAAATATAAGTAGAATACCTTCGCTGAAGTAATACAATTAAATGAGCTTTGCTTTTAAAACCCACAGCAGTAAAATAATATTAAAAATAGTTACTACAAATAGACCAGAAACCAAGGCTTTTTATCGGTTTCAAGATGTGTACAGCCGATTAAATAGATTTATAACCATATATACCTGGGGTAATCTTATAAAGCAATTTTAATCATTATAATAATGATTTATTACTTTTGAAGTTATCAGATGATGACAAACAGTAACATAGTATTAACTATATTAATCGATTATTTGACCAGGCACCATTACTTATAGTCTGTTTCAAGATTTGTACAGCCGATTAAATAAATCTCCTACTAGGGCCCAAGATCATAAAACTAAAGCTGGAGACCAGACGCCATTTCATCCAATCAGATCCTTGAGATATGAGACTGATCTCAAAACTAAGTTTTATGATCTTGGGCACTGATATACTTGGGGAAATCCTAATCAGCAATTGTAAGCATAACCATACTGATTTATTATTTTTTTTAAAGTAATCACATGTAATGATGACAATCTTATTACGATTTTACTATTATTCATGAAATCATGCCTGTAAACATAATTACGTTCTATTTACATTATGATTGCATGAATGATTTTAAAGATCTGAAAGATAATTGATGAAACAATACACATGAACATGTAATAAAGGCAGTTTAAACTATAATTCATTAAAAATACAAAACAAAACAACACTTTTAAACAAAAAGTACAAACTTTAGCGAAAATCATTAAAGTACTTTGTCCATCTACGCAAATTCAGGGAAAGGGAATTTTCCCGGACTAGATTTTATGCCAGAAAGTTCAAATGGAGCAGTGTTATATTCAGAGCATGGTAGTTTTTGAATTCTAACTACTGAACTTAATAACTGAAAATGCCTATTCCTGATAATTGAAAGTTGTTTTCCTTGTAATTTAAGTGTGATACATCATCTAGGACACTGCTGGCAATTAAATGTGAAGACAGTCCTGCCTCAATTCATTCTTAGTTTTTATTGATACTTGTATCTGGTTTTTGTTGTTTGTTTTACTTGAAGGCGAGGCCGACCTATGATAACGTGTTCAAGTTACCTTACCTTGATATGGTCGTCAACGAAACTCTACGGATGCATCCGCCAGCTAACCGGTAATTTATGTTGATATTAACAGGAATTATATCATGAAAACCTTTAAAAATTAAAAGAAATACGATGTGTTTATCAAGTGTCATAAAACTGTTGCACTTTGCTTTGGTTTGAAAACGCATTTTTAAAAAATTTGTACAAGTCTTTTTACGTGTCACCTTTTCATTCACTTGCATCTTTAAAGACAAAGGCTAATTGTTGACTATACATTTTCCATCTCTTCACTTGTACACAACTTTATATTATCTGTTTATAACACTGTAAAAATGATAATTGAACAGTTTTTCTTGCTAAATCATGCCAACAATATTATATGTTATATACCTAAAGACATTAGAAATGTAACACAAATATGTTTCGTGATTTAAAAAATTGCGTTTTTAATTTCTTTTACAACATTATATGTACTTGAAAAAATTCTAAACGCAACTTCTTTAAACATGAAATGTTTTCTTGTTTAAAGAAGTTGCGTTTCTAATTTATTTAAGTATATCTTTCCATTTTTGTATTTTCTCATATTAATGTCAGATGAAAT
Source organism: Corbicula japonica (assembly GCA_038501625.1). Taxonomy (NCBI): domain Eukaryota; kingdom Metazoa; phylum Mollusca; class Bivalvia; order Venerida; family Cyrenidae; genus Corbicula; species Corbicula japonica. Next base: position 729,492 of record JAZAYU010000044.1, on the reverse strand, counting down.
ATGAATTTCGGATAAACTTAGTAAGGATCTAAGACTGCATAATAATCCGTATTCTTTTTATCTTTATATATTTATTTGAAGTATGAACAGACAAGCTCTACAGGATGTTGTAATCAACGGAGTGCAAATCAAAAAGGGAATGGATTGCACATTTTCTACCGAAGCATTGCATTTCATGCCAGAGTATTGGGAAGAACCGAAAAAGTATATGCCAGAAAGGTAATTATTAAGCTAGGAGGAACGAAAACGATCATATTAGAAATGTCCCTGAAGGAGAGGAAGTTCGGATGTATTGTTATAAATTTTAACTAAATTTTTACTAAAAGTCCACTTGCTGGTCTGACATCATTATTGGTAAAGAACTTGTAGAGGTTTGAATTGGACATAATTGAAGAAATTCAAGATTCGTCCGACTCCTTCTCTTTAAAAACACAGCCATTCATTGTTTTAAACTAATTTGCGTTATGAACACATACACGAATTCAATAATAAACACTTAATTTCTTTAACAGATTTGCTCCTGAAAATAAATCCAAACTTGATGAGTATGCTTACATGCCATTTGGTCAGGGTCCAAGAAATTGCATAGGGAAGAGACTTGCTCTTCTGGAGGTCAAAGCAACAATCGTCTTCCTTCTACAGCAATACAGATTCCACAGTACCGACAAGTTGAAGGTATTCGCAGTATGACATGATATTGTTCATTTTTTTAATTAACGATTTTTTAAAATAAATTTCCGTCAAATTATAGGTAAGGATGCTAACCCATGAAAAAAAAGCATTTCGTAAAGGAAGACAAATATATAATTAGTGTTCATTTAGGCTTGTATACGGATCATTTAAATTTAAACAACGTGCAGAAATACCATATATGTAAACTCATTAAAATAAGTATACTAAGAAATAGTACACGCTTTACTTTGTCGTTTTTTTTTAAAGAAGAAATTAATACGTAAAATAGGAGCTGAACAATACGTATTTAATCACAATTAATCATTAGATGGCCTTTATTAGAAAACTTGTATTTATTTGTTTACCGACATTAGAAAATGAAAGGCACCTCTCATTACCATGCCGTTAAATACGCAGCATATGTTTCATCGTTCAGATATGGAAGGCACCAAAAGTTTAAATACTTCTGTATTTTAATGAATGATTTCCCATGTCATTGCAATAAATTGAAAGGAAACGTAAACATACACCGATCACTGTTCAAATAAAAATATTGATGGTTCAGCTTTTATATCAGCAATGTTTACGTTTATAAATAGAATGTAAACACAGATAAAAACCACACCACTTATTTGTTCAAATATCATCGGTTAGATAGCTCAGTTGTCTAGACCTTGAGGTATTATCGTACGACGTTTGTCTAGGCTATACGGTCCCGTTTTTAGACATGATATTTGAAAAATACAACAAGAATACATTGTTCAGCCAGATTCAAATAATTGACTCAATTTTGATAAAGTAAAAACCAAAAAATGGACATCTGCATTTGTGAGAAGGAAATACGTTTTTATTTAGGCAATAATGTATAGACTTCAGAAAAAAGTATGGATCACACCATTTAAACGATAAGCTCCAAACATAACAATTGCTTCTTTGTGTCGAATGTTCAGTTACGGAGGAAAACTGAAGGTGCCTATAACACATGGTTTATAATAAAAACTGTACTAATTACAGTATACACCTTCTAAACATGTTATTGTTAACGCAAAACATAGTATAATGGATTAAACACACAATGTTTAACGAATATAAACAAACACGACTGCTATTTTATCAAATATCATGAGTACCTGTATGTCAAGGTTTACAGAAAATAACTTTATAATAAATACAGAGATACATTACAAATTAAATAGAGACCAGTAACGTACTAATATACCTGTAATTGTAAGTATATGTATTCATAAACAAACTAAAAATTCAAATTCACGGAGTAAAATGTATTAAGAAGGTGTATGTTGTTCATATTTTTCTAGATGTTAAAAGGTACATATCATTAGGTTATATGAAACAGACTGTGCAATCTGTCTTCGATCAAACAAACGCCAAATCAAGCATTTCAAGTGAACTATGTTCATAAAATAAGAATGCAGACCACTGTACATTACTGTTTGTGCTAACAACAACACGGGTATTTTCATCGTGCCTGGTACTGCATTGTAATTCAACTGATTTCAAGGTTTATTAAATGCTGTGAGCTAAATATTTGCATTTATGTTTGTATAACTTTCATTTAAAATGTAATTTAATGTTTAAGCAATAAAGACCAAGCTCAAGCAAAACCATGCACCAGTCAAAATAAAAAGTAACCTGCATATATATTTTATGGAGTACAATAATAGTATTTGTTTGAATTTTGACAAACAATTTGGAGTACTTAGGTATCAGTTGCGATGGAGCAACATTTTTTAAATAAAAACACATGTGTGCAGCTTACATTTAAACACAAGTTATACGAGGATAAATTGATAATCGTGCATATTTTTCCTCCGTTACTTTTCTAGCTTCCTCCGTAACTTTCCTCCGTAACCCAAAATTACAAGGGTAAATTTTAATTATCTTACCTCTTCTGACCATATCACTTGACGGCTTCTGTGATAATAACGAGGCAGTCAGTTGATAGCAACAATTTAATTAGCACTAGAAGCAATCATGTTACTTTTGGTTACGGAAGAAAAAAATACGGAGGAAATGTTTTAAACATTTTTTGACTAATAATTGAAATAAATAATACTTGTTTAGTGATAGTATGTATTAATCAATTGATAATCATGTAATTGATGTAAACTTTTTGATCCATGGAATTAACATAGATTAAAAGAAGTGAAATACACAGTTACGGAGGAAAATTTTATTATCGGACATCAAGAATTTAGTGTTAAGGCTATGACTAACGAAAATATAAAAAAGCCGCAGCTGTTTTAATTTTAAATACATAAAATTTGATAATTCTATTAAATATTTATGCCTTTATAACTGTTTTTATCTTATTTAATACCATCAGCAGTGAGGTTTAAAAATGGTTACGGTAGGAAAGTAGTTTTTTGGCGACACCCCTTAAAACCAGTGTCATTGTTTGAAATGGCATCCAATTACAACAGAACTTTCTAATATCATATTTTCACCTGCCTTAAACATTAAAAACAGCAAATTTCTTAATTGCCATTCATCATATTTCAACAATATTACTGCAAAAATTGACGTTTTGCCTGGCGACATGCAAAAAAGCGATGTTACTAGACATTTAGCATGCTATAAAACTTAAAGGAAGTAACATAAATGGCTATCTCAGTGATGTTTGTTCTTAGCAAACATCAGATCTCTCACCAAAATAGCAATATTAAATTTTAGAGTTTTAACCTGGAAGATTTGGTCGCCCAAAGGGTGGCGACATGTTTTCCTCAAAATTGAGTCAATTTTTTGAATCTGGCTGTGTCTCATTTCTTTAAATACTTAAATTACGTATCCTTCCATGTTTGGGAACACTGTGTTTCTGTCATTGGCGTCCATCCGTCTGTGTGAGTGTTTGTCACGTTTCATGACCACTCCATAAATTCTAAACCCTATAATTGAATTTGATGAAATTTCGATCCCATTAAGAATATTATGCAAAATATTGGGTCTTTAATCTGCGAGATCAAGGTCAGGGTCAGGGATTTTAAAGGTTCGAGCAATGCATTTCGTGACCAAGTTTATCAATTGTTAATCTTCCTGGGTCCACTGCGTATTTCCAACCCTTCCTTTTGTCGCGAAATCAGGTACACATTCGAGTACGAACGCAAGCAAGTACGTAATGAAACCTGTAAGAGCAGGTCAGTTATACATGACGTCATCGAAAGCTCTGTAAAAATGGCACCGATCATGCTTTCAGAAAAAAATATAAGGAAAACTCGTACAAGCAGAATTGGTTAGAAGGTGTCGAGAACTATACGATCCTATCATTACATAGACCACCCCCGCACAGAAGGATATTGGCGAGTGGGAAGGCAACAACCCCGTCCCCCTTCAAAATCTCATTATTAATGCACTTAAATTGCATGAAAACTATATTGAATAGTCATCTAAGCTTACACTCAAAATAGCATTGAAAGTACACGCAAATAGAAGGTTTAATAATATGAAATTTTGTATTCATGCTTCAAAAGCAATATCGAAAATTTCTACGCTTATCTCTTTTCCAGGTACCGATGCCGAGGAGAGTTGTTGGATTAGGAAAACCCGATGCTCCAGTCTTTGTGAAACTTCAAAAGAGATCGAAACAATAGCTTTCGAAAATAATTAAAAGTATAAGTGAACAAGATGAACGCTTTTTTGACAAATATCAGTTACGAACATTGTTCATTTTGTTTAAAACAATTCGATACCAAAACAGGTTCTTCAATATGACATAACTCTTACTACAATTTTTGTACTATTTGAAGACATGTTTTATCACAACAATATTCATATGTGTCTGCCACTTAGAATTGGGGCAACATGAGCAAAAATCAATCACAAAACTTGTTGTATTTTTGAGAAGTGTGAAGTATGTATGGTATAGATTGAACAAATTTTAGCAAACGCACAACTATTTATATATATTATGAAAGTTTTAAGATAATATCCACTGTCATTGTTCGAAAGCATGTTTGCAACGTATAAACGCTATCTTTAATTAACATCAATATGTATGACTTCCTTCAATGTCGTTAAACACATTCAAATGAAAACAATTTTACCGTAATATTGACCAGATAGCTCAACATTTGTTTACAAGAATGTTGTTTACGTTTAATGTCTCTGCTTGATTTACAAATCCTTATTTTGAAAGCCGAAATTCATTCCCAATCAATGTTTCGAATGTGAAATAAAAGTGGTTGCTATGAAAACATGTTTCAAGATAAGGGCTTGAAAGGCGTTTTTTTCTGATATGTATATGTATATGACTTTTAAAAGGAACAAAGATTTTAGGTTCTTTAAGGCTAGTCAGAAATCGCTGAAATTTGATTATTTGTCTTTATTACTGCGTTATAAGTTATGCTATAATAGACACGAATATTACATCAACACAATAAAATTTTTAATAGTTCATAAGGTAGTCTTTAAACAATATTAATCAACTTTCGTGCTGTGTCCTTTCGAACAAGTCCACTTCTATAATACTCGTATATACACTTCAACTTAATCCTCTACGATGAAGTCTTATTTAGCTAACACATCATTATTTCTGTTTGTACGCAGTGTTACGTTTTACTTAAAAAGACACGGCAACAGTAAAATCCGCTCACAGTTTATTGGACTGTGCACTGTTAGACCGTATATGTCACAAAACGTATATGTCACACGTGTGTAACATATTCGGCCGAATTAATCACACCTGTCTTCATGTGACATATACGTTTGTGCAAATTAACGATAGAATTTCTGAACGTATATACATGATCATACAATGAACCAATCCTAAACATCTTTGTCCGCAGCAGCAGCAGCAGCTTGCCCTCATTAACTTCAACGAAACATCACCATCAACATCATCATAACGAGTGATTTTTTATTGTAACGTTTTCGACTTGCATAATATATTTTATGCAATGTACAGTAAGTGGTCACAAGAACTTCAACACAAATAGTTTTAATAGACGAGAAACTGACATCAAGTTTTTATGTCAAATGAACAACATTAGGATCTTTTTACAACTTTAATAAACAAAATACTGACATAACTTTAACAGTTATTTAAAAGAACATCACATCATAAACACGTAAAATCTCTTTTTTAATTTTAATAATTTTAGTTATTTTAAAGAACATCACACTATTAGACGTATATTCTAACTACATACTTTTGAAATCATATAACCGTTTACAGGAAAAGAATCTACAAATATGCTGTCGCCGTCACAATTTCGCTTTCAATAGTGATTGAAAAAACACCACACCATTAAACGTAAAATCTGACGTATTCGACCGAATATATCACACGCGTGACATTATATTATACGTTTTGTGACATATATGGTCTAACAGTGCACAATGATTGACATGTGACGTCAACGAGCATTGTAACCAACAGCGATTCAAAAAGCCGTAAAATTGCGGATTCTTCTAATAATTTCTGTACTCATAAGAGTATTGATGTGTGTAAATATAAGGATTGAATCGATATTTGATGGTTTTCATTTGGTTTTAAAGTAAGTGTGAAGCACTTCAAATTGTTTAAATAAGGGTATGTAAAAACCGAGATATTGGTGACGGGTTAGTGAGTTTTTTTCATTGGGTCCTCGGTATGTTTCCTAAACTTCAGGTGACGCACACTCTGGTTGTTTTAATTTTATTTATAATAAAATTATGCTGATAATGTCTACAGTTAAAATGTATTAGATAGCCACCTAAGGCAGTGGCAAAATTCGGCTGCTTAACACAGGGGGCACGTAAAAACGAAATATAGAACAAAATATCAGTTATTAAAACATATTAAAACATACAGTTTAAGACAGATGGTTGCTTAATGCAGGTGGCTGTTAAGGAAGGTTAAACTGTTTATATACGATTTCCAAATTATCTTGTTAATTTAGTTGTTGTGACATATTTGTTTGGTTTCTTTTTATTCTCGTAGTTGCAATAGTATGTAATGACATTGTAAATATGTTATGCTCTTTCATGCGGAGGAAATAAAAGTATTATCTATTTTAATTTGTTATATATAAATTATGTATTTTAGTTTTGAATTATTTATCGTTATTTAATTAGGATTTTAATGAAATATGTATAGTTCTCCGCTGGCTGGACCTTTCAAGTCCCGGTCGAATGTTATCATATCCAAATAGAAATTAAAGTGTTCTTTTACATCCTTTATTGAATATACTTAACCGACCCTTTTAAAGCCCGTTCAATCGCCTTCATACAAACCTGATCACGACCCTTGACGTTGTATTAGTTTCCCTGGAGTGAGAGTTTGACAAGATATCGTGGTTAACCTTGTGATCCGCTAAACGGACAAGTATTTTCTATCGATTGGCAGCGAGTTTATCATCAGATAGTTTCGGAAGATGGAAATACTGGGGCTAATAGACTTGCCAGGATGGCTGCTTGGAATATTTGTATGTGTGATAAGCATTTGTTTGTAAGTACACATTATTTTATGAACATTGAAACTTATTCCATTAACAGAGTTTTTTTCGGTTTATGCAGTTTTAGTTGAAGTAGTTTTATGTTTATCCTTAAATTAGTACATCTTTACCTGTTCACCTGTTGGATAGAGGCTAGAGCACTTAGCGATAGATTTATAATCTACATGTATTTATACAATTTGTTTTTTTTTCTTATCTTAATCACTCTCAATATTTGATATGATCCGTACATTTATCCTAGGCAAGGTATTGAAGTTTAAAACATATAAACAAGTAGAAATATAAAGAAAAACATATCGTCAGTGCACATCATTTTTTGCAATCAAATAGGTTTGATGAAACTACGATGCAGCTGGATCGATTTTAGGGCACCCGGGATTTTTAAATTAAATGGTTGTCGATATTATCAAGTTTACTTAATGATAATAAAAACCTGAGGGATTATTTAGCGTAAACTTACCATCTATAAGATCTGTGATTAATTATATGACAAAGGCAAGCTCCACTGACCTTGCATCTAGAACATATAATAAGACCGCCCGGTTATAAATTGGTATCACTACAATACGATTTGTTTTCAATGACATCAGTTTTTCTTTAGCATTATATAAAATGATATGCCCTCTTTCAAATAATGTATTAAAATTAATATATTATATGGAAGTTAACATCGTTCTTTCTTAATTTGCAATTTTAAAGTTGAGCAAATCCTTCTCTCTCTACGTCTTTCATTAAATTAATGAAACCAACATCCCGATCAGTGATGAATAGGACAAGATGTTCATCATTTTCTAAATCAGGTCAAAGGAATATCTGCAGCTACTTGCACTTATTAAATATTGTTAAATCAAAGTTTTTAGTTACTCGTACAGTATTAGATATGCATTGAAGAGGCAGGACGTCTTCTGTTAAACTGTCGTCACAAATCACTAAATGCCGCCGGCCGACGTTGTAAATGCCAGTTTTCACTTAATATCGGCCGGTGGCAGGACTGCGGCAGTTTTTTGCAAATCGGCAGGTGGCAGAGCGGGCACATTTTTTGTTCGCGCGGTGGCAGGCAAGTGGCATTTAGTGATTTGTGACGACAGTTTTAATGAGATTCTGAATGTGGGTCATTTTTGCATGTAAAGAAAATGAAAGCAATATTACTACATTGCCATTTCCTTTGACCTTCGACCGCATATTGTGATGTTACAACTTTTACAACTATGAGAAATCAAGACCACAAGGTATGATTTATATATATTAGATTTATATATCAACCGAAAATCGGCCTGCCACCGTCAGATTATCTTGCGGGCGCAGAGCGGTGGCAGCTAGATCGCTCAATCGCCGGCCGGAGGCAGTTGTAAATGGGCCGTCCCCCGCCATGTCGCGGGGCGGTGGCAGTTTAATTCTAGCTGCCGCCGCCCTGCCACCTAACTGCCACTTGCCGGATATTTTGGGGCGTCACGTTTCCCGCGAGCCTTTGAAACCAACTGCCAAAGGCGGCATTTTGTTGGCAGTTATATGCGACTGCTCTCAGCGATGTGTAAACAACCGACCGGCGGCAGCCAACTTCACGACTCTGCCGATGTCTAAAATCGGCCGGCGGAATTTAGCAATTGTGACGCTAGCGTTACTGACGACTATTGCTTACGATTTGTGACTGAGCTTCTTTTCACCGTTTTCGACATAAGATATAACGTATTAAATTCAAATGAATAAAAAGATATAGGCTATGACCAAGAATCAAACCGCTAGCCATATAACTTTAGAGCAAAAATACTCTAAAATCATTACTAACAAACAAAAATAATTTTACTTTATAGGTACACACACTACAAACAGAGTTTCTTCAAACGCCTCGGAATCCCCACAAAACCAACAGTATTTTTCTTCGGTGACATATTTGAAGCAGCAAAGAAGGTAGGTGTTGTTTGCTTGAGGGCAGATATTCAATGATTAGTTACAAATAATCCAATGTTTTTACAATTGTAAATTTCACGTTCATTTCAAGCCTAAACATGTAGATTTTTGAGTCTGTAACAGTGTGTCTTCTTACAGATATTTATTTATTTTTTATTGTTTATTTATTTTTTTTATTTTGCTATATTATTTTAAAAGCTAACATTTATTTCTAACAGATGACCATAATATATTTAATTGTGGTATGTGTCTTTGCTATGTAAATAAATCATTCTTTCAATACCACGAGCATCAAAACGTAAAAGCAATGTAAGTCCATTGTATTTCTTCCATTGTATTTGGCTAGCAATGAGTATTAGTGTATGATTTTGAAAAGAAACAACAACATCTTTAACCTCGAAGTCAACATGATGATTTCTTGAAGTTGACTTTTCAGTTCAGGCCACAATGTTATAAAGCTGAGATAGGACAAGTCGTCATTTCAGCCAATCAGATGCTTGGGATTTGAGACTGGTTTCCAATCTCAGTTTTATAATCTTCAGCCCAGTTTCATCTATCAGCTAATTCGTTTTCAGGGCATTGGTTACATTGACGAGGATATGGTGCGACGAAACGGCAAAGTGTTTGGGTAAAAAAAAGATCTTTATATATTATATAGGTGTTGGGGTAAAATAACATTATCATTTGCAGAAACGTAAGGCAACAAGACCAAGGATAAACCTATTTTTATATAGGCTCGTATATCAGTTGCCAGTTCGGCTATTTGGTCTGTCATTTGCAGTAAAATGTAATGAGTAGGAATACAGCATCTTATATAGACCAAGTTTAATATTTTACATGTTGAACAGTTTGCATTGAGCATAAAAAACTGGTACGTATTTGGCTTGCAAAATAAACAGCTAATTTTTTTTTGAAAATGAGTTTGACATTCTTTGTCTTTTTAAGGTTGTATTTGGGAAATATACCGACTTTAGTTATATCCGATCCCGACATGATCAAACAAATAATGGTGAAAGATTTCTCCAAGTTTGCCGATAGAGCGGTAAGATTTTTTCTTAGAACTGTAAATCTTTCTTATCATTAAAGCCGCCACATTTATGTGTTACAAGAACATTGCACACTGAACAAACTTACACAGATATGCCTACGTAAGCTTAAACACAATTTGCTTTGCGCTTTCTTTATTTTTGGTTAATTTGTTTTTAATACCATATTTCTGATTCAGTTCTCATCCCTTTTAATCAAGTTCAAATAAAAATGTTACCGAACTTCTGTTCTGTTCTGTTAGAAAAAGGTGAACAATGCATATCAGTTACAAGTAACATGCACAGAAATTCGGACACTTGACTACTTATACAATGTTGTCACAGCTTGTAGTAAACCCCCAAAGTAATATTATTATACCTCCACAAACGAAGTTTGAGGGGGTATATAGGAGTGAGCTTGTCGGTCGGTCGGTCTGTCGGTCTGTCGGTCGGTCGGATTCTTCGTTTCCGGATGATAACTCATTTAGGGCTTGACAGATTTAAATAATTTTTGGTACACACGTGTAACATCATAAGATACAGGTCAAGTTCGATTTTGGGGCTGGTGGGGCCGGTGTCAAGGTCACTGTTACTAAAAATAGAAAAATCATTTCCAGATGATAACTCATGAAGTGCTTGACAGATTTAAATAATCTTTGGTACACATTTGTAACATCATAAGATACAGGTCAAGTTCGATTTTGGGGCTGGCGGGGTCAGTGTCAAGGTCGCTGTTACTATAAAAAAGAAAAATCGTTTCCGGATGATAACTCATTAAGGGCTTGACAGATTTAAATAATTTTTGGTACACATGTCAAACAGGTCAAGTTCGATTTTGGGGCTGATGAGGTCAGTGTCAAGGTCACTGTTACTAAAAATAGAAAAATCGTTATCGGATGATTACTCATGAAGGGCTAGACAGATTAAAATAATTTTTGGTACACATGTCTAACAACATAAGATACAGGTCAAGTTCGAGTTTGGGGCTGGTGGGGTCAGTGTCAAGGTTACTGTTACTAAAAATAGAAAAATGCTTTCTAGACGATAACTTCTGAAAGGCATCAAACATTTTGAAAATTTTGGGTACACATATGTAACATCACAAGATACAGGTCAGCTTCGACTTTGGGGCTGGTGGAGTCAAGGTCAGTGTTACTAAAATAGAAAAATGGTTTCCAGATGATAACTCGTAAAAAACTTCACAGATTAAATTCATTTTTGGGACATAGATGTAAAATCCCAAAATACAGGTCGAGTTCGACTTTGGGGACTGTGGGGTCAATGTCAAGGTCAGTGTTACCAAAATTAGAAAAATTGTTTCTGGGCCATAACTCATGAAATACTTCATAGATTTAATTGTTTTTGGGACTAAGATGTAACTTTACAAGAAACAGGTTAGGTTTGACTTTGGGGCCTGTGGGGTCAAGGTCAATGTCACTTATTTAAACTTCAAAACTTCATTAACACTCAGTAACTATAGCTTGGAATGTGATTCTTGAATAAAATTTGGTGTATTGGATGTTTCTGTGAAGACGATGTTTGGGATTGAAAGTAAGGCCTGTGGGGTCAAGGTCACTAATACTTAAAATAGAAAAAAACTGTTTATGCTCAATCACTTTAGTTTGGAATGAGATATGGTGAAAATATTTGTGAAAAAGTGAACGAAATCCCTTTATCAGATATATTATTTTGTTTGACTTCCTAAGTCATTAGCACAGTTTCTAACACATGTCTTAGTTGTCTGTCAAACAATGAAAATGTTTAAAAAATCCTAATGATAAAAGTTCAAAACGAAGTCTTTGATTGGTAGATTGAAGTTTTCTTAGTTTGTTTGTTCTTTAGAAACTGGCTCCATTGACTGATAGATGGAAGTCAGCAGTGACGTTTGCAGACGGGGATCACTGGAGATTCCTCCGTGCCACGCTAAGTCCAACATTCACTTCCGGAAAGATAAGGGAGGTATGTGAAAGGGTACCTCTTGGTCGTTTCGTATTGGAGGGTATATTTAAGGATTGAATCGATATTTGATGTTTTTCATACCAAAATGAAAAAAACATCAAATTTCGATAAAATCCTTATATTTACAAACATAAATACTCTCATTAATACAGAAATTATTAGAAGAATTCGTTATATAACGGCTTTTTCTTATGGCTGTTAGAACAGCCACGTTCACGACAAATTGAATGACGGCACGCTTTTTCGCAACAACTCGTGGCAAAACGTGCGTGCTCGGCGACGTCACACGTCAAAGCATTGTGCAACGTCCAATAAACTGTTAACGGTTCTTCAGGAGCCACGCCTTTTAAACTATTACGTCACACTGTTTACCATAAGTTTCGTTAGGTGAATAAGACTTCATCGTAGAGAATGAAGTTGAAGTGTAAATATGTAAAATTGTAACTATATTTACCGTTGAGATTTAAAACCAGGATCCAGTATCGTAAGGCTGGGACCTAAGTCAAATCTGAGATATCAAATATTTGATTGGTTGAATTGAGACAAGTATCTAAACCAACCAATCAAAAGGCTAAGTTTGAGACCTGTATAAACATAAACTTTGATAGAAGCCGTACAAAAATCACTATTAGATACAGTTTGAATGAATATGTTCAAGTAAAATTGATAAGGTAGTAAATTAGAGTACTTTTACCTTTTAACAGAAATAAATAAATGTCACAAACTCACATGTTTATTTTTCTCGCTTTTCGGCACACATTTCCCATAGATTGTATTTGGGGCGCGTCACGGGAAAAGGTACATTCGTTCATATTTTGTTACATTTTAGTTGTTACTATATTTAAAAGAAATTACAACTACATTTTAGTTCCTCATAACTAAGAAGTAATTTTCTTACACATTTTGACAATAAAACAACATTTTTAACGCAAAAAGCATAATAATTAATGTCGTCTGCTCAACGTTATGACGTCATTTCAAGGATTGACGTCAATTGTCCGAAGGTACCTTTTCCCGTGACGCGCCCCATTTAGCAAACAAATGTCCTATAATCTTATTCAGGTGTGTCCACTTATCCACAAGTGTATGGATACTCTACATGAAATAATGGATGAAACAATACAGAAGAACCCGGATGGCTTTGACGTTGAGCCGTAAGATGAACAATTTAACGTAAAACTTGACTTGGTCAGTGAATCCACTGCACCAAGCACACATCATTTTATTGTCTTATCATTATTACATGTTTAATGTTAAGAAATATCTCAATTTTAACTAAAAAGGTAGGCTATAGTTACAATTATTTGCTTGTACAATGTGATAATCTTGAAAATGAAATGAACAATCTTCGTTTGTTTAATAATAATAATAATAATAATAATAATAATAATAATAAATTCTTTATTTTTAGAAGGTTACATATTAAGTTTGAACAAAAGGATGTCAATCTTATTTACAATATGGCCTTCTTAATAAAATAACAATTACAAAACAATTCTATAAAAATTACAACATTAAATGTTTATTAAAACAAAACATTTGACATTCACAACAGACAGACACTCATTAAAAATATGAGAAATAGAATATTAATTGATCACATCAAGATTGCGACAGATTAAATAGATATTGTTTCAAAAGATGCTTAAAGGAATTGAGTGACTGAACTGAACGTATTGTTATTGGTATATTATTCCACACTTCTCTACTATAGTAACTGAACGTGTCTTTTAAGTAATTTGTTCGAGGTGTCAATTGTGAGAGATGTTTCCAAGTCGAAGAGCGAAGATTGTATTTATCATTTGTAGAGAATTTCAATAAATCTTTATTTCGTATCAAAAACTTTAAGAAATAGATAAATACAGAAACAGATAGCAATATGATTTAGCAGGGAGCAGTGTTTGAACGACCTGTGTCAGGCAAAGGTGCTCAATACTCGGGATATCTAAATGGTTTAATCTTTTAGGCCAATCATGTTGATATTCATTAGAATTTGTCATTTTTAAATTCTATACAAATTATATAATTTTAAACCTTATATTTATTTAATTCAACTAAAATACACGTATTTAACCGGAATTCTGAAAAGAAATGAGACATTTTATCAACAATAAGGAACTCTTAATTTAATTAAAAACATTTACTACCATAAGTTAACCTTTTATTTGTCAAACCATTAATGTTACAGGAATGTGCTCAGAACTTCAAAAATATACTTTCCTTGCATATTGGTCGCGCCTTTATTCAGATAACTTTTACTCGACTGAGCCATATTAGGCAACGGTTGCAATTAGAAATATCCAAAGTTTTTAGTACATTTATATATATAATTTAAATTGTTGTTTAGATAAAATATAGATGTTTCTGTTGGAATTACCATTCCTTATTAATGAATGATCAACAGACTAGAGAAATATGACGTATAAATTGCCTGAAATAACTATTTCATATTTCAGTATTCTATCTGGCTACACACTGGATGTTATATGCAGAACTGGGTTCGGAATGGACATTGACGCTCAGAGGGACCACGAAAACCAATTCATCAAGTACTCGAAAGAGTTCTTAGAATTCAAAGGAACTAAGCACTTTGTGTTCATGTTTTATTGTAAGTGTACGGTTATAAAATAATAATATCAATATAAAATTAAAATGACGGCAAAAATTGAATAAAAACACTATTTTTTTACTTTAATTACATTAGACTTTAATGAGTATACAGTGTGTAAAACATGCATGCTCGTATGGTGTTCTCCTTTTTGAAAAAAAATCCCAGGTGAGTAAGTTACTCAAATGGACAAACAGAGACTTTAATGTGGGAAGCCTGAGTTCTTATATACATGTAATGTTTAAAGCGGACCACCGAAGCACAAGTATGAGTTTTTCATCAGACTTACTGAACCCTAGCTGAACCTTTAAAAACATTGATTGCAACCAAGACTTATGTATTTTCAACACCATTCGTCTGCGATGATTATTGCATATGGCCGTACGAATAACTATCGCATTTCCCGAATTTCTTTGGCGACGAAATTTACCCGCAGTAGGCCGCTCAGATAGGTATCGACATTAAACTTTTCTCACTTATTCAGTCCACCAAATACCTCAGACATGTGATTTACTGGACTTAGGATCCTTTTGTATTGATTGGGAGATGAAATGATAGGAGATGAAAATATTTTATGTTAAAATAGCATTTGCCCGAGATGAAAAACCTTCCAAAATGGTTTGCTTTCTGTATCTGGACACGAATACATGGTAAACATTTGAAATATAAGCGACTCGTAAATGTTTGGATGTTTGATCTACTCAAAGTTTTATCTTGAAGTTTTTTAATCGTGAGATGATACATCTTTATTGTTTCTTTTTGTAGTATTTTTCCCGGATTTGATTAAACTTTTGAATATCAAGACAAGTTTGGTTTCAAATGAAGCTTTTGACTTCTTCATGGCCACTTTAAGAAAAGCATTTCAGGAAAGAAAACAGGAACATTCGGTGAGTCAACACATTATTGCGCTAATATTTATGTAATCATATGAAAATTTAGTAAATTTAAAAGATTTTAATTTTAGATCCAAGCTGTGCCTTTCAGTTATTTATAAAAATGAAATAGTTTTTTTTATACATTTGATTAGTTTAATTACAGTTGTGTGGGGCAAGTCTGCGCATTGCCCAACTCTGCGCACCAGATTTGCATGTTAACAAAAACACTGATATCAAAAGAACCAACTGCAAACAGTATTTTTTGTCAAGAAATAAGGCTTTTTTTTTTTTTAAATTCTAATGGGTAAATCTTGCTATTAACTGTCTTGTAAGTAAATAACTACTCTAAACAGCCAAAATGATCAAATACATTTAATTTATATACCTCCCCACTCCAAATCTTCCACATTTTGACAGCTGTTACCCAAAAATATGTTTGTTATTTATACTGACCTTTCACTTAATATTTTTTTCAAAGGTTGGCAGCAGCTTTTGACAGTGGTAAATTTTATTAGAAACAAAAAAAAGATTAAACATAGGCATGAGCAGAGTTGGGCAACAATTTTAACATCATGTGAACACAGGTGTGCTTTCAGTATGACATCATTTTAAAGCCTTATAAGAAAATTAATGCACACTAATGACAACAAACCAATTTCTGAATGGATACAGTTTCTTTCCAGTAGGCAACTGCCTTTAGATACTGAATGTGTTATACACCACAATGAAGCTTTTATGATAGGTGCGCAGACTTGCCCCACACCACTATATGTAAACGTCTAAAATCTCAGGTATGTGTTTCTCTCTTATTGTTAAAAACTTGGTAAATGAGCTCATGCTTTTGATTTTTAGTAAGTAAATTATAAATATACGGTGAAATCTTGACAGTATTATCAAACTTTAACCGAATAGTTTAATCCTTGATACGAGATGCCTATCTAATGAGCGTTGTTTGACAAAAGCGAAACATACTACTAAAATAATTTAATGTTAGGTTATTCATCACTTTCTTTACATGAGGTGTTTTTGTTTCTTCCAGAAACACCGAGACTTGCTTCAGTTGTTGATAAATGCTCACAAAGGCGACTTTGGTGAGGCTAAAGACGAGTCGGAAGGAAACACTTTAAATATTGAAGAAATGAAGAAGAGAGGTAAAAGAGTACATTGTACAATTTCAGTAATAACTCCGAAATAAACCTTCAAATATTACATGTATTAGAAAAAAGGTTAACTACATAATTGTATTGACTATTAAGGACTGAGGTATGATGAGTGGCTGCAAATTAATTCGTTAACACATTGATAAACACTGCGACACTGACATCATATGCTTGATATCAATTTGCGTAAATAATTTCTTATCATACGTGAAATCGATTACATTACTTTTCTACAGCATTATCTGTCTGCATATGAAAAATACTTAGTATTTAATGTAAACTACCTACAGACATTGTTCTTTACTTATGCGTACACTCCAAATACAATAGAATTAATTCTTAAATATTCCTTGTACTCAAGGTCTGACAGATGAAGAAGTGCTCATCAATTCGATCATGTTTATGTTGGGCGGATACGACACCACTGCAACAGTTTTGGCATGGATCATTTATGAGTTGGTTAACAACCCTGATTGTCAAGACAAACTTATCCAAGAAATTGACGAAATGATCGGTGACGTAAGTTATTCTGAATAACATTTGGACATCCTTAAAACAGTGATAAGCGTAGCAGAAATGTTCACATCTAAGAGGCTAATAGCATTGTAAAGTAAACGGGCGGGTACTTAATTGTTTTTCTTAAATGAATTCAAAATATTTTTGCTAATGGCGTAACTTCAGGTGTGGGAAGTGTAATAACAAGCTTATTTATTTCAATATATCATTCCAAATTAACTTTTTATTTTTGATTTCATATCTGTTTAAAATTTCAGACGAGGCCAACATATGACAACGTGTTTAAATTTCCTTATTTGGATATGGTGGTAAACGAAACACTGAGGATGCATCCTCCTTCAAACAGGTAATGTGTCAATTTTCTTTCTTTTAAATGTAATCGCACTTTAAATAGATGCTTCCTCCAGGACATGTGCGGGTTGTCTTCCTTTTATCGTACTATGTGCGTATTACCTTCTTCTACACAATACGGTGTTAAACGAAAAGATAAACAAGTTTCTCCTATATTGCTCGTGTACATACAATTATCATTCAAATTGTGTGGCTTCAAACATTGACGTGACTATGATGCTGCGCAGAAATGTGGATTTTAATTAGATGTTTACAAAGACAAAGCTGTGCATTGTGATATGTTTTCTTCATAGCTCTTCGGTAAAAACTCTTTCTTCAAATGTTGATCAAGAATTTATTTTAACCGTCACAAATATTTTTATTCTTGTTCGTTTTTAGACTAAATCGGGAAGCGTTGGAGGATGTTGAAATAAATGGAGTGCATATCAAAAAAGGAATGGACTGTACATTTTCAACGGAAGCCTTGCATTACATGCCCGAGTATTGGGAGGAACCGAAAAAGTTCATGCCAGAAAGGTAATTATATCTCTTACTCTGCGCTAAACAAACTAATCAGTTATGTTACATTATTACACCTCACGTGATTAGTTTACTATATAGCGTAATGTGACGTCACAGGGAGATAATCGCTATTATTACACCTCACGTGATTAGTTTACTATATAGCGTAATGTGACGTCACATGGAGATAATCGCTACTGTCACATATGCGACAGCATCATGTCACCCTCGCGTGGATCTAAAAATAAATATCTTGGAAATCCGATTACAAATTAACTTCTACGCATGCGTAATTGACCAAGGGATATAAACGCATTTTGATCATTATTTGTAACCGCTTATTGTGCATTATTGATTTTGGACTTCCGGCGCTTGATTTTGTTCCCAAACGAAATTTGGTCATAGTCAAGATCTCTAAAAAAACAAATGTTCGGTGTAATAAAATAAATATCACATCCCATTGGGGGAAAAAGTACGAAATGTTAACCCTTGAGAAGGTAATGTCAACCTCGGCTAACGCCTCGGTTGACATTACTTCTCTCGGGTTAACATTTCGTACTGTTTCCCCCAATGGGATGTGATATTTATATAATAATAAGTGAAATATGCATCTTAGAAATAGGCACAAACAGAATATGCAGCCTCCTTACACAAACAAAATATGGAGAGAAAAAAAGAGACAAATTGCTTATAGTTTGAACAATTACAAAATGACACTGCAAACAATTAACGTGAATGAGAAATTTGAGGGTGTTACCTCCTTTAAATGACCAATGGCAAACGTTTCCTTCTTTGTGATTTAAACCAGGAACCCCACCCTCAAACTTGTCTGCCCTTCCCCCCCCCTCCCCTCAAAAAAGTTCCCATATAAACAAAAAGCACACATTGTCTTGGTGTATTAACTTCAGCTCAGTAGCTCAGCCGCTCAGCCATCAAATCGACAATTTTGCATGCAAAAAGCACACGAACATATGAAATATTAGAATCTAATGGTATTGTCAAGCGAAATTGGTAAAGATTTATTTAACAAGATACTTAAACTGTAATTATGCACAGAAAGATAATGTTGTGAAATGTGATATAATGAAGACCTTGTAGAAAGAAACGTTTTAAGGGTAGGGTCATACTGCAAAAAATTATGCAAGCAGGGTTCTTATTCTTAATGGAAAGAAATGACTTGTCAGAAGGTCAATAACTTAAGTTTTTTTCTCGAAAAGAGATGTGTTAATTGCAAAACCTGTTACAAATATATATGGTTGTTTGTCAATGGTTCCTAGATTTTTGTATGTGCATAACAGGAAAAATAATTATTAATAAATGCTTCGAAAAAAGAAAGTACGTGATGCCAAGTCATGGATAACATTTTCTATGTTATTTCTTCATTTCTATATGTTGTTATTTTATGTTGTAACAAATTTTGACTAAATTGTTTATACAAAAATTTCTTTCCACAACAAAGCTGGAAACGCACTGTTTATAACATTTTCAGATAAATTACTTTTCCGAAGACACATTTTCAGATTGCGCATGCGCATCTAATTTCAGGAAGGTAAAATTTTCGAGTGACGTTAAACCTTGAAGATTAATGCTTAATACCATATTGGCTATAAATCTTTTAATCAATGAAGTCTAGTACTTCAAGATAAAATTAGGAAAACGCTTATGTATTTAATTGTGGTTTAGTTCAGTATTATCTTATTTTTGCTAACATTTTCACACATCAGACTCGAAATTTTGAATATGGATTTACATTAGGCATGAATAACATTTGGCAAGATTAAAATTGCCTTCAGTCCATATCAACAGCAGTGTTTAACCTTATGACAAAATATTTTGCGTAAAATTCGTCTATTAGGCTTTAAAACTTCGGAGATCACTGTATTTCATCTGCAAAATTGCCCCTGTGAATGCAGGAAAGGGACATGTCATTCGGTCAATCCGCCTGCCTGCTTTTTTGCAAAATTTTAGACGATGAAAAGAAGAGTATTATCTTCCTTACAGTATAGAAAATCAAAAGGTGATATTTTCTACAGGTTTGCCCCGGAGAATAAAGACCAAATTAACGAGTATGCCTACATGCCGTTTGGACAAGGTCCAAGACATTGTGTTGGGAAAAGATTAGCTCTCTTGGAAGTCAAAGCAACAGTTGTTTGTTTACTGCAGAAATACAGATTTCACATAACCGATAAGCTAAAGGTATGTGTTCTTTTTTTATTTTAAATTAAGAATTTACTGCCATTTTTAACCTTTTCTATATTTGCACATCTTTAATAAGAGTCTGTGAATTTCCTCATTTTGTATTCATTAAGGTATATTGATAGTTATATTTTAAAGTTCATTTATCATTGAGTCTGTGCTGCTTGAAGGTCACATAAACATTGAAACAAAGTAAGCAGCGTGACAAATTATTTTGAGGTATAATTATTACTCTACAACATATTGTGATTTGGGCATGTCTGTGAGACAAAACCTTAACATATAATGTAAACATAGTCTATAAAGTTGTCAGTTGAAGATATTAATTATTATTCAAATTTTGGAGCGTCTCCTAGTGACCAAACTGTAGATAGAATATAAACCATTTACAGCATGGTCTGCATTAGAATGGTCTGAACAGTCCCACACTAGGGAATGGAACAATGAGCGAACGACGGCGGCGATTAAAATTGGATCGCACTTCTAATTGCGACAATGTCACAACATTTATATAAAGTATTAAAAGGTTGCAGTATGTCGCATAGGTTACTGAGTACATTTCAAAACTACTATAACAATAATACACCTGAGATCACTGTTTAAACATGCCATCCATATTATTGTTAAGATGGCAAGTTTTGATAAAATACCAATGACTTAAAGAAACAAGTTACTTTAAGGTTTACGAATGCACTACAACATCTAAGAACACATTATACTTTATATATATACTTAAGGACTTTGAAAACGCACCCTTGGGATAAGTGTATTTTAACTTGGAAAAGGCCTTTGAAATGAAATGTTTCACATACCTTTGTAAAGTACAATTCATTGCCGTCAGTTTGATAGTAAAATATTTAAGATTGGTCTATTTATACAAAAGATATTGCGAGTTAAAGACAGTAACCCTAAAATCAAAAGTAACACTTCGCGCCTATAGAGCTTGCATTACAATTAAAGGCATATCATTGAAAACGAACGCTTGTATTGGCTAAAGTGTTACTTTTGATTTCAGGGTTACTGTCTTGAACACGCGATATTTTTATTATCAATGAACCAATTTTAAATATTTTGGTATCAAAATGACGGCAATGAGTTGTACTTTACACAGCTATATAATATGTTTGATATAAAAGGCGTCTTCTATGTTTATATACACTTATCCCAAGGGTGCATTTTCAAAGTCCTTAAGTATATATGTTTATTTGATAACATGTACAATGGCTCAAATACTGGGCTTAATTGAGGTTATTCGATAAAGCGCGATCATTATGACCCTACGTACAAAAAGCGTGAATGATTATAGCAAGACGAATATTATGTTTGGATTAATGTTTCAAATCTTTGAACTACATTTCAGGTTCCGATGATGAGGAAAAATGTTGGACTGGGCAAACCGGAAGGGCCAGTATTTGTAAAAGTTGAAAAATTAAGAAAAGACTAGTTTCTATGAACACTAACTGTGAAGAAAATGATCGATACGAAGCAGAAATGAAAACGTCTTATAAAACTAAGTTAACAAATGAACGTAAGACAAGGTCTTGTAAAATTATTGTTTAATATAAACGTGGAAACAAACATTTAAAATGTCAGATTAAAAGTTATAAACTTTTAGCTTTTGGGGGATTTGGATAAGATTCAAATAACAGTTTTTGCAAACTGTGACTTAACAGTGATGATTTCATATGAGAATTTATTTACTTTTTCCAATCACTATATTCTATATTTTTTAGCATGTATATTTAATATTTATTTGATTATTTAATGTGTCAATGTAAACATGTACGTGTGTTTACCACAGGGATAAGAAGAGGTTTTGAACATATATATCTATAATATTAACAATGGAGGTCAATTCAATATGACCATTTCTTATAGTGTCCTTATAAAACTGTTGCTATCCAGGTCATTTTATGGGCTAAATGCATCAGATTGTGTCTATCAATGGCTTAGTTTTTTCGTATAAAAATAAAACTTTTTTTCAAAATAAGAAGCATATAATCACGGAACTTGGCAAGTATGAAAGTTCAAAACAAGCATTGTTTCAACTTCATTGGCTCCCAATCAAAGCCAGAATTGAATTTAAGATTTTAACTGTCATGTTCAATTGTTCAAAGGGAAAAGCCCCAACTTATTTAACTGAACTATTATCAGAACAGGTACCAAGACGCAGGTTAAGATCATCAGACTATGTTACAGGCTGTTATGATGTACCATTCAACAAACGCAAAACATTTGGTGCCAGGAGTTTTAAGACAGTGGGTCCAAAATTATGGAATAAATTACCCATAGAATTGAGACACCTTCAAGAAAAATCTTAAAACATTGTTCTTCAGAAATTTTGAATCTTGGTTTTAAGTGACTCATGTGATGATGTGCTGAACATGAAAAACATATGTAAAACTGTGTTATTGTAAAATATTGTATATTTTTCATTTCTTAATATTTATCTTATGTACAACGCCAGTGAATATAATGTGTAAAACTAGGCGTTTAATCAAATTAAACAGTTTCAGTTTCAGTTTCAGATTATTAAGTGTTAAACTGTTAAATACTTAAACTTGCGAAATTCAGTTAGTCCGACACAGGTTCGTACCCTCGACCTCCACGAGTAAAACGACACAGGTTCGTACCCTCGACCTCCACGAGTAAAACGACACAGGTTCGTACACTCGACCTCCACGAGTAAAACGACACAGGTTCGTACCCTCGACCTCCACGAGTAAAACGACACAGGTTCGTACCCTCGACCTCCACGAGTAAAACGACACAGGTTCGTACCCTCGACCTCCACGAGTAAAACGACACAGGTTCGTACACACGACCTCCACGAGTAAAACGACACAGGTTCGTACCCTCGACCTCCACGAGTAAAACGACACAGGTTCGTACACACGACCTCCACGAGTAAAACGACACAGGTTCGTACCCTCGACCTCCACGAGTAAAACGACACAGGTTCGTACACACGACCTCCACGAGTAAAACGACACAGGTTCGTACCCTCGACCTCCACGAGTAAAACGACACAGGTTCGTACACACGACCTCCACGAGTAAAACGACACAGGTTCGTACACACGACCTCCACGAGTAAAACGACACAGGTTCGTACACTCGACCTCCACGAGTAAAACGACACAGGTTCGTACACACGACCTCACGACCTCCACGAGTAAAACGACACAGGTTCGTACCCTCGACCTCCACGAGTAAAACGACACAGGTTCGTACACACGACCTCCACGAGTAAAACGACACAGGTTCGTACCCACGACCTCCACGAGTAAAACGACACAGGTTCGTACCCTCGACCTCCACGAGTAAAACGACACAGGTTCGTACACACGACCTCCACGAGTAAAACGACACAGGTTCGTACCCTCGACCTCCACGAGTAAAACGACACAGGTTCGTACCCTCGACCTCCACGAGTAAAACGACACAGGTTCGTACCCTCGACCTCCACGAGTAAAACGACACAGGTTCGTACCCTCGACCTCCACGAGTAAAACGACACAGGTTCGTACACACGACCTCCACGAGTAAAACGACACAGGTTCGTACACACGACCTCCACGAGTAAAACGACACAGGTTCGTACCCTCGACCTCCACGAGTAAAACGACACAGGTTCGTACACACGACCTCCACGAGTAAAACGACACAGGTTCGTACACACGACCTCCACGAGTAAAACGACACAGGTTCGTACCCTCGACCTCCACGAGTAAAACGACACAGGTTCGTACCCTCGACCTCCACGAGTAAAACGACACAGGTTCGTACACACGACCTCCACGAGTAAAACGACACAGGTTCGTACACACGACCTCCACGAGTAAAACGACACAGGTTCGTACCCTCGACCTCCACGAGTAAAACGACACAGGTTCGTACCCTCGACCTCCACGAGTAAAACGACACAGGTTCGTACACACGACCTCCACGAGTAAAACGACACAGGTTCGTACACACGACCTCCACGAGTAAAACGACACAGGTTCGTACACACGACCTCCACGAGTAAAACGACACAGGTTCGTACCCTCGACCTCCACGAGTAAAACGACACAGGTTCGTACACACGACCTCCACGAGTAAAACGGTCCTTCTTCGCAGTAACTCGGCGAAGTTTTTGTTTCGTTTAACAATGTCACTAATATCTCCCACTAACACACAAAGTTCCGTCAAAATACAGCGACACAATGCTGTAATAATCCAATTTGACGATTCTGCTTCAATATTGCGTGGACGCGGCCATCTTACAAGTCACGTGATAAGCGAAGTAACGAGTCGTTTCATTGGTTCTTGAAAATGTGAATATTTGAGCATATTGTATATATGAGCATAACACACAAAAAAAAACAATTATGCAATGTTAGTAATACAGCAACATAAAAGCACAAAATATTACAATATAATATACATTGATGCAGCTTCAAAACGGACCAAACGTCCAAAAGACAATTAAAAAACACATACATCTGCCGCCATAAATAACGAAGTTATAAAAAACATGTTAATATGTTGCCCCTTTAATTTTACAAAAATAACCAACAATATGTAAGACTTTTACAATACTTTTTTTTAGATTTGGTGTTATAAACTTAGGTTTTTGTTATAAACTTAGCTTTTTTACATTTAAGTTTATGTGTTATGTTTGTATTTAGAAAGTATCTACATATAGAACCATTTTGTATCTTAAATGGGCCAGCCGATATATGTGAAATTTAGATTTCAGAAAAAGCCATGTTTTGAAATCACAACTTCTGCTTACAGTTAAAAAGAACAGATAAGTTAAGGTATTGAACCTTTCGCTATTTCGTAAACGGCACAATGAACATCCATCAAACTTTTCACGAATAAATGCTATGATAGTATGATTATTTTTCATACGTTGGGAAAATTAGAACAGTAGAGAAAAATAGTTAGACCTAACAATTCCCTAAAATTCTATTTGCAATTTATCCGCTAAAGGAAGCAACACAAAACAACAACTTAAATGTCAACATGCGTGAAATGATACTGACAACTATACCTATGGTCCTTGAAAAGAACTTTTAATTGTGAAGAGAGAAATCATGATTTTAATTTTTATTTCATCCATTTTCGCGAACATGAAATTAAAGGTCAAATACACTTTTAGAAATAACGTCAGTAACTTATTATTAATCAAGACATTTAAATTGATGTTTTGCTGGTTTTGTGATAAATTGAAAATAGAATTTTAGGGTTATTTTTGGTCTAACTATTTTTCTTTACTGTTCTAACTTTTCTTAGCGTATGTAAATTAAACATATGTTAATAACATTGGTTTGTGCGAAGCTTGCTGGAAGTGCATTGTGTCGTTTGCGAGATATTTTTTTTTGTATAGTATGCCAAAGCAATGGCGAAAGGCGCAATACCTTAAACGAACAGGTCGCGAAAATGAGAACATGAGAATTATCGACTTTCCATATTTTGAATAAACTTCAGCCCTGGGACGAAGGCCATTGTTTCATAAACGTTATAGACAACAAATGAAAAGTTGTTTTCCATAATATAACTTATCGCTTAAAGTTTCGAGGACTTGAAGCTTTTAAGTTTACTTATAAATACGGAATACTGATAAAAGATCGTTGCAGATAAGACCTTAATTTATGACACAAGCATTTATTCCCAAAGTGCTAAATCGAAAGATAGCGAGTTGCCATATTTCCAAAATGAAATCTGCCGTTATTGTTTGTCTTCTCTTTGTTGCAGGTTTGTGATTTTAGTTATTCCATTTTTCGATTTTAATATTCACATAATATTTCGTTGAACAATATATTTGTTGATGTATTAATATCGTTAAAGCTTACAAAAAGGTAGTTTTCTTATATAACTAGTGAACTAAATAGTAAAAAATTCAATGTTGTTGTTGCTGAATTGACACGAACGTCTGTGCATCTTTACGGAAGAGTTGCAAACTAAGAGTTAAGACAGCATCCATCCTTCGGAATATTATCCAAAAAGAAAGAGAGCGACACGTTCCTGTCGTCCTTATAAGTCTACAGAGTGTAGTTTTGGTCTACAGAGTGTAGTTTTGGTCTACAGAGTGTAGTTTTAGTCTATAGAGTGTAGTTTTGGTCTACAGAGTGTAGTTTTGGTCTACAGAGTGTAGTTTTGGTCTACAGAGTGTAGTTTTGACGAAAATGAAAAGATCTTTAATAAGCAATAAAACTTGATATTTTCTCTTACAAAGGTTAGAATGGTGAGAACATGAAGAGAACGATGTAGACACAGCATATGTTAACCAAAGAAATGCCCCAGATTGTGTTGTTGTTTTTCAGCATAAAAAAGTCTTACTTCTGCCAACAAATAAGAAAATGCTTTTTTTAATAAGTTAAAGAAAATAAAGAATAATATTACTTTCTCTGCATTAATCGTAAAAAGTAGTAATACATTCATAATTAATGGTTACTAATATGCATTTGCACGACGGTTGCAGAAGTTTAAAAGAGTTTATTATGGTTACCAGTGAAACCATGAAAACGAACGTAGAAGTTTAAACAGTTTTTTATTCTTGCTAGTTTAACTCTATGTGCGCTGGTCGCATACAGGTCATTGAGTACTTACTATTTCGCTTGACAATGGCATAAGTTTTTTGTAATTTTATTTGTTTTTTTTTTTTTTTTTTTTTTTTTTTGCTTTTGCGTATAAAATTGTGGAGCGTATAGGTGGTTAAGAGTTACTTCACAAAGACAACTTTTGTTCTTTCATGAGAACTTGTTAGGTGCAAGTGTGAGGATGATGCACCATTGAATCTGGTTTAAATCCCCTAAAGGCAACTTGTTTTGCCACCCACTGACCTTTGTAAGGCGGTATGCCCTCGAATTAGTTTTTTCTTTATTGTTTGTAATGTAAAAAAAACAACATATGTTCTCTTTTTCTCTTTATGCTTCGAATGTGGTGGGAGATTGTGATTTCTGGTTTGTTTCTATTCCTGGTTGTGGCTGTTAACCATATTTACATTTTTCTGTAACTGAGCATTTTCGGGTAGCAGTATTTCATTCACATAAATTATGAATACACATGATAGCCCCGATGCATCCGCGGGTTTAAAGTAATTGCAATTAAAGAAAGTTTAAATTCCATTTATTTGCATTTTCTAATTTTTCTTTCCAAATCAAGACTGAACGGAAAATATAGTTATTGTTATTGTTGTTGTTTTGTTATTGTTGTTGTAGCTGGTGTAGTAAGCGAGAATTGTAACACTTTGACCGACTGCCAGGAAACAATATGTAGCACGGAACATGGTTGGTGGCTGCATTGCATATCGAACTGGTGCGTGTGTACTCACGACACTACGACAGGTTCGGGAGTTTGTTATAATTACGATGACTGGGAGTCAATCTGATACCAATCTGGGTAGAAAAAAAAATATGCAGTAACTTAGCCCTTTCAAAGATATTCTTTATTAGTAAAGCCTAGTGATGCGAAAAATCACTGTTTTATACAAAGGAGTATAGTATACTTAAGGACTTTGAAAACGCACCCTTGGGATAAGTGTATTTTAACTTGGAAAAGGCCTTTGAAATGAAATGTTTCACATACCTTTGTAAAGTACAATTCATTGCCGTCAGTTTGATAGTAAAATATTTAAGATTGGTCTATTTATACAAAAGATATTGCGAGTTAAAGACAGTAACCCTAAAATCAAAAGTAACACTTCACGCCTATAGAGCTTGCATTACAATTAAAGGCATATCATTGAAAACGAACGCTTGTATTGGCTAAAGTGTTACTTTTGATTTCAGGGTTACTGTCTTGAACACGCGATATTTTTATTATCAATGAACCAATTTTAAATATTTTGGTATCAAAATGACGGCAATGAGTTGTACTTTACACAGCTATATAATATGTTTGATATAAAAGGCGTCTTCTATGTTTATATACACTTATCCCAAGGGTGCGTTTTCAAAGTCCTTAAGTATACATGTATTTTCAATTTGCTTATGAAATATGTTTTCAATGAATTTTTAAAGCATTTTCACTGCCTCAGTTTTTTTTTCATTTTTAGACGTTATTTTTGTGCAAAAGAAATTCTGATAAAAAGAGAATTGTTCGTGCTAAACGTGCATGAAACTTGCATGATAATAGGTAAACAAGATTTAACGTATCTTTTTGCTTGTTTAATTTCGATTGAACTGTACAAGAAAACTTAACACATCACATCCCCAAATAACCAAAATGAAAATGTTAAATGTAAAGATACAAAACTGTGTGTTTTCAAACAACAACGAATGTCAAGGAACTATGCAGTTCACAAAGCTATAATGTTATCTATAGTGTTTCCGATTGATTGGTTTAAATATTGTTCACAGGTCACCCTTGCGCAGACGGAAATTCGGCCACTTGTGAGCGTTTGCACGGCCCAACGTGTCCGGACAGTGGACTGCACTGGAGATGTGTTGATAACATTTGTCATTGTACAAGACAATAAATTATGTGTTTAAAAGTACATTTGTATAGAATTATTAAACTCTACTTTTATCAGTTAGACGATTTTGGAATGTTTAAAACGAGGTCAGATGAAAGGTTATTAGAACAGCAATATAAATAGAATTACTCTCCCTTGTACCGGTCGTCTGTTTTAATATCAAAGTCTGTGTGAAATGCGCGTAGACTCTATATAAGAAGCGAAACATGTAATGCTTAACACATATTATCCAAATATAAGTAAAATATAATTCCAGTAACACATCTTTGATTCCTCATTTGTCATTTTTGAGATTTCACCGGATTTTAACAAATACTGTTGCTATCATCCTAAATTGGTTTCAGTTATAAGTAAGCATCTTTAAAGCCTTTGCTAAAATGCCGCTGCTCAATTACAAGAAAATATTATTAACCATTCATTGCTGACATATGCAACTTCAGTGATCTTTTTTCACAGCTAGGATAAAGCAGTCATTTAAGACATTTAGTGCAAATTATTGAATATAAAGCCCAGCTGAGCTTGTGACCCTATATTTAGTTTTCAATTTTACAAACAATCGGATTGAAAAGTCGCTCTACTTTTTGCATGAATATGGAAGCCCTATCCAGGGACTTAGAAAAGTACTGTTCACAAGACTCGGTCTTATGACAGCCTTTACTTGTTCTGGAACATTTCAAAATCATAATACATGGAGCTTCCTTATAAAAGCCAAAACCTTTTTTAAACATTGCTAAATAACATTTTTAAGACCCCGTCTTCTAACAGCCTCAACCTGTTCAGTAACTTTGCTAAGTAATAATTCTAAATGTACTGTCCAATCTTAAGCATCTTCAACCTGTTTGTGAACTCTTGTAATTAATATTTATAAAACTATGTCTTCTAAGAGTCATAACTTGTTCGAAAACTCCACCAAATAATATTTATATGGACAAGTCTTCGCAAAGCTGTACTTGTTTGGGAATTCTGCTGAGCAATTATTATAGGTCGCTGTCTTCTAACACCCAAGGTTTTACTTTCTGCTGATTACTATTAATAAAGCCGTGTTTTCTTACATCCATGTTCTAGTATTTTGCTAAGTGTTATTCATGAAGCCCAGTCTTATAACATCCTCAATCTGTTCTGGAACTTTGCTAAGTATATCAGCGGCTACCTCGGTCTCTATGGTGTTGGATTCTTCTCTGTGCTTTTGAAAATTCACAAAATGATAGTTGTCAAATTTCCTCCTTGGATGTTTTCTACCCAGGTCTTCCATGACAACCCATGGACCATCTCCGACCCCTATAACGCATATAGAGATTGGATAGTTGGACGCTTCAGCAATAGCATCGAACGACTCGTCTTCTTTTGTTAGTTGTCCATCTGTGAGAATCAGTAACAGCTGGAACTGGAATAAGTAATCCTGAATAAGTATCACAATTCTCACCGTCCAATATATTTTGCCAGTTTTCAAGCGGCAACTCTCCTTTAGTTGTGTAGGATGATCATATTAACACCGGTTTCTCTTATCTGGCTACAGTATAGTAATATATTGATTTAACTTTTATCTAATTTTCAGTCACACAGTAGGACTTTGTGACTTTGAAACAATAAAAGAATTTGGTATTGGTACAGCATATACTCTTTGACTTGTTTGTGAAATAAATGTTTTGTGCAATTTCTGTAAAATAATACAAGTGGTTTCATCAAAGTATCCGAAACAAATGCCCAAGGTTATAAAACTGGGCATAGAAACCAGTCTTAAATCTCAAGCATATGATTGGCTGAAATGGCGACTGGTCATTCAGATGCTTGAGATTTGAGACTGGTTTCCAAACTCAGTTTTATAACCTTCAACCAAAGACACACTGCGATTTACCAACAATATTATTAGTATCGTTTATAGTACGAACCAATCAATTCAGTAAATTATATATTTTACCAAAAAATTGATTATAATGCTACCAAGCTCAGTTAACCGAAAAACACTTGAAAGCTGAACGTTGAAAAGTAATTTACAGTCAACATTTACCAAACCTTGTAACTTGAATATACAAACCATCTCTGACAAATGCTTACACATGATGTATTCTTAAAACACTGAATGACTTCGTGGATCAGTGGGGCAAAGTTAGATGTCCCTCCTAGCTTCTCGCGGCGTAACGCTTCCTCGTATACTTGGAGAACGTCCATAAAATCTTTACACTGTCCCTAAATGTAAAATATACTAAAAACGGTAGTCTGAATGTATGTTGTTCCATAAATTTCAAAGCAATCCCTCGCTATCAGCCTAAATATTTCAAATGTCAAAGAGGCGCTCAATTTGATATCTTTGATTTGATATAACGATAGTGGCTCTGTAGAATCGAAATCCTAAACTCTTCTCACATCATTATATTTTTAACATAACGGTTTACTCTTGTTAATAATATTTTACAAGTTACGAAATGCCACATAATATGTAGTATTGTGATCAAAACAAGTTCAATTTTGATAAAAACTGAGCATGGAAACCAGTCTCGAATTGCAGCAATCGCACTTAAGTTAGATCTACAAAATGTTAAATGTGATGACGGCCAGAAAACACTGTATATAAGCAATAGTGGTTTTCCGGTAACTGTTTTTAGAAACAGTCAAAACACACATATCTAAAATATGTCTTGGGGTCAAAACTATCTATGTTGTATGACACTGTCTATACATATAAAACGTTCGGAACGCTTCGGCGACTACGGCGATCATCATATTCTTATGAGATTTTGTAGGCGACAATCCGATTGGTTCAGAACATTATCAACATAAAATCACATTTTTATTACTCGTCGTGATCCCCATAGCGTAGCAATTTTTATCCGATTGAAATTTGCAGCCTTCAACATAATTATATGTATCATGGTTTCCTTAAGTTCATTTCACTACTTTCAACTATATTATGCTTTCTGATTTGCAAAGACCACCTCGCAACTCTAAATTTTAATGTGTTGTTAACATAACACACTCTTCTTTCTGAGTGTGGTGTTTCTTTTTCCAATCTAAACACTCTCGTTATAAACTAAATAAAAGATCTTACTAACATTCTTAGGAGCGATTGTAAACAGTTCTCTGCCAATTCCAAAAACTCTGATGCCATCCTCTGCTCGCTTCAGTTCTTCCATTGTTACACCAAGTAAACATATCATCTGAAAATGTTCGAATTGGTTCATTTTAATCACAGCATTTTGAACGAAATGACTTGTTTTCCAAACTACCAATACATTAACGCGGTATAGAATGGAAAAATGTAACCAGAACGACTTCTGTTACAAACGTGATTTGAACCTTAGTAACTCATTTTTAAAATTCATCCCGCGACTATGATTTTTTTATTTCCACATCAATCTCTTATGCATGCAAGACACAATAAACATTATCTAAATAACCATCGTCTCGTACAACGATTTTCGTTTCTGTTATCGTCCCATAAACTAGAGGTCTTCCCTGTTTCGTTTGAGAACGCCATTAGTAATTTTGGACTAAATTGCACTATAGCGGGCGCAGGTCGGCCATGTTGTTGTTTACAATGTCAGCCATTTTGAATCTCCTGTCAAACTCCTGTCAAAAAGCCTAGCGGCGTTTGAGCGATAAAAAGCAGGGGTGGGGGGACGGCAGCCCCCATAAAAAACAATTACTAGACTCAGTCACGTGAATATTCGCGTAAATTAGCGCCCGCTAAAGTGCATTACTCCCGTAATTTTGTGTGTGCAACCTTATCAGATAAATGGGAGACCTCACCAAGACAATTTATACAGAATTGTATACATGTGAACTCGGCCCTGCGATGGAGAGCTTGATGCATCCTAGAAACTGGTTTGAACTCTTGAGTGGCATAAAGTTTTGGAAAAGACTGATTAACTTTAATAACCCGTAATTTGTTATATTTGAATTAGTTGAGTTAAGTGTCCTAGTTTTGAAATATATCGCAAAATAAACTAATGCCCTCTCTTTTCTATTATTTTGGTTCAGGATTGAATCGATATTCAATCCTTACATTTGCACACATAAAAACTCTAATTAATACAGAGATTATGAGACAAATTCGTGATATTACGGCTGTTTCGGATGGCTGTTGCAACAGCCACGTTGACGACAAAGTGAATAACGGCACGCTTTTTCGCAGCAATATCTTGCAAAACGTGCGTGCTCGGCGACGTCACACGTCAAAACATTGTGCAACGTCCAAATAATTGTTAACAGTTCTGCTTTTGTCACGCCCACGCCTTTACAAGTAATACGTGACACTGTTTACCATCGGAAATAATTATTCGTTCGATGAATAGGACTTCATCGTAGCGGACGAAGTTGAAGTGTAAATATTATATACTCAGCAAAAATAAAAAGTACCCACTTTTCTACCTGTGATTTTGTAAAACTAGAAAAATAAAATAGAAAATATCTTCTTTGAACAGATCTGCATTGCTGTAATCATTACAAAGAAATAAAATGTTCTTAAAAATCTGCAGTCACGACTAAGTTATCTTTCCCTTTGCTATCATTGGGGTTTTAGGAAGAAGTAAGTGATTCTAAACAATATTCACATTTGTTGGAATTAAATCAATTTTTCCAGTTCTTTATGTCAATAAAATCACAAAAAATCATTAATAAAACAACTCGTCCTCTATAAAAAAACGCTAGAAATCCCAAACATTTCCTATTACCTCCCTTTGAATTGAATATATAGGGGTGTTTAATCCATCATTCATTGTTATCTGATGGGCATTTGCTCAGGTTTAGGTGTGGAAGATTATGTTCACGAACAATTAAACTTAAAAACGACTGAGATTAATTAATAAAACACCTTTTGAAGTGTTCGTAATTAAATGAAAATATGTGAATGAGAATATAAGCATAAAAAGTGGGTACTTTCTATTTTTGCTGAGTATATATGTAGGCCGAGTTTCCTGCGTGAGAGTTTTTAATTACCATATTTTATTTGTTTTAATTGTATTTTTCTTAATCATATTTGCCAGATAAAAAAAGAATAACTGTGACATAATTTGTTTCCTGTTCTTTAATTGTACATGGAGAAAAAGCAATAAGGTCTAAATTAATTATTTGAAAAGTTTAATTTATTATAAACAGCACAAATTTTTTAAGTTCAACAGTGAATAAGTATATCATGCCTCTTTGTAAGGATTTATATCTGTGTTTTCGTGCAAACTTTTTCCTCCATATGATCGCTGGCCGTGGGTGATGTTGGACATCGTGAAATCTATTCCTGGAAAAAAGATACATTAACAAATTAATAAATACTGGCTTTACAAGGACTGAAAAAAACTAAATAAGATCCAACTGCAGACTCGACAACATTCAACAGCAGACAACAAGTTTCAACACCAGGCGTAACAAAGCTTTACAGCAGAAACAACAAGTTTCAACAACAGGCGTAACAAAGCTTTGCACAGGAACATCAAGGTTCAACAACAGGCGTAAAAAAGCTTTACAGCAGGAACAACAAGGTTCAACAACAGGCGTAACAAAGCTTTGCACAGTAACATTAAGGTTCAACAAATGGCGTAACAAAGCTTTGCACAGGAACACAAAGGTTCAACAATAGGCACAAAATGTTCAAAAGCTTGCACGTTTTCACAGCAGGAATAACATTGTTCAACATTAAACGCAAAGTTTTCCAAAGCTTGCAAGTTTTCACAGCAGAAACAGCAAGGTTCAACAAGGGCGCACACTGTTTAAAAGCTTCCAAGTTTTCACAGCAGGAACAACAAGGTTCAACAATAGGCACACACTCTTCAAAAGCTTGCAAGTTTTCACAGCAGGAACAACAATGTTAAACAATAGGCACACACTGTTCAAAAGCTTGCAAGTTGTCACAGCAGGAACAACAAGGTTCAACAATAGGCGTAAACTGTTCAAAAGCTTGCAAGTTTTCACAGCAGGAACAACAAGGTTCAACATTAGGCGCAAACCGTTCAAAAAAGCTTACCAGTTTTCACAGCAGAAACGGTTAATAATAGGCGCACACTGTTAAAAAGCTTGCAAGGTTTTCACAGCAGAAACAAGGTCCAACAATAAGCGTACACTGTTCAAAAGCTTGCATGTTTTCACAGCAGGAACAACAAGGTTCAACAATTGGCGCAAACTGTTCAAAATTTTGCATGTTTTCACAGCAGGAACAACAAGATTCAACAATAGGCGCCCACTGTTCAAAAGCTTGCATGTTTTTACAGCAGGAACAACAAGGTTCAACAAAAGGTGCATATTGTTAAAAAGCTTGCAAGTTTTCACATCAGGAACAACAAGGTTCAACAAAAGGCGCAAATTGTTAAAAAGCTTGCAAGTTTTCACAGCATGAACAACAGGGTTCAACAGCATACTCAACAAGGCTCTACTGCAGACTCGAAAATTTTTTATGAATGACCAAAATATTATTATAAATAATGGAATAAACAGCCAGTTTTCACAGCAGGAACAGCAAGGGTTTATAATAGGCGCACACTGTTAAAAAGCTTGAAAGGTTTTCACAGCAGAAACAACAAGGTTCAACAATGAGCGTACACTGTTCAAAAGCTTGCATGTTTTTACAGCAGGAACAACAAGGTTCAACAATAGGCGTAAACTGTTCAAAAGCTTGCAAGTTTTCACAGCAGGAACAACAAGGTTCAACATTAGGCGCAAACCGTTCAAAAAAGCTTACCAGTTTTCACAGCAGAAACGGTTAATAATATGCGCACACTGTTAAAAAGCTTGCAAGGTTTTCACAGCAGAAACAAGGTCCAACAATAAGCGTACACTGTTCAAAAGCTTGCATGTTTTCACAGCAGGAACAACAAGGTTCAACAATTGGCGCAAACTGTTCAAAATTTTGCATGTTTTCACAGCAGGAACAACAAGATTCAACAATAGGCGCCCACTGTTCAAAAGCTTGCATGTTTTTACAGCAGGAACAACAAGGTTCAACAAAAGGTGCATATTGTTAAAAAGCTTGCAAGTTTTCACATCAGGAACGACAAGGTTCAACAAAAGGCGCAAATTGTTAAAAAGCTTGCAAGTTTTCACAGCATGAACAACAGGGTTCAACAGCATACTCAACAAGGCTCTACTGCAGACTCGAAAATTTTTTATGAATGACCAAAATATTATTATAAATAATGGAATAAACAGCCAGTTTTCACAGCAGGAACAGCAAGGGTTTATAATAGGCGCACACTGTTAAAAAACTTGCAAGGTTTTCACAGCAGGAACAGCAAGGGTTTATAATAGGCGCACACTGTTCAAAAAGCTTGCAAGGTTTTCACAGCAGAAACAACAAGGTTCAACAATGAGCGTACACTGTTCAAAAGCTTGCATGTTTTTACAGCAGGAACAACAAGGTTCAACAATAGGCGTAAACTGTTCAAAAGCTTGCAAGTTTTCACAGCAGGAACAACAAGGTTCAACATTAGGCGCAAACCGTTCAAAAAAGCTTACCAGTTTTCACAGCAGAAACGGTTAATAATATGCGCACACTGTTAAAAAGCTTGCAAGGTTTTCACAGCAGAAACAAGGTCCAACAATAAGCGTACACTGTTCAAAAGCTTGCATGTTTTCACAGCAGGAACAACAAGATTCAACAATAGGCGCCCACTGTTCAAAAGCTTGCATGTTTTTACAGCAGGAACAACAAGGTTCAACAAAAGGTGCATATTGTTAAAAAGCTTGCAAGTTTTCACATCAGGAACAACAAGGTTCAACAAAAGGCGCAAATTGTTAAAAAGCTTGCAAGTTTTCACAGCATGAACAACAGGGTTCAACAGCATACTCAACAAGGCTCTACTGCAGACTCGAAAATTTTTTATGAATGACCAAAATATTATTATAAATAATGGAATAAACAGCCAGTTTTCACAGCAGGAACAGCAAGGGTTTATAATAGGCGCACACTGTTAAAAAGCTTGCAAGGTTTTCACAGCAGGAACAGCAAGGGTTTATAATAGGCGCACACTGTTAAAAAGCTTGCAAGGTTTTCACAGCAGAAACAACAAGGTTCAACAATGAGCGTACACTGTTCAAAAGCTTGCATGTTTTTACAGCAGGAACAACAAGGTTCAACAATAGGCGTAAACTGTTCAAAAGCTTGCAAGTTTTCACAGCAGGAACAACAAGGTTCAACATTAGGCGCAAACCGTTCAAAAAAGCTTACCAGTTTTCACAGCAGAAACGGTTAATAATATGCGCACACTGTTAAAAAGCTTGCAAGGTTTTCACAGCAGAAACAAGGTCCAACAATAAGCGTACACTGTTCAAAAGCTTGCATGTTTTCACAGCAGGAACAACAAGGTTCAACAATTGGCGCAAACTGTTCAAAATTTTGCATGTTTTCACAGCAGGAACAACAAGATTCAACAATAGGCGCCCACTGTTCAAAAGCTTGCATGTTTTTACAGCAGGAACAACAAGGTTCAACAAAAGGTGCATATTGTTAAAAAGCTTGCAAGTTTTCACATCAGGAACAACAAGGTTCAACAAAAGGCGCAAATTGTTAAAAAGCTTGCAAGTTTTCACAGCATGAACAACAGGGTTCAACAGCATACTCAACAAGGCTCTACTGCAGACTCGAAAATTTTTTATGAATGACCAAAATATTATTATAAATAATAGAATAAACAGCCAGTTTTCACAGCAGGAACAGCAAGGGTTTATAATAGGCGCACACTGTTAAAAAGCTTGCAAGGTTTTCACAGCAGAAACAACAAGGTTCAACAATGAGCGTACACTGTTCAAAAGCTTGCATGTTTTTACAGCAGGAATAACAAGGTTCAACTATAGGCGCAAACTGTTCAAAAGCTTGCAAGTTTTCACAGCAGGAACAACAAGGATCAACAATGGGCACAAACTGCTCAAGAGCTTGCAGGTTTTCACAGCAGGAACAACAAGGATCAACAATGGGCACAAACTGTTCAAAAGCTTGCAAGTTTTCACAGCAGGAACAACAAGGATCAACAATGGGCACAAACTGCTCAAAAGCTTGCAAGTTTTCACAGCAGGAACAACAAGGATCAACAATGGGCACAAACCGTTCTAAACCTTGCAGGTTTTCACAGCAGGAACAACAAGGATCAACAATGGGCACAAACTGCTCAAGAGCTTGCAAGTTTTCACGGCAGGAACAACAAGGATCAACAATGGGCACAAACTGCTCAAAAGCTTGCAAGTTTTCACAGCAGGAACAACAAGGATCAACAATGGGCACAAACTGCTCAAAAGCTTGCAAGTTTTCACAGCAGGAACAACAAGGATCAACAATGGGCACAAACTGCTCAAAAGCTTGCAAGTTTTCACAGCAGGAACAACAAGGATCAACAATGGGCACAAACTGCTCAAAAGCTTGCAAGTTTTCACAGCAGGAACAACAAGGATCAACAATGGGCACAAACTGCTCAAAAGCTTGCAAGTTTTCACAGCAGGAACAACAAGGATCAACAATGGGCACAAACTGCTCAAAAGCTTGCAAGTTTTCACAGCAGGAACAACAAGGATCAACAATGGGCACAAACTGCTCAAAAGCTTGCAAGTTTTCACAGCAGGAACAACAAGGATCAACAATGGGCACAAACTGTTCAAAAGCTTGCAAGTTGTCACAGCAGGAACAACAAGGTTCAACAATTGGCGCAAACTCTTCAAATGCTTGCAAGTTTTCACAGCAGGAACAACAAGGTTCAACAATAGGCGTAAACTGTTCAAAAGCTTGCAAGTTTTCACAGCAGGAACAACAAGGTTCAACATTAGGCGCAAACCGTTCAAAAAAGCTTACCAGTTTTCACAGCAGAAACGGTTAATAATAGGCGCACACTGTTAAAAAGCTTGCAAGGTTTTCACAGCAGAAACAAGGTCCAACAATAAGCGTACACTGTTCAAAAGCTTGCATGTTTTCACAGCAGGAACAACAAGGTTCAACAATTGGCGCAAACTGTTCAAAATTTTGCATGTTTTCACAGCAGGAACAACAAGATTCAACAATAGGCGCCCACTGTTCAAAAGCTTGCATGTTTTTACAGCAGGAACAACAAGGTTCAGGAAAAGGTGCATATTGTTAAAATGCTTGAAAGTTTTCACATCAGGAACAACAAGGTTCAACAAAAGGCGCAAATTTTTAAAAAGCTTGCAAGTTTTCACAGCATGAACACCAGGGTTCAACAGCATACTCAACAAGGCTCTACTGCAGACTCGAAAATTTTTTATGAATGACCAAAATACTATTAAAAATAATAGAATAAACAGCCAGTTTTCACAGCAGGAACAGCAAGGGTTTATAATAGGCGCACACTGTTAAAAAGCTTGCAAGGTTTTCACAGCAGAAACAACAAGGTTCAACAATGAGCGTACACTGTTCAAAAGCTTGCATGTTTTTACAGCAGGAATAACAAGGTTCAACTATAGGCGCAAACTGTTCAAAAGCTTGCAAGTTTTCACAGCAGGAACAACAAGGATCAACAATGGGCACAAACTGCTCAAAAGCTTGCAGGTTTTCACAGCAGGAACAACAAGGATCAACAATTGGCACAAACTGTTCAAAAGCTTGCAAGTTTTCACAGCAGGAACAACAAGGATCAACAATGGGCACAAACTGCTCAAAAGCTTGCAAGTTTTCACAGCAGGAACAACAAGGATCAACAATGGGCACAAACCGTTCTAAACCTTGCAGGTTTTCACAGCAGGAACAACAAGGATCAACAATGGGCACAAACTGCTCAAGAGCTTGCAAGTTTTCACGGCAGGAACAACAAGGATCAACAATGGGCACAAACTGCTCAAAAGCTTGCAAGTTTTCACAGCAGGAACAACAAGGATCAACAATGGGCACAAACTGCTCAAAAGCTTGCAAGTTTTCACAGCAGGAACAACAAGGATCAACAATGGGCACAAACTGCTCAAAAGCTTGCAAGTTTTCACAGCAGGAACAACAAGGATCAACAATGGGCACAAACTGCTTAAAAGCTTGCAAGTTTTCACAGCAGGAACAACAAGGATCAACAATGGGCACAAACTGCTCAAAAGCTTGCAAGTTTTCACAGCAGGAACAACAAGGATCAACAATGGGCACAAACTTCTCAAAAGCTTGCAGGTTTTCACAGCAGGAACAACAAGGATCAACAATGGGCACAAACTGCTCAAAAGCTTGCAGGTTTTCACAGCAGGAACAACAAGGATCAACAATGGGCACAAACTGCTCAAAAGCTTGCAGGTTTTCACAGCAGGAACAACAAGGATCAACAATGGGCACAAACTGCTCAAAAGCTTGCATGTTTTCACGGCAGGAACAACAAGGATCAACAATGGGCACAAAATGCTCAAAAGCTTGCAAGTTTTCACATCAGGAACAACAAGGATCAACAATGTGCACAAACTGCTAATCGGCTTGCAAGTTTTC
Organism: Corbicula japonica; assembly: GCA_038501625.1. Classification (NCBI taxonomy): domain Eukaryota; kingdom Metazoa; phylum Mollusca; class Bivalvia; order Venerida; family Cyrenidae; genus Corbicula; species Corbicula japonica. Next base: position 689,429 of record JAZAYU010000044.1, on the reverse strand, counting down.
ACAGCAGGAACAACAAGGATCAACAATGGGCACAAACTGCTCAAAAGCTTGCAAGTTTTCACAGCAGGAACAACAAGGATCAACATTGGGCACAAACTGCTCAAAAGCTTGCAGGTTTTCACATCAGGAACAACAAGGATCAACAATGGGCACAAACTGCTCAAAAGCTTGCAAGTTTTCACAGCAGGAACAACAAGGATCAACAATGGGCACAAACTGCTCAAAAGCTTGCAAGTTTTCACAGCAGGAACAACAAGGATCAACAATGGGCACAAACTGCTCAAAAGCTTGCAGGTTTTCACAGCCGCAACAAATAGGATCAACAATGGGCACAAACTGCTCAAAAGCTTGCAAGTTTTCACAGCAGGAACAACAAGGATCAACAATGGGCACAAACTGCTCAAAAAGCTTGCAAGTTTTCACAGCAGGAACAACAAGGATCAACAATGGGCACAAACTGCTCAAAAGCTTGCAAGTTTTCCCAGCAGGAACAACAAGGATCAACAATGGGCACAAACTGCTCAAAAGCTTGCAAGTTTTCACAGCAGGAACAACAAGGATCAACAATGGGCTCAAACTGCTCAAAAGCTTGCAAGTTTTCACAGCAGGAACAACAAGGATCAACAATGGGCATAAACTGCTCAAAAGCTTGCAAGTTTTCACAGCAGGAACAACAAGGATCAACAATGGGCACAAACTGCTCAAAAGCTTGCAAGTTTTCACAGCAGGAACAACAAGGATCAACAATGGGCACAAACTGCTCAAAAGCTTGCAAGTTTTCACAGCAGGAACAACAAGGATCAACAATGGGCACAAACTGCTCAAAACCTTGCAAGTTTTCACAGCAGGAACAACAAGGTTCAACAATGGGCACAAACTGCTCAAAAGCTTGCAAGTTTTCACAGCAGGAACAACAAGGTTCAACAATTGGCGCAAACTGTTCAAAAGTTTGCATGTTTTCACAGCAGGAAAAACAAGATTCAACAATTGGCACAAACTGTTCAAAAGCTTGCAAGTTTTCACAGCAGGAACAACAAGGCTCCACTGTAGGCTCGACAACATTTTATGACTGACCAAAAATGTTAAATAATAGAATAAACAAAGTTTAACAGCAGGTTCCGCAAGACTTAACAGTAGACGCATACTTTCAAAAGCTTGTGCAATAAATGCTCACAACATGTTAAACAAGTTTTAACAATTCAACGGCAAGTTTAACAAGGCTGAAGAGCAGACACAACAAAGTTCAACAGCACACCAACGTACGTCAACGTCAACAACAATGGGCACAAACTGCTCAAAAGCTTGCAAGTTTTCACAGCAGGAACAACAAGGATCAACAATGGGCACAAACTGCTCAAAAGCTTGCAAGTTTTCACAGCAGGAACAACAAGGATCAACAATGGGCACAAACTGCTCAAAAGCTTGCAAGTTTTCACAGCAGGAACAACAAGGATCAACAATGGGCACAAACTGCTCAAAACCTTGCAAGTTTTCACAGCAGGAACAACAAGGATCAACAATGGGCACAAACTGCTCAAAACCTTGCAAGTTTTCACAGCAGGAACAACAAGGATCAACAATGGGCACAAACTGCTCAAAACCTTGCAAGTTTTCACAGCAGGAGCAACAAGGATCAACAATGGGCACAAACTGCTCAAAAGCTTGCAAGTTTTCACAGCAGGAACAACAAGGATCAACAATGGGCACAAACTGCTCAAAACCTTGCAAGTTTTCACAGCAGGAACAACAAGGTTCAACAATGGGCACAAACTGCTCAAAAGCTTGCAAGTTTTCACAGCAGGAACAACAAGGTTCAACAATTGGCGCAAACTGTTCAAAAGTTTGCATGTTTTCACAGCAGGAAAAACAAGATTCAACAATTGGCACAAACTGTTCAAAAGCTTGCAAGTTTTCACAGCAGGAACAACAAGGCTCCACTGCAGGCTCGACAACATTTTATGACTGACCAAAAATGTTAAATAATAGAATAAACAAAGTTTAACAGCAGGTTCCGCAAGACTTAACAGTAGACGCATACTTTCAAAAGCTTGTGCAATAAATGCTCACAACATGTTAAACAAGTTTTAACAATTCAACGGCAAGTTTAAGAAGGCTGAAGAGCAGACACAACAAAGTTCAACAGCACACCAACTTACGTCAACGTCAACAATTACGGATGTGCGTCAACAATTACGGATGTACGTCAACAATTACGATAAACGTCAAAAATAACGGATATGCGTCAACAATTACGGATGTGCTTCAACAATTACAGATGTGCGTCGACAATTACGAAAGTATGTCACCGTCAAAATAACGGATCTGCGTCAACATATACGAATGTACGCCTACAATTACGGATGTACGTCAACAATAACGGATGATCGTCAACAATTACAGATGTGCGTCAACAATTACGGATGTACGTCAACAATTAAGGATGTATGTCAAAAATTATGGACGAACGTCAACAATAACGGATGAACGTCAACACTTACGGATGAGCGTTAACCATTTTGGACGAACGTCGATTATTACGGAGGTGCGTCAATAATTACGGTTGTGTGTCAACAATTACGAATGTTCGTCAACAAATTACGGATGTATGTCAAAATTACGGACTTAAGTCAACAATTACCGACGAACGTCAACAATTACCGATGAACGTCAACAATTACGGATGTGCGTCAACAAATGTACGTTATCATTTAATGATATGCGTCAACAATTACGGATGTGCGTCAACTAATGTACGTTAACAATTACGGATATGCGTCAACAATTATATAGTTTTACAACACGAGAGCGCACAAATTATTCAACTATGCTGATCTGCTTGATAAGGCTAATTAATGTGCTTTCATAAGGAATACAACTTTAATATTGTTTCTAGATCTAAAAAATTCACAACTTCTGATTTCTTTTCTACTTAAGCTGTACATTACATTCTACAAACGTTGACCCTTTTACTACATAACTTTAAACTTTTTATTCTCATCCTAGTATTGACGAATATATAAACGCTTTAATACAGAAGGAAGAGACATTTCATTTTCACCAGGCATGACGCGTATACTATCTGTCGCCGTGATTCACAGTAAAGTCCTTTTCGAATTGAGAAAGGCGCGTTGTATCCGTTAAGTAGTATGATGTATAAAAATAAATATTGACACTAATTTAACGATTATTGTTCGTAAGAGTTTAAGTTCACTTTTCATTTACATCTAAAATTCATACATTTAAGACATGTTTCGATGTGCTTGAACGTTTCTTATGAGCCCGATGTGTGGCGACAGGAATCATTGTACAAAGAACAGTGATTTTGATCAAACAACTCATTGCTTACATAATTGATCAAATAAATCAGCGAATGAACAAGTTTGGGCAGTTTGTGAGTGGCTTGTCACATTTACCAGGCAAAATTAAAAAAAAAATCACAATTTATGATATGGTGCATGACAGTATCAATGCTTTTTAATAGTACATTTATATGAATTATTTAATATGATATGAATTTAAAAACACTATTTCTTTGGAAAGAATGTGGAGGATTTTTTTATCAAAAGCAGGGAACAATTATAAACTTTTTTGAAGCAATGGTACGTAAATGGGGCCGAATTTCGCTGATTATTTTGGTAAAAAATGCTTTGCAACCAGTCACATCAGGTATTCATATTTCCAAATGAGTTTACTCTACTTTTAACAGACTACTAAAGACACTTTGTGGCTTTGTCAGATAATTGTTTAAGATACATGCCTAAAACTATTCTACTTTATGCACTTGAATCCGGCCACAAAATACACCACCAATCACGACCATTGACAATACAGCAAGCAAATGCTGCAATTGTTAGAGATCGTAAAACATAAAACATTACCTATGTTAATATAAGGCATCAGCAGACCTGCCCCTTTGATGGCAAGCATTATGTCGCAAAGACAATATTCGCGTGTTATTGTGATGCTTTGACTGAAAGTGTTTCTGACTTTTGATTCACATACTGAAGTTACTGTATGTGGTTCCTGTCTTTCGCTCATAACTTTTTTTTCTTGGAATGCCAGAAACCCACTTGTCATATTATTTTCGTCATAGGTTACCACTCTTGGTGTACGAATTAACCTGCTAGAACAATTTACAGATGTTTTGGAACTCACTTCGCAAAACGCCGAGTCTTCTCTTCGATTCTGCTCCATTTGTAGACGTTTGTTGCACAGCAAATCGCCGTCGTTATATTCCAAACTGCTTGTTTTTAAATCACTGAAATGTAATTGGGTATCGAATTCATTCTCACTTACTGTTGCCATGTTTAAGCCGTTTTCTTGGTATGGTCCTGAAAGGTCGCTGCTCGGGTTACTTTCTTGGAATGAAGATTGCTTCATTAGATAATGTCTTTTCCTGAAAGTTCTTGACATATCTGCTTGTTTAGAAGATTCAAAAAAGTCAAATTGAATATTTGGTAAATCCAACACATATTCGTCTGTTCGCTTCAGCGTAAAATGCCCGTGTTTATTAGATGGCTCCATGTTTGTAACTATTCCGTTTGATTTAATGGTATACAATCAAGTACATAAATACTCTATTTAAAGTATTGCAAAATCGACATCCCCATCTTTTGCGAAAACACTATGGATTTTTTTAATTTATACGACATTTAGCGTACAATGGTTATTTAAAGTATGTTTGCATCCAACCGTGCGTACCCAGTCAAATCTGAGACGCAGTGATTCAGTCCAAAACATTGAAAAGGTCTGCTTTAAACTACGAATAGACTGGTTTAAAACATCCGGTTTCGGCTGATATAATTCATTATTTCCTCATGAAAAGGTTTTAAATCGAAACATCACTGTTCTGATATGCAAACACAAAAAATCTTGTTTTTTATTTGATAAAATCGGGTGTGCGAAAGGAAAGTAAATTTACTCATATATCTACCAGAGATCATTTTAACTTGAATGGAGTTTGTATCCGCTTTGAACGAGAAAGTAATTTTATTGTACAGGTTGAGTACGTTTACGGGTAACACAATAATAACATAGTATGTAATAGGCCTAGGTTAAGGCAATTTGTAGACGAAACATATTAATGATGTCTTTTAAAGTTAGAAAAAGGAACTGTTTACAACATGCTAACTGGTATTTTAAGTATTAATAATTAGTTGAATTATACGATACACACTTTAATTTTCAAGATAATTACTTTTATTTTCAAGAAGATAACTTGAATTATCTTTAAATATGAATTTTCAAGAATCTAACTTGAATATTAACATACTTACTTGAATTCTCAACTTAACATAAAGTTAAATAAAGTGTCCGATTCATCACTCAAATTTCCCACCTAATATTTTGATTTCTCAGAAACTAAGTGTCGTTATTTTTGCGAGAGCAAAATGATAACGCAAAGACAAGGAAACATCGTCGTACACCATTCTAAATATATCACATAATTAAACAGTGGCAGATATTAAATACAAAAATTGAAAATAAAATTACTAATGATTACCTATGCTAATGCAACATTCCACAAGCCCCGCCTCTCTGATGTCATAAATTACGTCATTAAGACACGCCTCGCTTGTGATTGTCGTACTACGACTGAAATTGTGTTCATTTTCTTGTGCTGCTCTATTGTAATTGAGATAGTTACTTGACTTGTCATTTCCTTCACACTTGACTATGCTTGTTCCCCGTATCAGAGGTGGGACGTAGTCAGCGCAGCTAATTGATTTCCGAGAACCTACTTCACAAAATGAAGAATCATCCCTTTCCAGCGTTCCTCTTCGTTGACAATTACAACACAGAACGTCGAAATTATTGTCCTCGAAGCTAGATTTTGTGCATTCGCTACTGCATATATTTAATTCACTGGACAGTCGAGATGGACAAATAAATGCACCGTTTAAACTATTTGAAAATTCCGTTGTTTCGGGAAAGTCAAAAGCGTCTGATCGTTTAAAGATCCTCTTTTTTCTGACACTTGAATATTCCATGTTTTAGTTTAAATGCAGTGGAAGTTTTATATTAGCACAGTCTACACCGCCTTTGTAGTTAAGTATTTTACGTTACAGGGCAAGATTTCAAATATATACTGCTCAAAACTTACTCGGATCAGCATTTAACATTCGTTTTATTATCTATAAGGTTTAAGACCTGTAAATAGACTTACCTATATAAACTATAGTAAACATGACCTGTTTCGAAAGGCTGACAATCTAGCTGGTACCATTTGATGAAGGGCAAACTTAATGCTTTTGAAGCTAAGTGTTTCTACTGTTCATTTCCAGAAAGAAAAGTAGGGGTCACATATCAGTTAACAGAGATTTGACATCTAGAAGCCGGTGGTCCTTTTTTTTTATTTCTGCGTGAACTTCAAAACAGTATTACATAGGCCTAAAAGCAGGACCTTTCTTCATTCCAAACATAAATTTGCTATCAGTGTGTCATTTACAAAACATGTCCCTTTCAGGGCATACTAGCCATTTACATGTCATGCCCCCCCCCCCCCCCCAAAGGCCAAATATTGGGACTATTTAGTGTCAGCCATTGTCTGACAAGCCCGAATAGGAACATCAGGTGGACTATTTACAATTAATTAGCCATAAGCTGAATACAAAACAAAAGACTTTTTACGAACATCTTGTTTAAATCGATTATTCACTGATTAAGTTTCTTCGATAATGATATAAAATATTAATTAATGTTTTACAATTCACATTATAATGGATCGGCTCCCGTTTTATAGAAAAAAAAATTTGACATTTCTAATTGAAATTTATTTGCAAATGCGTCAACTTAAAAAAAAACGATTACATAACACGATTGTTTAATTGTTAGCGTTTCAAAGTGATCTACAATTAAATAATATCCGCCCATTAGAACAATTGTTTTAATTATAAACAAATCATTTTGTCATCACTGCAAGAAATCACTCTAATATACCGGACCATGGAAAATGCGTTGAAAGTTTTATTATTATTAATATTATTTAGTAGTAGTAAATGTTGTTGTTGATATAGCAGTAGTAGTAGTTGTAGCAGCCGCAGAAGCAGTAGAAGTTGTAGTAGTAAAGATTGACTGTTTCGTGCTTACCGCATAACCAAGCTCGAAATCAGTTCAATAATTTAAAATCCGGCACGCATATTCATATCCGACAGTTAATAATCTTTAAAAAAGTATATATAGCATGCGTTATATGTGAAGTAGTATACCTTTTTAGCTTTAAGCCAACATCGTTTATCTTAAAACAAACGAGTTGAAATGTATGCCACGTACATCATTTCGATAGCTGATGGGCACATGTACTCATTCGGATATTTTACAATTTTGCATAAAAGTGGTAATTATAAAAGAATATTTTGTTCGCTACCAACACAAGTTTGGTAAATCTGTATAAACTATTTCTATCATATTTAACTGTGACATTTAATAGGAGCTGTCGGTTAAGGTTAACTATATGACGGATTTCAGATTATATTTTACCACTGTCGTATTTTTCTTGCCGATTATGTTTATCTTAAGACAGTTTCTCTGTAATGCTAAGTTCCCACTGCCGATCCGATCAACTCGATCATCCCGATCCCCTAAATTTTCCGATTGAGTCCTACCAAGCTCGACTAAAGGCGTATACATGACTTCTTCTCGACCTCTAGTCGATCGCACACGATTTTTCACGACTCCTTCACGACGTCAACCCGACCATCTTACCGATTTCCGCTCGATCATCCCGACCGTTACATGGCCTCAGCTCGACCAACTGGACCTGTGCTCGATCGCTGCAAGATCTTCACCTGACCAGATCGACATGGTCTTACTCGGGTCGTAGAAGGACGTGTACCGAAACTTTTTGAATAAAAACTTCAAACACTATTGGTCATTATTTCATTTCATTTTGAAACTCTAAGTTTAGCACTTGCATCGTGGAGATTGAGCAGTTACAGTTGTGGACCAGATGGTTAGAACTCCAGAGAGACAGGGCAATGGCTGTAATTGAGTTGGAAGAAGAGGAAGCGACAGAAGAACGTAGGAACAGACGCAGGTTATGCGCAGTTTTACATATAAATAGTGTATAGCTCGTGTATGGTCGAACAGCAATTGGGAAGTGATCGTGTGTGGTCGAGTAGCAGTCGAGTAAAAGTCTAGTTAATCCGGAATCCAGACAACAGAGGTCGAGTTGATCGGGTTGCGATCTGATAATACTCGAGTAGAAGTCGAGATGATCGGGTACAGATCGGGTAAAATATGTCAATTCGACCAAACTAGATTGCTACACGATTGCTGCTCGATCAACTCGATCTTCTACTCGACCAATACACGATCGCTTCCGAGCGCTTCTCGACCGCTTGGCTACTCGATCGCTACTCAAATATTTTTGACATGTCAAAAAATCGGGGAGGAAGCCCGAGTGATGCCGACCAAGGTAGACCTTCCCGACCACTCCCGGTCATTCATACCGACCGAGCCAGACCAGTACCTGATTGCCTGGTCGGGCGTGATCTAGTTGATCGGATCGGCAGTGGGAACTTAGCATTCTTCCTGTATATTGTCAACGGACAGAATTGGCAGTGGCAAGAGTCGCTTCAAATGCAGATGGTAAAACACTAGATTTAGTAATTGGAATTCTGGCTGTTGATGGTGCGGGTATTTTTCCGATTAAAGGGACTGAATTCAAAACATTTACGTTATTCATCTAAGTAATGAATTCGAAACAGTGACCCGGGATAGCTCAGTTGTTTAGACCGGATCTGGCGGCCTCGGTTCAATTCTTTAAATGATGCAAATTTTAACTGTTTAATAGGAAAGGATATTTAAAGGTAGGTACTTAACATGTACATAAATCGACTTCTGACCAGTAAAACTTTGGCTGTTTACCATTTGCTGTTTTCATTTTAGTCTTTAACACCAGCTGTTTAAAGCAAAGTTCATAATCTTGCGAACTCTCTAGTTGAGCAGCGTGTCATCAGATGTACCTACAATGAACAACTGTAACTGATACTTCTGTATCTGCAACCTCAACCCAATATTATTATTATTATTATTATTATTGCAAGAGAACTTTTGAAGTCACCGAACACGACAAATATGATAATATTGCAGGCTCGGTTTGATTTTACGTGTTGGCCTACTGGAAATGCATATTAGTATTACTGCATTTTTGCATGCGCCGTCTAGCCCCGGTGGAGCGCAACTCATTACACGTAAACTGTGCCAATTTTGATCCAAACCAAATGGTAGTGTGCATATGACAGTAACCATGGTACCTTCAATCGGATATTTTCTGATATTAATGCCACTTCATGATCAGCGTCGCAGGACCCCTAGATACACGGGGTGTGTCCTAAACGAGGAAACATTGGCGGAACTACAGGGAATAGAATCTTGATAGGAGATCTGAGAAACGTAATTCTGCGTATCACAGGGAAAGACATAACTGAATGTATAAGGATCTTCATTTATAGGTTACAATACACGACATAGGTTGCTAGACAGTTTAAATACCAATACCACCATCTTCATGTCTGTCAGCACCAGACTTCCAATTCGTTTTAATGCAATGAACTTCCATATTAGTTGTATGATCGCAGGTCAATTGTTATTATGCATGCACTAGAATTGAAAGACTGTTTGCTGGCTAGAATGTTGGATCGTATGAACTGTTATGTATATAGTGTACTTACGTACTTACTTCTTGAGCATTTTATTTATACTGAGTTACCGGAAGCTGGAAGTTCTGTTGTATAGACTTCAAATTTTAAATTAATAGCCAAATATTTTTCCGTAGTACATGTGCACATTTCATACGTACTTTGCTATTTGGGAACAATTTGTATCTCTTAAATTAGAGAGTATTAAAATAACAAAACTTCATTATCTAGGAAGCAACATTTATTCCACCATAAGTCAATGATATTCAATCCTGGAGACAATGTCAGAATCAGAAAGTTTGTACAAGTAAACAGTGTAAAAATTGGTTTAAACAGTATTTATTTCAAATAATACATATAAATCGATGTATAACAGAACATACAATACATATATATTTGAGAGGATGAGAAAACAAGCTATCAGATGATAGCTTATTATAATTCTTCTCCCCGTAGTAATGATGTAATCTTTATGGTGAAGATCAATCAGTAATAACAATATGTTCAGATTCTAATTTGAAATGAATACTTTCAATACTAAGTAATTGAAGCGGACATTTTTGTGTAAAAAATTACCTATACAAATATATGCACAATCTATCTACACAAATTATTTGCTTTTCTACAACATTTGCTTATACACAATATGTACATTCAAACGGATGTATTTTATTGTAAGAAATTTAATGATTGGTTTATGTATACCAAGTGTCATATTCGTGAAAAACTTCAGTGAAAGTATACAGAAATTCCTTTAAATTCTCGAAAAAACCACCGAAGTCACATTAGCCTTTTAAAAAAAAATTAAACGAGAAACATTAATAAACAATGCATAATATCATCTATAATTATAACTGAGTAAAATATAACAATTTGAAATATTTTTCCGAAGTTAACTTCAGAAAGTAAGATTTGAAAATGACTACCCAGTGTTTTGAGATATTACCAGAGAGCCAAAGGACATAACATAAAATGAAATTATATCATTTTTCTAAACATCACTACATTTAAGATGCAAAAATAATTTTGAAGTTATCTTAAGAAATCAAAATGTTAAGGGGAGGGACCTGTTTTTCTCTTTGGGCCGTACTTTAATTTATGGCCGGACTGTGTTTTAAACCTGTCCATATGAGAAATTCGGATTTTTGTGTCATCTCCCTTGCACAAATACAAGTTGGCATAGTTGTGTTTTGTCATTAACGTTCTACTGGGTTGTTTCCGCATTTTTGACGCTTATGAACAACATTAAATCTCATTCGAAAATCACGTTCTACCTACATTAGTTTTTGTACTTTCGGTTTGCAAGCAGGGAATTCCCGAAACGTCACTTGACCGGAACTTGGTTTGTTTTATTAATGATTTTCTTTCTAAACATAATAAGTCGTAATGTTTGTCCTATATAACATATTATGAACCATTTTAACGTTTAACCTAAACGTTAACAATTTTTGGGGGGTAACATGTATTTGGTAAAACTACATTTTTCACCGGGCAAAAACGATAACTACCGCCGCGACCGAACTGTGGCGATATCAACCGAAGCTCATTACGGGAAGAATACCTTAAAACTAATAAAATATTTAAATACACTGAGGGCATAACATTAACCTGGAATTGCATAATGACAACCATGAAGCCATGGTGGGACGTTCATTTACACCAGAAACCTTTCAAACTTGTGATAAATCGGAAATACTAATTATACGTTTAAATGTTTATACAGAAATGTTATTGTTATAGTTATGATATGACTTGAAAGATGTGTGCAGATTGATAACAAACAAACATTAACAAAACTGGTCCAAATTTTCCCATGAATTAGTATTATATTTAGCAAACTAGCCACTACAATGTTAATTTTTTTTTATCAAAGTAAACTTCATTAAGTATTTGTATGTCAACAGTATGTAATGGACACGAAATGCAAACTATAACTTCAGTTATGACAATCTTCAAGTCCTCATATTTGTTTCTAATGATTCTACTGATCAAATACATAACATGTTGAGGTTAAATATAACCTTAAATTTTGTGTGGGAATTTGTAACACAGGTATTAAAACCACTACACTGAACTTACTTTTGAATTTAATTTATATTATGTAAAGGTATACAAAAATCGGTGCATATTTCAGAAAACAATGCACACATCATGTTTTATTTGATGGCACATGAATACATTCAACAAAAACACCTCTAGAAAGTTGGGATGCTTGCAAAATATGTTAATATTGTAACATGATAATAAAAACAAAGATTGGCTCCATGTATACAATAATGTAAATTAACATCAGTACATCAATGGCAGATATTTTCTAGAATTTTTTTCCAATGTGTGCGATATTATTTCCAAAGCAATTTTCAACCAATCATCTGCTAATCTTTCAAACCCTTACACCATATATATCTCATTTATCATAAACATTGTGGACCCATAGCAGGCAGCACATTTGTGACATCTGATCAGGATATACACCTGTTGCTATTAGGTTCATTTGGCAATTTCTTAACAGTAAGCGACAAGTGTAGATCCAGTCCAGATTGCATGAATGTTAGCGCTGATCTAGATCTAAACTGGTTGCCCTTGTGATAAAAAAGAGAATATATGGAATAAGAGGTTAACAAAGACTGCGAAGTGGAAATAAATTCAAATCTACTTTGTATATTCAGATTTTAGGAATCATTTTTCAAGAAATATCGCAGGTTTAAGCTCTGGCAAAGAAACAAGTTGATCAATTAATTAATCAAAGATGTACTTTACAGAAACAATTATCATGTTTATAATACTATATGGTATCTTCGCATCAACTTCTGTACAAACTGAAACTAAAATTGAAATATACAACAAACTTTCACAAACATGATTTAATACAACATTTCAAAAACACCAAACTCTGATGCTTTTACAAGAAGGATAAGGGAAAACAGAATCGAAACTCATTTTTACTGCAATTTGTATAACATTCTGTAAAATACACTGAAGTCTTCTTAGTTTATTCTGTTCAAAATTATGGATCACATAATAACATTGACAACTGACTAAAGTCCACATAAATTATGATGGTATCTAATTCCTTAAATCCAGAATATATCTGAAGTTTGAAACACGTTTATACCTCAACAAGTTTGGAACATGTTTCAACCTCCACACTTATCATACTCTGTATGTTTTACCTGCACACTTATCATACTCTGTATGTTTTACCTGCATACTTATCATACTCTGTATGTTTTACCTGCACACTTATCATACTCTGTATGTTTTACCTGCACACTTATCATACTCTGTATGTTTTACCTGCACACTTATCATACTCTGTATGTTTTACCTGCACACTTATCATACTCTGTATGTTTTACCTCCACACTTATCATACTCTGTATGTTTCAACCTCCACACTTATCATACTCTGTTGTGCCTTTCCAGACTGGAATGTTTTCTGGACCTGGTAGCTCCACAACATGACAACATACTATGGTAGATTGAACTTTCTACACAATAATAGAGGATTTTTGGAAAAATATACACTTACTAAGCTTTTCACAGTAAAAATAGGTATCAAAGGAGTCATTACAAATAACTTTATGACAAAAAAACCTTGTGTTTAATTTCAACATTAAATGAAAAAAGCAAAAAAAAAAAAAAAAAAAAAATACAACAAATTTTCTTTGCAAATTTATCTTTTGAGATAAAATTCTATGAAAAATCCATGTACAATTTATTTTTGCAATTTATTATAGAAATGACTTTAGTCTGTTGGGTTAACTTACATGGATAAGTTAAAAACTTGGAGTGTAGGTATAACCTATATTCTTAATGATATCGCGTATTTACATGCTTTATGATTGATAAACTTTGTATCAAAAGTGTATCAATAAACTTTGATATTACAGGTTTACTTAATTATAGTATTGATATATGAATATAAAAACCTAACTCAGAAAAAAAAGAGAAACTGCTGGAGTATACGTGTTTAGTTTCGTTGAACACAAAAAATTGATCCATAATCGCGAAGTTTTAAAATAAAATATGTGTGAGGAATATGTAACATACTCTCGAGACCTGTCAGAGTCAACTGTCACTTAGATAACAAAGCAAAAATATTAATCACATCCTCCCCTTGATTGTAATAAAATGTATGTTTTTGGTATTCATATAATGGCTACTTCCGATAAAACAACAACAACTTCTCACGTGATTCGAACTCGAAAAATGATTGGATACCTCTTAAACCATAGGTTTAACAGTTAAATCCATAGCTTAAAGTCTTAACTATATTGTTAACAGATGTTGAGGATAATTGTGTTTATTAAACTCTAAAGTAAAGGATTAACTGTTAAACTATGCCTTTAAGAGTTCAATATATAGGTTTAAAGAAAATCCACTTAAAACTAGAAATGTGTCCATAGGACACGGATGCCCCCGCTATGCATGTTTGTCATGGTGAACATTTATACCAAGTTTTTTTAAAATCCAATAAGTAATAACAAACTCACAGCCCAGACAAGAAAATTCTGGTTTTAGTAATAGTGACCTTGACCTTGGACGTACAGGCATGTGAATTGTACACAACACAACGCCTTTTCATAGTGAACATTTGTGCCAAATTATTTTGAAATCACTCTGTTAATAAGGAAGTTATGGCCAGTACAAGAAATTTCTATTTTTAGTAACAGTGACCTTGATCTTGGACCCACAGGCATGGGTATTGTACACAACACATCGTATTGATATATGATTTAATGAACATTTATACCAAGTTATTTTAAAATCCAATAAGAAATAATGAAGTCACAGAGCAGACAAGCTTTTTATAACAAAATTCTATTTTTAGTAACAGTGACCTTGACCTTTGACGTTTAGGCATGGGTGTTGTACATGACACACCACCTTATCATGGTGAACATTTGTGCCAAGTTATTTTGAAATCCCTTCATTCATAAGGAAGTTGCAGCCTGGACAAGAAAATTCTATTTTTAGTAACAGCTACCTTGACCTTGGACCTACAGGCATGTGTACTGTACGCGACACACCGTCTTGATATGGTGAACATTTATTCCAAGTTATTTTAAAATCCAATATGAAATAACAAAGTTACAGAGCAGAGAAGATTTTTCCAACAAAATTCTATTTTTAGTAACAGTGACCTTGACCTTGGACCTACAGGCATGGGTGTTGTACGCGACACACCGCCTTGTCATGGTAAACATTTGTGCCAAGTTATTTTGAAATCTCTCCATTTATAAGGAAGTTACAGCTCGGACAAGAAAATTCTATTTTTAGTAACAGTGACCTTGACCTTTGACCTTTAGGCATGGGCGTTGTCCATGACACACCGCCTTATCATGGTGAACATTTGTGCCAAGTTATTTTGAAATCCCTTCATTCATAAGGAAGTTACAGCCTGGACAAGAAAATTCTATTTTTAGTAACAGCGACCTTGACCTTGGACCTACAGGCATGGGTATTGTACGCGACACACCGTCTTGATATGGTGAACATTTATACCAAGTTATTTTAAAATCCAATATGAAATAACAAAGTTACAGAGCGGACAAGATTTTCCCAACAAAATTCTATTTTTAGTAACAGTGACCTTGACCTTGGACCTACAGGCGTGGGTGTTGTACGCAACACACCGCCTTGTCATGGTAAACATTTGTGCCAAGTTATTTTGAAATCCCTCCATTCATAAGGAATTTACAGCCCGGACAAGAAAATTCTATTTTTAGTAACAGTGACCTTGACCTTGGAACTACAGGCATGGGTATTGTACGCGACACACCGTCTTGATATGGTGAACATTCATACCAAGTAATTTTAAAATCCAATAAGAAATTACAAAGTTACAGAGCGGACAAGATTTTCCCAACAAAATTCTATTAATAGTAAAAGTGACATTGACCTTGGACCTACAGGCATGGGTGTTGTACGCGACACACCGCCTTGTCATGGTGAACACTTGTGCCTAGTTATTTTGAAATCCCTCCATTCATAAGGAAGTTACAGCCTGGACAAGAAAAATCTATTTTTAGTAACAGTGACCTTGACCTTGGAGGTACATGCATGGGTATTATACGCGACACACCGTCTTGATATGGTGAACATTCATACCAAGTAATTTTAAAATCCAATAAGAAATAACAAAGTTATAGAGCGGACAAGATTTTCGAACATACACACTGACACACACACTGACACACACACCCACCCACCCACACACAGCCAGGGTGAACACTATATGCCCTTCCGCCATTACATGGCGGGGGCATAACTATGTATTTAAGTCTCTAAATACCATAGTTTAATATAATTTTGTCGGAAATCTCTTAAACCTATAGATTAAGGTCTTAAACTATAGGTTTAACACTTAAACATAGGGTTTAAGCTGATAAACCTATAGTTTAAGTAACATTCTGCACAATTTTCTCTTAAACCCATAGTTTCAACTCTTAAACTATATGTTTAACTGTTAAACCCTAGGTTTAAGTATGTTAAAATATGGGTTTAACTGTTTAACCTATGATTTAAGTAATTTTTTGTGCTAACCGCATGCCATAAGTTCCCCCTCTGTTTTTTGAGCAGATAGCAGATAACCAAAGCTATGACAACAATCAGGATGACAACTGCCAGGATGAACGCAATAAACAACAAGTTGGTTCCTATTGCAGGTGCTGCAGGTGCTGGTGCTGCAATAGTAACACACAAACTTTTATATCACAATAACTTAGAGGTAACAAATTGCTTCTATTTATAGATTCCCACAAACTATTACACACTTCTATATATGGATTAAGCACACTGTTATATTAAAAGACATCACAAAGAGACACACATTTCTATTCAGAGATAACAAACACTTCTATTAAAAAGACATCACACTGCAACGTTTAAGATACACAAATACGGCCTCCAGTCCATTTTAGTAATTTGTGCAAATTATGCTAAAACACAAGTGATAAATTTAATGCAATGTGAAAAGCGGTTTTGTTTCAAGATCTCCCTCAAACATATTGAAATAAAAACAAAATGCAGTACAATCTCATCTAGCTCATACATAACCCTTTACTCTATGGATATCACCAGATCAGCGAACACATATTACCCTATCAGGATCTATGCTGCTTGCTTTTATAAATATGTTATTTCTGAGAAGAAGTGAAAATGTTGATCCAGCTAAGACTAGATTTGCTGACAGTGATAATAAGGTGTATATATCAAGTAAATGTTTCTTAGACGGTGCATTTTACATCATTTTAAACTTTATAATTATTGTATTGGGACACTTTTTTACTGTCATTTGCAGACAAAAATACATGTCGTTTTCAAGCACTGAGAATTGGAGTTATTCTATACATCTGATCTGCATCTCCATACAGAATGTTATGTAACACAAAATATGTCACTTAAACGTGACCAATTAATAAAGAAGATGTCTACTGGGTGTAAACAATGATATTCACCAGTGCACTTATTCTATCACTTATACTGTTTACATCATAATCATCATCCAAACAAGTTGTATGATGCTGCAAGTACATGGTTAACCCTTCACTCCATGAGATAATGTTTATATCTCATGTGTCACCAGTGTACATCCAACAAAGAAATCACTGAATATCCAGATCTGAAGGCTGATGTGGATCTAAACTGTGTCAAAAATGGCCAAAGGAGAACACTTTCATTTAAGACCATCTACACATCCTGTCTGTGCAAGTTTAAAAGAAACCTGTCGGACAGTTATGAGGAATTGATGCCACAAGATTTGGGGGACACACAGACGGACATACACACAGATGTACAGACAGATGGACGAGTGCAACTCTATATACCTCCCACTTCGTGGTGGCATAATAAAACTAAAAAACTTAAGACTACACCATTGGCTTTTTGATGAATAATGTTATATCTAAACAAGAAGGAAAACCATGCAGCTAATCTTAATCTGCACTATAGGCCATTGTGATGAAAGTCTTATCTATAATGCAAAGGGTTAAAATAGTAAATTTGTTCTTATAGAAGTTAAACCATGTTAGATTTTATAATTAAGCTTTGGCAATGGGTGAACATTAAACGCAGCAGAATGTAGTCCAACATCCTACGCCAAGTTCTTACCGAGATTAAACTTTAAATTTCTTCAAACAGCACTAACTATGGCTGATTATAACTTATTCTGTCAGAAACAAGCCCTGATCATGGTTAAACATTGTTATGTATACCATTTGTCATCGTATGTTGCTTTACACACAGCACAGTCAGTTTTTTATCCAACAATCAAAATCATACCATGTTGAAGTTTGTGGTTTAACATTTAATCTTTAACAATCTGTGACTATCTCTAGATTCCATGAACCTTTACTTTGGCAGTGACAAACATTCTAAGCTTTCTTAAGTTTAAACATGTTGTTATCTGAGGAAGAAGTTTGTAAGTAACACTGTAAAGCATTTGAAGTCTCAATGTACCAGACCAAAAATATTGTCTTGGATTATGGATAATAAAATTGTTTTCCCAAAAATTACATGCTTACAAAAAACATTAAGTAAACAAGATGTATGAACACAAATGATCAGCAGAGGCAGTGCTCAAAATTTAATGATCCAGCAGTCTACATTACATGAACTTGATTGAAAACAGGAGTGCACAAATGTTAAGTGACTAACCAACAATATTTGTACCTGAAAGAAAAATTAATCACACAAATGTCAAACATCATACAGATTTTCATATCTCATTCTGGTTTGGTTAGACAGTATTTTAACAGAATTTGGCAGTCAGTAAAATCATATTATATTACTTACGCCTATGTTTTTTTTTTAAATAAAAAGTAACAATTGGCAATTAACCCATCTTGCTTGAACCAGTTAAGCTTAAGGCCCTAACAAACCATTCTATCATTGAATTAGCAAATCAAGAAAAAATATTTTCTAGGCAGTGCTTTTTTATGTCTGCAGTATATCCAGTAAAAAGATGATAATAAAGGTGATTTCCTTTCCTGAAACCGCGAGTGATTGAAGAATTTCACTTCTGATGTGTCCAAGTCTTACTGGTATTCAGAATGTTTAGTTAATTCTGAATTATTTCATTAAAACAAGAATCTTCAAAATGTTCAGTGAAGAAAAATATTGTATAAACTATGAAGTATTAATTTATCAACAAACTGATATTTGGCTACAGGAAAAACTGCTTACCGGTATATCATTCCTTCTTAGTACTTAATAACCTCTAAAGTAACACCAAATCTGCGGTGTTTTGATTTTGCATAAGTGGTGCTAAATCAAATCCCATCATGAACAATAGGCTACAGTGAAAGTTATACTCACTTGGTTTAACAAGGTTTATTCCATTGATTGTGAAGTTATACTCCAGTCTATCATACGAATGGGAAATAACTATTGTGTACAATCTATCCTTCATTGCGTAGTAAGTATTGTTAGCTTTCTCGTTCCCCTCTGGCACTTCAGGGAATTTAATAACCATATGTTTATCATCCATTGACAACTCGAAGTACTGGCTCAGCTCTCCAGCGGGCGGAAGTTGTCTTTGAACTAGAAAGAAATACAAGTGTTATATATAAACTTGCATCCAAAGTAATCACTCATCAATATTATTTAAAGTCGAACAATTTAAGAACATGATATTGAACCGAATTGGCTGGGGTCTTCTGATTTATACACAAGCTGTCCAATACTGTCACATATACAAGGGCTGTTTATTTAGTTAATGTTTTTTTCAATCACTATTATTTACTGGTAGTTCAAAATGTACACCATGTAATTATTTTTGTACCATTTCTTTAACACTCCGCTAGTTACAACAGGTCTTTGTGGACACACCTCTGAACTAGCCGGAGCTTGAACTATGCCATGTCATATTTACTTAAGACAATCATTGAGCTGCCTTTCTGATGCTAGACATCAAGTGCTTGGACTTAAGATTCTGGAACACCCCCTGACTTAACCCTAATGACTATCGGATTAAGACCAGTGTTCAAGGCCAGTGGTTTTATAGTGTCTGGGAAGTTTGCTCGGCAACTAGAAATGTTATCAGAGCATTTAGGAGTTAACTGTGTATGGAAACATTTGAACTGTGTGTATCCAGACATAGAAAATGGCTGAGAATACATCAGTAAGTGTTGTTCATGTTATTTTGTGTGCAATACATTGCATGTAACTATGTTCCCAAATGTCAAGGAAAATCATTATTTGTATGTTTTCTACTTAAAAATTTTGTTACTTCATGTTAAATATATTATCTATGACATGGGTGTAAAAATTAATATCAATCAGCTCAATAATTTTCTTTATATAATAAAAATTTAAAAACTTATCGAACCATATCAAACCATTGGCTCTGAATGTGCATGTTCCTAAAAGGTAACTGCATGGGGAGTCCAGCAGTGACAATAGAAAACACTCAAACATCTTTTAACCTTTCCTCCATATATACGCACTTTTACGCATATGCGACCAGTGTGGATCCAGATCAGACAGCACATCCGTGCCGTCTGATCAGGATCTGCACTGGCGCATTTTGGTCATAAATAACCTAATGATACGAAAAGCGAACAGTGCAAATCCTGATGAGACGGCACAGATGTGCAGATGTGCCGGCTGATCTGGATCTACACTGTTCTCCCACGCAATAAAGATGTGTCTATGGAGGAAAAGTTCACATACCTAATTTTGTTTCTTTAGTTTGCTCATCCTCTACCTGATCATACCAGAACCACTGGAACTTCATCTGGTTTTGCCAAAGTGCGTCAGTCGTTGCATCCACATTCAGAACAAGTATTAATGCTGGCTCTATGTCATATGTACTGTTTGGCCTCGTTCCAAGAACAATCTTGTCTACAAACAACCAGTTGTCTAGAATTATAACTTAGCCAGGCAAGTTACCATAAACCTCAAGATTAGCCTTAAAAATCGTAGTTTACAAATAATAAACATGTCAAAAACAGGTCACAAATCCAGTGCAGATCCAAACAGGCCTGCACGTCTGTGTCATGGTAAATTGTCATACTGTGGGGATCACTTGTAGAAAGGTTATTATGATCCCATCACTCAATTCATATTAATAGCCCATAAAAATATCTTATTTACTATGACCTTGGCTACAGTGTGACACTTTATCACGCAAGCTTTATTAAAATCATATACATGTGATATTGTGGTGGAATCAAAAATTCTCCAATATTTCAATCCTGATCCCATCTCCCGATATCACAGATCAAATTGCTGATATCCTGTCTCGATAAAAATAAACTTAATTTTCCACAGAATATAAACACGTCAACACTGTACAGTTTTGTCAAAACATGCCAAGTGTGATTAGTGTCACCGGGAGAATAACCAATTACTTAGTGAAACTTGACAATTAACAGCTTGTTTATTTGCTGGAAAAGATCATTTATTTCTACAATTCATAGGCCATAGCTTTCAGATCAGTATTATTTTGTCCGACTAGTGTGTGCAAATTGAAACAATTCCGTGTTACCAAAAAAATCTTATTTAAAAACACTGTTCTCAACAACAACTTTGTTATAATGCTTGATTAATAGTGCAGAATTTGTCTGAAACAAATACTGGTACCTGTTGCTAGGGTACAAAATCATTAGTGCCTGTGTACCAAGTCAGTATGTGCTTCGATCTGAACTATTATTAATGTGTGTTCGCATAACTGACTATAATTTTAAAACTCATATCTTACATCAATAATTTCTTATTTATCCACAGAAGGCCCAAGTAATGAGATATGAAAGTGTTTAATACCAGAAGAACAAATTCATTTTGATTCATTTAAAAATGTAAACTACTTAAAAAGAATGATATCCATGAAATAACTGCTTAAATGTTTTTATAAAAGGATTCCGGTTTTTGCTGGTAAAATTCCAACTTTTTTGCAAAGGATTTCCATACATTTTATTTTTCTACCTTTAATACAGCTGAATGAAGTATTTGGTAAAAATCAATGTGTAATTAAGTAAAGCAAAACATTTTTACATTAGTCAAATTTGTAAAGTGTTCAGGGGATAGGCAAGTTTTGGATATTAATGGTTAATTATTCAAACTTACGACAAGCAAGCTCGTCCGAGCCATCTTTGCATTGGCTGGTTCCATCACAGACCTGCATCTTTTCCAAGCAAGCTTTTTTATCATTGCACATATATTCTGGGTATTTACAGAGCAGCTCAGTGCAATCAGAACTCTCTGGTATACATTGTTCATTACATCGTTTCTGTGTTTCTGGGCACGATCCTTTAAAAGCAATATTACCACTGATTAACAGAACTTCAAAATTTCAGTTACATATCCTAAAACTAAAAAAAAAATAACTATTCTGCAATGTTGGCAATGCAACTTAATAAGACAGAAGAGTTTTATTGATCCCCATGAAACCACATACATTAATTTACCAGTCTATTCATCCCCATGAAACCACATGCATTAATTTACCAGTCTATTCATCCCCATGAAACCACATGCATTAATTTACCAGTCTATTCATCCCCATGAAACCACATGCATTAATTTACCAGTCTATTCATCCCCATGAAACCACATGCATTAATTTACCAGTCTATTCATCCCCATGAAACCACATGCATTAATTTACCAGTCTATTCATCCCCATGAAACCACATGCATTAATTTACCAGTCTATTCATCCCCATGAAACCACATGCATTAATTTACCAGTCTATTCATCCACAGGAAAACACATACATTAACTTACCGGCCAATCCATCCCACATACATTAATTTACCAGTCTCAAGGCAGGGAGATGGCCTTTTCTCAATTTTCCTGTAAAGTCCTTATGTAACTTAAACTGGAGACAAATTCTAGGGCCCTTGTGTCTTTTAAAGTGAAAAAGAACCTCACAGCACTTAAAATACTGGGACTGCGAAAAGTATTACTAAGATGTGATATATTTTCTTGAATCCCCAAACAGATGAGTGAAGAAGAAGGTTCTAGGATCAAAGACGCATACTATGGCTGTGAAGTCAAACAACTGAGGTAGTGTTTGTGTACCAACCTGGACAATTATGTTCATCCGATTGGTCATTACAGTCTGGTGCCTCGTCACAGACTTTTCTTTCCTCTATACACTCGGAATATCCATTTTTATTTGGGTTTGGAGTCTTGCATTCAAAAAATCTGGGAGGACAACCTACAATAAAGGAACACTTTTATAACCCTTAATTCCATCTATTTGCCTTTTTACACATGTGTAGCCAGTGTAGATCTCCAACTCAGCCAGCACCTCTGTGCAATTTGATCAGAATCAGCTCTGTTTTCTTTTTCGTCAGAAATAACCTAATAAATCAAAAAGCAAGCAGTGCAGATCCTGATCAGACAGCGCAGATGTGTTGGCTTATCTGGATCTACACTGTTAGCCAATGCTATAAAGGCACATATATGGAGGAAAGGGTTTAAATCTACTACAGTATTAGTGCCTTCAGAAGTTAGACATCCTTTCTAAAAGTTAGTAGCCCTTAATAAAGTTTGGCAGAAAACAGCATAATATTCATTTAATGTGAAAGTTTGTTCAAGTGAAATCATCTTTTATTATATACCCATGAATGATTTTAGCATAGTGCAGCGTTAATACTTGAAATTGACCCATGAATGATTTTAGCATAGTGCAGCGTTAATACATGAAATTGATACTCGTCAGATTAAAAATTCCGTCGGACATTGTCCTATTTTCCGGTTCTGTATTTTTCCTTCTTCCGGTAGTTTCTACGTTTCAAAATGGACGATTTCATACCGCGATATTTTTACAAATTTGTTGACTCCAATGACGCTCTTTCTTTAAAAATAATCATTGATTTCACGGCCTTTACAAATAAAAATATGAAATCGTCAAAAAATGTGAAAGAAAGTTAAATTAATAGATAGTCATATATAAAAGAACATAAATATTGATAGGACAAGCAAAAGACTTTTTTTCATAGAAGCGAAGAAGTGTACATACCGTTCAACTATCCCAATTTAAATTTCCATTTGCAACAATTCTTCCTATTTTCTGTTTAAAGCCTGACCCTATGATTTGATGTAAACAAAGCTCGTTGCTGTGGTATAAGAATGAAACACTTTCAAATCCTAGTCATTACATATCGAACACCACGGTAAACACTTCCAGCATCTTAAGGTGTTGTCCAAATTTTGCTGTAATTGATTTTAGTCCTTCAAAGATTTGAAAGTTAAAGAATTCTTCATCTGACAGAATCGATCATTGGCGCTTGAAAATATTTATAACATTTGTTCGATGACATAAAGATTTATGGCTTATTGTGACGTAATTGCTTACATCTTATTTCACTATTCATTATTGATTAAGTGCTGATTTAATTGGAAGTGAAATAAGGGTATATAATAAAAGGAACATTATAGCAGTATGCAATTTGTAGGTTTGTATTATTTCTCGTTGCGTATGTAAACTACGTCACTCTCGACCTTTGGTCTCGCGTGATATTGTTTACATACCCAACTCGAACAAAATACAAACCTACAGATTGCATACTGGTAAAATATTCCATATATATCTCTCTACACTAAAGTTACAGTTTTAGCTGACAGTGAGATGGACGGACAGGTCAACACAGAGAGAAATGGTGATAGCATCAACTAAAAGCTTGGATAAGCTTTGCAATCTGGCCCACAACTTCGGGCTTTCTACTGCCACTTCGGAAAAAATAGGGCAAAAGTAGGGCAATTTTTATTTTTAAAGTTGGGCAAAGTAGGAATTTTTGACATTAAAAAGTAGGGATCAAGTAGAATTTTTTTCTACCATTTTAGTTCAGTGATAAAACTACGATAGAACGAAAATGATCACAACAGGTTGGAATGACCTGTCCCATTTGAACAGTCCCCTTTTGCCCAAAATGTTAAACGGTTTGCTCTTAAACCTGTTATCTTATGTCTTTCTTAATTCAATGACTGAATTCCGTGGATGACACTTTCAAGTATATTGCAATGAGTGATTTTGCGTGGCGGTGTTGCATGCGTGCATTAAACTTTCACATAATATAGGGGTTATAACCAAAAGCTCCATTAATATTGATTAATTAAGAGCTATTTGTAAGACTGCCACTGAGCAATTGAGCATTTTCCCATGCGGCTGGTAACAGAAATAAAAAAATCTTTCGAGATGGAATGAGGGCAAATCAACACATTTTCTAACCTGAAGGCACTTCATGCGATTACAAAATAGTAATTTGACTTTATATCAACTTCAAAAAAATATGTTCAAGAAAAAAATGGATAGTTAACCATTGTTCCAAGAATCAGAATGACAAGCTATGTGAAGTGGTTGGAACTTTAAATGTTTTGATCTTATCCGTGCTTTTTTATATATCTGGGGCATGAAACAAGTGTTTTAGCTGTTTTTAGGAGATAGTGAAAAATATAGATTCTGTAAATCTATCTTGTAGTTATTCAATGTTATATTTTTTTTTGCTGAATATAAGGTAACATGCCCAGATGATTGTTCAACTGATCACATGTGGGTAAAGCTGCAGGTTTTAATGACACAAGATCTATTATCCATTCTGAAGTTTTTTGACCTAAATATAATAATAAGTTTTCAAATTTGTAAAAAAATAAAAGGTAACTCTTAAAAAAACTTTGGAGAATAATTTGAGCATATTGAATTTGTACCATAAATGGAAATCATGGCTGTCCATCTGTATTTTAATTAGAGTTTTGCATTCAGAAACATGAATATGTTACTATGAAACTTGTCTGAATCAAATTCCCCTTAAATCTTCAGAGTTGAGTTAAAAGAAAACTTGTTACTTTATATCTAATAAACATGGTCAGAAAGCTTGAATTATATATTTTATAGTAAAATTGTTTTAAATTTACTTGAATCCTACAGAAACTTAATTTTTACATTGCTAATTAATTTTGTATATGCATGTAAATCTTCTTAAACTTTCAGAAAAAAATGATTTAGTAGAAGTACATATTGGAGGAAAACCATTCAGATAGATTTTTATAGGTGTCTGTATTTAATAACTCAATACTTCGTTCTCTACTCCCCTTTTGGGTAGTGCCCAGTGCACTGTTTGACAGCACCATGCCTTTTAAATTCCTGGATATAAAATTATCATTAGTTCCTTGCAAGTTGTATCGCCGATACCCAGATCTAATTCATAAATGCAGGCGCAGTTTAAAATCAATATTGCAACAAGGTATTTCTCAGCCGGTTTTTATGGAGATTTTGCATACAAACTAAAGAAGATACATGTAAAAGGCAATGTAATTTCTCCCGGTTATTCGTAAAAACCATCAGTAAATTTAAAAAGAAAGGTTACCAACATGATATTTTACAGCGCTCTGCAGGCCTGGTGAATAACCCATCTACAGTTGATCATTATGCTTACCTCTTTGGTTGCAAGACGGTGGCAGGGGTTTAAGTGTTTATGAAGGTTTATGGAGAAATCTTTTCTTAAAAGAACCTAGAATCTGTATTCGTTTCTTTCATCATTGTCATCATGATCTTGCTGATTTTACTCCAGGAGCTCTGGTCTTAGTGAGATCATTGAGTACCCGCCCTTTGGCTTTGCAATGCTATTAGCTTCCTATGTTTTATATGTTTGTGTGCTTTTGCATGCAAAATTGTTTAGCCGATGGGTGGGTTGGAGTTATTTCACCAAGACAACTTGTACTTGTTTTGTGATACGAGTACCTTTTGAGGCAAGTGTGAGGTTGGTGCACCCTAGAACCTGGTTTAAACCCCCAGTGGCAATTTCATTTGCCACTGACCGTTCCAAGGCGGTATCCCCTCGGGTTCTCTTGTTCGTTAATTGTTTGTGGCGTCCTTTTTGAAT
The DNA here is from genome assembly GCA_038501625.1 of Corbicula japonica. Taxonomy (NCBI): domain Eukaryota; kingdom Metazoa; phylum Mollusca; class Bivalvia; order Venerida; family Cyrenidae; genus Corbicula; species Corbicula japonica. Next base: position 662,952 of record JAZAYU010000044.1, on the reverse strand, counting down.
TGACATACTTATAACAAGCATGCGCTCTCTCTCTCTCTCTCTCTCTCTCTCTCTCTCTCTCTCTCTCTCTCTCTCTCTCTCTCTGTCTCTCTCTCTCTCTGTCTGTCTCTCTCTCTGTCTCTGTCTCTCTCTCTTCCTCTTTTCTTTTTCGCTGCGTGTTGGGAGGCTGTGTTTTTTTAGTGCGGCGATTCCTGATATGCATATATTTCTTTTCCATGCATGAAAGACTGAACCTGTTAGCCATGATGCAGACTGACTTACTAAGACACCCTTCTTTCAAGGATGGATTTCACCAGTGAAACCACCTAAAACACATGTGGACTACTACATGTTATCACAAGGCAATGAAAATACAACTAAATGATCACAACTAAAGCCTAAAATAAAATATTGTTTGTTTCCCCATCCACGACCGACCCGAAAAAATCGGTGCGACCCGAAAAAATTTATCGCCGAAACCTAAATGATATTTTTTTATTTGGTACGAAAATCATGTAGAAGAAAATTGCATTATCTTCGAATCATTTTGAGTACGAAACCGATCGCAAGTAAGCAGCCGGTGTTTATCAGACGCTTGGCTATAACGCATGAGAAAATAGCCGTACCCAGACTTTGCACAAGGCGTCGGAAAGGTCCGACAGATATTGCTTTGGTCCGGTAAAATGTCGTAAGTCATCGGTAATTCTGTCCGGCGACTTTAAATCTAAGGGAAGCGACCTTTTCTTCTTCATAAAACCCCAAACAACGGTTATTTCCCTTCAGTCACAGTAAACTGATTTTTGATTGGTTACCTGATTCATATTGTCCAATCGCGAATTCGATAACAAACTCTAACGGCTATGTCATGAAAAAAATGCGTTTCGGCTGTCTAGCGTTTGCAGAGAATATTCTGTGCTCAACTGGGAACATTTAACGAATCACAGAGAATATTCCGGCGTGTAGGTTATTCAGTTCCGATTTCACTGAAATTAAAAATGGCATTGTTGCCAGTGTTAATTTTCATCTTACGGAAACAATAAAATGGAAATCTAACAAAGTTTCATGGAACAAAAGTATGAATTCGTTTTAAAGACAGGCGATCGACAGTCGAAGTAAATTGTCTATTATAAACCGGAAGAAGCGTAACAAGTCTGGGATTACATGTACATCTCAACCATTTCTTGTTTGTTATTCTGTATCAAAATTGACCCCAATCTTGGCAAAAACTGGTAGGTATAAGTTTTAATGGTGAACGTTAGTATTTCAAACAAATGTACCTGAAAAAGACAAACACTACATTTTTGCAATATCTCTCGTTTTTCGGTCCAACAAAATTTCATTACTCATTGGACCGAATGACCGGCAATTTTTTGGTTTTCCGCGAAGTCTGGCGAACTTATGGACATTCTGTTTGCGTCGGCGTTTCAGTAAAAAATGGAGACACCACTCGTTCTTTCGTATAAAAATGTAGATTATTAACAAAGTTGACACTTGAGCGGCATTGTTGACGAAGTTGTTTAGCCTGTTGGTGATAAGGAAATTGAAAGCATCCGGCTGTCCTATTTGCAGCACTTAAGTGACTTTATTTGCATAGGAGTCAGTGTGTCCAGTTTCATGTTAAAAATGTTGCAACACTGGGATGATCAGTACCTGAATATAACTCCATTAAATAAATAATAATACAGTACTTAATGTTTTCATTGTCAAAATGTGAAATTTGTACTAAAATGTACTTCAGTTTTAAATAATTAGGAATATATGAAAATGGAACTTTGAAAGCCACCGAACACGACAAATATGAAAATAGTTGCAGGCTCGGTTTGATTGAGCCTGTTCATGGGCAGTTAAGGAAATGCATTTTACTGCCCGCGCCACCTAGCCACGGGTTGAGCGCAATTCAATATTTACACCAATAAACAGTACAATTTCGATCCTTCCCAAACGATGGTATGCAAATGGCGGTGAACATGGAACCTTTAATGCGGTATTTTCAGATTAATACCATTCCATGCGGCGTATGGTCCTCAGATAAAAGAATGGGTTTGCCTTAAACGAGAAAACAAAGAGCGGAGCTAAAACAAAATAGAACTTTGACAGGGGACCAGAGAATGTAAATTCTGCTTATCACAAACAACGCCAAATTCAAAAGCAGGAAATATATCCTTGGGTGATTAAACAATATTCAAATCTATATTGGCTGGGATATTGAAACCACCCATATATAAACTGGCCGAAATATTGAAACAAAAGTTAATTATAGAAGTACTATTAACATAGTACATAAGTCTAGTGCGCCAAAGAACGTAACTGATAACCGCACTGATTAAATGTACGGGGAGACTGTATTCATTATTTATATAGCACTATTTCTTTAAAGTGTATTTAATTATTTATATAGCGCTTGTCCTGGGCAGGCTTATCAGAAGGAAGACTTGGTCATTTTGCAGAAAGGCATTCATCTATAATTCATGTAATCTTGGTACCTTTTAAAATGTTGTTGGTGTTCCCATTGGTGATTATCCTAGAATATCTATATGTGAATCATTATTCTGAAAAAAAATTCAAATAAAAAAATATTTTGACCTACCTATCTATCCATACTAAATCTGCTTGGGTCGGGATGGGGAAACAAAGAGTATTTTAAGTCTGGCCTAAGTGTTAACTTCATTAAACTTATCTTTTAAAGTTTTTATCGTAAAATGAAAAAGTAGGGAGAATAAGGGCTGTTTTGGAAAAAAGTAGGGCAAAGTAGGGTAAGTAGAGAGCAGTAGAAAGCCTGCAACTTGTTGTATTTAAAGCCTCTCTACTGTCAAGATGAAAGGGTAAACTGACATGTAAAACAAACCAATCAGGGGCACTGTGTTGACAAGCCACACTGGGGGCTTGCTGTAAGAATTATGGGAATTGGTCCCACACATTAACACTGCATCGCTTCCTACAGGTACCGATCTGCTCATGGGCTCCTGATTCAGGATAAACTCTGGTGGAGCTGTAAAATATAAACACAATTTATGTGAATATAGTACATACATGTTAACCCTTGACATGCTTCATTTATTGACTTAATTGCTATTTTATCAACCAGCATCTGTCCATTTATTTTTCTCAGTGTTGCTGTTTCTCATATAGTTGAAATATATGGAGTATTTCAGAGTTTATTAAAATGACTAGATACAAGTACAAAAAGGGGCATAACTCCATCATTAGCTTAAAATAACTTGGCCTAATCACAAACATGTTGTGATGAGCAATAATATTTGAAAGTTTGATCAAGGATTTTTGAGAAATGGCAGATATAGTAAAAGTTTAGTTTTCATGTCAAAATCCAATAACAAAAAGGGAATGTGATCTGAAGAATTGTAATCATTACAAGCATCATAAACAACCAAAATATACCGAAACGTAAAATAGGTAAAAACTATTTTTTTAAATATTATATTCTCTCTTTAGTCCGCAATATTATGCTACCTTTTATGAAAATGTTAAAGTTCAACATGTTTCAATACATTTCAGGTCTTCAGAGTAAAATTGGGTTCCATTTTTAGAACATCGTTTTTTTCACTATTTTTAGTACGTTACTGGCATAGTAGGTAATGTTGGCATGAGTTTTCATGACATTGATCTTAATCCATTAATCCTTAATCCATTATCTACATTATCACTGTCAGTAGAAATGTTTACCTTAACGACAGTATCCGAAAGAATACTTCAATACAGTATTGACAAATAAAATTAATTGACAAATCACCCTTCATTGTACTAATTGTAAATGTGACACCGTGTCATACCAAAGTGTTTTCCAGCAGACATCAAAATGATCGTTATATAAATACAAATTTAAAATTGTTATATATAACATTTAAAAATGGGTTATAATACAATTATTATCATAATTGAAAAAAAACATTAAATGTCATTCATTAAACAGTACGGCCTGTATAGAAACAGCTCATAGTGGGTACCAGGTGTAGAGCCTCATAATTTATTTATCAATCAAGGTCTTTTTTAAATGAATTCATGAAAAACCTTGAAAAGTCCTGTTGCAGTTCATTTTTACACATTTTAATGTAACATTATTAATATTCAGCGATATTTAATGAGAAAAAGGCTATATGCTAAATGGGACACTGTCGATTATATGAGATATGCAGAATGAAGAGTTTACGCAGAAACAAATTATTTCACAATGATGTTGTTTGTTCATTTATTTTTCACGCGAGGTGACTAACACTGCTTTTTATACTTGTATTTGTGTACTATTTAATTCTGAAAAGTGGCTGAATATTTACGTGCCCCTCCACAGATCCTAGATGTACTTACCAGAAATATACATTTACACATTAAATATAACTCAAAGGTATAAACATTTTCTAATGTCATAGGTACCAATGATCAAACATGCATATTTTTTTGAAATTCGTTATCAAGTAAAAGAATAATAAAATGAAAACCGCATTAAGACCGATATTTCGTACTCTGCAAGTACATGTATAGTCTTCCAAACTCGAAATGATGTTGTGATAATAAAGGATATGAAAGAGAAGACCTTTGAACTAGTGATTTGAACTGAAAAATGCTGCATGATTGTTCTTGTAGGATTATTTTTTTAGTTCTACCACAAAGAATACTGATAATTGTGAGCAACTTTATTTCATAATTACCCTAACTTTGGTTACCTACCTTTAACCTTCTCCCCTATCTTTGGATAAATACCTATAACCTTCCCCCCTCAATTTGGGTACCCACCTTTAAAATGATCTCTTTTTGAGAACTCACCTATAACCTTTTCCCATAACTTTCGGTACCTACCTAAAACTTAAAGGTGAACAGCCCACTCACTTTGGGTATCTACCTAAAACTTTAATTTTTAAGGTGCACAGCCCCCACACCTAGAGTACCTACCTAAAACCTTAAAGTGCACAGCCCCCACACTTTTGGTACCTACCTAAAACTTTAAGGTGCACAGCCCCCCCCCCCCTCACTTTGGGTACCTACCTAAATTTTTAAGGTGAACAGCCCCCCTCACTTTGGGCACCTACCTAAATCTTTAAGGTGCACATCCCCATCACTTTTGGTACCTACCCAAAAATTTAAGGTGCACAGCTCCATTCACTTTGGGTACCTACCTAAATTTTAAGGTGCACAGCCCCCTCACTTTGGGTACCTACCTAAAACTTTAAAGTGCTTAGCCTCACTCACTTTGGGTACATTCCTTAAACTTTAAGGTGCACAGCTCCCTCACTTTGAGTACCTACCTAAAACAAAGATGCACAGCCCCTCACTTTGGGTACCTAAAACTTTAAGATTCAAAGCCCCCCTCACAATGGGTACCTACCTATAACTCTAAGATGCACAGCCCCCTCACTTTGGGTACCTACCTATAACTCTAAGATGCACAGCCCCCTCACTTAAGGTACCTACCTACAGCTTTAAGAGGCACAGCCCCTTTACTTTGGGTAACTATCTACAACTTTGAGATGCACAGTTCCCCTCACTTTGTTTACCTACCTACAACTTTGAGATGCACAGTTCCCCTCACTGGGTCAAAGTTTCCCAGTTTACCCTCACACTGGTACTCTCCTTCCTGAGTCTCGGTGCCAGTTGGTATTTTTACTGTGGGAATTACGAGAGTTGATCCCTCTCCAACTTTATTCCCTAAAAACCACCATCTTACAGTAAATGTCTCCCTGTAAGGAAAAAGCAACAGTTTATTGATTTAAGAATGCTAAAGAAAGACAGTCATCTGATATAAAACCATGACAAGAGTTATTGAAATGAAATGATGTGTTATTGAAGATCATTAATAAATTGAGGCAGTTTGATGTTTATATACAATTCCCCATTGATGCATCTGCTTGTCTAAAGTTCACGCTGTCTGCTCTTGGGACTACACTTACAGAACAAGACTTCATAAGCACAGTCATGTGCACTTAAAATATGAATCTTAAAATGACTGGTTGGAGGTACCTTACAAGTTGACTATTACACTCTTTCGATTGCCAATTTACCACTTTTATTTATAAAACAACAACAATAAATCAGACTATCTTAAACAGGTAATATATCAAACTCACCCAATACTGGAATAGTAACTGAAAATACAGGTCAGTTCTGCATTTCTACCAGCAAAGACCTCCACATTCCTATGGTATTTCAGCTCCGGGACTCGGTCATTGACAACACCTGTAATATACAATAGTATTACCTCAATGTGAACATCTCTAGAGTTAATCCTGCTTAATTCATGCAATGCACATGTATGAATTAAAGCAACATATGTATTGCTCATGTACAAAAATAAGTACTTGATTCTTGAAAAAGCTCATTCCTTATTTTTTTAGATTGTGTCCCTTGGCTTAATTGATTATTAAAATGTACTAGATTACATAATTTGGGAAACGCTAATTTCCTAAAAAAAATTAAGAAAGCTTTAAAATGACCGACAAAAATATCAAAGTATTGAAAGTAAAAAAAACACTAGTGACACAGTTTTGTTTCCTGCTTTCCTTCATGCAGTGCCATATTTAAGGGTATGTTATATGCAGACAAGAGGGCCAATTGGCCATACATTGCTCATCTAAGAGAAATGAAATGTAAAAAGAACAGAACACATTAAAGTTCAGTACAGTATGGTATGGTACGAAACAGTACTGTACAGTTCAAGCGTTCCAAAATATGAGACTTCACTATAAGTGCGTAAATAATTTGGACAGAATCTATAAATTTCGTACCACCATATCAATAATGCAAAGTGCAATTGTTTAATTTGAACCCCAATTCTGTATCAGTTTTTTCCCCAAACGTCAAGCAAAGCAAACTCAAGTTATTACGTGAAACTGAATTTCTATATAATTGTAATAGTTACCTTGGCCTTGATCACAGAAAATCTAGGCAGAAATCTGAAGTTACATCTTAATAAAAGCTTCCTAGACACCAAGTTTGGTGTCAGTAGATCACAGCTTATTTAAGTAATTACGTGGAATCTGAATTTATAATTTTACCAACAGTGACCATGACATGACAGACATCTAGATATCAATCCTGACATAAAATTCTTGATCTACGCAAACCATACACAAATTGGCTGTCAATAGGTCCAGCAATCTAAAGTTATTAAGTGGAAAGTGAATTTCTATTTATCAACAGTAATCTTGACCTTTATCAGAGACACATGGCTTTCAATCCCAAGCTGCATCTAGACATAAGAAACCCATAAGTTTGGAGTCAATAAGCCAAACAAACAAGTTAATAAGTAGAAACTGAATTTCTATTTTTAGCAACAGTGACCTTGACCTTGATCACAGACATCTGGGTAGCAATCCCAAGCTGCATGTTGATATAAGATACCCAAACAGCAGGTTTGATGTCAATAGGCCAAAGCAAACTCAAGTAATTTAGTGGAAACTGAATTTCTATTTTTAACAACAGTGACCACGATCTTTATCAAAGACACCTGGGTAGCAATCCCAAGATGACTCTTGATATAAGCTACCCATACACCAAGTTTGATATTGGCAAAAGCAAACTCAAGTAATTAAGCAGAAACTGATTTTATGTTTTTAGCAACAGCCACCTTAACCTTAATCACAGACACTTGGGTAGCAATCCCAAGCTGCCTCTAGATATAAACTACCCATTTACCAAGTTTGGGATCAATATGCCAAAACAAACTCAAGATATTACGTGGGAACTGTATTTCTATTTAAAAAAAGCAAAATATGCATATCAGGAATCGCCACACTAAAAAAACACAGCCTTCCCACGCAGCGAAAAAGAAGAGAGGAAGAGAGAGAGAGAGAGAGAGAGAGAGAGAGAGAGAGAGAGAGAGAGAGAGCATGTATTATATAAGTATGTCAATTCAAATAGGACGCCACAAACAATTAACGAAGAGGAGAACCTTTGGGGATACCGCCTTAGAACGGTCAGTGGCAAAACCAATTGCAACTGGGGGTTTAAACCAGGTTCTAGGTTGCACCAACCTCAAACTTGCCCCAACAGGTCCTCGTATCACAAAACAAGTACAAGTTGTCTTGGTGAAATAACTCCAACCCACCCATCGGCTCAACAATGTTGCATGCAAAAGCACACATATAAAACATAAGAAGCTAATAGCATTGCAAAGCCAAAGGGTGGGTTCTCAATTATCTTACCGAGACCAGAGCACCTGGAGCAAAATCAGCAAGAACACGATGACAGGGATAAAAGGAACAAATCGAGCTTCTAAGTTCTTTTAAGAAAAGATTTGCCCATAAACCTTCATAAACTCTTAAACCCCTGCCACCGTCGTGCAACCAAAGAGGTAAGCATAATGATCAACTGTAGATAGGTTAATCACCAGGCCTGCAGAGCGCTGTAAAATATAATGTTGGTAACCTTTCTTTTTAAATTTACAGATGGTTTTTACGAATAACTGGGAGAAATTAACATTGCCTTTGATATACTTAAGTTTATAAATTAAATCTCCATAAAAAACTGGCTGTGAAAAACCTTGTTGCATTAGTGATTTTAAACTGCACCTGTATTTATGAATTAGATCTGGGTATCGGCGATAAAACTTGCAAAAGGTTTTCCTTAATTTGTGATACCGATAACCTTGTTTTAATAATTTTTCTGTAATGCAAAGATTACGTTCATTGAAATCATTCACAACGTTGCAAGCTCTTGAAAAGCGAACAAGCTGTGAGATATAAACCCCGTAAGATGTTGCACGAAGAACATCGCCGTCTAAAAACGGAAAATTTACTATATTAAAATTAAAATCATCTCTTTTATCACTAAGCAACAGTGACATTGACCTTGATGACATACACCTAGGTAACAATACCAAGCTGCCTTTTGTTATAAGTCACCCATACAACAAGTTTAGAGTCAATAGGCTAAAGCAAACTCAAGTAATTTAGCAAAAAACTGAATTTCTAATTTTTGAAACAATGACCTTGACCTTGACCACAGATATCTGGGTAGCAAACCATAGCTGCCTTTTGATATAAGCTACCCATACACCAAGTTTGTAGTCAATATGCCGAAGCAAACTCGAGTAATTGAGCAGAAACTGAATTTCTTGTTTTTGCAGCAGTGACATTGACCCTGTCGTCATGATTTGACCGAATTGTGTAGACATCAGTGCCAGGATGCTTCAGGACAAATTTGGTTAAAATCCATCCAGTGGTTTCAGAGGAAATGTTGTTTAAATGAAATCGTTGGCGGATGCCGGACAATTACCGGTCACAATAGCTCACTATGAACCTAAGGCTCCGGTGAGCAAATAAAAATATTAGTTTAATGCTGTGTCTGGGAATTTAAAAAAATAATGCTTGATTAATAGATTTATATCGATGGGCTGTGTAGAAGAATTGAGTGTTATGTTCAGAGTTTGTTTAAGTACAGGAAACAATTTGTCATTAAACAAACAAAAGAGTGTAGAAGCCTGTAAAATGGTAAACCTCATGTTGTGTTTGTAGCACTGTTTTGCTAACAACCGGATGTCATCTTGGTCTGAACTAATTTCCACACTTTATGAAATGTCTTATTGTGGTTACACTATATTTAAGAACTGAATCGATAATTGATGTTTTTCATTTGGGTATGCAAAACAGTTGGGTTGTTGTGTGAAGCCCGATCAAATATCGATTCAATCCTTATATTTACACACATTAATACTCTCTTTAATATTACAGAAAGTATAAGTATTGAATGTCATTATATTACCCCCTTTTCGAATGGCTGTTGGAACTTCAACATTTGTGACAAAGTGAATGACAGCACTTTTATCCCAGCAACTTGTGGAAAAATATGCATGCTCTGCAACGTCACATGCCAAAACATTGTGCAACGTCCGATGAACAGTTCTACTACAGCCACACCTTTCAAATTATTACGTCACACTGTTTGCCATCAGAAATTATGATTCGTTAGATGAATAAGACATCGTAGAAGAAGAAGCTGAAGTTTAAATATTTTGCAATTGTTGCAATGTTGTGTATTTTGTGCTATATCTAACTCTCAGAAATAAAACCACTGAATATCTAACCTCATGTAAATAATACAAGTGTGTGTTGCCAGTTACAAGTCTGCCTTGTTCGGGCTTGATACATGCTTCAGAAGTGTGAATAGAAAATCTAGCTTCACTGGTTAACAACATTGTTACCTTGTTTTACAGTGAGTCTCATAGCTTTTGTGTTTGTAACCTCTACTAACAATACTTCGTTTGTTGTAGCGCACGCAAAGGAAAAGTCGCTATCACTCATCTCCGTCCACAGGAAGTGCAGGTTACCTAGAAGAGAAGAATATACATATTAATACATGCATCTTCCAACAGTTTTCATCGAGTCAATCTGAGCATATTTGACTGATGCTTTTATATACCATATATCTGTTCAGTCATTTTCATGCATATTTTGCAAGAGGGCTTCCAGGTTATGAACAAGAGCTGTCCAACAAGACAGAGTGCTCGACTATTGGATTAATTTCAAACAAATGCAATTTAAAGATTAAAAGGACAACAAATATGGGAAATCATTCATGTGCATTTAGGAAAAATAATAACAAGTGAATGGTAAGGGAGAAAATTAATTTCATGACTACAACTTAATAAAGCGAACACTTCAGAAAAGCAAGCAAACTTTCTCGATGTAAATCTGTCCATTGAAAATGGTCACGTCACTACTAAAATATATGATTTTTATTTTAATTAAGTAAATTTCCGTTTTAGACGGTGATGTTCCCCGTGCAACATCGTACGGGGTTTATATCTCACAGCTTGTTCGCTTTTCAAGAGCTTGCAACGATGAACATTTCAATGAACGTAATCTTTGCATTACAGAAAAACTTTTAAAACAAGGTTATCGGTATCACAAATTAAGGAAAACCTTTTGCAAGTTTTATCGCCGATACAAAGATCTAATTAATAAATACAGGTGCAGTTTAAAATCACTATTGCAACAATGTATTTCACAGCCATTTTTTATGATTTTTTGAGATTTAATTTACAAAATTAGGAAGATAAAAGGCAATGATAATTTCTCCCGGTTATTCGTAAAAACCATCTGTTAATATAAAAAAGAAAGGTTACCAACATTATATTTTACAGCGCTCTGCAGGCCTGGTGATTAACCCTTCTACAGTTGATCATTATGCTTACCTCTTTGGTTGCACGACGGTGGCAGTAGTGGCAGGGGTTTAAGAGTTTACGAAGGTTTATGGGGAAATCTTTTCTTAAAAGAACATAGAAGCTCGATTTGTTTCTTTTATCTCTGTCATCGTGTTCTTGCTGATTTTACTCAAGGAGCTCTGGTCTCGGTAAGATCATTGAGTACCCGCCCTTTGGTTTTGCAATGCTATTAGCTTTTCTTATGTTTTATATGTTTGTGTGCTTTTGCAAGCAACATTGTTGAGCCGATAAGTTGGTTGGAGTTGTTTCGCAAAGACAACTTGTACATGTTTTGTGATATGAGAACCTGTTGGGGCAAGTTTGAGGTTGGTGCACCCTAGAACCTGGTTTAAACCCCCAGTGGCAATTTGATTTGCCACTGACCGTTCCAAAGCGGTAACCCCTCGGGTTTTCATTTTGTTTATTGTTAGTGGTGTCTTTTTTTTGAAACTGATCATTTTATTAATCATGCTCTCTCTTCTTCTTGACTGTGTGGGGAGGCTGTTTTTTTTAATGAGGCGATTCCTGATATGCATATTTCACATTTTTTTCAAATAACAGAAATAATTTCTTTGTGTAATATAAATATTAAACTGAAAGTGGAATAACTATGAATTATTTTTAATCACTTATTACAATATCTCAAATGAAAAAGTTTAAAAATAGTGAGGTTTTTGGAGAAAGTGATTAAGATTTTGATGGTGGAAATGTGTCTTCAATCAAGTTTGAAGTTGATATCTGATTAAGTAACAAAGTTAAGGGCATAGTGCATAAACAAGAGGGCCAATTTGACCCTTAATTGCTCACTTGATTCACATTGAAGTATAGTACAGTACAGTACAGTACCAATATTCCAAGTTTGAAGTCAAAAATTCAAACCAAACTCAAGTAATTATGTAGAAACTGAATTTCAATGTTTAGCAACAGTGACCTTGATCTTGATCACAGACACGTGGTTACAAGACAGTTACCAGGCCGTCTCTTGATATAAGCTACCCATACACCAAGTTTGGAGTTCATATGCCAAAGCAAACTTGAGCTATTAAGTGGAAACTGTATTTCTTTTTTTAGCAACAGTGACCTCGAATTTGATCACGGACACCTGGGTAGCAATCCTGAGCTGCCTTTTGATATAAGCTAATTATACACCAGGTTTGGAGACAATATTCCAAAGCAAACGCAAGTTATTAAGCAGAAACTGAATTTCTATTTTTTGCAACAATGACCTTGACCTTGACCCTGTGGTCATGATTTGAACAACGTTTGTAGATATCAGTGTCAGGATGCTTCAGGACAAATTTGGTTAAAATCCATCAAGTGGATTCAGAGGAGATGTTGTTTAAAAGATTGTTGACGGACGCCGGACAAAGACCGGTCACAATAGTTCACTATGAGCCTAAGGCTCAGGTGAGCTAAAAACTTTACAAAAAAACGGGGCATAACAAGAGATGTTTGTAAAATATGTCTGCCCCCAAAACACAAATTTGATGGTAATCTGCTGTTGGTTTATTAAAGGGCACTGTGACGTTGACCTTTGACCTACTGACTAAAAATCAATAGGGGTCATGTACTTGTAATGACTCTCCTCCCTACCAAATCTGAGGACTGTAGGTCAAATCATTTTCTAGTTAATGATCAGATAAGGTTGGTTACGTAGAGACAGATTGACAAACCAACATGTGCAAAGCAATATACCCCCGTTTCTTTAAAAGAAGGCATAAGAATATTAGCATCATTATAGGTCTTGGTAGTTATGGTAATGATTATGATAGTGACTACATATTCTAAGTTTGAAGTTGATATCTCACGTAGTTTCAAAGTTATGTTAATATTTTGGTTAATGCAAAAGCTAAGTGCAAAGGGTCATAGCTTAAAGAAATATTTCTGAAGAATTGTGGGTCTTGTTAAAATGATGTAGATATTGATGATTTATGTATATTCCAAGGGGCATAACTCTAAAAGTATTTGTAGAATAGTTATAAAGACTGTTTTACAGTTACTCATCTTGCTTTCCTAATGCCTAATCACCCACATACCATTGACCGTCAGCTTTAATTACAGATACCTTTACGCTTTTTGCCAAGGAAGCAAACAGTGCATGCACTGATGTTCAAGCTGATCTGGATCTACTCTAGTCACCCATGTGATAAATGGCATACATACAGATTGAAGTGTTTAAAGCAAATTATCAAGCTTTTTATCCATACCTTCAGGATCGATAATCATTCTTTGTCCGAGCTCCACAGGCTCTGCTTCCAATTTACCATTCACCTGTGTGAATACATGCCATATTAATATCTATGTTATTTACATGATTCCTCTGGTTTGCAAAAAAATGTCCAAATTGACTAAACGGCCAAATTGACTTTTGGGTTATTAAAAAGAAAAATTAGATTTATGTACATAACCATATTGAAATTTTTACTCCTATCATTTTTTTCAATTGGGCAAAAAATACATCAGATAAAAATAAAATAAAATAAAGGCTCTTCTTTCAACATAAATTAGCTTACACTCAGCAAAAGTTAATTGTTTTATGAAGGTCAATGTATGTGCTAAATCACACAAGAAACTTATCTGGCTGCTGCAGCTTGTGTGAAAAATGGCAATTAACACTGAGATTTGAGACTACCTGTTGACGACAAAATATCACACCCTGGGGAGGTTGTTATAAGACAAGTTTAAGTGTGTGATTATAAGTCATACAAGGGCAATGGGAGCAGCATATACAAACAAGTTTTGTGTAAACATGTTCTTTCAATCTCGGCTTTACAGTGTTACTTTCTGCACAAGCTGCTTTAATATTTTTTTTCTTATATTTTGTATTGATAGATACTGGTCATGGATTAGGACTTTTGTACGATGAACACTGCATAAGTAGATCAGTGGACATTGTGTCAGCAGTTAAACACACCAATAGATTATCATCAACAAACACCAAAGACAATACATAAAAGTAACAAGAGGACCCTGAGGGTCCTGGGTTGCTCACCTGAGCCTTCAGCAAACCCGTACAATGGGGACTAGATATTGACCTTCGGGGCAGAGTAAATTTTAAGAGACCTCTAGTTAACCGTAAATACCACCAGGGTTCTTTTTTTAGGGATTGGGGATGCTACCCTAGCATGTCAAGAGGGGAAAATTCGAGTGTGTTTTTCCAGTTTTGGGGAAAATGATTAATGTCTTATCAAATCTTAGGGAAATACAGATGTAATAATTTTACTCATATAAACTAGATGGGTGTTCAGCTGAACACTTGTGTCGCCCTCCGCTACAATGTCAGAAGAAAAATGCAACAGAAAGGGGCATAAGTCCATCTTGTACATCATCAAGAGTTTGTTAGCAATATAATTTGTAAAGTTGATGAAGAAATATTGAAAAATAGCAAAGTTATAGCCAACATTAAAGTTTCGTGTCAAAATCGAAGTACAAAAGGGGCAAAACTCCATCAAATGTGACCTTGACCTAAAGATTTTGGCCTCATCAGAAGCATGTTGTCATACGCAATTAAATTTAAAAGCTTCAGGAAGAAATATTGAGATATAACAAAGTTTTTGCCAACGTTAAGTTTTTGTGACAAAATCAATGTACGAAAAGGGGCATAACTCCATCAAATGTGACCTTGACCTCGAAAATTTGACATCATAATGAGTGTGTTGTCATAAGCAATTTTAATTTGAAAGTATAGAAGAAACATTGAGAAATGGCAAAGTTATTGCCAACGTTAAGTTTTCGTGTCAAAATCTTAGTACAAAAGGGGCACAACTCCATCAAATGTGAACTTGACCTTAAGAATTTGGCATCATCATGAGCATGATGTCATAAACAATATAATTTAAAAGTTTCATGAAGAAATATTGAGAAATGACAAAGTTATAGCCAACGTAGAGTTTTCGTGTCAAAATCCAAGTATAAAAAGGGGCTTAACATGTTATTTTAAGAAAAAAGTTGATGACCTGTTACTGTGACCTTGACAACTCTTTGCCCGCCTTCGGGGGCATAAAAATAATTACCAGTTTCCATTTTAGCCAGCTAAATTTCCACTGTGGTACACTGACTGGGACATCTTTACACTCCAACTTGAGATAGTTAAATCTATAGCACTCCACCGGTTCTACTGTTGTCAAACCACCAGGGAATGGATCTGCACCTGCAAGCACAAACGAATTAAATTGTAAGAGTGCTCTCAATTACGATAACATGGTGCCCTAGCGCCGTGTATATTAATATAATAATGAATTGAGATATACCATTGAGGAGCACATGACAGATCAATGATAACTGCATTTGCATAAAAGTGGAACCAGACAATGGTTCTCTAAAGCTGAATCACATGGCTTATGCCAATGTATTTATAACTTTCTTTACTTGTTTCGACTTCTGCCAGATTATCAAAATTATTGGTTGTAAATCTGTTCCATACATTTCTGTTTTAAATAAGTATTCTGCTTTAAATATGCAAATCTAAACAAAGCACTATGAGTACCGACAGGCATAGGCCTTAATTGGTTACTCACCACCATTTCACATTTTAAGTCATGAGTACATAGTAAAAGAATTGTAATAGAATAAAATGAGGCTATCGTTATCTGGGGCCCAAATACTTTAAACTTCAAGTTAACAAGTTGTTGTTGTTTTTGCTCAGTTGTTGGCATGATGACAATTGTGGTAGTGTGTTGTTGTTTAATGATATGTTTCATGACATAAAATATTCTGTTCTTAATGCCAGTAGTATTCACCCTTTGTACCTCCTGTTTTCCTGGAAAACAGTGAGACAAAAGCCAGGAAAGAAACTACTTACGTGTTACTTGAATGTTGAGAAATGGTGTCATAGCCTTGCCATAGTCATTGAATGCTATACACTGGTAATCGCCTGTATGAAGAGGCCCAAATAATGAGCCAGTTGTCAAAACACCAGAATTCTTGTTATATGTGACTGACCGTACATCATTAACTACCTTTGTTCCATTAACTGTCCAGTAGTATCTATAGAAACCAGAAAGTGAATATATTCTCAATTCAAAAATCAAGTTTTTTAAACACAGTTTACAGCCCTATTTATTTAAGTACAAATAATAAGCATCTTTCTTGTTCTTGTTATTACTGAAAAACAGTAGATCCAAATCAGCACTAAACTTTTTCCGGTCTATCCTCAACCATGCAGAAATAGTGCACAGAAAAAATACATGAATTTCAACAAAACCATAGTTTCTGTTTCCCATACAAAGCCTTTTTTATGAAGAGTATCAATTTTAAAAACAGAAGACAAAAACAAATATCGCCACGCGCCGAAAACCAAGTTTTCATTTGTATTTTATTTCATTTTCATTGATTTGTACATTCATTTTCATTGTATTTGATATCAATAGATCAAAGCTAACTCAAGCTATTATGCAGATATTGAATTTCCATGACCATGAACTTGATCAAAGAGGTCTGAGGAGCATTCCCGAGTTGCGTCTTGGTTTAAGCAATCCACACACCAAGTTTGGTGTCAATAGGTAAAAAAAAACCTGAACTTATTACATGGAAACTGATTTTCTATGTTAAGCAACAAGCAACAGTTACCTTGACCTTGATAAAAGACACATGGGAAGCAATACCAAGTTGCATCCCATATAGGCTTTCCACAAACTAAGTTTGGTGTCAATAGGTCAAAGCAAACTCAAGTCATTGAGCAGAAACTGAATTTCTGTTTTAAGCATCAGTGACCATGACCTTGATCACAGACATTAAGGTATCAGTCTCAAGTTGTGTCTTGATATAAGCTACCCATACCAAGTTTGGTGTTGATAGGTCACAGCTTACTCAAATAATTATGTGGAACCTGAATTTAAAGTTTTGGAACAGTGATCTTTACCTTGATCACAGACACCAGGTAGTTATCCTTAGTAGCATCTTGATATAAGTTGATCAACACCTAAACTGATGGATTTCAAATGGCTGGTAACAATGGTTGCAGGAAAATAATCTTTTCTTTACGAAAATCTACACATCCTGCTTCATCACCAGTGCAAGAATGAAAGAAATCCGCCTTGTAGTATGAGGAGTTGATGCCACAAGATTAGGGGATGTACGGACAGTACAGACAAGTGCAACTCTCTATGCCCCATCTACTTTGTGTGGGCATAAAAACTAGACTGTGTCCTCAGGACATTGATAACCCCAGTGCTGCAACAACATTTGTAACAAAATTGTGTATCAGGTATTAAAAAAATGTGGTGATCATGACTAGTAAAGAGAAGTAAATGAACACAAAATTAAATGAAAAACATAAACAGGGGTAATAACTCCATCATGTCTAATCATCTTTACAAGTTTTAAAGAATTTAGTTTTTTTACAAAAAAATTGGAGATGATGCTACACAATTTTTTGACTGAAAAAAGCAAAGGGTCATAAGTCTGGTAACAAGCAAGCTGTCAGAGGAAAAAGCACACTTGACTATTCGCATCATTTGAAATAAATGCAATTCAAAGATTAAACGAACAACAGCTATGGGCAAACATTCATGTGTGCAAACAGGAAATTTATCAACAAGTGAATGGCAAGAGAGGAAAATGATTTCAAATGGAAATATTCCCTTAATGTATCAAAATCATTGAACTGAACAGGAGAATAACAAAGAAATACTTTTGGAAGAGTTTGAAAACTTATAAGTTATTTATTATTATGATTGATGACATTTAGTTTTAGTTCAATATCAATGACTTAAATAATGAACGAATAAAAACTTGAACACAAACTCTACGTGAAAATGCGGCAAAACTTAATGTAGGTCTAACTTAATAGTGAAAGTTATGTAGATTATGATGGTGAAAATGTATTTAAAGTTGATTTATGTATTAGTCTTTTTAAATTATGGAAACAGTGCATACAAACTTCAACATACATTTAAAGTGAAAAAAGGGACATAACTAAAATTTGTGTAGCTGAGTTTCAGGTCATGGTGGTTATGGTGAAGACTAAAATAATTACTATATATTCCATGAAGTTTCAAGTTGGTATCTCATCTAGTTTCAAAGTAAGGGACCCAGTGCATATTTTGGTTAATGAAAAATCTTAGTGTACAAACAATCTGGTAGAGTTATGACTCTTGTTGATAATGATATAGATACTGATGTTAAATGTATATTCCAAGTTTCAAAGCAATATCACAAGTTACCATATAAATGGTTATTTCTGCGATGACTTTATTTCTGCTGTTTCTGCGTTTAAATAAATGACCGCAAATTTAAAATCCGCAGAATATTTATCCCTTAGTGAACTTTATATCAGTGAAGATGTGCGTTTTACATTATGTACGTAGTTTATTACACGATATTTGATTATATATAATTATGTTCGAATGGTGAGCTTGGATACTGTTGCGTTTACCGGTACTCTTAAAGATAAGTTTTACTCTGATCATATTTTAAAGCTGTTCAAACCGGGCTCGGTTTTATTGTACCTGTTCATGGGCATTACTAAGACACAGGTAAATCCCAGGAAAAATATAACACACGTCGGATAATGATTGAATAATCGCATCTTCTCCAATTGCTACACATAATAATTGTTTACACCTGAGTCAAATGTTCATGGAGGCATTAAGAAACATTTACAAGATTCTACATAATGTTTGCTATCATGATATTTGTTTTGCTTTATGTACGATTTTGCATTTACAGGTGATTGATAACTCTAACATGATATGTATTAGTGTTTACTTTATTTTAATAAGGTTAAATGGCAATGGCAACGGTATTTATATTTCCACGTTCTACCGAGACCGCAGAATTTTAGTCCGATTATAAGATATTGATGCCGCAAAAATCATGTACTCAGAAATAAAAACATCCATAAATTTTAACAAAACCGCAGAATTTGGAGCCCGCAAAAATAAGCACTTAACCGGTATTTCAGTTTTGGGCCAATACGCATATTTTGGCCAACACAAAATTTTATTTTAAAAAAAATAACAGGCATAACTTGGAAAGTATTGGTAGCAGATATGTGTCTTGTTTGTAGATTTTTATAGTGAATATATACCGACACTGACACCAGGTCGAGTAGGACAGTCTTATCTTCTAGATTCATTAGGTTATTTCTGACCAAGAAGGCATCAGTGTAGATCCAGATTAGATGGTACAATGTGCTTTCTGATCTGGACCTACCCTAGTTGCTTATAAGATTAAAGGCATATCAGTGGTTGCAAGAGTAAAGACCACTTCTGGGACTTAACAAAAGTATTCTTATTAGTGGTGGACTTTATTTTTAAAAAATGAAATAAGCATATCAGGAATGGCCACATCCAGCATACACAGCCTCCCTACACAGCCAAGAAGTAGAGAGGAAAAGAGAGCATGGTATTACAATAATCAGTTTCAAAATGGACGCCACAAACAAATAACAAAAGTGAGAACCAGAGGGGTTACCGCCTTGGAACGGTCAGTGGCAAAACAAATTGCCACTGGGGGTTTACACCGGGTTCTAGGGTGCACCAACCTCACATTTGCCCCGAAAGGTTCTCGTATCACAAAACAAGTACAAATTGTCTTGGTGAAATAACTCCAACCCACCCATCGGCTCAACAATGTTGCATGCAAAAGCACACAAACATATAAAACATAAGAAGCCAATAGCATTGCAAAGCCAAAGGGCGGGTACTCAATGATCTTACCGGAACCAGAGCACCTGGAGTAAAGTCAGCAAGAACACGATGACACGGATAAAAGAAACAAATCGAGCTTCTATGTTCTTTTAAGAAAAGATTTCCCCATAAACCTTCATAAACTCTTAAACCCCTGCCACCGTCGTAGATGGGTTAATCACCAGGCCTGCAGAGCGCTGTAAAATATCATGTTGGTAACTTTTCTTTTTTTTTAATTTACAGATGGTTTTTACGAATAACCGGGAGAAATTAACATTGCCTTTTATCTTCTTAAGTTTATAAATTAAATCTCCATAAAAACTGGCTGTGAAATATCTTGTTGCAACAGTGATTTTAAACTGCACCTGTATTTATGATTAGATCTGGATATCGGCGATAAAACTTGCAAAATATTTTCCTTAATTTGTGATAGCGATAACCTTGTTTTGAAAGTTTTTATGTAATGCAAAGATTACGTTCATTGAAATCATTCACATCGTTGCAAGCTCTTGAAAAGCGATCAAGCTGTGAGATATAAACCCCGTAGGATGTTGCACGAGGAACATCGACGTCTTTTTTTATATACGGATAATTTACCATATTAAAATTAAAATCATCTCTTTTATCATATATTTTAGTAGTGACGTAACCATTTTCAATGGACAGATTTAAATCAAGGAAGTTTGCTTGCTTTTCTGAAGTGTTCGCTTTATTAAGCTGTAGTTCTTAAGGATAAATCTTATTAACCAGTGATGGAAAATGGTTATTATCTATATTTAATAAATCATCAAGGTACCTCGAGGTTTTGTTAAAAGCTGTAATAATATCATCTTGATGTTCGGTAGAAAGAGATAACATAAAGTCTCTTTCATAACAGTATAAAAACAGATCAGCAACAAGGGGTGCACAATAAATACCCATTGGAATGCCTATTATTTGTTTAAAAATAGAGGTACCAAATCTTAAAAAAATATTATCCAATAAAAATGTGAGCGCCTGGATAAGGTATTGACAGGTGCATGAGTATATAGGGTATACAATAGTGAACAATTGTTATTGAGATTCTTAATAGTGGCTGAGATACTGAGGTGGTCTTATTTTTAAGGGACACTTAATGCAGATTCACTGTGTAAGCCATGGTTCATTTTGTTTCAGTGACTAAGTACGAATACTTACTTTGCTTCGGGGGTTGATATCGCTTGGCATGTGAATGATTTGGCCATTGACTTTCTGACATATTCCTTTGGATTGGGCCACTTGTTACCCTGAGGTACATTTATACTTGGTGGGGTCCCTCCTGAATTAAATAGTTGATTTAACCGTAAGCTCTCATACGGGAGATTTGCTCTTCACTGGTCACAATAATGTAAGCTATGGATGGGTGTTGCCAGGAAAAATGACATAGCGATATTATACAATAATTACATAACAACGGAGCATTGCCTGATATTACAAAGTGCAACACCAAAATTTCATAAATTGCGCCAGTTGTGTCTTTAAACAGTGTGTTTTCTGCCATTGACTAAAATGTTTTGCTGCAGACATGTACAAATTGTACAACCTGGAAACTGGTGTTGCTTAAAACGTGTTAGTCATTTCTGTAGATCGGTTCTTGTTTAAGGCGTCTTTTATTTTATTGTCTTTTCTGTCTTTCCCAGATGGTGCCATTTTTAATTACAATGGTTGCATTCTTTGTAACGTAACAGCGCTGTTACATATTTCCTACCTAAGCCAATTTGCACATTGAAATATTTCGTCCAGTCATTTATCTGATTTAGAATTTGCCCACGAGTCAATACAGAAATTTATCACGTATCATGTGATCACGTTTATTCCAATGAGAAACATGAAACCAGTATGATTATAATAAACTGCCATATTTTACTTTATTATTGCTAGATATTGTAGCAATCTTTTTTACTGGTAATATAACATTCAAAAGCATTGTATTCAATCCATGAGGAGCTTAAATTTGTGAAAGATGAAAATAGGCGGATTTGTACAGGCATTAAATATTCACATTTTTGAACCTTTTGAAGATATGTTAATGAAAGATAGAAGAATTTAATTACTGTAATTGCCGAGTTAATATATAATTTTATTGTTATCTACTATCGCATGATTTACACAGTAATGAATCCATTTATTTTTATGGGCATTAAGTTTCGGGTTTTTTGTAAGATGGCTTCATGTGTTCTAAAATTCCTAGTTTTATTTTTTTTAACAAAAATGTGTTGTTTTTTTAAAAATCAATACATTTCATTTTGCTTTATTTTGCTACAAAAATTAGAACTCCATGTATATAAACAATGAATTTCCTTTAGTTCAATTCTGCTACATCATGGGTATAATCTGTTCAGTCAAAAAGTTTTAACCTTTAATATACTGAGTAAAAATGAAAATTTTACAAAAATAACATGGAAAACTCCAATTGCATTAATGATGTCAGTGAATGTTTATATGTAAAGGAATTTGACCACCTATATGCTCATATTGGAAGTTGTCGGTTCAGTATCTATCAGTTTGAAAAAAATGGGAAAAACTATTATGTGGTTTCCGGAATTTAAACGTTGGATTTTGTTCTTTCTTAAATAAAAAGGGAGGTAATTTTCAAAAACGGATATTTAAGTAACTGTATCTTATTTCTTTGCACCAGTTTGCTTTAAAGACTGTGTTTCTCCTTTTGTACATGCCATAAACTTTTAACTTTGACAGTCAAATAATCTGTTTATGACTTAAATGTTAAAAATTATCGATCTCATCATTATTTAGAAAAGAGGAGATAACCTTGACCTCTGTGAAAAATTAACACCATCTTTCCTCTTTATCAAATGTCCATATACGTGCAAATACCACGATATCAATGAAAGATAAAAAATCATAAATAAGTTTTTTGAATTTAAAAACGTGTAAGTTTTTTATTTTTGTTCGGTATACCTGGGTATGAATTGTATCCCATGTACAGGGTACATCCAGATAAGCCTATGTAATCTGAATCTACACCTGCCATTTTTAGATCTGTTAGATTATTTCTAAAGTATCAGTGAACAGTGCAGATCCAGATCAGACTGCATGATATGTAGGTTAATCTGGATCTACAATGGTCCCACATAGAATATATATATACAATATCCATAGAGACAAAGGTAAAGGAAAATTGTCTGCCTCACCTAGTGGGCAAACTGGAGTAAAACACAACAAAAAACACTTACTTGCATAAATTACTGTCACAACAGCTAAACAAACTAATGGTGCTAACATTTTCTTTCTTTATTTTGCCCTTCGGTATTTCTGTAAAAAATCAATGTTTTCATTTCTTTAACATGCATGTATCATAACAAATAGTATGACAGGATAAAACAAAAGACAATTATCCAATAAATAATTATTACTTATTTTCTGTTGACCTTGCAACATTTAAATTTTTGTTAAACAAGCTGTCACTTTTTATATGTTCTGTATGATTAAACTTCGGCAATTTGCAATGTTAAACACTTAACCCTGTAACCGTTCAGATTTTATTATGTACTTTCCAATTAGCAAACTAAGACAAGCTCTGCAACACTACCACAAGCATAAGCTGTAAAATTGCAACTATTTTCGCCAGTATTAAGCTTAAATAAATAGTGCACAAATGTCAATTTTAACCAGGACCCAGGTCATAAAACTAAGATTGGAGACTTGTCTACATATTTAGTTTAAAATGTTTGGCCCAGTATCAAGCTTAAATATATAGTGCACAATTGAATCTCTGTGACATTTACATTATGAAGGTTTTCCTTGTCTTTGAAAAATCCAGATAGATAGATATTGTAAGATATCTTAATACACATTGCTAAAAAGATGCGAGACAACTACTCTGCAAATGTGATTTCGATCCAGATCAGACTGCGTGTGCAGGCTGATCTGGATCAACACTGTTCACCCATATCCTATGGAGTTCAGTGTTGTACTACTATTTTACACAGAAAGTTCCAAAACCTTTTAACTAAGCTTAAATCTATGAGCAATCTATTAACACAATCAATTTATCCTTTTGACACACACACGAAATCATTTCCGCTCAAAATTAAGCCACCATACATTTCCTTACAATCTTTTAGACCAGCACAAAAAAGCCTTGTCCATGATATAGTTTAAATTCAGAATAGTAGAGATTTCAATAACTGCCTAACAGAGCATACTGGAAATTATTTCCCTATCGGGCATAATTGGAATGACTTATAAAAACATGCCCTCTCAATAATCTTGTAGCCATACTTGAGAGAAAAGTATTCTTTTCTTAAAGCCTCTTTAATAACAATTATAAGAAATAATTTCTTCCGCTTGTTATAAACAACATAGAACAATACTTGATGAAAGTGCATTACTTTCATTCCAGTATTTTGAAAATGGTTAATTTGTTAGTAAGTGATTGATACAATTATATAAAATTTTCTCTGTATAAGAAACTGACAGATCAAAGATTGTAAAGGCACCATGTGACTACAGCCTGCTGCTATTATATTAGAGAACATTAGAAGTCTACAGTCTACTTGCATTTAATCGACATTTTAATCAGATTGGAATTTCTTGTGCAGTGGTCTCATTACTTTTCAAAGCAGAAGGGGTTATGATGAAAATAGGGGCATTCTCAGCTGAAAACAAATAAAATAGGAGCTGTTCTACTTGTCTGGTCCCCCTCCTGACTCTAATTGAGACCAGTGGGAATGTTACACCAATATACAGATTTCAGTTAAATCTTCTGCTGAACTATTCAGAACTTATCAAGAGGACAAAGTATGGTGATAAACCAACACACCAACCAGCTGAATTCTATATCACCCCACCAGAAGTCCATCCAGACGTGCGTTCAGGTATCATCTAACAGTTTGAATCTTCTGCTTTGCAAATCTATAGCTTAGTGTTTCTCTGATAGAGCCAACCTCGTTTACTTTAGAAGTCTTTATAAAGATTCAATTAATTATCGGGCCTCAATTATAAAGAATTCCATCTGCAATAACCAAGTTATCTGCCCTTGGGAATATTTTTATCAACTTCTGCAAAGTGTCATCAGACTTTTAATACAAATCAAGACTGATAATCACAGGACAAAACATGTTACACATCTCCAATAACTTCCTAGCAGGACATCGAAAGTTTGTATCGACCCTACACTGCAACAGTAAAAAGACTAATTGACTTTCACAATTCTTTCAATTCTGTAAAAGTAATAAAGTATACGAATTTACAGAACTATTCATCTGCATTTTTTGATCTGATCCATACTCCAGAATTGAGAATTTTCAATGCGGTATTTTGAAATTGGATAAAACAGATCACCTAAGGATTTCAGAGATTAAATGTTAAACTGAAAAAAAATTGTCCTGAACAAAGTTATTAGAAATTCTGACTTTATGGGGATAGGGCCTTATTTGGACGCAAAATTGATGTGAAAACCATCAACACGAAACTCACATTTTTGGTGCAGTTAATTCGTGCATTTTGTGGCAATATAACCTCTGATGCAGTACAAAGAAAAGATGTGAGAATTAACCAAGTGGAAAAAATATATCCCTTACTCTAATACATAGTCCAAGGAATTTTACTGCCAGGAATGGTTCCCACACCCTGTAAAATGCAGGTAAATAGCCCGATTTCATCTCCATAGGACAAATGAAATAACATGATTTAAAGTAACTGTAAAGTAAAACCTGCATGCTATCAAAGAAATTTAGAGATCCATAGACCTGTAAAAGGGAAGAAATAATGCCCTGATTACACAACTACAGTCCACACTCGTTGTGTCAAACTCGCTTAAGTCGAAACATCGGTTATCTCGAATTAATTTTACGGTCCCGTCAAAATGTTTTCTTATTTCATATAATATTACGCCGCTTAACTCGAATTCGACTTAAACAATGTTTTCATAAGTCGAAGTAAATTTAGAACCCGCCGGCTAAAATATGCTATATAAAATCATCGGATAAGTCGAAGTGTGAAACTTGCCAAGGTCGAACAATGCGCGCGGCTTCTTCAAAGAGAGAACTTGTCGGCAAACAAGATATCATTATTTAATAATAACGATTACCACCTGTTCAATATAATATTCGCTTATTTAATGCATTTGGATCTAAAATATTTGTGTTGGTAAATGTAATTAATTTCAGTTAAAAAACACATTTAATTACAATAATAATGTGACCACCAGGCCAATAAAATGAGTTAATCAGTTTAGGACAACAAATGCAAAAATATGATCCAGACTTTAGCACAAAAAAGCTCTAAATTAACAATTATGGGGTGAATATTTATTTGAATTAGTTTACGTCAAAAAGTAACTAACGAAAGACGATGGCGATGTTACACGAACACCAAAACTTTATGATGACGTTTTATTTTACATGTAATAAATATAATCGATAGAATATATGTTTTCTGTTCTATTTTATGATATACTAATTGATCCATTTAAATGTTCATAATATTATACGTGTTCTTGCGCGTAAACGATTAATAGCACTCATAATCATGTCAGCATCAGAAAAATATAGGTATAATATTCGTGCATTGGCGCCAATTCGGATGTGTCGAACTTCGGATATCTCGAATGAAAATGTACGGTCCCGACAACTTCGACACAACGAGTGTGGACTGTACTTGATTTTTTATTTTATCCTGAACATGTTTACAATTTTCAAAAATTTATTCCTACTAAGCAGGATAAACAAGAAAATCCATAGTTGCACATTTTTATCAATAGCTCCCTTGCGTGCAACCAAACAAGCCGTTTTAAATTTTGGATCAAATTAGATTAAAGCACCAGCAGTTGTGAATCATCTCAATCCTGCACAAATATGATCTTATTTATTAACTTGATTCAATGAATCTATGATTAAACACATCACCTAGGATGAAGTAATTACAGCTATATATTCTGTACAGATGTCTCAATATGCCGCAAGCCCGAGATCCCTTCTTCGAAAGATAAAGTGACCTCTTGCATGACATTTATTCACATAAATTAAACATGAGCTTACCATAGATGACTTATTTCTTATTTAAACCTATCACCTATGGTGTAGACCCAGGTCAGCCTTTTCAATCATATAATTGTCTGTACTACCCACTGTTCATATGCCTCCACCATATAGGTGACCCAGATCCAGATTTGCCTACGGTTCTGTGCAGTCTGTTCTGATTGTACACATTCCCAGGGCTTTTCATCCTTATAAAACAGAGGCCTGTATAAGACCACTTCCCAATTCAAAAACCTAGAAAATATTCCCAACAGTGACATAGACTCTTCCCAACATGCTAGGAAAGATATCTAAAAATTGATTAAAATCATATGAGGGGAGTTTGAAAATTGAAGTGTGAAAAATAAAGTGCTTTAAATGATTGAGCTTTATGACATTTAAAGAATTTGTTATTAGCTTTTTGAGGACATGTCCCAACAATTAATACTGCAGTAACACATCCAATCTCTATACTTTCAGTTGGTAAGGAATTACTTTAACCGAAACAACTTTCTAAACAAGTGTCTTCATTATTTGTCAGAATCCTATTTTTCTTGTGAAACCTGAAAAAACAACTCATCCGGGACACATGTTCATGAATTGTTGGATTAACCCAAGTTTTTTCCCTTGTATTGAAAAACAGAAAGTTGTTTTGTTGTGAAGAAAAATAAACAGCAGCAGTGTAGTTGGCTGTTACCATTACGCCCAATGATTTAACAAAACAATGACATAATTAAGAAAAGCTAATACAATCCCTGTCACTTGGAATGAATATCCAGACTGCCATACAGATCCTTGAAGTTTTGATGGTCACAGTGTCAAACTATGTGCAGCCTTGAAGTGTCAAGTCAGGAGACCACCATGTAAATTCTCGATTAGTATGACAAGCAGTACAGAGATCCAAACACTTAATACATGGCTAATACTATCAATATATCCTGCTACATAAATACTTAAAAGATACCCAAGAGCTGGACAACTGATTGGTATCTGGTTTAATCCCTGTGCCACCTTAGTTTTCCTATGAGAATTGTCAGTTAACATAGACGTAGGTGTTCTTCCATCAGTTGTCCTTTGCAGCATAGAAAGGTTAAATGAACCCCACCACGCCCAGCACAAAACATAAAATGTCAATTATAACAATAAAAGAATAAGTTGGAAGACAACACCATTCTGGAACATCAGAAAGAGGGAGAATCTAAGCATAAATGACAAGTAACACATGGAACCACTAAACAAAAATGACAAAACAAAGCTTTACAACAGTCACTATGATTTCTTCCAACACCTGAATGTAAGATAAGGGCAGAAAATTCTAATGAAACCGTCACTGTCACATACACAGCCTATGCAACATGAAGAGATCTGTGACCGTTGGTCGGTGGCAACTAGACGAATGTCCAAGCTTATTGAGCGTTTTTTTTTTTTTGGGGGGGGGGGGGACTGTCTCAAGCGGCGCAGCCACCGTTTGGGGTCTTTAGGTCACAAGCTCAAAGCCTGTCCCCAACTATTTACGGGGAACAGGTGAATGAAAACTATAAACTCCATTTGTAAAGTTCTAATTCCTTTTAATTCTTGTGGACGTTCAATGTTTAAAGTTATTCTAATATTCCAAATTCACAATGATGAACACATCTAAATTGAAGCACCAAATTCCTTAGTTGTTAACACAATGAAGACTTTTCAATGGCTTTACTTGTCGAAAACTTTCTTAAGACTAAAGATACTTTCTAAAATTGAAATTAACATTTTTCTAAGGTAAAACCCTAAAACATAAATTAACCAATGAAAATTTAAAAGAAAGTAACATATTATCCAATGAAAAGTTATTTTACAAAAAAGCGAAACCCTTAGCTCAATTTGGAGAGTTTACTTAACACTTTTTTAAGGCTTCACACATTATCAACAAAATATGCTGAATTGTTTATACAGCAAAGACCAAGTGCAAGCTGCTAAAATCCTAAGCAGCTTGACTTAATTAAATCTTCGTTGATAAGATGATAACTTGAAAACATTTAATAATTTACTTAAATTAAGATGTTAAGTAAAATATTTCAAAATAACTAAGATCAATCAATAAGAATTTCTATATTTTAAAATTAAAATAATTAAATTTCAAAATTATGCAATAAAAAGTTTATTGCCTGAAATACTTGGTTACACTTTACCTCTCCTTGAAAAAATGATTGTCCTCAATCATAAAATATTTGTTTTTGAAATTTAAAACATTTGTTGAAACATAATGCAATAGAAATAACACACTTTCAGATACGATTCATTCAGTTTTGCCGGTCTAATACACACACAAACATACATTATAGATTCATACATTATATATATCTCTAAGATTTGTTGTTTGTTTTGCAGTTTTTTATGACTTTGCTTTTATTTACAAAGTTAGCACTAATTCAAAGCCTTCTTTTTTTTGAAAATGCAATTAATATTATATGGTAATATCATTTATGTGTATGTACAAGAGCTCTATAATATTCATATGATATGATCATGAAGAAGTAGCATTTAACTTTTCATTTTCTATAAAATGACTTAATATCTTGTCTGATAAAGTATACATTTGAATAGAGAACATTGTTATTGTCTGAATTGAGACAAAATTATAACACAATAATAAAGTAAAAATGCAACAACAATTTCATAGAATTGTAGTCTTCATAACACATACATTTGTATACTTGCTGGCTTTATCTTAAGTATGGAATGTAACTTTAACTAATAAGCCTTGTGATTATTTAATTACAAATAATAATTACTATTGGCTTAATGCAATTGTATCTATGGTTAGATCTATAGTTACTGTATAACTTTACTTGACTGTCACTTGATCTACCACAGGAGTATGGTTCTATGCTTCTGGCACTGTAGTTTTATTACTATGCATTTTCCCATTTTGTTGATGAAACTGTCCGATGTGACTGACTTAAGTATGTCATGTGACTTTAAAGTCTTCAGTCCCATAAAGTATAGTTATGTGTGAATCTCTTTGTTCACTACACTTTTCCACTATATTTTTATGTGTTATATGTAACATTTATTTTGTGTCCGACATTCAGTACGTAATATAACTTGAACATTGTCATCACAAACGAATATAATTTTCTTCATATCTGAAGAATTTTCACAAATATTTTTTCACGTAGGATGTTCAGTATGGGGATGTAACGTTTTTCATCTGTCCTCATGCGTTTAAAGTTAACACTTTCTGTAAAATGTCACAAATTTCTGTTTTTCAATAATTATTCACTTTTCGTGTAAAATGTCACAAATTTCTTCAATTTAATTTCATTCACACTAGTATTTTGGTCAAGTGAAATATACAACATTTTGTGGGACATTGCTCCACCCATTTGAAAACAGTTGTATTTGTAAAATACACTTTTATAATCAAAATAATTTTGTCATGAACAGCAATCATTTTTATACAAGTCTTTTTGTTTAAACACAAGTTACAAATTCCACCAATTTTTCTTTAAATAAAATTTATAAAATTGTAATATTTACTGTGAGAAACACAATCATTTGTTAACAACAAATAAAATCTGCAAAAAAATTGACAATGTTAAAGTTTGTGATGAAAAACAGACTAATAATACACTCAACCAAAGTTCTGATTGGTCACTTTTTGTCCGTATTTTTTATTAGAAAGAGATTGGATTAACTCTTTATTTATGATCATATGCCAACACCAGTCTTCATCTTAAGCTTTAATCGTGTAATAATTGACTTTGGAACAGTTTGGCGAGAGTTAT
The DNA here is from genome assembly GCA_038501625.1 of Corbicula japonica. Lineage (NCBI taxonomy): Eukaryota > Metazoa > Mollusca > Bivalvia > Venerida > Cyrenidae > Corbicula > Corbicula japonica. The sequence continues at coordinate 632,429 of JAZAYU010000044.1, read as the reverse complement.
CCTTAATTTTGCTAAAAATGCATTTCTTGCATAAAAAGGTCAAGCAAACAGAAATTCGCTCTTTATTTATTGTTTGGTTTTAATAGGACCCCTCATTAGTAGGATAAACATAAAACCTTATTAATCAACAGCACATTTATATCAATAAATCCCCTTCAAAGTATCCAATTTTAAAATTACCTCCCTTGCAATTAAAGACTGTTCTTATTTTGACCTTTCGGTGTAAGTGAATGGTATTCGAACATTTGAGAAAACAATCAAAAAAGATTAAGAAAATTGATTTTAAGACAAAACAGTTCCTTCCACAAGCTCTCATGACGTAGGGAAGAAATGAAACTAGCATACATTGTAAACATAAACAATTGATGACCAATTAGAACTTTTGTTGAGTGTATTTATCTGCTAGATCTAGATCTAAAGTAAGCATTTATATATGTAAGCTAAAACAAAATTTAACTTGAAATGCCAGTTTACTTTTTCTTATTTGATTTGAAACTTTTACCAGGCTGGCTGATCTAGGCAGTAATTCTATACAAAAGTTGCCTAACACACTTGATTAAGGCCTGAGAAAATGGAAGCCAGATAGGTTCACGAGAGTCAACAAGAAAGACTTTAAAGAAAGTAGAATCTAGAGGGTTTGTTTCATCATTTGTGATGACAGCTCTGATCAGTTTTGCTTCTACAGGCTGTCCATCATCGAGTAGAGCAGTTTTACTCTGCCAATTTTTATAGTCTACTGTTGTAGACGGTCAAACAGCGAATTAAGGTATTGTTGCATTTTCTTTTTCCTCTCAGATATTTTAAAGGGAACTCCAGAACTTGAGGAAACAGGGTGAAAACCAGGTTGATGAGTATAGATTTCTTGATTTGATAGGTCACAAGATTCTCTATATCCTGTCACGAAAGGTTTCGTACTGGTTGGCTTTACAAAGTTGACATTTGTTGGCAACCTATCAAAGAATTTATTATTTTGTAGGAGGTGCTTTCTTTTTCTGCCTGACATGGTCCTGTTGACATGATATTCTCTGATGAAAACATCAGGAATAGTGGAAGCATATTCCCAGGTGTTAGGTTTTGCAGGATCCTTCCATTTGATCCTGTAATAGAGTGTGTCTTTGTTGCGTTTTGGATGTAATGATTTTGTCAATGACCTTTCGTGTAGTGGGTGTATTTGGTAGTTGTGAATGTTGATCTTTTGAAGTTGATGGCTCTTGAAGATGTGTGTTGGGGGTTTGATTGCTTTGTCTGAGTGCATTTAAATTCTCATTTTGCTGTTGCTGCTGATTGTTTTGTTGTTGCTGCTGTTGAGCGTTTGTTTGTTGCTGTTGCGGAATGTTGGTTGTATGTGAGCAGTTTGATTGTCAGTGTTAGTGTTTTTAGACTTTTTAGGCCTAGCTTTAAATTTTGGGTTTGCTGACTGCTTACCACAGGATGTTGAGGGTTCTTGCTGTTTAGTTGGGATTTGGTTGTCATCCTCTATGGTTATTTCCTCAGCATTGAGGGGTTCCTCCAGGTGTTCATAACATGGCGGTGGATTGGTCTGTCATTGGGATCAAAGTAGAGATTGAGGCGTATGGCATTTACCAAAACTCTCACCTCTTTATTATCACTGCAGCGCCTTAGTTTAAAAGTGTTGTTGGGACCAGTTACAACTATGTAATATGGTCCTACCCATTTCTTGTGCAGTTTGTGAGCCATACCAGGAGGTGCCTTGGTACATTACAGCCATACCCTATCAGCAGGTCTGTACTTAGTGTCCTGACTATTTTTGTCAAACTGCTGTTTGTATTTGTCCTGAGCAGATTTGATGTTTTCAGCAGCTATTTTCCTAGACATGTCTAAATTTTTGAAGAACTTGGACCAAATGTGTTTTGACAGAAGCAGAAACAGTAGTTTTGGGAGTGAGAGCAGTGTCGATGGGAAGCCGCATTCTCTGCTAAAGAGTAAGAAGAAAGGAGAGTGAAGAGTTGATTGGGTAGCACGGGTCATCCGATAGGCCATCATGATAGAAGGACGTAGTTCTGGCCAATCACCCTGCTGTCCTTTACAGTAAAGTCTAAGAGATTGAAGGATCACACTGTTCATTCTCTCTACAGAGCAATTAAGTATGGACCGGTAGGAACTGGGATAGAAACGTGATCTGAAATAACTCGCATAGAGCTTTGACAAAAACTGATGTCCTCGGTCTGACACAAGGACACTAGGAGCTCCATAACGACAAATGACTTCTCGAAAAAGTACAGCTACAACTTCCGTGGCTTCCAGTGTGCGAAGTGGGAATGCTTCACCCCACTTGGAATAGCTGTCAACTACAAGAAGAACATATTTGTACTTATCCTTTGTAGTAGGGAGACCTACTAAAATGTCTATGTGTCTCCAAACATAGACGGCCAATACTATTTCTGCCGTAATGCTGCATACGTTCTTTCAAATCCTTGGTGCATGCCACCAGCTAGGCTGTCATGGTAGGATTTTAATAAATCATCCCTTAAAATTGAGGGCACACACACCTGAGTTATAAGTTTTTCATCCTTGGGGATTCCTTTTGTTCTTGGTGTGTACAAATGTAACAGTACACCCAAGTCAGAAATTTCATAATGTTTTTATTCAGCAACTATTAATTTTGATTTCGTGAGATCATCTTGTAGTTTTTTTGTAAGTTATATTTAATGATATTTTTGTAAAATCCATCATCTCTTTGTAAAAATATTAAATCCACGTTCTGTTTGATTGGGTCATCAGTATTTACTAAGCCCTGCTTAATGAAATGATTTGATATGTTTGGCAGTCTTTGGGCGTAGATATTCATCTATTGCCTGAGTTTTCTGTGGATTAACTTGTATCCCATGTTTTGAAAATATGTGTCCTAGGTACTCGATTTCCTTGGTGGCGAAATTACATTTGGTGGGTCGGAGAGTGAGATTTGCAGAGCGTAGTTAGAAAAGACTTGATAGATCAGAGAAGTTGGTCAAAGTTGCGACTGAAGACTAAGATGTCGTCATCATAGACCAAAACTATTTTCCAGTTAAGATTTTTAAGAACTTTACTCATTAAGTTCCGAAATGTTAATAGACTGTTCATAAGCTCAAATGGGAGACGAGTCCATGAATAAACAGATTGATGAGTAACAAAAGCAGATTTGTGAGCAGTCTCCGGATCAAGGGGAACTTGCTAGAAACCACTCTTTAGATCTAGAACAGAGAATACCTCCGCTTCCGCATCGGCAATAGTATCAAAGATATCAGAGATGTGAGGGATAGGGAAAGAGATAGGTTCCGTAACTTTGGTAAGTTCTCGGTAATCAACTGCAAATCTCCAATCACCATTTTTCTTTTTCACGAGTACCGCAGGACTATTCCAAGGGGAGTCTGACTCCTCAATCAAACCATTATCCAGCAAGTCTTTAACCTGGCACTCAGTTTTTCTGCGCTTTCACGACTTTCCTGTTAGAGAGTTTTTTTTATAGGCTTATGTTCCCCAGTTTTAATTCTATAGGAGTGCAGATGTGTAACTCCTAAAATCTTTCGCAAAATAACTTCTATTTTTGCCAATAAAGATAAGGAGTTTTCTCTTTTGGTCTGTGGTGAGATCACTTTCATCTAGATTGATGCCTAGGTCTTCAGCAATGTCAATGTATTGCTGATCAGAGAGAATTTCAGCACTGATAGAATTCACAGATTCAGAATTGTCAGACACTTCAGTCTTTTCTTGATCAGTTACCTGTTTGATAGTAGAGAAGTTTATTTCAGGAAGGACAGAAACTCTGGTATAAGGTTTAAGAAAGATAGGAAGATCTTTAGGATTCATCAGTCGGTAGTGGACCTTGCCATCTAGAACTTTGGATAAGCATTTTCCTCCTGCCAGTTCATCTTTGGCCAAGTTTTGTGACGGCTCACACAGCACAATGTCTCCATCCTTGAATTTCTTAGTTTTCAAGGGTAATAGAAATTCAGAATGAGGTGGAATAACTTGTGAAGAATGAGTTTTGCCAAAGTCAGTTTTAGAAAGGTCATCAGAAATGGGAGAAATTGTGATAGGCTGATCCTTCTGGAAAGAAATAGAATTTGTCTGAAAGTTCAGCTGAATGCCTTTTTTGCATAAAGTCACGACCAATAATAATGGGTTCATGCAGCTTAGGAAAGATATGGAAGGTATGTTCAAAGGGGAAACCATCAATAAGAAAAGTAAGCGTGATGGTCCCTAGCACTGAATGTATCTCAACACATACACCAAAGACATGTTGAATAGTATCACTATCATATTGGGAATTTTTAATGATTTCTGCACATTTTTTTCACTAATGCAAGATATGCCAGCACCCGAATCAAAAAGAGACCTGTACTGTTGATTCTCAACAAAGGCTTTAGAATGTTTATCTAAAGAGAAATTAGAGAGGGTTAAACCTCACAATCATGAGTGATAGAGGTACTTCCGGTTGCTAACCGATAGACATGTAGTGATATTGCTCTTCAATTTTTGGATGTTTTAAGCCGTGAAACAAAATGTAGTGGAAATAAATCAATGGATAATATAGGATATCAATGTGGTCTTTGAAACGATACGATTTTGATATTACTTTGAAGATGCTTTCACAGAGAATATAGAACTTGCATAGTGAACAATAGTGAACAAAAGAAACCGCCATTTTGACTGAATGCATTTGGTATAGTACCTATATATACCTGTATAAACTATCACCTGCATTCCAATGTAAGGATCTAAAGAGGGGCTCGCCATTTCTCTCGTCACGCATGACTAACCTACATCGCGATTCACTGCTGATCGCAAAGCCAATAACGGTATACTAACGGTATATTAATGGTTTATCTAACAATGAACCTTTTCAAAAATGAATATCGGCAATAAACGAGCCTTTTCATCTACTGCGAGCGAGGGCGACTCCAGTCTACATAGTTTAGATATAAGCGTTTTTGAAGAGTCATCGCAAACAACTTCAAAAAGTAAAAAGAAGTCAAAACAAGATAAGAAAAAACAGCTGACTTTAGATTCCTTCGTTGAGAAAATGGCCGGAAATGAAACAAACAAAAGTGGAAGTGAAAGCAATATTGTTAAAAACTAGACGAATTAGATGCGAAGCTCTCTAACGTACCTTCAAAGAATGATAAAACTTTCATCCGCGAAATAATCAAAGACACTATCTTAGAAATGAAAGAACAATTGCTCAGCTCCATCACTAGATGCTTAGAGATTCTTGAAAGGGACGTATACGACAGAGATGTAGAAACAAATAAACTTAAAATCGAAATATTGGAAAAAGAAAAAGAAATAGAGAGATTAAAATAGCATAATAATGAACTTAAAATGAAACTTAACCAAGACTGCATTGAAGGGAAAAGAGTCGCAAATGAACAAGAACAGTACAATCGCAAAAATAACATACGTATTACTGGTGTCCCCGACGACGAAGACAAAGAAATGTCGCAAAAATGCATAGAGAAAACAATGGTGCTACTGAATGCTAAACTGAATTTAAATATTCAAGAAGCAGATAAAATCCGGAAAAAATAGACCCGTAATAGTGCAGTTTGTGAAAAAACAAACCAAAATTAAGATTATGAAAAAAAAGTGACCTCACCAAACTGAATAACGAGGTGCTATCATCCTTAAGACTTAAAGACAAAACAAGGATTGAACGATGCTGGTTCCACGAAGGCAAAATATTTGCAGCTTTTAAGGATACAGCAAATCCGGAGGCAGAATCGATTACAAGACAAATTCTCTTCAAAGAATTCCAACATTGGATAGACCTCCCATGGCCTGAAAAAACAGAGACACTTAATAGCTCAAGACGTGCGAGTACCGAAAACAGTGACACAAGAGTACCATAATGTTATATACTTTCATTTCACAGTTATTATGTACTCATTGAAAACTTTGCAAGGACGAAACTAGTGTAATTCGTTATATATTATATTAGAACAGTATTTCTGTTTTCATTAAAAAACTGTTTACGTTTGTTCTTGTTATAGTGAAATAGTCAATGCTATAATTCTTGTTCTAGTGATATCTAGAGTCAATGATGTATGTATCTTTTATGTTTATTATTATGAATGGTGGTATTTATAGCATTTAAATGCAATCCCCGTTAAAAAAAGAGTGATGTTAGAGCACAGTTGTTTAGAGCGCTGCCAAGGAGCCTGATACTTAGACAGAGTTATCATATCAAAAGCACTTAAAATTTAATGGCAACTGAATAAATAAATTGTATTTAACCTATAATAAATATACTGTAAAAAAATTCGGTAAAACTAATTTTTATCTGATAAGTGAAAATAACAACCTTTCAAAATATATATGTAAACATCAAAGTAAATTTAAGTATTGCCCATTATTAGTTTTACAAGTTTGCAAAACAAAAGTTATATCCAGCACTTACAAGGTGTCCTCGTGAACATTAGGTTTGAACTATCTGTATAAAAATTACTAATTTTTAATAAATACTGTAAATGTTATACTAAAATAAATAATTTAATATGTAACAATAATTTTCAACATTATAATGCTTGTAAATTTACCTCTAAATAAGTTATAAAATAAATACTATTTAGAAGAATCTGTAAAATATGTTAATGCTGTTCTATATAAAATAATTAAATAGATTTGATTTTAACAACTGTTTACAATATAGGCAAAATAATATAGCACTAAATGTTGAAACTTCACTTACCAAAAACTTTATTCAGTTCTTAAGCACAATTTTCACTTTTGCATCTTCTTCGTTCTTCTTTTCATCCTGGCTCTTGAGTTGGCTTCGGGAATTCAGTTTTCTGCATCTCTAGTGATTATTTGGCTCTTTGGTTACTCTTCTCTGTTACAGGATTTAAGCATCTCTGGCTTTTAAATATTAAATGTCAGTTTCACATGCTCATCCCCTCAGATTTTGATTGTTTAAGCGCCCGGTTTGTTATAACTTATTTGACTTCGATAATTTCTTCAAGAAATGTTCTTTAGCTTCCGCAATCAACATACAAGTTCTCATTTATTCTGTAGTCAAATTTATAGAACATCAGTATTTTGGTCGGTAAGTCCACAAGTTTAATGAGTTTAATTCACTTTCTGTTAGTGATATTTGAATCATTACCCGGATTCTCCACCACAAAGCTGTGACATTGGCATAGTAAGAGTATTGGCTGAATTGTCAGGAGGAGGTGGGGGTTGGATTTAACATCGAGTCAATGTCTTATTTGATGTCAGATAACACAAACCGATGTCACATAATCACACAGATAATGGGATAAAACATCTTTAAATCTTTTATCTCCAAACATGTGTTACCTACAAATTTTAAATCCTCAGCTTGTAATTCAAGTTTATCTTTCTTAGGCATAATCATAAACCAAAATGTATAAATGGTTTCAAACGATGTTATATAGATTGTATGGATAATACTTATCACACCTGACTCCAAGGTTACACAAGGTAAGACTGGGAACCAGACTCGGATATCAAGCATACTGTTGGTCAATTCCCATTGTTATAACCTGGAACCAAAGAGCTTCCAGATGCAAGAATCGTTTAAAGTGTGGGCATGAAATAGAGATTTTATGGCAACTGTTTTATGTTTAATAGGGTCCAGCGTAGTCTAAGACTAGAATGCATATTGCAAAGCACTAAATGGGTCTACACTGGCTGCATATTTGATATAAATCATTTCTTACAAACAACATGCAAATCAAACAGAACATCTGAAGTATGTCTTTATTAGGTTCACAATGATATTTAGAAAGCTCCCAACAGTTAGGTTTGGGTACAATGCAAATCCATTTATTACCATCAACATTGCCAGCTGGATCGGCCCCCTCATCTTTGCAGTCTGATCTGCTTATTTTTAATATTAATCAAATGCATCTAAACTGAATAACAGGTATGAACACATGGGTCTAAGATCATAAAAAAAGTGGAGACCAGTCTCATATCTGAAGCATTTACAAGGCGTCAATTCTACAGGCCGTGTGTTGTGTGTTTCAGTTATGATAGTTTATAAAACAACTTGACAAGTTGACATTAATGCACAGAATAATGTAAACACAAAATCTCTCAAAATTTCATTTATTTTTCATTTCAGGTATAGGGAAATGATATATCAAACAAACTTTTTTTTGTATTTCGCTATCATAGATTGAAAGCAACATTTCGGAAACTATCGCACTGTATAATATAGTATTATCATTCAAAATCCTCTACCCACTGTGCACATCAATGCACAAACTAAGTTTTAAAATCCTTTCCTCGATCTATGATGCCATTATGTCATGACACCTGTGTAGCCATATTTGTGCCATCAAATCTGGGTCTGCACTGTTTGCATCTTGGTCAGAAAATACCTAATGAATCTGAAAGATAATACTGTAGATGTGCATGGTGATCTTAATCTATGTAGATGTGAAGGTCGATCTAAATCTACAATGGTTGCCAAGATGGAATCAACAATGTCCCATTGAGTAATATGTTAAAATCATAATAAATGGGTTATAAGGTCCACAGCGTGATTAGTCTTTTTAACACATTGTTTCATATCAAACTGGGTATACCAATCACCAAAAGACACACGACTTAAGATACACCCACAACAAAGATTGTTACAGACTATGCAATACAACTGGTGGGGCTGAGACAAGCACACAGCACAGACATCTCTGCCAAAGTGAATAACAATGTTTGATTTACACGTGGAACTTCCAACATAGTGACAGTTCTGGACAAACTATGACTCTCCCTCTCTCCCCCCCCCTCTCTCATTCTCTCTCTCTCTCTCTCTCTCTCTCTGTCAACGGATATCCAAACATCCTGATATCCGTTCTGATTATCGGATAACCAGAACGAATTTGGCATGCGAATATTCGTTTAAAGAAACTTTAAATTTTATATATTACTTATTTTGCTTTCTGATGTCGGTGGTATTTAAGCTTAAGCATATTAAACGGATTGTCGAGAAGCAATGACACGCAGTAAATCAGGCTTCATAGGTTTAGAAATTTATGAACGTATGTAATCATATAAGAACTTGCTAACTAATAGTCAACGTTTGACATGTTTGAGGTTTGAGGTCATCCATTTTGAGTAAAGAAAATTGTCTTAAATTTTGATTGATCGGTTTTATTGAGAACGGAAAATGCTGTAGTTCTGTAGATAACAGGTCTGACTGCCAAAATTCAATTACTCACGCTAAAGTGTGTCAGATTGGTTTCTATCTATTAAATTTATAATGAATTCAGTTTTATTCGATCTCGCGATCTGGATTTATTTACATCTACGTTTCAAACAAATTATTTGTTATGCCTTCCTTTCTATCGACGCTGTTCGCGACATTTTGTGAAGTAAAGTGATGATAAAAACAGAAAATGTACAGTTTATCACACCGCTTTTTATCATTTTAATTCCAAACTTTTGCGACATTTAATTAATAAATAAAAAAGAACATACCTTGTGAGGATATCAAATGCAAGATTGTTGTTATTTAATTGAAATATTACAATTATGAAGCATTTTATATCTATGGAAACGACATATAACTTTTAACTAAGTGTATTCGGATATGCGGATATCCGGTTAGATCGTTAAACGGATATCCGGATCTTAAAATTGATATCCGTTGTTATCACTAGTCAAATGTAAAACTTCAAAATTGTTTTACGTAGGCCTAAATCCAGTGCCTTTCTTCATTCTTAACTTAAATTTGCTATCAGTGTGTCAGTTAATGCATGCCATTTACAAAACATGTTCCTTTCAGGCTATACTTGCCATTTACATGTAATGCCCCCAAAAGGCCAAAAAATGGGTCTATTTAGTGTCAGCAATTGTCTGACAAGCCCGATTAGGAACATCCGGTGTACAATTTATAAGTATTTAGCCATAAGCTGAATACAAAACATAAGACTTTTTATGAACATTTTGTTTTCTAGGGGTAACCTATGTTTTTGATCTGGGTGGAACATTCAAGTCATCTAGTATACTTTTTATAAAAAATAAAAATCAACGACAAACGAAATATAACTTCAAAACTCATAGATAATTAGTTTTCGAAAAATTGAAATCAGCTCCCTTTTTATAGAAAAAATTATTTGACAAACCTAATCGAGATTTATGAGCTAATGCGTTAGCTTTAAAGAAGCACCGTCAACACGATTTGTGTTATTGTTAGCGTTTCAATTAAATTATATCCGCCCATTAGAACATCTGTTTTAATTATAAACAAATAATTTTGCACTGCAAGAAATCACTCTAATATACAGGACCATGGAAAATGCATTGAAAGTTTTATTGTTATTAGTATTATTTAGTAGTAGTAGTAGTAGTAGTAGTAGTAGTAGTAGTAGTAGTAGTAGTACATGTAGTAGTAGTAGTAGTACATGTAGTAGTTGTAGCAGCCGCAGAAGCAGTAGCAGTTGTAGTAGTAAAGATTGACTGTTTTGTGCTTTTCGCATAACCAAGCTCGAAATCAGTACAATAATTTAAAATCCGGCAAGCATATTCATATCCGACAGTTATTTATCTTTAAAAAGTATACATATCAGGCGTTTATGTGAAGTAGTATACTTGTTTAGCCTTAAGCCAACCACGTTTATCTTAAAACAAACGAGTTGAAATGTATGTCACGTACATCATTTCGATAGCTGATAGATACATGTACGGAGATTTTACAATTTTGCATAAAAGTGTTAATTATAAAAGAATATTTTGTTCGCTACCAAGACAAGTTCGGTAAATCTTTATAAACTATTTCTATCATATCTAATTGTGACATTTAATAGGAGCTTTTGGATGGAGGTTAACTTTATGACGGATCTTAGATAATATTTTGCAACTGTCGTATTTTTCTTGCCAATTATGTTTGTCTAAAGGTAGTTTCTCTGTAATGCTAAGTTCCCACTGCCGATCTGATCAACTCGATCATCCCGATCCCCTAAATTTCCAGATTTAGTCCGACCAAGCTCGACTAAAGGCGTATAGATGACTTCTTCTCGACCTCGACGATTTGTCACGACTCCTTCACGACGTCAACCTATCTTACCGATTTCCGCTCGACCATCCCGACCTTTACAAGGCCTCTGCTCGACCAACTGGACCTGTGCTCGATCGCTGCCAGATCTTCACCTGACCAGATCAACATGGTTGTACTCGGGGCGTAGAATGTCGTGTATTGAATTTTTTTAATAAAAACTGCAAACAGTTGAGCAGTTAGTTGTGGTCCAGATGGTTAGAACTCCGGAGAGACAGGGCCATGGCTATAATTGAGTTGGAAGAAGAGGAAACGACAGAAGAGCGTAGGAACAGTCGCATGTTATGCGCAGTTTTACATATTAATAGTCTCTAGCTCGTGTATGGCAAGTGATCGTGTAGTAGTCGGGTAGAATTCTAGTTAATCTGGACACCACTTTCAACAGAGGTCGAGTTGATCGGGTAGTGATCTGATAATACTCGAGTAGAAGTCGAGATGATCGGGTACAGATCGAATAAAATATTTCAATTCGACTTCTCGATCAACTCGATCTTCTACTCGACCAATACAAGATCGCTTCCCGAACGCTTCTAGATCGCTTAGCTACTCGACCGCTACTCGAATATTTTTGACATGTTAAAAAAAAGCAACATATGCATATCAGGAATCGCCACACTCAAAAAACACAGCCTCCCCACGCAGCGAAAAAGAAGAGAGGAAGATAGAGAGAGCGCATGGTTTATATATGTATGTCAATTCAAATAGGACGCCACAAACAATTAATAAACAAGAGAACCTTTGGGGATACCGCCTTGGAACGGTCAGTGGCAAAACAAATTGCCACTGGGGTTTTAAACCAGGTTCTAGGGTGCACCAACCTCACACTTGCCCCAACAGGTTCTCGTATCACAAAACAAGCACAAATTGTCTTGGTGAAATAACTCCAACCCACCCATCAGCTCAACAATGTTGCATGCAAAAGCATACAAACATATAAACATAAGAATTTAATAGCATTGCAAAGCCAAAGGGCGGGTACTCAATGATCTTTCCGAGACCAGAGCACCTGGAGTAAAATCAGCAAGAACACGATGACAGGGATAAAAGAAACAAATCGAGCTTTTAGGTTCTTTTAAGAAAAGATTTCCCCATAAACTTTCATAAACTCTTACACCCCTGCCACCGTCGTGCAACCAAAGAGGTAAGCATAATGATCAACTGTAGATGGGTTAATCACCAGGCCTGCAGAGCGCTGTAAAATATCATGTTGGTAACCTTTCTTTTTAAATTTACAGATGGTTTTTACGAATAACCGGGAGAAATTAACATCGCCTTTTATCTTCTTAAGTTTATAAATTAAATCTCCATAAAAAACTGGCTGTGAAATTCTTTGTTGCAATAGTGATTTTAAACTGCAGCTGTATTTATGAATTAGATCTGGATATCGGCGATAAAACTTGCAAAAGGTTTTCCTTAATTTGTGATACCGATAACCTTGTTTAAAGAAATTCGGGGAGGAAGCCCGAGTGATGCCGAGTAAGGTAGAATTTCCTGACCGCTCCCGATCACTCATACCGACCGAGCCAGACCAGGACCCGATTGCCTGATCGGGCTTGATCGAGTTGATCGGATCGGCAGTGGGACCTAGCATAAGGCGTGCTTGCAATTAACAAGAAGGATTGAACTGTTTGTAACAGGCCAGCCAACTGTCTACAACTTTTCAACATTGTCCCAAGATCTTACATTCAGTGACACAACGTACCACCGAACAAGGAAATACATCTTTTTTCATGTCCTACAAAATTCAGAGCAGTCACTCTTTAACCGAGGTAACGTTCTATGTAATGATACTGGATGTGCACTGCTACGTTGTGTTGTTTTGCAATGTTGTTTTTATAAAGATGACTGCACACCTTGTACACTTAATTAATGTTCTAACTACACCGATCATATTATATCAATTTCTCAGCGGCGTGGGTTCGAAGTATACTCTTGAACTTAAAACATAAAGAAATACATCATTTTTTTCTTATGAAAAACAAAATCACTAAATTCGGAACATGCGTTTAGAAACCAGTAACATCTAATCAAGGAAGGGTTAAAAAGAGAAGTATAACATACACAAATGTTATACGTGGACGACATGAAAAGTAAATGGAGAAATGAAGACATGTATCACTTTTTTCTAAGTCACAAATGTGATTAAAACAGTTATGAAATATGTTTTGTATTAAGTGTACAAACTTATAATTAAATTATAATTGCTTAGCTGTTTCAAAGAAGATTTTTCAGCAATTTTAGCCGGTTTTAATATATCCGCTTTCGTACAAACGCTAGGGCGATTTTGTGAACTTAAGTTTTACCCTAATCTCGATCAAATGTCCCTTGTTTTTTAACGTAAGAGGGATTTTAATGGCAATTAAATAAGAAAAGAAATAAAAATGACGTATCTTTTATTCTGTTTCAAATTTGAACATTGTAATACAATTCTCTGTAGAGCATGATTGGTGTGGTTAGAACATTGGATAAGTGTATTGGCAAGAATCATATGGAGACTACATCAGAGTAAACAATAGTATGTCTGATGGATGAAAAATCCGAGTTCAACTTTTACGAAAATTATCTCAGGGCTCTTGGCGGTATATTCTGGAAATGGTGAATACTGAAAGATGCTATTATTGGCCCAATGATAGCACAGAGTAAGGATTGCTGCCTTTTTCCTGTATATTGCAGATTTGACATATTTGTATATTTGCATCTACAACCTAGAACAGCGTTTCTACAATTGCATTTTACAGTAATTTTATTGTCTGCGTCTTAGACCACTCGGCTAATGGGAGAAGTATGGGAACTTTTCGCTTAGTATTAAACAACGATTAAAATATTAATTCATTGTTTACATGTAACGCCAATGTAAACACGCAAATTTAAACATTGCCAAATAACCTTTTTCCGATAATACCAAAGATGCACAAACGTCCCCCCACCTACCCCATCCCCATACCTACCCGATCCTACCATTCCCCTCCTCCAAACCTACACCCATTCTAACCTATCCCTCCTACCAATCCCTATCCCACCCACCCCGAATCCCCTACCCTACCGACATCCTTCCTCTCCCTAGCTCACTACTTTTCCACTCGCTTCTAACGCTATTCTACCCTTCCTCTTCACCTCCCACGCTGGCTACCCCAACCCCCATCCAACCCTTCCTTCCCAACCTACCTCGATTCTTCTCCCCCATTCCTAAACTTCCATTTGTACCCCTTTCTCTCCCATCTTAAATTCATTACCTACCTTCCCTTAGCAAGGAGTTCCTCAAGGAAGATGGAGGTAACCCACCCCCACAATAAAATAACGCAGACGGTTTTATAACATAACGAATAGACGAAAATCTTAACCCAATAAAAGCCTTCTGCAGTTACTTGTACTGATATAAGAAGCAATGTTAGTGTGAGTAAAATTATTATATGATATAGCTATGTAAGGGTCTAAGTGCTTATTCTTTTTGGTGAATTTAATGCTTTGTGTTAAATAAGTGTGGCTAAACGATTCACTCTCTTACACTATCGGCTCATTACATTCACCTCTCTTATAGGCTAGGACTACTTTCAACTACGTTTACTTTGGCGCAACAAAATAGTTCACTAACTACATTTAAAATAACTTTGGTTTCTTCGGTTTTAATGAAAGATAGTGAAGATTTCTGTCATTTGTTATACCACAAGCTTTAAAATTCATAATTATGACTGTATACAACGAAGCTTATTAGTTTGGTCAAAAATCTTGACATTGAGCCTTTCGCAAAGATGTAAAGTGAGTGTAAGGAACGACAACTCTGCATAGGAGATTGTAAACGGTTAAGTCCGAGGACTTCCGTCGGAAGGTATAAAAGCAATTACCGCTCATTGATACAGTGCAGTCTGTCGCCGATTGTCGAGGTATTCACATCGTTGAGATTCAACATTTTGGTCTGCATTATAGATCCAATATAGTACATCTCTGTACTAGGGCATATTGACCGGGTTGTTTCGTTCAACATGTATGATGTGAATAGTATTGGTTGAATCTATGGTTGATAGGGTTTTGAGATAGTGTCTTCAGACAATTGCTGGAAACACATACGTCTGAAACACTTGTGTCCCAAAGGTAGCTTCAGAGTAGATGTTGAGGATTGGGTTTCTAGATAGTGTCTTCAGACAATTGCTGAAAACACATGCGTCTGAGACACTTCTGTCCCTTAGGTAGCTTCAGAATAGGTGCTGAGGATAAGTTTCAGGTAAGACAATATTCTCAGACTATTGCTGACGAAGAGGTTCTCGCATCCTCGGGATATCACATAAGTCTGAGACACTATTGTTCAACAGCGTTTTAGTGTTGAGGGTATGTTTGAAGTCGTTTTGCTTGAGGTTTGTTCTGATTGTGATTTGTTTATGACTTTGTAGAGCACTGTTTGAAAGTTAGTGCTCAGATATGATTGCTGTAAGAGTGTTATTGTGTGCTAAAACTTTTGGTTCGAACCAACATTATCTGGAATGAATGATCCATATATTTTATTGCTTAGCGTGTGCGCTGAGAGTGTGCTGGAAGTAAGTGTGAGATTGTTTATTTTCAGACAGTGATTTAGCTCAGGGTGCGTGCCTGAGAGTTTGAGATCAATAATTTGTCCAGGTGGTTCATTGTCCTGGAGAATGTTTCCATATGTCAAGCCGATTCAAACTTTGATTAATTTTGTTTAAAGCCAATCATTTCTGAAATCGCTGTAATCATTTTGGAGCAAAAAAACTCGAGAAAAAAAAAATTATATTATTTTAAACAATTTACCTTGCTTCATCATGTTGAGATCATTTTAAGTGAAAAAGTATATATATAGGCCGAGACAAATAGTCGGTTTTATGTGCCTTCCGCTGGGGGCACGTTACATTAGAATGCTTTCTAAGATCAAACTATTAAGACTTTTCAATTAGTTTGAACTGACTTATTTAATTTTCTATTGTTGTTTGACATGAACATTATTTCTAAAACAAATTATTGGAAAAAAACTGAGAACAACGTTCACTGATGGCATTTCACATCAAATTCTCCTGATTATGTTTTTTTCCTAATTCAAAACATTTAAGTTATTCATCTAAGTTATAATGCATTCGAAAGAGTGACCCGGGATAGCTCAGTTGGTTAAACCGGATCTGGCGGCCTGGGTTCAATTCTTTTATGAAATTTAAATTATGCAAATTTTAACTGTTTAATAGGTAAGGATATTCAAAGGTAGGTACTTAACATGTACACAAATCGACTTCTGACCAGTAAAACTTTGGCTGTTTACCATTTGCTGTTTTCATTTTAGTCTTTAACACCAGCTGTTGAAAGCAAAGTTCATAATCTTGCGAACTCTCTAGTTGAGCAGCATGTCATCAGATGTACCAACAATGAACAACTATAACTGATACTTCTGTATCTGCAACCTCAACCAGATATTATTATTATTGCAAGAGAACTTTTGAAGTCACCGAACACGACAAATATGATAATATTGCAGGCTCGGGTTGATTTTACGTGTTGGCCTACTGGAAATGCATTTTAGTTTTACTGCATTTTTGCATGCGCCGTCCAGCCCCGGTGGAGCGCAACTCATTACACGTAAACTGTGCCAATTTTGATCCAAACCTAATGGTAGTGAGCATATGACAGTAACCATGGTACCTTCAATCGGGTATTTTCTGATATTAATGCCACATCATGATCGTCGTCGCCGCACGGCCCCTAGATACACGGGGTTTGTCCTAAACGAGGAAACATTGGCGGAACTACACGGAATAGAATCTTGATAGGAGATCAGAGAAACGTAATTCTGCGTATCACAGGGAAAGACATAACTGAATGTATAAGGATCTTCATTTATAGGTTGCAATACACGACATAGGTTGCTAGACAGTTTAAATACCAATACCACCATCTTCATGTCTGTCAGCACCAGACTTCCAATTCCTTTTAATGCAATGAACTTCCATATTAGTTGTATGATCGCAGGTCAATCGTTATTATGCATGCTCTCAAATTGAAAGACTGTTTGCTGGCTAGAATGTTGGATCGTATGAACTGTTATGTATACAGTGTACTTGCATACTTACTTCTTACTTACTTATTTATACTCAGTTACCGGAAGCTGGAAGTTCTGTTGTATAGACTTCAAAATTTAAATTAATAGCCAAATATTTTTTCTTAGTACACGTGCACATTTCATTGCTCTTAAATTAGAGAGAATAAAAATAACAAAACTTCATTATCTAGGAAGCAACCTTTATTCCATCATAAGTCAATCATATTCAATCCTGGAGACAATGTCAGAATCAGAAAGTCTGTACAAGTAAACAGTGTACAAAATAACCTATACAAATATATGCACAATCTATCTACACAAATTATTTGCTTTTCTACAACATTTGCTTATACACAATATGTACATTCAAACAGATGTATTTTATTGTAAGAAATGTAATGATTGGTTTATGTATACCAAGTGTCTTCCAGGTTTCAAATCAACCTTTATATAACTTTTTTTCTTGACAAACAGCTTTTTCTAATAGAAACGTGTATAGTTGTTGTTTTTTTGTGTTTTCTTTTTCAAAATGAAAATAGCATCAATAAACAACCAAACATCACAACTTTCAACAACCTTCATTTCACCAAGTTCTTCAATATAAAATATGTTAAAGAAGAAAAAAAATCTACTAATACTTTATGTAGGATAAAAAAAAATATACAACACACTAATTTACACAGCAAAAAATATATTATACTTCTAACAGTGCAAATCTTAATCTGTCACAATGACAGAAAACTTACTGAAAATAAACTTTTAATGAATTCTACATGTTATGACGATGTTCATTTCATAAAATAATTTCCTATATACTGTACTATGCTTCAAATTGATCTTTAAAAAGCAGTTGTAGATTTTATTATTATACAGAAAAGTGCACAAACATTTCCTGCTGTTGAAGTTCTTACATCTCTTGCATGGACACAGGTCTACATTGCATGGACAATCATCAAACAAAAGAAAAAAATAAATGAAATGAAAATACAAAAAAAGAAAACTTTCACACACTTTCAAAATAATTCTATAAACTAATTCTGACAGAGTCCCTTAACAGTGCAAGTATAATGCTGAAAGAATAGTGTAGTTACATAGACGGATTGTCTGGGTCTCAATGTAACTAAATTTGAAACCAAAAAGTTTTTTCAGAAATGCATTTCATGATCAAGATGAAATGATGCTGCTGATGATCAAGTAATGATGATGTTTACTGATGATGATAATGATACTGGTGATGAGAAAGATGATGATGAAAATGATAGTTAAAGTAATGCATGCTGTTGCAAGTAATGAAGACGATGTTGTTTGACAAGTGTCTACATATTCTGCTACATGGTTGTTAAATTCTGTAACAAATCAGTTAAATGTTGATATCAACTCAAGATGGTACATGGTTTCATCAAAGAGAGCTTTCTACTTGCACTGCTTCATTTCATTCAAACATCAGATCCCCACTTCCCCATCTTAGATGCTTCATCATTTTCTTACAAAATAAACACTGGTCAAAAACCAACCAGGTTAAATCACCTATCGCAAGTGTACAATTTTAAAATAAATAAAATCTTTAAATACACTGAGGGCATAACATTAACCTGGCCTTGCATTTTAACAACCATGAAACCATGGGGGGACGTCCATTCACACAGGAAACCTTTCATACTTGTGATAAATCGGAAATACTAATTATACATTTAAATGTTTATACAGAAATGTTATTGTTATAGTTATGATATGACTTGAAAGATGTGTGCAGATTGATAACAAACAAACATTAACAAAACTGGTCCAATTTTTTCCATGAATTAGTATTATATTTAGCAAACTAGCCACTACAATGTTAAAATTTTTTATCAAAGTAAACTTCTTTAAGTATTTGAATGTCAACAGATTGTAATGGACACGAAATGCAAACTATAACTTCAGTTATGACAATCTTCAAGTCCTCATATTTGTTTCTAATGATTCTACTGATCAAATACATAGCATGTTGAGGTTAAATATTGTAACATATGCTGTAACATGATTATAAACACAAAGATGGGCTACATGTATACAATTATGTAAATTTAACATCAGTACATCAGTGACAAATATTTTCTAGAAGCTTTTCCAACAGGTGTTATATCATTTCCAAAAGCATCCAATAATGTTCAACAGATCATCTGCTAATACTTTTAAACCCTTAAACCATATATACCTCATTTATCACATGGACAAATATTGTAGACCCATAGCAGGCAGCACATGTGTGCCATCAGATCAGGTTATACACCAGTTGCTATTGGATTCACTAGGCAATTTCTTAACAGTAACAGTAAGCAATCAGTATAGATTCAGTTCAGACTGCATGAATGTGCGGGCTGATCTAGATCTAAACTGGTTGCCCTTGTGATAAAGAGGAGAATATATGGAGTAAAAGGTTAACAAAGACTAGGTTCAAACAATTCAAATCTACTTTGTATATTCAGATTTTAGCAATCATTCTTCCAAGAAATATAGCAGGTTTAAGCTCTGGCACAGAAATAACCATGATTATTGATCAAAGATGTAGTATACAATTATCATGGCAGTAAAATACATATCGTATCTTCGCATCAACTTTTGTACAAACTAAAACTAAAATTGAAATACACATCAAACTTTCACAAAAAATGAAGTTACAACCAAATGGAAGCAGTAATAAACAGCAATAAAATTGTTACATTGTTTGGAATGTTTACATGATTTAAAACAACATTTCATTACACCAAACTATGATGCTTTTACATGGGGGATAACAGAATCGAAAACTCATTTTTACTGCAATTTGTATAAAATTTTGTAAAATACACTGAAGTCTTCTAGTTTATTCTGTTCAAAATTATGGATCACAACATTTGACAACTGAAAAAAGTAACATCTGATGGTATCTCATTCCTTAAATCCAGAATATAAGTGAACAAGTTTGGAACATGTTTAAACCTGCACACTTATCATACTCTGTATGTTTTACCTAAACACTAATCATACTCTGTGCCTTTCCAGACTGGAATGTTTTCTGGACCAGGTAGCTCCAGAACATCACAACAGACCATGGGAGATCGAACTTTCTACACAATTATAGAGGACTTTTGGAAAAATATACACTTTTACTACACTTTTCACAGTAAAAATAGGTATCATCAAAGCAGTCATTACAAATAACTTTATGACAAAAAGACCCTGTGTTAAATTTCAACATTTAATGAAAAAAGCAAAAAAATACTACATAAAACAAAATTTGCAAATTTATCTTTTCAGATAAAATTCTATGACAAATCCATGTCCAATTTATTTCACAATTTATTATGGAAATGACATTGCATGATTTCATCACTTATTTCCTTGTTTAGCGTGTGTTCTTGGATGTGTTTTTTCTATGTTGTTCTGTTTACTGAAGTATTTGTTTCTGTTCACATTCAGGGATGGATGAAATGATCGTCTAACTAAAGGAAGTGTTCCAATGATTGGCTGGCAACAAGACAATTCACTTGACTTTTTAGATAATTGGTTCAAAATTGGTTTTGTGCCAAGCAATCACTTAGGAGTCAGAACCGCACAAACTTCATACACTGCATAGAGAATCAACATTTATGAACAAGCCAGGTCAGTTATTTGACTGAGAAATCTTTACATATCCCTGTTTCAGTGCAAATCCGACCTATCTTATATTGGAAATACATAGATATAAGTCAGTTATGCACTGTAAAACTTGATATACGATTGCACTTATTGCTGTAAAAAAGACAATATAAATTCAATTTAAACTAAAAAATATATTATGATAACAATTATGATATATTATATAAAGTATACATCATTTCTTAGCCCTAAATGACACAAATGTTGGAAAATATCATTTTCTCAATTACATTTCATAAAATAATAATTACACTATAAAACATAATAAAAGTATATTACAATGATTCATATCTGATCAGAGACTGAGTAAATGCAATAAATTTTACATGTACACAGAAAGTTTGTATTTATTTTTGGTAATGACCACATTGTTTCTGATGAACATGACATGCATATGTTAATTTTTTGTTATCATTATCTTTGTTTTAACTACCGGTGTGTGATATTTAGAACACTATAATGGAATGTTATTTGCAACAACAAATTAGTCGAAATAATATATGTCCATAAAAAACAATTGATGAACTCACATATTTGTTAAACCTCTATTTTTTGCAATACATGATACATGTAGTATTTACTACCTCTGGGCAACATACAATGGTATCATTTCCAGATATTTGCTTTCACCATGTAAAGGGACTGTACTGCATTTACACAATTTCCAACACATTTCCAACATATGAAATATTCACATTTGAATGTTCTCTTGCATTATAAACTTGGAACTTTATCGGATTTGGTCTGCCAGCATTAGATGCTGGTGTTAACTAGACAATACTAAAGCATGGTCCAATAAATTGATAACATTATGTAAACAAAATCAGCTTCATTACTGTCAATGTTTTATCACCTTCTATTCAAATGAATATAACAAGTTTCCCTCTGGTTGATGCAACTTCACAAAAAAGCAGGTCATATAATTTTCTTCTACAATATTTCACAGTATTTTATCTACTTTAGGTTAATAGTAACTTTAGAGAACTATTCTCACATGTCACAAAATTTTGCAATAGAATTGTAAGGCATCAACATATTTGTCTATTATTAAACTGTCTGTACACTACACTGTTGCTTCTTTCGGTTCATTTGCATATTTGCTCTTCTTATCTCCGTAGAGTCCAATAAAAGAACCGTCTTCATTAAACTTGCTCACGTCAAAATCGCCACCATATTCCTCGGTCGGGTCATCGTCTGATTCGTATGGTTTTACACTTTCTGACAGCGATGCTTCATCTTCTTTGGGTTTATCAAAGTCATCATCATCTCTGCAACAGGTTCGCATAAATTAATTAATTATTTAATTTTGTAGATTTTTGCAAATTAAGTGTGTGTCACATTAATCTGCATGAAAAGTGTACCCAGTACATACTGATTAACCCTTAATTCCATGGATAAGACAGTTTAGATCCACCTCTTCGTCCTCTGAGCTGGATCTGTTTCCTTGGGCAGATATAGCCTAATAAATATTTTAGATCTAGATATGTAAAGGAAACAGTGTGGATCCAGATAAGATGTGCTGGCTGATATAGGCTGGTTTCTCATGTGCAGGTAAAACACGTGTCCATTAAGTAAAGTATGTCTCTGCAAAAAGATTTTTCATGCAAGAGAGACACCCTATACGGCCGAGTAAACTAACTTGAAAAACAGTGTTTGAAGTTACTTACACTCTGCCAACATCATGGAAACCGCTGTCCTTCAGTTCCTGGGCGGGGTCATGACCAGCTTGATGCTCCTTCTTGTCCACTGTAACACAACACAAGAAATCAGTGTTGTTATCATGTAAATCATGTTCAAAACTGCTTATTTATTTATTTTTGATATCCTGATATTGTTTTATTGGTAAACATCATGATTTATCATTTTCAAATTTTAAAAACAGAGATACAACTCTATGAAACCTATTATTACACTAGTCCAACTATAAACTGGAAGTAGTGAAATAAGCCTAGGATTAAATGTACATCTCATTTGTTTTCTTGTTTGTTATTCTGTACCAAAAAATGAAATAAGTTGAAGCAAAAACTGGTAAAACTGTTAAGTTTTATTGGTGTAAGTTAGTATTTCAAACAAATGCACCTAAAAAAAGACAAAAACTAAATATTTTGCAATATCTCTGTCTTATTTTGGTCCGGCAGATTTTCTTTGGGTCCAGTGAAATTTCATTGCTCATCGACCGAATGACCGTATTGTTTGGCATTTCGCAAAGTCTGTAGCAGTAATTTATTGACTAATCACAGTTGATTCACTATGTTTCTTACAGGGGAAAAATGCCAATAGATGCTTTAACCATTTACTTCAATCCATGAATAACACATAGGTGACCAGTGTTGATCCAGATCAGAAGGTACCTCCATGCCATCTGGATCAACACTGTTCCCATCGTGGTCAGAACTGACCTAACAAATCTAAAAGGAAACTGTGTAGATCCAGATCTGATGGAATGGCAGTGCAAGCTGATCTGGATAAATCTGGTATGTGATGAGAGTTAAATCCAAAGATTAGAAGGTTATCACACTTTAGTGTGTTAGGTTTACTTACATGGATAAGTTCCTCCTCTGTTTCTGTGCAGATAGCAGATAATCAAAGCTATGACAACAAACAGGATGACAACTGCCAGGATCAATGCAATAAACCACAAGTTGGTTCCTGCCTTCTCTATCGCAGGTGCTGGTGCTGCAATAGTAACACACACACTTTTATATCACAATTACTTAGAGGTAACATAGTGCTTCTATTTATCAATTCCCACAAACTATTACACACCTCTATATATGTATTAAACACACTGCTATATTTAAAGACATCACAAAGAGACACACACTTCTATTTAGAGATTACACACACTTCTATTAAAAAGACATCACACTGAAACGTTTAAGGTACACAAAACACCCTTCAGTCCATTTTAGTAATTGGTGCAAAAAACACAAGTGATAAATATAATGCAATGTGAAAAGCAGTTTTGTTTCAAGATCTCCCTCAAGCGTATTGAAATAAAAACAAAATGCAGTACAATCTCATCTACCTCATACATAACCCTTTACACTATTGATATAACCAGATCTGCGAACACATATTACCCTTTTATCAGGATATATGCTGCTTGGTTTTATAATTATGTTATTTCTGATAAATGAAAATGTTGATCCAGATCAGACTGGATTTGCTGGATAAGGTGTATCTATCAAGTGAAGGTTTCTTAGAGGATGCATTTAACATCATTTTAAACTTTATAATTATTGTCTTGGGACACTTTTTCATTGTTATTTTCAGACAAAAAAAACATGTTGTTTTCAAGCACAGAGAACTGGAGTTATTCTATATACACCTGATCTGCATGTACATACAGAATGTTACGTAACACAAAATATGTCACTTAAAGGTGACCAATTAATAAAGAAGATGTCTACTGGGTGTATACAATGATATTTACCAGTGCACTTATTCTATCACTTATATTGTTTACATCATAATCATCATCCATACAAGTTATATGATGCTGCAAGTACATGGTTAACCCTTCACTTCATGAGATAATGTTTATATCCCATGTGTCACCAGTGTACATCCAACTCAACCATCATATCTGTGCAGTCTGATCAGGATCTTCACTGCTTCTATATTTTAAATCTGTCAGGCTATTTCTGACCAAAAAGCAACCAATGTATATCCAGATTGGAATGCATAGATCCTAAGGCTGATGTGGATCTACTCTGGTGGCACATGGGATGCAACTCAGATCCATGAAGTAATGGGCTAAATATTTATTATCAATTGTGTTCCTCACAATTACAGAGTTTAAGAACCCACACAAAATTTTATTGATCTTACTTAAAGATGAATTATGTCTATCTGCAAACAAAATATTGTTTCAAGATGAATAAAGGACTAATTAAAAGTGACTAATTAAATAATCTAGACTGTGCCCTTAGGACACTGATGCCCCCGCTGATGCTACAACATTTGTAACAAAATTGTTTATCAAGTGTTAACATGTGCTGATCATGACTAGTAAATGAGGAGTAAGAGCCACAAAATTTTATGACTAACATAAACGAAGGGTCATAACTCTGGTGAAAATGGTTGCAAGACAAATTCCTTTACAGCAATCTACACATCATGTCTAATAACCTGTGAAAATTTTAAAAGAATTCAGCCAAATAGAAAATGTGGAGTTGATGCCACAAGATTTTATCACTGAAATTAAAAAAGGGCCATAACTGTGGTAAAAAAATGGCCGCAGGAAAAACTCTTTTCTTTAAGACCATCTTCACATCCTGTTTGATCATCTGTGCAAGTTTGAAAGAAATCTGCCTGATTGTTAATGAGGAATTGATGCCACAAGATTTGGGGGATGTACAGATGGACATACATACAGACGTACAGACAGATGGACGAGCCCACTTCATGGCGGCATAATAAAAACTGAAAAATTAAGACTACACCATTGGCTTTTAGATGAATTATGTTATATCTGAAAAAGAAGGAAAACCATGCCGCTAAGTTTAAACTTGTTAGATTTTAAAATCCAGCTTTGGCAATTGGTGAACATTTAATGCAGCAGAGCGTAGTCCAAAATCCTAGGCCAAGTTCTAACCAAGATTAAACTTTAAATTTCTGTAAACAGCACTAACTTTGGCTGATTATAACATAGTCTGGCAGAAACAAGCCCTGATCATGTTAAATATTGTTATGTACATCATCTGTCATCTAGTGTTGCTGTATACACAGTCAGTTTTTATCCAACAATCAAAATCATACCATGTTGAAGTTTGTGGCTTAACATTTTAATCTTTAACAACCTGTGACTATCTCTAGATTCCATGAACTTTTACTTGGGCTGTGACAAACATTCTTCGCTTTCTTTATTTTAAACATGAAGTTATCTAAAAGAAGTTTGTAAGTAACACTGTAAAGCATTAGATGTCTAAATGTACCGGACAAAAATATTGTCTTGGATTATGGATAATAAAATTGTTTTCTCAATGTTTTGTATTTAAGTATTTTGTTGTTTTAAAGCCAAACAAAGTTTAAAACTATTTATATGTTCTGTTATTTCCTACATTGTAAGTACTGAGTGTTTCT
The DNA here is from genome assembly GCA_038501625.1 of Corbicula japonica. Classification (NCBI taxonomy): domain Eukaryota; kingdom Metazoa; phylum Mollusca; class Bivalvia; order Venerida; family Cyrenidae; genus Corbicula; species Corbicula japonica. The sequence continues at coordinate 606,624 of JAZAYU010000044.1, read as the reverse complement.
ACTGGGGAACTTGTCAAGAAAAGAACCAAAGCATGCATTCATTACTCTACAAGCTGTTAAACTTCTATAAATGCCAAAATTATTACAATAAGCAAAATAAGGTCTTGAAATACATGAAAGAGTGAGAATGACCAAGACATAATGATTGTTTGAAATTATGATACAGTTCCCTCCATAATTCACTTAGCATAGTTGACAATAAAACCATTTTCGACATTGGAATTAGGAATGAAATGTTCCCCTCTTAATATTTTATTTTTCTATTATAAAATATATAAAGGTGTTAGTAAATCTTCCATTCCATTTTCAAAACACAAAGAAATGGAAGCTGATACACTGACAAATAACAGGTCATATGGTCAGTATTGCAATGGTTAATCCATTCCAACAACCCAACCATGAGGTCTAAAGGAGATCACTGCTATCCATCATTGTTTATGATTTACAGATTGTCACAGAAACTTGAAAAATACACTAACAAAACCTCTAAGCCACCTTTGAACTAAGTTGAAAAATCACATTTTACAGGTGGGGCATGCATGCCTTTTGTAGCCTAACTTATGGGAATTTCATTTTTTTCCCCAAAATAACTAAGAGTACATTCACTAAAACATGGTTCATGTAACTGCAAAAATGAAAAGGTTCAGGTATCCTCTGACTTCAGCATTCCTGATTCTAGATTGGTTCTAACAATTTCATCCTCAAAATTTGTACTTTAAATATCGAGGGCTGAACGGAAAACTGTCGTAACTTACATTTTTTTCAAAAATCATATTTTTGCATTTTTGACATTCTTTACCACTAATACATATGTACAAAAAATCTTAGCACCATATTCTTACATTAAGTCACATAAATATGACTGTTGCAAAAAAGTCGTATCTCAATCCCTATATTTTTAGAAATGGAAAACTGTCCTAACTTGAGTTACATACAGTTTTCCATAATGAGAGTTCATATTACATACAATGATCTTAATGGAAAACTGTCGTATCTTAGATCATGAACTAATTTCATGAACAACTGATTCAGAGTACTGAATACAACATTTTCTTGAGGGCTGAACATGAGAAGTTTAGCAAACTTGTCTGAGAGTAACACTTAACCGAGGTTATGACTACAACAATTATGTAATTTTAATTTCTCCGCATTGATTCGGAGTAAACTCTTGAAACTTTAGATAACTAAATACACAAGTTTCACTTCTTTTTATGGTATTGTCATTCAAATACGTAGTGTGTTCAAAAACTAATGACATTTAATCGAGGTTGGGGTAAAACTGAATGTCAGATAATCTTGTCTCCCCGTACATTGAATCAGTGCTGTTATTAGTTACGTCCTTTGAATGTCGTTGAGCACGATTCTTATGTACTAGGTTAATAGTACTAATAAAATTTCTTTTGTTTTAATATTTCTGCCACTTTAAAGATGGGTGGTTTCAACATCCCACCCAATAAAGTTTTGGTAACAAAATATACAGTTTTTTGCTTCTCCTGTAAACTTTTGAAAAAGTGAGTTACGACAGTTTTCCGTTCAGCCCTCGATATGTATGTTTTGTACTACAAACTAGGCATAATAGGTGATTCTTTATTTCCTAGTGAGGTAATATCTCTGATAATATGAAAGTGATAGAATGCTAATTAGAAACAATACATAAAACATGTTCTGTTTTTCTCCGTTATGATATAAGTAAAGAAATTTCGCCAGATGATCCCCTCACCAGAAGAAAATATAATGGTTAACTGTTAAAAATTCCTCTCAATTTCTAATTTTTGTTAGCATTTTACTTATCCAAAGCTGTTGTTCTAAGTATAATTTTAAAAAATGTCTGTATTTTTTTAGTAAATAAATATTTTTCAGTAGAAGATAAAAAAGCAGAACTTACGAACAGCTGCAGTAAAAAAATACAAACAATAGGGAATGAAAACATTCAAGACATTTAATGTAATCAACCCTGAACTCCATGGGATATGACTGTCATTCCACAGCAAGAATCAGCCTGCACCCCACTGCTGTCTGATCACAGTGTTTACACTTTTTGTTTTATACAATGGAGCTCCGCTTTTTCGCGATCCGCTATATCGTGAAATCCAATATAACGCGGTCGACCCTTGGACCCCGTTTTTTATTTTATTTTCATAAAAGATATTAAAATTCTATCAATAGCCATTTTTTGTATATTTGGAAAGGGAAAAAAAGGGAAGTAAAAACGTTAATACCGCGTTAATCGATAAAGACAATGACGCTCGTTCATTAACGTACCGAGAATCCTTGAAACAATTGTAAAATGCTTCTTTATGAACTGCTGATTGTTTCCTACGTTTATTAAAATATCAAATTGTCATAAAATTGTTAAGTAATAAATTGTTGTACAAACACTGGGGCACCTAATCACGTATGCTAAATGGTTACTGAATGGTTGTTTTTCGCACCTAGCGCAGATAGCATGACAAAGGTGTTTGATGTTGTTAATTGGCTTCTAATTTGAGAAGCTCATGCCTACATTTGACATGTTTTACAATATTATTTTAGAAATGATGATTGAAGATTAAAACGATAAAGATTAAAACTGCAGGCGTATTGTTTTCATTCAAAACAGCGTACAGGTCAAACAAATACATGATCTCCGCATTAGACGAACGCCCACAGTATAAACTTTTGTGAGTTAAATTCACAAAGTAATAATTTTATAGCACCTGTTAGATAATAACAAAACAACATGCAAACAAAGGATTTACTTTCAATAACCGATAAAATGTTACGAGTAATACATGTACTGACCTAAGAATAGCATAAGTTCTTCGTCCCGCGAATATCGCGGATCCGATAATAACGCGATTTGAGGGGATGGACCGGACCGCGATATAGCGGAGCCCCACTGTATTTGTTAGGATATTTTTGACAAAGAAATTACCAGCATATATTCAGATGTAGTCTGATCTGAATGTAAACTGCGGCACATTAAAGTCACATCCTTGGAGTAAAGGGTTCAACAGAGCTGTTTGATATTTAAGTTAAAGTCCTCCATATAAACTTACCAATACTTGTTATAATGCAGACTAAACATGATCGAAAATTATTTTAAAGTAATATAAATACATGTATACCACTTGTACTGGCCACATATCCTTATTAAAGTTAACCAATCATGTATTTTAACATAAATGAGTATAACATATATAATCATACAAGTATTCTCTACACTAGTCAAAAGTTCTAAGTGCACACTTGATAAATGTTAATTTTTCCAATAATTTGATTGAATCTTTCAAAATAGTGTAAATTACAATGAAGAAGAATCAATATTCTATTAAAGCACACCAACAATTTTAAGTCTGCTTAACCAGATTAAAAAATAATAATATTTTAGCTCACTTGTTCTCAGAAAGAAATTCTCAAGTTAATTATCATTGCATCGGCTATCATTTGTGATCGTTTTCTCATCTCTGTATAATTTAAATTTCACACAGATTTAAAGGAAATACTGTAGTTTGCCATTCCATTGCACTGAAATAGCTTTCTGTAGCTTTGTAATGGTCTGCTGGGCACGATGCGCCAACATACTCAACTTTATTTTATCCATAACGTTTTTACAGGATTTCAAGGAGAAAATTCCTTTGTTCACACAATGTTTTGTGCCAAAAGTTTTTGAATTGTCTAGCAGTTTGGGATGATACAATTTTCTATGATAGATGTGTAACAGCCTTTCCAAACGAAAAAAAAATGTATTCATTTCGGTAAAATTGACCAGTTTTCGGATACGCCTTTTGACCGAATAAGCGTCATTTTCGAATAATTCGATATTGAAGTTTATTGAATTTCTAAAAATTTTAGTTTTAAATTTTTTATTTATTGGACACTTATCCAACAAATTTTACACTAATTTTTTCGAGTTTACGTTGTTTTACGTAAATATTTAATGACGTAATTGAGTAACATCAGCGTTCAACGTAAGCAACGTAATCAATCTAGAAAAAAATATCGTTTGATTTTCTTCTTAAATTAATAAAATATGCAAAATAAGGTATTTCTTTTGCATTTACGAAAACCGTCAAGATTTCTTTACAACAAATTTGAAGTTGTGCCTGTGAAAAGAATTTTGACGGCAATGTCGTTGTCTGCTGACGTCAACCGTTCCATGGTTAAAATTTGTTGGTGTGTTTTTCGTGTTTGTCTTGAGTCGGTGAACATGTGAAAAACAAAAACGATTGTAAAAAAATAAATTTCGCTTGCCGCACGGGGATAATGCATAAAAAGCGTATGCCGACGTGGATGACGTAAAACGTAAAACATATGCACGGTTTTCAAAAAATTATTGTTGTTTGATCATTATTAACTTTAAGTCAAACTTTCATTCAATTTGAATAAGTTTACTGTAAGATATTCAAAATTGAAAAGTGTGCACTTAGAACTTTTGACCAGTGTAGTCCGATTAATAATGTTTTGAATTGTTAATATTCTGTGACAGTTTGTAATGTTCCTCTGCGAGTAACAAGGCATCTGTTAACAAGATCTGAGGAAACATCTTAATGTAGCCTTATTTTCAGGTGTGTGTTGTCACAACTGCCATTTAACGTACATTTCATGATTTCTTACTTCCTTACTAGTGTTCACAAGTGATCACTCAGTTGCAATCCATGAAAACTAAGTATCTCTTTTATTATTATTAATAAATTCACAGTGAGAAATCTTTGCAAAAAGTAATCTATCATATCTTTAGATCCAGATCAGCCTGCATAAACATATGCAGTCTAAAAAGGGTCCACACAGTTTGGATTTAGAATCATTAGGGTAAGTTTGATAAGACAGAAACAGTGTAGATCCAGATCAGACTTCAGCGATGTGAAGGATAATCAGGATCTTTACAAATTGAACATTGGATATAAGCCATATACCATCGTGTTAAAGCTTAATTCCTCAAGAGTAAAGATTAAAAGCATTTTTTAAGTATACATAATTATCTATGTGGCTCCTACCAAGTGTTGCAGTTATTCTACCCAGTTTTCTTGTCATCATTTTCAACCCATTAAAATCTGTGATCTAAACAAGGGAACCAGTAATGAGTGACCCGAGACCAGCAACCTGATTCCAAGGTTATTTAACTGAGTTTGAAGGGCAGTCTTAGATCTCAGCAATATGACTGAATCATTGAAATTGAACAAAGTCTCAAGATCCACCAATGGGAAGCTTGAGATTAGGGACTTGTCCTTAGTTTTGCAAGCCGAGAGCCATATTCAATATTAAGCAGGTGATTGCGTTAGAGCAATCCAGTCTTGTAAATGACCAATCAACAGCTTGAGATTTTCCCCAAGAGGAGACCCTGTCCCACTTTAGCTGAGCAGCCTGCTTTCTAGTTCTATGCTTAATAATAGTGCTTGAATTCTTTGTGCATTGATACCTTTTATATGCTATGTGAGATTAGTATAGATCCATATCAATCTGCACACCTGTGAAGTCTGATCAGGATGTACACTGTATACATTAAGATTCATAAGGTTTATTTCTGAGGCAGAGTGAAGATCTTGATCAGACTGCAGGCTGATCTAGATCTACACTCTTCACACATAGAATATAAGCCATACCTGTGGAGTTAACAGCAAAAAATCACCTTTGATTTATGATATTAACATGTGTACAAGAAACAACAAACAAGATGAACACAAATTATCAGCAGAGGCAGTGCTCAAAATTTAGTGATCCAGCAGTCTACATTACATGAACTTGATTGAAAATAGAAGAAAACCGGAGTGCAAAAATGTTAAGTGACTGTCCAACAATATTTGTATCTGAAAGAAAAATGCATCACACAATGTCAAACATCATACAAATTTTCATATCTCGTTCTGGTTTTGTTAGACATTATTTTAACACAATTTGGCAGTAAGTAAAATCATAATTATTATATTACTTACCCCTATTTTTTTTTATAAAAAGTAACAATTGGCAATTAACCTACCTTCTTGAACCAGTTAAGCTTAAGGCCCTAACAAACCTTCCTACCATTGAATTAACAACACAAGATAAAATATGTTCTAGGCGGTGCTTTTTTACGTCTGCAGTATATCCAGTAAAAAGATGATAATAAAGGTGATTTCCTTTCCTGAAACTGCGAGTGATTGAAGAATTTCACTTCTCAAGCTATTGTTTCAAGACTGGTTTCCTTTCTCATAATCTTGCACACAGGTTGCTGTTGCATACGATTATAACATTATCCTGACAGTTTAGCTGACACCAAATCTGCAGTGATTTAATTTTGCAAAAGTGGTGCTAAATCAAATCCCTTCATGAACAACAGGCTACATTGAATGTTATACTCACTTGGTTTAACGAGGTTTATTCCATTGATTGTGAAGTTATACTCCAGTCTATCATATTGGTGGGAAATAACTATTGTGTACAATCTATCCTTCATTTTGTAGTAAGTATTGTAAGCTTTCTCGTCCCCCTCTGGCACTTCAGGGAATTTAATAACCATTTGCTTATCACCCATTGACAACTCAAAGTACTGGCCCAGATCTCCAGCAGGCGGAAGTTGTCTTTGCACTAGAAAGAAATACAAGTATTATATATAAACTTGCATCCAAACTCATGCATATTATTTTGACGTCTGACAATTTAAGAACCTGATATTGAACTGAATTGGCTGAGATCTTCTGATTTATACATAACCTATACAATACTGTCACATATACAAGGGCTGTTTATTCAGTTAGTTAATGTATTTTCGAACATCATTGTTATTTACTAGTAGTTCAAAATTTAACACCATGTAATAAATTTTGTACCATGTCTTTAACACTCAGCTAGTTACAACAGGCCTTTGTGGACACCCCTCTGAATTAGCCGGAGCTTGAACTTTGCCATGTCATATTTAGTTAAGACAATCATTGAGCTGCCTTACTGATGCTCCACATCAATGTGCCTTACTCCTGACTTAACCCTAATCACTATCGGATTAAGACCAGTGTTCGAAGCCAGTGGTTTTATAGTGTTTGGGAAGTTTGCTCGGCAACTAGAGATGCTATCAGAGCAATTAGCAGTTAACTGTGTGTGGAAACATTTATAATGTGTGTATCCAGACATAGAAAATGGCTGAGAATACATCAGTAAGTGTTGTTCATGTTACTTTGTGTGCAGCACAGTGCCTTTAACTATGTTCTCAAATGTTAAGGAAAATCAATATTTGTAAAATTTTTGTACTTAAAAATATTGTGACTTCATGTTGAATATATTTTCTATGACGCATGTGCGACCAGTGTAGATCTGCACTGGTCGCATTTTGGTCAGAAATAACCAAATGAATCAAAAAGTGAACAGTGCAGATCCTGATCAGATGGCACAGATGGATCTAAACTGTTCGCCCACGCAATAAAGGTGTGTCTATGGAGGAAAGGGTTAAGTTTCACGTACCTAATTTGGTTTCTTTAGTTTGCTCATCCTCTACTTGATCATACCAGAACCACTGGAACTTCATCTGGTTTTGCCACAGTGCGTCTGTTGTTGCATCCACATTTAGAGTAAGTGTTACTTCTGGCTCTATGTCATATGTACTGTTTGGTCTTGCTCCAAGAACAATCTTGTCTACAAGAAAATAACAACCAGTTGTCCAGAATAATAACTTAGATGCGCAAGTTACCATAAACCTATAGATTAGCCTTACATCGTGTTTTTTTAAATAATTAACATGTCAAAAACAGGTCACAAATAAAGTGCAGATCCAAACAAGCCTGCATGCCAAGGTAAAATGTCATACTGTGGGGATCAACGTGTAGAAAGATAATCACTCAATTCATATTAACAGCTCATAAAAATATCTTATTTTGACCTTGGCTGCATAGTGTGACACTTTATCTCAAAAGTTTATTAAAATCCCACAGATGTGACATTCTCCAATATTTCAATCCTGATCCCTTATCCCGATATCACATATTAAACTGCCGATATCCTGTCTCGGTAAAAATAAACTTTATTTTCCACAGCATTTAAACACCCCAACATTTTACAGTTTTGTCAAAACGTGCCAAATGTGATTAATGTCACCAAGAGAATTACCATTACTTACTTAGTTTCAAATCAGACAGTGTCCTGGCTTATTGAAATTTACACTGGTAAAAGTCCTAGCAAGGAAGTACAGTTAGATTTCTTAATAACAACAACACCAAACTTACCAATAACTGAAATACATCCATCTCCTATGACCGTACCGTAGTCATTGGTTACCATACACTGGAAGCACATCGAGTCGGTGAGGCTAACTCTTGGTAGAGTAAGTTCTGTACGCTGTGAGTTAATGGTGAAGCGATTTCTTGTGACAGCTTGTTTATTTGCTGGAAAAGAACATTTATTTCTTCAATTCATTTTATCTTGTAAAGACCATAGCTTACAGATCAGCATTATCAGGGCTTTTTCAGGGGTTTTTGGGAAAAAGGCCCCAGCCCAAATTGGGAATGTTTTTGGGAAAAAGGCCCCAGCCCAAATTGGGAATTTCTGAAACGGTAAATAGTCAAATTTGGGAAAAAAGTATCGACAAATCAAACCAAATTGGGAAATTTCAACATTTATTTATCTGCATTATAGCTTGATTTGCCATGCTTTAGTGTCCCTGGAAGTGTTACAAATCTCTTCCAAAGTTTATTCTGACAGCTTTACAGATGTATGACTTATACAGTTTATGTAGAATGACCATCATCTGATCCTCAGAATCTTGGCAAGTTTCAGCTGACTAGGAAAGAACTTTCAGGGACACATTTAAAATTTTGAAACATTGGATGTTTAGTTCCTCAGAGAGTTTAGTTTTGGAGTACCCTTGGCATCTTTTTTGTGGCCTTTTTGCATTGTTTTTACAATTATACGACATTTTTAATTTTCGTCACTAGTTTTCGCGGGTCAGTATAAAAGCCGGTATTGCACATACCATTTTTGATTCATCCTTTCTGTTTTGTACGCAATCAAATGATTATCGCGAAAAAACATTTGTTCATGAAATAAAAAAAATAATTCTGTTAATATAAATTGACCATAATATAAGTAATCTGGAATCATGGGCGCGGCGATCCATCTTCAACTTGCGGTACGGTGAATACCGGTTTTTACCAGTACATACTTTTTTTAACGGAAAGTAGTTTTCACAGATAGACGATTAAACCTAAACAATGATTCGCGTATATTTGAAAAGTCTCAACTTTATAGTTTCGCTTTTATTAATTTTTAAAAGCAAAAGGCGTTTCGGTTCAAAAGGGGAAAAAATTTACGAGATTGGGAATTTTTTTCTTGAAATTGGGGAAAAAAGGGCGCTATTTTGCTTTGGGAACGGGGCCCATTATAGGCCCCGTGAGACAGGCTGAAAAAGCCCTGATTATTGTTCAGACTAGTGTGTGCAAATTGTTTATAACAATTCCGTGTTAAAAAAATCTTAATTAACAAGAAAAACGTTTTTTCATTTAATACTTATACTTTTATAAAGAAAATATCTGGTTGATAACTGTTAAAACTGACAGAAAGAAAGTTAAGTTTGGTGTCAAAAACAAACTCAAGTTATTGAGCAGAAACTAAATTTCTAGCAGCAGTGACCTGGAGCTTTATCACAGACACCTGGGTAGCAATCGCAAGCTGCATCTTGATATAAGATACCAACACTAAGTTTGGGGTCAATAGGCTAAAGCGAACTCAAGTTATTGAGCAGAAACTGAATTTCTATTTTTAGCAACAGTGACTTTGAGCTTTATCACAGATACCTGGGTAGCAATCGCAAGCTGCATCTTGCTATAAGATACTAACACTAAGTTTGGCGTTAATAGGCCAAAGCAAACTCAAGTTATTGAGGGGTAACTGAATTTCTATTTTAGCAACAGTGACCTTGACCTTGATTACAGACACCTGGGTGGTTATCACAAGTGGCCTTTTGATATCAGCTACTCATATACCAAGTTTGGTATCAAAAGGCCAAAGCAAACTCAAGTTATTGAGGGGAAAATGAATATCTATTGTTAACAACAGTGACCTTGACCTTTATCACAGACACCTGGGTATCAATCCCAAGCTGCCTCTTGATATAAGCTAAACATAAACCAAGCTAAACGTCAACAGGCAATTTGGCATCAACAGATAACATTAATAAAATACTTAACAAAAATCTAAGTAAAAAAGGGGCATAACTTTGGCAAAACACAATCAGGCATTATGAAACTTGTCCTGAACATTGGTACTGTCAAGTCAAACAATGATGTTTAGTTTCAAAGCTATACCTTGGATGGTAACTGAGAAAAAGACAACTTTCACAAATAAATTAACAAAATTTCTAAGTGAAAAAGGGGCATAACTTTGTCAAAATACAGTCAGGGATTATGAAACTTGTCCTGATAATTGGTATTGTGATGTCAGACAACTATTTTAAGTTTCAAAGTTGTATCTTAAACAGTTACTGAGAAAAACACAACTGTCACAAAAATTAACAAAATTTCCTAGTGAAAAAGGGGCATAACTTTGTCAAAATACAATCAGGGATTATGAAACTTGTCCTGTTAATTGGTATTGTGATGTCAGACAACTATGTTAAGTTTCAAAGTTGTACCTTGAATGGTTACCGAGAAAAACGCAACTTTCACAAACAACTTAACAAAAAGTTGACGCCCGCCCTCCCAACCGCCCGCCCATTGACATACCCCAATCTAATAATAAGGATTTTTCTAAAGAAAACCTGGTTAAAAACGCTGTTCTCAACAACAACTGTGTCTGTTAATGGTATGATTATATATATAATGCTTGATTAATAGTGCAGAGTTGGTCTGAAGCAAGTATCAGTACCTAATGCTAGGGTACAAAATCATCAGTACCTGAGTAGCCGAGTCAGTATGTGCCTTGTTGTTAACTTTATTGATGTATGTTTGCATAACTGACTATAATTATAAACTCATATCTTACAGCACTAATTTCTTTTTTATCCACATAAGGCCCAAGTAATGAAACATGAAAGTGTTCAATACCAGGACAAATTCATTTTGATTGTTTTAAAAATGTAAACTACTTAAAAAGTAACGATAAACATGAAATATCTGCTTAAATGTTTTTATAACAGGATTGCCCCAATTTTTGCTGGTAAAATTCTATACATTTTTCTGACTTCAATATAGCTGAATGAACTATTTGGTACAAATCAATGAGTAATTAAGTGAAGCAAAACATTGAAGTCCTTTTACCAAGTTACAGAACTGTGTACATGTACATAATAATTAAAAATGTCATTTCATCATCCATGTCGCTGACTTCAACCAGTTCTAGGCAAATGGCAAAATTACATTTTACATAAGTCAAATTTGTAATGTGTTCAGGGGCTAGGCAAGTTTTGGATATTAATGGTTAATTATTCATACTTACGACAAGCAAGCTCGTCTGAGCCATCTTTGCATTGGCTGGTTCCATCACAGACCTGTATCTTTGGCAAGCAAGGTTTTTTATCATTGCACATAAATCCTGGGTATTTACAGAGCAGCTCAGTGCAGTCATCACTCTCTGGTAAACATTTCTCATCACATCGTTTCTGTGATTCTGGGCACGATCCTTTAAAAGCAATATTACCATTGATTTACAGAACTTCAAAAATATTTCAGTAACATATCCCAAAACTTAAAAATAATAATGGCTATTCTGCAATGTTGGCAATGAAACTTAATATGACAGAAGAGTTTTATTCATCCCCAGGAAACCACACATATTAATTTACCAGTCTCAAGGCAGGCAGATGGCCTTTTCTCAACTTTCCTGTGTAAAGCCTGTATGTAACTTAAACTGGAGACAAATTCTAGGGCCCTTGTGTCTTTTAAAGTGAAAAAGAACCTCACAGCACTTAAATTACTGGGACTGCAAAAAAGTATTACTAAGATGTGATATATTTTTTTGAATCCCCAAACAGATGCATGAAGAAGGTTCTAGGATCTAGACGCATCCTATGGCTGTGAAGTCAAACATCAAACAACTGAGGTAGTGTTTGTGTACCAACCTGGACAATTATTTTCATCCGATTGGTCATGACAGTCTGGTGCATTGTCACAGACTTTTCTTTCCTCTATACACTCGGAATATCCCTTTGTATTTGGGTTTGGAGTCTTGCATTCAAAAAATCTGGGAGGACAACCTACAATAGAGGAACACTTTTATAACCCTTTACTCCATCTATTTGCCTTTTTACACATGTGCAACCAGTGTAGATCCAAATCAACTGGCACCTCTGTGCAATTTGATCAGAATCTGCTGTTTGCTTTTTGGTCAGAAATAACCTAATAAAACATCAAGAGGGCCATGATGGCCTTGAATCGCTCACCTGAGTATGAAACTCAAGTTATTAACCAGAAACTGAATTTTTATTTTTAGCAACAGTGACCTTGACCTTGATCACAGACACGTGGGTAGCAATCCCAATTTGTCTCTTGTAATAAGCTACCCATATACCAAGTTTGGAGTCAATATGCTAAAGCAAACTCAAGTTATTAAGTGGAAACTGAATTTCTTTTTTTAGCAACAGTGACCTTAACCTTGATCAGAGACACCTGGGTAGCAATCCCAAGCTGCCTCTTGATATAAGCTACTCATACACCAAGTGTGGAGTCAAAAAACCAAAGCAAACTCAAGTTATCAAGTGGAAACTGAATTTCTATTTTTAGCAATGGTGACCTTGACCTTGATCACAGACACCTGGGTAGCAACCACAAGCTGCCTCTAGATAAGAGCTATCCATAAACCAAGTTTGGAGTCAATAGGCCAAAGCAATCTCAAGTAATTAAGTAGAAACTAAATTTCTATTTTTAGTAACAGTGACCTTGACCTTAATCACAGACACCTGGGTAGCAACCCCAAGCTGCCTCTAGATATAAGCTTTCCATATACCAAGTTTGGAGTCAATAGGCAAAAGTAATCTCAAGTTATTAAGCAGAAACTGAATTTCTATTTTTAGCAACAGTGACCTTAACCTTGATCACAGACACCTGGAAGCAACCCCAAGCTGCCTTTTGATATAAGCTACCCATACAGCAAGTTTGGAGTCAATATGCCAAAGCAAACTCAAGTTATTAAGCAGAAACTGAATTTCTATTTTTAGCAACAGTGACCTTGACCTTGATCACAGACACCTGGGTAGCGTCCTCAAGCTGCCTTTTGATATAAGCTACCCATAAACCAAGTTTTGAGTCAATAGGCCTAAGCAAACTCAAGTAATTGAGCAAAGACTGAATTTCTTTTTTTAGAAACAGTGACCTTGACCTTGATCACAGACACCTGGGTAGCAACCCCAAGCTGCCTTTTGATATAAGCTACCCATACACCAGGTTTGGAGTCAAAAGGCCTAAGCAAACTCAAGTAATTGAGCAAAGACTGAATTTCTATTTTTAGCAACAGTGACCTTGACCTTGATCAATGACACCTGGGTAGCAACCCGAAGCTGCCTTTTGATATAAGCTACCCATATACCAAGTTTGGTGTCAATAGGCCTAAGCAAACTCAAGTTATTGAGCAAAGACTGAATTTCTATTTTTAGCAACAGTGACCTTGACCTTGATCACCGACACCTGGGTAGCAACCCCAAGCTGCCTTTTTATATAAGCTACCCATACACCAAGTTTGGAGTCAATAGGCCTAAGCAAACTCAAGTAATTGAGCAAATACTGAATTTCTATTTTTAGCAGCAGTGACCTTGACCTTGACCCTGTGGTCATGATTTGAACAACTTTTGTAGACATCAGTGCCAGGATGCTTCAGGACAAATTTGGTTAAAATCCATCAAGTGGTTTCAGAGGAGATGTTGTTTAAAGGAAATTGTTGACGGACGACGGACGCCGGACGACGGACGCCGGACAAAGACGGGTCACAATAGCTCACCATGAGCCTATGGCTCAGGTGAGCTAAAAAGCAAGCAATGCAGATCCTGATCAGACAGTACAAATGTGTTCGCTTATAAATCTGGATCTACACTGTTAGCCCATGCTATAAAGGCACATAATAGGAGGAAAGGGTTTAAATCTACTACAGTATAAATGTGCCTTCAGAAGTTAGACATCCTTTCTAGAAGTTACACGGTGCCTATCCATATCGGCTGTTTCTTTGCGAAATTCGCTATATCGGCTGTTTCTTTTCTTCGGCAACGGCTATTCTTTGCTAATAACAATGGATCGAGAGCATATGTCGAAGATTCCAGACGCAAATGTTACAGATATAAGGTATATTGTACAAAAAAGGTTGTGCACGGAACATTAGAATGTCTAAACTATGCATTGTAGTGTTTACTTTTTAAATGTCGGCGATTGTGGCCGAAATCTCGATGAAACTAGTTGACGATACACAGACGTAGAGCACAGATCCAGCTTTTCCGCAGTCTATAACGAGTGTTTGCTTTGATATCTAACGTATCAAGCGATATATTATATTCATTTCTTCAATATTCTTCCAAAAATACTTACAAATATGTTGAAATATTAATAGATTTATCCAAAACATTCCCCATTCCCAATGCCAAATAGGGACCTTTTTTCCCAATTTCAAGAAAAAATTCCCAAATTCAAGAAAAAAATCCCATTTCAACAGAAATAACTTTTGTGCCTATAAAATAGAAACAAAAAAGAGAATACATATAACCAAGCGACTTTTCAAATTACATCATTAGTTTGTTTACTTTTCATCAGTGATTTGTGAACCTTTACTTTCGGTTTAATTGGGGCACCGGCGACCTCTCTGCTCACAAGTTTTTGATGCACAGGCTGACTCTCTGCATTGCGCACCGGTAGGCTGTATCAAGCGATATATTATATTCATTTCTTCAATATTCTTCCAAAAATACTTACAAAAATGTTGAAATATTAATAGATTTATCCAAAACCCTTTATTTTCGGTTTAATTGGGGCACCGGCGGCCTCTCTGCTCACAAGTTTTTGAAGCACGGGCTGACTCTCTGCATTGCGCACAGGTAGGCTCAATGATAACGACTACTTAGGCACCTGTTTACTCACTGTATTATGGACAATTTAGAATTTTGTCACTGCATTCTCCTTATTAGAATGTAAATTAACGTTACATGAGCAGGGGACTTCGATGTTGAACGAGAAACCTGAAGGTTTATCGCAACTGTGTTAGTATCCTTTTCATGTAAGGTTAATGCATACATTGATATATGTTTATGAAAATGCTAATAGATATTTTTTACAATAATAAAGCTTTCAAAACTTTAACAAGGTTATAACACTTATTTGATATGTATAGCTTATGTACATTCTATATTGCAGTATTAGCACAGAACTCCACCTGCCCATTTATTGGTTTATTCGCCGGTTCATTCATTCGTCCGGTCGTTCATCGTCCGTTTTCCATCAACCGATCGTCCGTCGGTCGATTCTTTCTCTCATCCCTTCCTCCCTCTCTTTGTTCTTTTGTCATTTTATCCACCTGAACGTCCATCCGTCCGTCCATTCATATTTCTCCCTAGTAGTCCGTTTCTTTGAACCTTTTCTATAAAATGATCATTTGGTTGTATAGCCTTACATAATATTATCTGAACAGTTTTCTTAAATCACTTTTTATGCGCCCGTCGAAAGTAGGTCGCATTATGGGAACACCCATGGCGGGCAGGCGAGCGGGCGTCCAACCTCTGGGCTGCGTCAACAGCGATAAATTAATATAATCATTCAACCTGAGAAATATATTAATACTATTTATTGATACTCAAAAAGAGCTGTGCGCAGTTACCTAAATCTTTTGATTTTTAGGGCCGGCAAATATGTACCCGACCCGGTCCGAAAAATGCCGCACTGGCCATATTAAAATCTGTAAGTAAATCCTGTTGTAGCAAAACTGCAAACAAGCAAATCAGACATGAGGGTTATCGCTAACTTGTACATAATAGCTCTTTAAACAGTCATATTTATTTAACTTTTCTTTTAAACGATGCAAATAATGCATTTTCAGGGACCATAACTCTGGAACCAATACCGATTTGAGACTCAAACAGATCTTATTTGTTTAAAAAGCAAGCCTTGGTACATTAAATATATCTTTATTGGTATCAAATACTAGAAATAACACTAAGATGGCCGTTAGTCCACCAAATTCCCCTTCTGGATTTCATCATTACACCATGACCATACAAACGTTTTTCTTAATTATGTTCGTTTGAAGACTCTCGCTTAAGCAGAGCAACTGGATCATGAGGCAGAAAAGATCGTGTCGTCACAATTAAAAAAGCTTCAGGTCATAAGAAAATATATATATGTCAACCCTGTAAGTACATATAATTAAAAACTTACCATTTTATAACCTGTACTGTATATGTTACCTAAAGAGAAAAAAATCAACACACAAGAAGCTTAATTTTTTAAACACACAAAACGATTGAAATCGACACAGGTTAAAAGAAATTTCAGAAGAAAACACATTTAAAATAACTTGCCTTAAACCTTATATGCAGCACTCGATTTAATTCACTTTAATTCTACATTTATGCACAATAAAAGAACTGATATCTTAGTTAAACTACACCAAATGATCACTAAAGGTTGAAAGTCGTACACAATGTCAAATTAATGAAACTTTTGTGTCAAAAAAAAGAAGTATAGAGCCTGCCTGGAATGCAGTCAGCCTGTGCATCAAAAACTGGTGAGCAGAGAGGCCGCCGGTGCCCCAATTATACCGAAAATAGAGGGTTTTGGATAAATCTATTAATATTTCTACCTACAGCTAAGCCTGCGATTCGGTTCCGTGTAAAATCGGTTTTGATCGGCGTGACACGCACGCAAAACGCTTCACGGTACACGCTAAGCGGTTTACGTTTCACGATGCACGCTTTAGCGCTTCACGGTTCGAACCGTGTGACCAATCAAATCACAGAGCGGTTTAACCGTGAACCGTGTGACCAATCAAATCGCAGACGGATTGTAACGAGGTTGAGATAACAGTGTCGCTATTATGCGCCACACACGCACCTTGTACATCTAACCCTGTACGGTGAGATTTATAAAAACCAGATCACGAAAACTCTAAATAAAGCGGTTCATAGCCTAGGAATTGTATTGTCCCTTGAAATAATTCTGATGGAAAGAAATTACCGGTAATAAAGTATTTTAAATTAATCAAGTATATTAAAGGGCCGCTTAAATATAAACCCTTGTGGTTCATACTCAAATAATTTAATTTTGCTTTTGAAATAGATCTGATGCGAAGAAATTAGATCTACCCGTAATAAACATTTACTTAATATTTTAAAGGGCTTACAAATAGACCCTTGTCTTGGACCGTGTTATGTGTTTTATATACTGTACTGAGTACAGTGGTGTACGCTGATCTGGGTTTTATTCACGCTCTGTGTTGAATATTTTGATGATCGGCGATAAATCAAAATTGATGGTGAGTCTATATGTTGTATTTTACAATTAAACACAGTCAAAAACTTGGATAACGGTATAAACGGTTGCTGTCATGCCGGATAATTGGAAGTTTTGATTATTGTAATTAGATTTCGCAATCGTGTGGTCAACTGGCCGGTTACACAGGCACCTGATTAGAGGTTCTTTTCTGGCCAGTATGTCAGATTTGGTCAATTTCAGCTAATAAATGGGCTATTTGTATTATTAGATTGAACTACAATCACCCAGAACACAAAATATCCCTTTTTTCTGAAAACAAAAAACAAAACCAAATTGCTCGTTGTCCTAAATAACTAGATCTACTGTAAAGATAACAAGAATACTGGTCATCATTGGTGTCGCGTCATCGTTCGTCTCGCGGTATTTGCGTTGCGCCCTCTACCGATTGTTTATGTTGTCACGTTGCTGACCTATATTTGTGGTTTGACGAAAAAAAGTTTTTTCAACAGTTATGAGCAGTTTCTTGGTGAGTATTTGTTCGTATACATCAAATATAGTGTTTTTGTTTGAAATGAAGCAAAAAACTCACCTTAAGCCCTTATTTTTGTCCTATTTTGCTTTGTTTACAAGTTCGTCTGCCCCGCCCATAGCCCCGGAAGTGTTTATATGTAGTTAGGTAACCGACCACTAAATTTTAAATCAGATAGGTAACCGGCCACTAAATTTTAAATATGGAATGAAAGTAGTGTGACCATGAAACAAAATAATTTTTAACAGTCAGTGTGATTAACAGTTGTTATTTGTTAAAATTTAGTTAACAGTTAAAGTTTTGACATGTTCACCTATCACACTTTAAATGACTTGTTATCTGATTAAACATTTAGTGTTCTAAACCTACGAGTGTTCGATTTATTCCAAGAATTTTCACATACCGCGAAACGAATGATGACGTAATCAGGACAACATGGCGGACACCAATGACAATCATATGGATGCATTCTATTGTTTTTGGATATTCCATGGTCATTTTAAGAATTAAATAACAGGAAAAGGTTGGAATAGGAGAAATAAATCAAAATTTAACAGGTAAGTTTATTTTCGTCTTTACTTCATTGTGATAACTGTTAAGTAACGCGAACCCATAGATGACCAGTAAAAAACAGATCACAAAAAATGCATAATCCCAGTAGTGCCAGTTGCACATTGATTTTGAACACAAAATCAAAACTTACCAATCAAATGTTGATTGTCGTTGATAGGTCCTTTTATTAATCTTTCCTTTGAATCCAGTAAGAAAACATGAATTTGTCAATTAGTAGAGAATATCCAAGTTAATTATCAAATTTTATGGAAGTTTTCACTCTGGATCTTTTCTATTTCCATAACCGTTAAGCCTGGTTTATTTAAAAAAAAAACGAGTTGACTGCATTAGCCAGGTACAAAAAATGTTAAAATTGGCAAAAATTTTAATGTTAGCAAAACGCCGGTAACTATGTTTTTTGTACATACTGTGTGATTTAAATAAAAATAAGGTAAATAGAATGTTGACAGTCAAAACAAGTAACCTCATTTGCATCTGTTTCTGGAATAGAGCAGATTCCGCAGACAAGAATGTTAAAACCTCAGTGTATTTTGATAATAAATTTGGATTTTCTCCGCTAATTATTGACTTATGTTTAGTTTCTTATGTCATCGGAAAGATAAGAAAGATGTTTCCACTCACAGGTCTCTAAAAAATTTGGGTCGGTAGGTCGTTTTTTTTTGTTTTTTTTTTTAAACCATCAATATATGCAAAAATGGCAACAGTTTAATTATTAATTATACAAATTAAGCTAATTGCCATCTGATGGTTATTAGTATCTAGAATGTTCACCTATGTGATAATGGCTATATCCCATAGAAAAAATGGTTACATTAACCTGTTGATTACATGTCAATGAAATCTGGGAAAATTAGTACCCTAAAAATAATAATACAATCACAGTATTCTATTAGAAATTGCTTGCAGTACTGCAAATTTGAATTGAAGTAATTTATTGAAAAGTTTCAAGTTCCTTAACCTCTCTGAAGCTCGATGCTGCTTTGTTACCAAGAATTTGCTATGTTTAAGCTCATGTTTGAACTTTTTTGAGACATAGACTGACAAGTGCATTTACACTATAAATAAAATGTAACATTAATCAAAAGTAAGGCACTTTTTGATTGGTGCAAAACACATGGGAATCCTTTGTTGATTTTGGGTATCGGGGGTTGTGGGTGGGGGCAGATTTTTTTCAGTGAAACAAATCAAAAAGAAATAGTTAATATTTGGCAGTATGTGCAAAATTTAAGTACACATTTTAATATAGTTAATTTTCCAGCAAATTTAGAGGGGAAGTATCTGTAAAATAATGTTGGGTTTTTCTTATGCAAAATGACGAAGTTAAACGCAGTGTCAGGACTTACCCTAAAACTCTATTTATGATAAAACTGAAATTAACATTTCTTATGTTTCTGTGTTGTTGTTTTTTTCAGAATATGTCACAGCTGAAAATGTCATTTAAAACACCAACAAGGATTTTGATAAAGTTTAAAACAATAATCTATTTACCGGTATGTAAACAGTTTTATAGTGTTTTAGTCATATATGCCTGATTGTTTCACTTAAATATAGATTAATTGCTTTCCTCCATATATAGGCATTTTACGGATGTGTAGCCATTAGACTGCGTGAATGTACAGGCTGATCCGGATCTGCACTGGTCACATTTTGGTCAGAAATAACTGAACAAATAAAAAAGCAAACTGTGTACATCCTGTTCAGGTGGTAAGGGTGTGTCGGCTGATCTGGATCTACACTGTTTGCCCACGCCATAAAGGTATATATATGAGGAAATGGTTAAAATAATCCTAAATATCCCATCTGATTTCTTTCAATGATTTCTTTTATATAAATTCTCCAAACTGACCAAGTAAACCTTACTTTGTAATTTGATACAGGCCATTAAAGCATCACTGGGCAAATGAATGAAATCCTGGAGATTAGGGGAAGTTCAGACTTGTTTCTTGTACTTTAAATAATCCCCCCCCCCATACAAAAAAAAACAACAAAAAAACAACAACAACAATGGATATGGAATGATATTGCCCTTTCCTGGGAGCAAACCTGCACCCAGAGGATAATATGCTGGACCATGATTAATTAAATTTACCACAAGACTCAGAAGTACATGTAGTGGTTTTCAATTTAAAGCTGTGTTACACTTATTAGTTATTCAGAATTTTTTTCAGCTTATTAATTTTAGTCATTAGGGTCTCATATTATTATTATTATTGGGGATTTAATGTGCTATTTAAATAAGTGTCCATGTGTTGTAAATAAAATTGGTCAGAATCTAAGACTTAGGGACTGAAAACAAAAATCAATGTTGTAATTTAACTGAAAATTTAAGTGTTGTAAATAAAATTGGTCAGAATCTAAGACTTAGGGACTGAAAACAAAAATCAATGTTGTAATTTAACTGAAAATTTAAGTACAACAAATATATTAAATCATGAAATAGTGTCTGATTTAAGTTCTTTAAGTGCAACTTTTCATATTTTCATAACTAAACTCGTTTTGGACTTTAACCATGTTACATAATCTAATCAGCAAGACACTGATCTTATCAGTAGATCAGCAGGGGGTGTCATAAATATCCTTTTGAAGATAAGTAGTTCACTTTGTGAGAGATTAAAGATGTGCTAATTTAGGGTAGAAGTGTTGTTTTAAGGAACTGACTTGGGGTTATTTATACTATAATTTATTTAATTTTCTTCTCAACTGTAATAAGTGCAAGTTGTGTTTTTTTCAAGCCAGAGGAAAGTTGAAAACAAATTAAAAATTATATTATTTTCTAATGATTCAATTTAATTGTAAAAAAACTTCAAAAAGCAGATATCTAAAGATAAAACATTATTTCAATAGAACAATTGATTTTTTGTAACATCCTTGTGAAAAAAGCATCATTATGGCATTATTAAATGTTACTAAAAGAGTAAAAGTAATTGTTGTGACTACTGCATCATAGATAAATAAGTGCTTAAAACATAATAAAATGCTTCACATTCATGACCTTATGCATAATTATTTAATTTTAAAAATAAACCGATAATAGGAAATAAATGTATATGATTTAACCCATTCCTCCATCTTTACGCATTTTTACGCATGAACCACCTGTATAGATCTAGATCAGCCGGCACATCTATGCAGTCTGATCAGGATCTGCACTGGTCGCATTTTGGTCAGAAATAACCTAACGTATCTTAAAGCCAACAGTGCAGATCCTGGTCAGATGGCATTGATGTGCCGGCTGATCCGGATCTGCACTGTTCACCCACGCAATAAAGGTGTGTCTATGGAGGAAAGGGTTAAACAGAATGACAGAACAGTGAATGTAAAAAGTCACATGCTTAATGGCCTAATATGTGAATTACTGGTACATGTTTAATTTTTAATTAAATACTTATGTTCGTATGGCATTTTCATCCCCAAAAGCGGCATTTAGGTCTGCCACCGTTTAAGTGGACCCCGCTTCTTATTACATAATAAAAGTTTCAAGAGTTAAGAAATTTTATAGATTTAGTCTTTATAATATTATCTATATGTTATTGGTAAAAATTTAAGCTAAGTAACTGGCAGAGTGGACCCCTGGACTGAGTGAATGTTATAGAGGTGTGTCTTTGCATGGGCATTGAGCTAATTAATTCCCCAAATCCCCGGTCAGCCTCTAATGCTGAAGTAGACCCAGTGTAGACCCCAAAGAAAAACAACAACAACAATCTCTCTCACTTCATTCCGGTCGCAGGTCCATTATAGACTTTTGCATACATGCAGAGACAATGCAGAAGTTTTTTCTTGTATGTTTCTTATTTAATAAGTGAGCAGGTCCACGACTTCCCCTTAAACTAGAAACTTCTCTCTGTACTCACAACCTAAGCTATTCCCAGCTTACCTACTCCATGGAATAAGGTTGTTATCCATATGTGAACAATGTAGATCCAGAACAACCAGCACAGCTGTGCCATCTTGTCGGGATCTACACTTCACTCTTTGATTCAATAGATAATTTCTGACTAAGAAAAGAAAAGTGTAGATCCAGATCAGATAGTGAGGATATGTTATATCTATTCATAGTACACCTTTTTATGCCCCCGCCATGAAATGGCTACGGCAATTAAGAGTTGCTCCTGTCCGTCCGTCCGATATTCTCGTGAACGCAACTTCTCCTACACTACTGGTGGGAATTTAATGAAACTTGACCACAATGCTTGGCCTGACATGTTGTTGTGCATGAAGGTGGGGTTTTGCTCTTACATGTTCCGTTCAGAAGTTATGGCCCTTTGATACTTCCATTTACATTAGTTTTAATGGGAGTGTATCTCGTGAACGCAACTCCTCCTACACTACTGGTGGGAATTTAATGAAACTTGACCACAATGCTTGGCCTGATATGTTGTTGTGCATAAAGGTGGGGTTTCGCTCTTACATGTTCCGTTCAGAAGTTATGGCCCTTTGATACTTCCATTTACATTAGTTTTAATAGGAGTATATCTCGTGAACGCAACTCCTCCTACACTACTGGTGGGAATTTAATGAAACTTGACCACAATGCTTGGCCTGATATGTTTTTGTGCATGAAGGTGGGGTTTCGCTCTTGCATGTTCCGTTCAGAAGTTATGGCCCTTTGATACTTCCATTTACATTAGTTTTAATAGGAGTGTATCTCGTTAAAGCAACTCCTCCTACACCTCTGCTGGGAATTTGATAAAACTTTACCACAATGCTTGGCCTGATATGTTGTTGTGCATAAAGGTGGGCATTTGCTCTTACATGTTCTGTTCAGAAGTTATGGCCCTTTGATACTTCCATTTACATTAGTTTTAATAGGAATATATCTTGTTTCCTTTATTTTGTGTTAAGCAAAATATGCATTTTGCCCATAACTTTAAAACTACTTGAGATACTGCCTTGAAACTTGAAATATAATTTTACCATCAAAATCTACATCAAAACCAACAAGACCCATAAGCCTGCTTCCAATATTTTTCAAATTATGCCCCTTTTTCACTTACATGTTCTGTTTTGTGTTAAGAAAAATATACACTTTGCCCTTAACTTCGTTTGGAATGGAGGGATTTCAAAATAACTTGGCACAAATGTTCACCATAACAAGGCGGTGTGTCATGACAATACCCATGCCTGTAGGTCCAAGGTCAAGGTCACTGTAACTAAAAATAGAATTTTCTTGCAAAATCTTGTCCGCTCTGTAACTTTGTTATTTCTTATTGGATTTTTGAATAACTTGGTATAATTGTTCACCATATCAAGACGGTATGTCACATACATGCCCAAGCCTTTAGGTCGAAAGTCAAGGTCACTGTTACTAAAAATAGAATTTTCTTGTCCGGGCTGTTACTTTGTTATGAATGGAGGGATTTCAAAATAACTTGGCACAAATGTTCACCATGACAGGGCGATGTGTCGCGTACCATGCCCATGCCTGTCGGTCAAAGGTCAAGGTCACGGTTACTAAAAATAGAATTCTCTTGTCCGGGCTGTTACTTTGTTATGAATGGAGGGATTTCAAAATAACTTTGCACAAATGTTCACTATGACAAGGCAGTGTGTCTGCACAATACCCAAGCCTGAAGGTCCAAGGTCAAGGTCACTGTTACTAAAAATAGAATTTTCTTGTCCGGGCTGTAACTTCATTATAAATGGAGGGACTTCAAAATAACTTTACACAAATGTTCACCATGACAGGGCGGTGTATCACGTACCATGCCCATGCCTGTAGGTCAAGGTCACTGTTACCAAAAAAAATAGAATTCTCTTGTCCGGGCTGTAACTTTGTTTGGAATAGATTGATTTCAAAATAACTTGACACAAATGTTCACCATTACAAGATGGTGTGTCCCGTACCATGCCCATGCCTGTAGGTCCAAAGTCAAGGTCACTGTTACTAAAGTAGAATTTTCTTGTCAGGATTGTAACTATGTTAGGAATAGAGTAATTTCAAAATAACATGGCAGAAATGTTCACCATGAAAGGTGGTGAGTCGTGTACCATGTCCATGCCTGTAGGTCTAAGGTCAAGGTCACTGTTACTAAAAATAGAATTTCCTTGTCCGGGCTATAACTGTTTTGAATGGAGGGTTTTCAAAATAACATGGCACAAATGTTCACCATGACAAGGCGGTGTGTTGCGTACATTACCCATGCCTGTAAGTCCAAGGTCAAGGTCACAGTTACTAAAACTTGAATTTACTTGTTCGGGCTATAACTTCTTTATGAAGGAAGGGATTTCAAAATAACTTGGCACAAATGTTCACTATGACATTGCATTGCATTACCACCAACTTCTTCACAGACTTTTCCGTAATGAGAAGACAACAGTGCCACAAATACTGGTACAAATAATTTACTTGATCATCAAGTTCATGCATATTCTTATAATTACTCGAACATCACTGTCTTTGAAATGCTATTATTCCCATCATTGCACTTTAGTGTCTGAAAACAATGCGTAGCGGGGGCATCCGTGTCCTATGGACACATTTCTAGTTTTATCATACATTATAAAGCATAGGCAAACATTTCAACTTTTGTTTCCAGCAGACAGCAAAATATAATTATATATTCATGCATCAACTTTGTCTTTTCACACTTTTTAAACACCTTACTTCTTTTTCAGGGCAACAAGAAAAAGAACTTGTAGTGTTTTATGAATGGATATGGAAACTTATATTTCGACACATCACTCCAAAAGAAATCCATTACGACTAAACATCTTGCAACTGTCTAGATGGACTGTGTTGTACAACAGATTTGATTATTATCAAAATATATAGTGAATGTCGCTATGCAGACTTATGATGTGGAAAGTATTTTGTTTGAATCTTGAAAGACATTGAAATTAACAATGCATTCTTGAAGATATTGGATAAAATTATATTAAAACTTTATGAAGTTGTCAAGAATATTTCCACAAGCCAGCAGCCAGTGGAGCCTTGTACGTCGAACAGTCTAAAGTGTTATTATTATGCAAACATCAAGGCATATTCCAGCAAGAAACTACTTAATTTAAGCTATTGATTGAAGACTCCTCTGAAGAATACTACTTCCCAAGCAGGACAGAAACCTCACAGTCTTTCATTGATACCTAGTTGCCAGCAAAAATAAAGCAAGAATTCTGTCTCAAGCAAAAATTATGTGTTTCACATGTCAGTCAGCACTTTCCTGTAATGTCTCCTCGCCAAAGCATCCAGCAGCCACAGAACTAAATAATTCAACTGTTGAGCCGGCATCCAGAGATCCAGATTTGCGAGTGAAGCAGAAAACAGCAAGTCTGCATCCAATGGCAACCAGCAGTTAATGAATCATCTTTAAAACATTTTAAAGACACTAAACTACATAGCTGATACACATAATTAATTTAACTTGAATTTATCTAATTAAATCTCATAAAGAAAACGGGGCTGCTCTTTTACTGTTTACCCGTGTATTACATAAATATTAACATCCATTATTTTGTCTCAAAATAGTTTGGGGGATCATCTAGTCATTGCCAAGAGTTGTTTAACTCTTTCCTCCATATATACGCATTTTTACGCATGTGCGACCAGTGTAGATCCAGATCAGCACATCTGTTTGCATCTTATCAGGATCTGCACTGGTCGCATTCTGGTCAGAAATAACCTAATGAATAAAAAAGCGAACAGTTTAGATCCTGATCAGACAGTACGGTTGTGCTGGCTGATCTGGATCTAAACTGTTTGCCCAAGCAATAAAGGTGTATCTGTGGAGGAAAGGGTTAACCCTATGCATTTACTTCATAGATACAACTTTGTACTATGTACTTTCAATGTTTTTTAGCTTGATTATTCAAAGAATAGGACTGTGACTCTCTAGGCAACCTGCAATGCTATAATTAGGTATTTCTGATATGATGACATGTACTTCTCTGTTGTTTTTGTGATATTAAAATATTTTTTTTCTAACTACTGTTTGTATTGTTATTTTCTATATCAAGATTGAATATGAAACAAATCTAAATCTATATGTAATCCTGATGTTTTTACATAAAAATGGGATTTAACCTTTTACTCCATAGATACGCCTTTGTTGCATGAACCAACATAGTAGATCACTATCAACGAGCACATTTGATTCGGATCAACACTGTTTGCATTTAGTTTATTTCTAATCAAGATGTGACCAGTGCAGATCCAGATCCAACCACAAATATGTGCAGGCTGATCTGGATCAACACTGCAAACTCTTTTAAGCCTGTATACCAGTATGTGAAGTAAATGGTTAAACATAGTTGTGTAATGTATAATTTACAGTAAGACTGCATGATCTGGTCTTATTTAAAAAGGTTCTTTTTTCCTTTTGCCAAAGACAAATAATGATAATGGGGATACCACGGTTAACATCATCTCACTTTGATCACTATTATTTGGTGCACCAGTGAATCTTTACAGACTTAAAGCCATAATATTTTTTAACTATTCCACTCACTTTGTCGTCTGCATTTTGCTCTAGTCAAAGACACAGATTCGCATCGCTCTTTAACTGATCTAGTAAATCTCATTTTGATATGTGGACTGGACGAGAATTACTTCACGTAACAAATCGCTATTTTCACTTGATATAAGCCACCATATTGTAGCTGATAATTACGTGTTGACTGGATTTTAATCATGTTTACATCACTTTTAATCGATCTTCATGTTATTATGTTATTTTGATATACTTCTTGAACACATTGACTAAATTATCACATCTTTTTAAGGCCCTTATGTGATCGGCATTTCAAATTTGTATGTTTGCTTTCTGCAGGCTAAGGCACTTTGAACGGTTACATGGTGCAATTTTGGTGATTTTGATTGTTATATCAATAAGTAAATAGTGAACCTGAGTTTAATGATAAAGAATATGCATCTTTCTTTAAATTAATGCAATTCAAATTTGTATTTAACATTCATTAAAAAAGCTTTAATGATAGACAAAATTGATGAAGGCTTTCGGTATCAAAAATGGCGATCTTGTGATTCAAGATAACGCAGGCCGCGTGCATAGGCGAGAAAATGCGATGATGCATATCTACTTACATATAATATAGGTCTTTGCTGTAGTAAGTGTACATTAGATTTTTAAAATGAGCACTCTAAATATTATAGTTATATAATAATAATAGACAGACGCCCATATGATCTGCTAAGGACGTCTTTAAATAAACACAAAAACACATACACACACACACACACTAGTAAGTGTAAAAAAAAAACAACCTTTTATTATATATACTGAAAAGCCAATTCAGATGCAGCAAATTTGTGCCCATCTTACATAAACCTGAACATAATTCAGGAAAGAAATAAAAACAAGGAATTAACAGATTATATCTAGTGGCCATCAGTGTAGATCCACATCAGCCTGCACATCTGTGCCATCTGTTAAGAATCCACACTGATTCATTCTTGGTCAGAAATAACCTTATGGGACGAGAAGCGACTAGTTTATATCCTATGATAAACCACAGCGATCTGCGCACCACAGATCCAGATCTGCCTGTACATTCAGGAAGTCTTATTGGTCAGTTATAAACTTATGAATGTAGACATGGCCTTGTCAAGAATAATCTTATAAATCTAGAAGCATTGAATGAAACCCCAAACAGACTCAATGATGTGTCAGTGTAGATCTAGATTAGCATGCACATCCATGCCGACTGATAAGGATCCTCGTACTGTTCTATTTATTGGTCAAAAATAACCTTTGTGACAAGAAAGCGACTAGTTTATTTCCTAGCTCATCAAGCAACACAGATGGGAGTCCACTGTAGATCCAGGTCAGCCTATGCTTTGTGCAGTCTGATCAGGATTTACACGATCCATTTATTGATTGGTCAGGAATAAAACTTTATAAATCTAGACAAATCTTGGTCAAGAATAATCTTGTGAATTTTTAAAAGCATCTAGAAAAGCCCCGATCAATCTCATTGCAGCTAGTGTAGATCCAGATCAGCATGCACATACATGCTGTCTGATAAGGATCCACATACTGCTCCATTTTATGGCTAGAAATAACGCAATGAGATGAAATGCGACTATTGTGCATACCCTAGCTGACCAAGCTGCAAGGAAGTCAAAAACATATCATAGATCCAGATCATTCTGTACTTTAGTGCTGTCTGATCAGAATTTGCACCATCCACATTTAGTCAAGAATAACCTTATTAAACTAGAGAGGGCTTGCATAGATCCTGATAAGACCGATGTGTTTGTTGTCTTGATCACTTTCAGGTCAAAATTAACCTTAATATATTGAGCGAATGGTGCAGGATGTGTCGAATCTCCGCAAAATTCATCCGATTTAAAAATGTCGGGTACCAATTAAGTTCTGTAAATTAAATCTTAATCTTCTTCTCCAGTATTAACTGATTTTCGGGGAATAGAATTTAATAATAATCATAAGGGATATAATCAACAAAATCATTTCAATCTTGAACTCTGTACGTTTCGGCCTACGACCTGTTCAAAACAAAATACAGATTGTCTTATATGCAAGTGTTATTTTCGTAGACTTGTTTCGGTTTTCATATTAGATATGACAAATAAACAGTAGACATTCATTGAGAAATAGCAGTTGTTTGGATGTATTCGAGAAATGGCCATTATTCAGTTTTGTTTTGATGAATTAACGCTTCACGGTGCGCATGCGTATTGAGATCTCACGGTTTCACGGTGCGCATGCGCAATGACATGAGCGGTTTCACGGTGCGCATGCGCTGTAGTATCACGGTTCACGGTCCACGGTCCACGCTTCACGTTACACGCTGCGCGAGCGTTATCGTTCGTCGCAAGGTTTCTCACGCAAAATCGGGGAACCGAATCGCAGGCTTAGCTGTATTTGAAAGTATTTTTGGAAGAGTATTGAAGAAATGAATATAATATATCGCTTGATACATTAGATATCAAAGCAAACACTCTTTATAGACTGCGGAAAAGCTGGATCTGTGCTCTACGTCTGTGTATCGTCAACTAGTTTCATCGAGATTTCGGCTACAATCGCCGATATTTAAAAAGTAAACACTACAATGCATAGTTTAGACATTCTAATGTTCCGTGCACAACCTTTTTTGTACAATATACCTTATATCTGTAACATTTGCGTCTGGAATCTTCGACATATGCTCTCGATCCATTGTTATTAGCAAATAATAGCCGTTGCCGAAGCAAAGAAACAGCCGATATAGCGAATTTCGCAAAGAAACAGCCGATATGGATAGGCACCGTGAGTTAGTAGCCCTTAATAAAGTTTGGCAGAAAACAGCATAATATTTATTTAATGTGAAAGTTTGAAATAAAATCATCTTATATCTCTCTACACTTTAGTTGACGTTGAGATGGACAGTCAGGCCAACAGAGAGGAAGAGTGATATTATCAACTAAAAGCCTGGATTTGTTTTGCAATCTGGGCAACAATTTGTTGTCTTTGAAGCCTGTCTACTGTCAAGATGAAAGAGTAAACTGACTTGTAAAACATACCAATCAGGGGCACTGTGTTTACAAGCCACACTGGGGGCTTGCTGTAAGAATTATGCGATGTGGTCCCACATCTAAACACTGCATCGCTTCCTACAGGTACTGCTTTGCTCCTGGGCTCTTGATTCAGGATAAACTCTGGTGGAGCTGTAAAATATAAATACAATTTATGTGAATGAATTACAGACATGTCAAGGGTATTCATTTAATGATTTGACTGCGATTTTATCAACCAGCACCTGTCCATTTATTTTTCTCAGTGTTGCAGTTTTTCATATAGTTAAAATTTATTGAGTATTTCAGAGTTATATTTAAATGACTATATGGGTGTTAAGTTAAACACTTGTGTCGCCCTCAAGTATTTCATCGGAATAAAAATGCAAGTACAAAAAGGGGTATAACTCCATCATCAGCTTAAAACAAGTTGGCATAATCACAAGCATGTTGTCATGAGCAATAATATTTGAAAGTTTGATAAAAAAAAACGATATAATATGCGTATCAGGAATGGCCACATCAAGCAGATACAGCCTCCCCACACAGCCAAAAAGTAGAGAGGAAACGAGAGCATGGTATTATTGTTATATATTATTTAAAATGGGTTATATAAATTTATTGTCAGAGTTGAAAATGTAACATTAAAATTCATTCATGAAACAGTACAGCCTGTACGGAAAAAGCTCATATCGGGTACAATGTGTAGGGCCTCATATTTTATTTATAAATCAAGTTCCTTTTTTTAATGAATTCATGGAAAACCCTGAAAAGTCATGTTGTAGTTCATTTTTACATATTTTAATGTAACATTATTAATATTCAGCGATATTTATTTTGTCTTCATGGAAAAAAATGCAACATGCTAAATGGGATGCTGTTATATGAGGTACGCCACGGGAAAAGGTACCTTCGGGCAGTTGACGTCAATACTGGAAACGACGTCATAAAGTTGAGCAGACGACATTAATTATTATGCAATTCGCGGTAAAAATACCATTTTATTGTCAAAATGTGTAACAAAATCACTGTTTTGTTATGAGAAAATAATAGAAATTTAATAGTTCTTTCTAAATATAGTAACAACAAAAATTACACAAAAATGACCGACGGTACCATTTCCCGTGGCGTGCCTCATATGAGATATGCAGAAAAGAGTGTATGTAGAAACAAATTATTTCACAAATAAGTTGTTTGTTCATTTATTTTTCACACGAGGTGGCTTACTCTGCTCTTCATACTTGTATTTTTGTACAATTTCATTCTGAAAAGTGGCTGAATATTTACATACCCCTCCACTCGCAAATACTAAATGATCCTAGATGTACTTACCAGTGACATAAAATCAAACATTGAATAAAACTAAACAAGAGACCTTCGAAGATAAGATGCTCCCCGAATGGGTACTTTGTCACAAAAACAGTTAGTTGTATAATTATTGAGGTGAGTTTTGAAAATAACGTGCTATGAAATCAGATAATTTTAAAATCCAAAATATTTTTATAAATAACAAAGTTATGGACCGGATATGATTAAGGTTCAAGGTCATGCTGTGACCTTGACCTTCAAGGAAGCAACCCAAATGTTGTGTGATACATGGCCTCGATATGGTAATCCTTTCTGTGAAATAATTTTTAATTCCATCTATAAACAACAGAATTATAGACAGGAAACAAAATTGCTTCAAGGTCATGATGTCACCTTGACCTTCAAGGTAGCAACCAAAAAGTTGCGCGACACATTGCCTCATTTTGGTGATCATTTCTGTGAAATAATTTTAAAATCTGAGTTCAAGTGGCATGCTGCGACCTTTACCTTTAAGGTTGCGACCCAAAAGGTTTGTGCAAAACGTCGTCTCATTATGGTGATCATTTCTGTAAAATAATATTTAAATCCGACTTCAAATAAAAAAGTTATGGGCCAGACACCATTTTGGTGCAAGGTCATGCTGTGACCTTGATCGTCATGATAGACACTCAAATGTTGAGCTCGACACGTCGTCTCATTATGGTGATCATTTCTGTGAAATAATTTTAAAAATCTGACTTCAAATAAAAAAGTTATGGGCCAGACACGATTTTGGTGCAATGTCATGCTGTGACCTTGACCTTAAAGGTAGCGACCCAAATGTTGCACGCGACACGTCTCATTATTATAATTTTAAAATCCGACTTCAAATAAAAAAGTTATAGGCCGAACACGATTTTGGTGCAAGTCATGGTGTGACCTTGACCTTCAAGGTAGCGACCTAAATGTTGCGTTACATGTCGTCTCATTATGGTGATCACTTCTGTGAATTAATTTTAAAATCCGACTTCAAATAAAAAAGTTATGGGCCGGACACGGATGGACAACCCAGCGACTATATGCTCCCCTGAATTTCTTCGGGGAGCATAAAAAGTTTAAATACTTTCTTATGTCATAGGTACCCATGATCAAACATGCAAATTATTATTGAAATTCGTCATCAAGTAAAAGAGAAATAAAATAAAAACTGCAAAAAAAGACCAAAACAAGCTGTTTTTTGTGAAAAATGCATCTCCCCCCTGCGCCCTATTGAAGGAAGGCCAAGGAAGAGATATCACCTTTTTGAAACAGAAGCCTGTGTCATTTATTATGGTATAAAGAACATGCACATATATATATATTCACTCTATGGGCCCCTGTGATGTTGAATTCTGGCCTACATACCCCAAAATCAACAGGGTTCTTCAAGTCTATAACAGCAACCATCCTTTGAAGTTTGAAGGCTCTAGGTAAAATAGAACTCCAGTTAGTGAGAAGAAACCATTCTCACTCATCGGGCACCTGTGACCTTGACCTTTGACCTACTGAACACAAAATCAATAGGAGTCCTCAACTCAAGGACATCCATCGTATGAAGTTGGAAGGCTCTGGATGAAATAGAACTCCTGTTATAGAGTGGAAACGGTTTTCGCTCTTCGGGCCCCTGTGACCTTGATCTTTGACCTACTGACCCCAAAATCAATAGGGTTCTTCTACTCAGTAAGGGCTATTACCCCATTTAGTTTGAAAGCTCTGGGTCAAGCGGTACTACAGTTATTGACCGGATATGGTTTTCACTCTTCTGGGCCCCTGTGACCTTGACCTTTGACCTACTGACCCCAAAATCAATAGGAGTCCTCTACTCAATAAGGAAATCTTTCGTATGAAGTTTGAAGGCTCTGGGTAAAATAGAACTGTTACTGAGCGGAAACGGTTTTCACTCTTCAGGCCCCTGTGACCTTGACCTTTGGCCTACTTACCCACAAAACTATAGGGTTTTTCTACTCAATAAAGGCTATCACCCTATGAAGTTTGAAGGCTCTGGATGAAATAGAACTCCGGTTATCGAGTGGAAACGGTTTTCATTCTTCGGGCCCTTGTGACCTTGACCTTTGACCTACTGACCACAAAATCATCTACTCAATAAGGGCCATCACCCTGTGAAGTTTGAATGCTTTGGGTCAAACGGTTCTCGAGTTATTGAGCGGAAAAAAAGTGTGACAGATGGACATGGCAAAAACAATATATATAGGGGGGGGGACATAATTACTTACTCAGCTAGTATAGTCTTCCAAACTCAAAATGTGGTTGGGATGGGAAAGGATATGAAAGAAAAGACCTTTCTTTTGATTTGAACTGGAAAATGCTGCATGATTGTTCTTGGAGGATTTTTTTTTAAACTTTAAGTACCTAACTACAACTTTAAGGTGCACAGCCCAATCACTTTTGGCAACTACGTAAAACTTTAAGGTGCACAGCCCCCTCACTTTGGGTACCTACCTAAAACTTTAAGATGCACAGCCCCCGCACTTTGGGTACACACCTAAAACTTTAAGGTGCACAGCCCAAGACTTTGGGTACCTATCTAAAACTTTTAAGGTGCACAGCCTTCCTCACTTTAGGTACCTACCTTAAAATTTAAGGTGCACTGCTCCCTCACTTTTGATACCTACCTTAAACTAAGGTGCACAGCCCCCTCACTTTTGGTATCTACCTAAAACTTTAAGGTGCACAGCCCCTTCACTTTGGGTACCTACCTAAAACTTAAATGTGCACAGCCCCCTCACTTTGGGTACCTACCTAAAACAAAAATGTGCACAGCCCCCTCACTTTTGGTATCTACCTAAAACTTTAAGGTTCACAGCCCCTCACTTTGGGTACCCACCTAAAACTTTAATTCGAACAGCCCCTCACTTTTGGTACCTACCTAAAACTTTAATGTGCACAGCCCCTCACTTTGGGTACCCACCTAAAACTTTAAGGTGCACAGCCCCCTCACTTTGGGTACCTTTCTAAAACTTCAAGGTGCACATCCCCCTCACTTTGGGTACCTACCTAAAACTTTAAGGTGCACAGTCCCTCTCTTTGGGTACCTACCTAAAACTTCAAGGTGCACAGCCACCTCACTTTGGGTACCTACCTACAACTTTAAGATTCAGCTTTTCCCACACTGGGGGAAAGTCTCCCAGTTTAGCCTCACACAGGTACTCTCCTTCCTGAGTCTTGGTGCCAGTTGGTATTTGTACATTGGGAATTACGAGAGTTGAATTCTCTCCAACTTTATTCCCTCCAAAGTACCAGCTTACAGTAAATGTCTGCCTGTAAGGAAAAAGCAACAGTTCATTGATTTAAGAATGCGAAAGAGACAGTCATCTGATATAAAACCATGACAAGAGTTATTGCAATGAAATATTGAGTTATTGAAGATCACTTATACATTGAGGCAGTTTAATGTATATAATTATACCATCCCCCCCATTGATGCATCTGCTTGTCTGAAGTTCAAGTTGTCTGCTCTTACAGAACAAGACTTCATTAGCACAGCCATGTGCACTTAAAATATCAATCTTAAAATGACTGGTTGGAGGTACCTTACAAGTTGACTATAACACTCTTTCGATTGCCAAGTTAACCACTTCTATTTTCAAAAAAATAATAAATCAGACTATTCTAGACAGGTAATATATCAAACTTACCCAATACTGGAATAGTAACTGAAAATACAGGTCAGTTCCGCACTGCTACCAGCAAAGACCTCCACAGGATCTTTATTTTTGAATTTCAGCTCTGGCGCCCGGTCATTTGCAGCACCTGTAATATACAATACCTCAATGTGAACATCTCTAGAGTTAATCCTGCAAAAATGTATGAAATTAAGCAACATATTTATTGCTCATGAACAAAAAATAAGTACTTGAGTCTTGAAAATGCTAATTCCTTTTTTTTTTTTGGGGGGGGGGGGGGGGGGGATCGGGTCCCTTGGCTTAATGGATTAGGAAAATGTACCGGTTTACTTTATTTGTGAAATCCTAATTTCCTACAAATTAAAAAAAAAACCTTAAAATGACTGACAAAAAAATTCAAAGTATTGAAAGTGAAAAAAACTAGTGAAGCAGGCTTGCTTCTTGCTTTCCTTCATGCAGTACCATATTTAAGGGTATGTTATATGCAGACAAGAGGGCCAATTGGAATTAAATTGCTCACCTGATTCTAAGATACAAGAAATGTATGTAGAACAGAACACATTGAAGTACAGTACAGTACAGTTCAGTATGGCATTGTACGGTACAGTATAGTACAGTACTGTACAGTTCAAGCATTCCAAATATGGGACTTGACTTTAAGTGCATAAATAATTTAAACAGGATCCATAAATTTCTCAACACCATATCAGAAATGCAAACACTGCCCAGTGCAATTGTTTAATTTGAACCCCAATTCTGTATCAGTTTTTTTGTCAATACATCAAGCAAAGCAAACTCAAGTTGTTACGTGAAACTGAATTTCTATAATTTAGTTATAGTGACCTTGACCTTGATCACAGACATCTAGGCAGCAATCCAAATTTGTATCTGATTCAAAGCTTTCCAGACACCAAGTTTTGTGTCAGTAGATTACAGCTTACTCAAGTAATTACGTAGAACCTGAATTTCTAATTTTACCAACAGTGACTTTGACATCAAAGACATCTGTGTAGCAGTCCTGAGTTAAAATCCTTGATCTAAGCAAACCATACACAAATTTTGCAGTCAATAGGTCACAGCAAGCTAAAGTTATTGAGTGGAAACTGAATTTCTATTTTTAGCAACAGTAACCTTGACCTTGATCAGAGACACCTGGGTATCAATCCCAAGCTGCCTCTTGATATAAGTTACTCATATTCCAAGTTTAAAGTCAATAAGCCAAAGCAAACTCAAGTTATTAAGCACAAACTGAATTTCTATTTTTAGCAACAGTGACCTTGACCTTGATCACAGACACCTGGGTAGCAACCCCAAGCTGCATCTTAATATAAGCTACCAATACACCAATTTTGATATTGGCCAAAGAAAACTCAAGTTATTAAGCAGAAACTGAATTTCTATTTTAAGCAACAGTGACCTTGACCTTAATCACAGACACCTTGGTAGCAATACCAAGTTGCCTCTTGATATAACAAGCTATCTGTACACTAAGTTTTAGCAACAGGGACCTTGACCTTGATCACAGACACCTAGGTAGCGATCACAAGCTGCATTTTGATATAAGCTAAACTCAAGTAATTGAGCAGATACTGAATTTCTTTTTTATAGCAGCAGTGACCGTGACCTTGACCCTGTGGTCATGATTTGAACAAATTTTGTTGACATTAGTGCCAGGATGCTTCAGGACAAAATTGGTTAAAATCCATCCAGTGTTTTCAGAAGAGATGTTTTTCAAAGGAAATTGTTGACGCATGCCGGACAAATAATTTGACCTAGTGACCTAGATTTCAAGGTCACATGACCCAGTTTCAAACTTGACCTAGATATCAATGAGATAAACATTCTGACAAAGTTTCAGAAAGATCGGACCAAAATTAAGACCTCTACAGTGCAGACAAGCTTTTTCTTTAAATTGACCTACTGACCTAGTTTTAAGGGTCACATGACCCAGGTACGAACTTGATATAGATATCATTAAGATAAACATTCTGACCAAGTTTAAAGAAGATCACACCAAAATTGAGACTGCTAGAGTGCGGACAAGATTTTTCTATAATTTGACCTAGTGTCCAAGATTTCAAGGTCACATGACCCAGTTTCGAACTTGATCTAGATATCAATGAGATAAACATTCTGACCAAGTTTGAAGAAGATCGGATAAAAATTATGACCGCTAGAGTGCGGACAACAATTGTGAACGGACGATGGACAACGGACGGACGGACGACGGACGAAGGGTGATCACAAAAGCTCACCCTGTCACTATGTGACAGGTGAGCTAAAAATAAAGCTGCTATTGTGGAGAAATGGTCAAAATAGCTTACTTTGGCTCTTTCGAGGGCCATAACTCAGGAACTTATTATGGAATGTAGCTGGTTCATAATAGGAACCTAAGTCTTATAGTAACTCAAATATTGTACAATTCTAATTAAATTCAATTAAGAAATGATTATTATTTTGGTGCGGATCATGCAGATTGAACGTGCACGCGAGAGCTGGCAAATCCATAAAGCGCGCTAGCGCTTTATGGTAACTTTGCCAGCTCTCGCGTGCACGTCCAATCTGCATGAACCGCACCAAAATAAGAATCATTACTTATATTTACATTTTATTCATTTTTTTCTTTATATAAACTTAAGTCTAACGCTTTCAAAAATTAGTATTAAGTGAAAAGGGGGAGTAATGCGTGGGAGTTTTCAATAGTAACAGCCATGACGTTACTGACGTCATTACGGGTCATGCGGTTCATGCAAAATGAACCGAATTTTTTTAAACGAAGAAATCAATAGTAATGTAAATATATAAAAAATGAAGCTGATATTGTGCTGACCAAGTTTAAAGAAGATCGCACCAAAATCAACACCGCTAGAGGGCAGACAAGATTTTTCTATAATTTGACGTTGTGACCTAGTTTTCAAGGTCACATGACCCAGCTACTAACTTGACCTAGATATCATTGAGATAAACATTCTGACCAAGTTTGAAGAAGATCGGATAAAAATTAAGACCACTAGGGTTAGTATTTAGGGTTAGGGTTAGATAAAGACCTTAGGGTTAGGGTTAAAGACCTTAGGGTTAGGGTTAGGGTTAAGTGAAAAAGCCCATAACTGGAACAAAAAAAAGCAGTTTTGAAGATAAAGCATGGACAATATTTTAATATAGAAGTTAGGGTTTGGGTTAATTAAGACCTTAGGGTTAGGGTTAGGGTTAAAGACGTTAGGGTTAGGGTGAGGTTTAGGGTTAGGTGAAAAGGCCCATAACTCGGCCAAAATTAATCCAACCAGAAATTCCTTATGCTATGCACAACTAGGTTTGGTGACAAACACTCCTGTAAAGTTTCAATAAAATCCGTCAAGCGGTTTCGGAGAAGAAGCGAGGACAAGATTATTTCGGACAGACGGACAGACGGTGGACGGACAGTGCGATTACTATATGCTTCCCTTCGGGGGCATAAAAATTCTAATCTTGTTTTATTGAGCAAACTTGACAATAAACTTTTGTTATGTACGTCCCCAATGGTACCCTAATAATTGCACATCTTTAGTTTCTTAAACTCAAATGGTATAATGAAGAAGTCAAAGTCACGATAACTCGAAGTTCTTGATAATTCGAAGTAAATCGTCGGTCCCTTGGGACTTCGAGTTATCGCAATTCGACTGTATTTAAGGACTGAATCGATATTTGATTGTTTTCATTTAGTTATGCAAATTAGTTGGGCTGTTGTGTGAAGCCCAATCAATTATTAATTCAATCCTTATATTTAACCACATTAATACTCTTTTTCATACAGAAATTTTTAGTATTCATTATATTACGCCTTTTTCAAATGGCTGTTGGAACCACCATTGACGTCAAAGTGAATGATGGCAGGCTTTTTCCCATCAACTTGTGGCAAAATATGCATGCTCTGCGACGTCAGATGTCAAAACATTGTGCAACGTCCAATAAATTCCGAACAGTTCTACTTCAGCTTCACCTTTCAAATTATTATCACATTGTTTGCCATCAAAAATAATGATTCGTAATATGAATATGACTTCATCGTTGAGGACAAAGTTGAAGTGTAAATATTTTGCAATTATTGCAATGTTCTGTTTTTTTGTGCTAGATAAACTGCGCTATATCTAACTCTCAGAAATAAACCACAGAATATCTAATCTCATGTAAATAATAGAAGTGTGTGAATTAATGCCCCTTTTGCTGACATTTAAATGATACCATAGTATTGCCAGTTACAAATCTGCCTTGTTCGGGCTTGATACATGCTTCAGAAGTGTGATTAGAAAATCTAGCTTCGCTGGTTAACAACATTTTACCTTGTTTTACAGTCAGCCTCATAGTATTTGTGTTTGTAACCTCCACTAACATTACTTCGTTTTTTGTGGCGCAGGCATAGGAAAAGTCGTTATCATCCATCTCCGTCCACAGGAAGTGCAGGTTACCTAGAAGAGAACAATCAGGGGTTTTTCTGCCTGTTTTGGCAAAAAGGAGTGTGTACATTTTGGGAATTTTTTATAGACAAAAATGCCCATTTTGGGAATTTTCTCATTGATAAAATGGTCTATTTTGGGAAATTATGTATACACTTATTTAGCTTAAATCAGTCTATTATTACAATACCAATATACTTTTACCAGCTTTTTGGTCTTTATTCAAACAAACAATGCAAAACTGGTAAGTTTTTAGCCAACTGTTATAAGAAAATAATTTTCTCATTTAAATTATTCATTATATGAAATTGAAATTCTTTATACAAGAGGGCCAACTGGCCCTAAATCGCTCACCTGTCAAACTTGACCTAGATATCATTGAGATAAACATTCTGACCAAGTTTGAACAAGATCGGACCAAAATTAAGACCACTAGAGTGCAGACAAGATTTTTATATAATTTGACCTAGTGACCTAGATTTCAAGGTCACATGACCAAGTTTCAACTTGACCTAGATATCATCGAGATATACTTTGTGACCCAGTTTGAAGAACATCCAACCAAAATTAAGACCTCTAGAGTGCAGACAAGTTTTTTCTTTAATTTGACCTACTGATCTAGTTTTAAGGGTCACATGACCCAGTTACGAACTTGTCCTAGATATCGTTGAGATAAACATTCTGACCAAGTTTAAAGAAGATCGCACCAAAATGAAGACCGCTAGAGTGCGGACAAGTTTTTTCTATAATTCAACCTTGTGATCTTGATTTCAAGGTCAGATGACCAAGTTTCAAACTTGACCTAAATATCATTGAGATAAACATTCTGACCAAGTTTGAAGAAGATCGGATAAAAATTATGACCGCTAGAGTGCGGACAACAATTGTGAAAGGACGACAGACGAAGGGTGATCACAAAAGCTCACCCTGTCACTATGTGACAGGTTAGCTAAAAATCAATAGGGGTCATGTACTTGTGATGACTCTCCTACCTACCAAATCTGAGGACTGTAGGTCAAATCATTTTCTAGTTAATGATCAGACAAGGTTGGTTACGTACAGACGGATTGACAAACCGACATGTGCAAAGCCATATACACCCGCTTCTTTGAAAGGAGGCATAAGAATAGTAGCAGCTTTATAGGTCTTGGTAGTTGTGGTAAAGATTATGATAATGACTACATATTCTAAGTTTAAAGTTGATTTCTCATGTAGTTTCAAAGTAATGGACCGCGATAATTTTTTGGTTAATGCAAAAGCTAAGTGCAAAAGGGGCATAACTTAAAGAAATATTTTATGAAAAATAATGGGTCTTGTTATAATGATTTAGATACAGATGATTAATGTATATTCCAAAAGGCATAACTCAAAGTATTTGTAGAAGAGTTTTGACCGAATAAAATACAGTTACTCATCTAACTTTCCTCATGCCTAATCCCCCACATACCATTGACCGTCAGCTTAAATTACAGGTACTTTTAAGCTTTTTTCGCCAAGGAAGCAAACAGTGCATGCACTGATGTTCAAGCTGATCTGGATCTACTCCAGTCACCCATGTGATAAATGGCATACATACAGATTGAAGTGTTTAAAGCAAAATTATCAAGCTTTTTATCCATACCTTCAGGATCGATAATCATTCTTTGTCCGAGCTCCACAGGCTCTGCTTCCAATTTACCATTCACCTGTGTGAATACATGCCATATTTATATCTATGTTATTTACATGATTCCTCTGGTTTGCAAAAAAATGTCCAAATTGACTGAACGGCCAAATTGACTTTTGGGTTATTTAAAAAAAATTAGATTTATGTACATAACCATATTGAAATTTTTACATCCTATCATTTTTTTCAATTGGCAAAAGTTACAGTGTTACTTTCTGTGCAAACTTCTGTAATACTTTGTTTTTCTTATATTTTGTATTGATAGATACTGGTCACGGATTAGGACTTTCATACGCATATCATCAACAAACACCATTTGTATTATCACCAAAGACATATATAAATGTAACAAGAGGACCCTGAGGGTCCTGTGTTGCTCACCTGAGCCTTCAGTAAACCCGTACAATGAGGACTAGATATTGGCCTTCGGCGCAGTATGAATTTTAAGAGACCACTAGTTAATGGTAAGAACACTGTAGACATTGTGGTTGCAGACAAAAAGCTTTTTTAAAATTTTTATTCTAAAAATCTATTTTAGGTCCTGTGATGTAATAGTGCAATGGACTGGAACTGTTTGAACTACCTTGATACAGGATGACCCGAGGATCATTCCTGTAAAGTTTGATGTTAATATGTCAAATGGTTTTTGTGCAGATGTTGTTTTAAGAAAAAGTTGATAACCTGTAACTGTGACCTTGACAACTGTATGCCCGCCTTCGGGGGCATAAAAAAATAATTACCAGTTTCCCTCTTTGCCAGCTAAATTTCCACTGTGGTACACTGATTGGAAAATCCTTACACTCCAACTTGAGATAGTTATATCTGAAGACCTCAACTGGTTCTACTGTTGGCCCACCTCCAGGGAAAGGATCTGCACCTGTAAGCACAAAAGTATTCAATTGTAAGAGTGCACTCAATGACGATTACATGGTGTCCTAGCACCTTGTATATTAATATAATAATGAATTGAGATATACCATTGAGGAGCATGTGATAGATCAATGATAACTGCATTTGCATAAAAATCTAGATGATGGTTCTCTAAAGCTGAATTACGTGATTTTTGCCAATTTATTTATTACTTTCTGTACTTTTTTCGACTTCTGCCAGATTATCATTGCTAGTGGTTGTAAATCTGTTCCATTCATTTCTAAAAAATCTGTGAGCTAATGCTCACTAGTGATACCCCCGCTGTGAGAAATATGACTTTCATAATGTTATTTGCATTGTTCAATAACTTAGATGCCAATTGGTTTATGTAAAGCACCTATTTAGTGATAAAGATACCCATTGGGTTGTGTAGCACCTATTTAGTGATAAAGATACCCATTGGATTGTGTAGCTCACCTGTATAGTAAAAAAAACCTAACAATAGTTGATAACTAGAATGTTGTGTTCCGCAGAACACATGTGTCGCCTGCGTGGAAAAAGTTGAAATGTGGGCCTATGTTTAATCATATATAATAAATATATTTTATTTAAGTTGAATTCAATACTACACAACAGAACAAATGCGTCATCTAAATTGCATTTAAAAGGGTAATAACTATAATAATGGTTAAACCCAAGTTATCATCTTTAAAAATTGGTTTGTGCACGCAGATGAGTTTTTCAAAGTATTAAG
The DNA here is from genome assembly GCA_038501625.1 of Corbicula japonica. Lineage (NCBI taxonomy): Eukaryota > Metazoa > Mollusca > Bivalvia > Venerida > Cyrenidae > Corbicula > Corbicula japonica. The sequence goes on along the minus strand of JAZAYU010000044.1, from coordinate 564,029 downwards.
TGAATTGAACAAGTACTTTCAATTTTACAGGCAACACTAAGTTTCATGTTAACTTGCATTTGAAAGGGACATAACTCACAAAATATACAATTTGGAGTTATAATTTTTGTAGTTGTTGATGGCACTGTTCATGTTGATGATACAATCCAAGTATTCAATGAATACGGCAAGTACTTTCAAATTATACACAACATTAAGTTTCATGTGAAATTTGCATTTGAAAAAAAAAAGTCAAACAGGAGTTATGATTCTTGTTGTAACCGATGTTGTTGTTGATGTTCATGAAGATGATATATTCGAAGAGTGAATAGGACAAGTACTTTAAAAGTTATAAGCAACATTAAGTTTCATGTTAAAGTTGTATATTAAAGGGATACAACTCATACAATAGTCCAGCAGGAGTTATCATTCTTGTTCTTCATAATGACGCTGTTCATGAAGATGATTTATTTCGAATATCAAGTGAATTTTCAAAGTTAAAGTCAACATTAAGTTTCATGTTAAAGTTGCATTTGAAAGGGACATAACTCAAAATATAATCAAACAGGAGTTATGATTCTTTTTGTTACCAATGTTGTTGATCATGCTGATAATGTATTCCAAGTATGAAGTGAATAAGACAAGTACTTTCAAAGTTATAGGCAACATTAAGTTTCATGTTAAAGTTGCATTTGAAAGTGGCATAACTCCAAAATATTGAAACTGGAGTTATCATTTTTGTCATCACAGATGGCATTGTTCATGCTGATGATATATTCCAAGTACGAAGTGAATAGGACAAGTACTTTCAAAGTTATAGGCAACATTAAGTTTCAGATTAAAGTTGCATTTGAAAGGGGCATAACTCAAAAAATATAGAAACTGGAGTTATCATTCTTGTCGTCACAGATGGCATTGTTCATGCTGATGATATATTCCAAGTATGAAGTGAATAGGACAAGTACTTTCAAAGATATAGGCAACATTATGTTTCAGATTAAAGTTGCATTTGAAAGGGGCATAACTCAAAAAATATTGAAACTGGAGTCATCATTCTTGTCGTCATAGATGGCATTGTTCATGCTGATGATATATTCCAAGTATGAAGTGAATAGGACAAGTACTTTCAAAGTTATAGGCAACATTAAGTTTCAGATTAAAGTTGGGGCACTGCCGCCGACGGAAATAGCATCCCTATGTGTCTTCCTGCTATCGCAGGCGACACAAAAAGGAAGTAGATGAGCAAGGAGCAGAAAATTGCTTAACACCATATGGGACTATAGGAAAAAGCAATATACAACATCAGGCTGCTGCATGTTATAGTTCCTTAGAAAACTGTGACAGAAATTGTGCATGTTTGTTATATATTTGTAAACATCTAAGTATTCAGAAAACAGGAAGTAAAAGATGTAGGAGCATAAAATCGCTTTACACCATATGTGACTACAGGATAAAGCATTATGCAAAATACCATGCTGTTGCATGTTGTAGTTGCTTAGAAAACTGTGACAGAAATTGTGCATGTTTGTCATCTAAGTGAAAAATTCTAAGTATTGGTAAACAGGAACTAGAAGAGCTAGGAGCATAAAATCGCTTTACACCATCTGGGACTCGAGGATAAAGCATTATGCAAAATATCAGGCTGCTACACATGTTGTGGTTGCTTAGAAAACTGCTATGGAAATTGTGCATGTTTGTCATCTATGTGAAAAAAATCTAAGTATTCGGTAAACAGGAAGTAGAAGAGCTAGGAGCTTAAAATACACTGTCATGTAACAGATGCCCTGTACCAAATAGTGGGTACCCTATGGCAGTCCGCAAGATGGCGACCAGTTAAGAAACGAAAAGGTACGTGCTATTTTGTTTCCGAATGGTATACATATTGTAAGGTATAGACTGGTAAACTTAGATCATATAATGAAAAGGATTGTTGCTTGATAAAATGATTGCTTGCTTTATTGCCGATGTGTCCATTTGACCCTGTAATTGATAAAAATAAATGACCTTATTGGCTATTTCAAATTTGAAGCGAGAGCGATGACTGATTTCGGCTTTTTATTCTATGACAACTTTGTTGTTCTCGTAATATGTGATATCCCTTTGAAGCGCCTCTTATTGCCTATCTTGTGGTATAACTATTAAACTGAACAATTATTTTGTTTTTAAGAAAATGCGATTCAAACAAATTATTGTTGGTACCCTGTACCGACTCTCGGATTATAAGAGGGTACCTTGTATAGCCGTTGGATTTGTGTCGAAAAAGGTACCCTGTATGGTCTACTTTTCCATGAAAACAGCTACCCTGTAGAACTATGTATTACTGTTTTAAAGTATAATTGTAGTCAGAACAAAATAAATATAATATGAATTATAATTGAATTCCTATAAAATCTGTAACGTTAATGTTTTAATATACTTACCTTATCCACACAAGGTGGTCCGTTGTTATTTTGTTCGATTAATAAGTTAAATCAAACGCCCCCTTATAGCATCTTAGTAATACAGATGCAACAATAAAATTCCACAGGAAATTTAACTTTTATATGATCCAAGATTACCAGTCTATGCCTTACAATATGTATACCAATCGGAAACAAAATAGCACATACCTTTTCGTTTCTTAACTGGTCGCCATCTTGCGGAAAGCCACAGGGTACCCACTATTTGGTACAGGGCAGCTGTTACACGACAGTGAAATAGCTATACACCATATGGGACTATAGGATAAAGCATTATGCAAAACATCAGGCTGCTACATGTTGTAGTTGCTTAGAAAACTGCGACGGAAATAATGTGCATGTATGTCAATTATGTGTAAAATCTAAGTATTCGGTACACAGGAAGTAGATGAGGAAGGAGCATAAAATCCCTTTACACCATTTGGGACTATAGGATAAAGCATTATGCAAAATACCATGCTGCTGCATGTTGTAGTTGCTTAGAAAACTGCGACGGATATTGTGCAAGTATGTCAATAATTTGTGTAAAATGTAAGTATTCGGTAAACAGGAAGTAGATGAGCAAGAAGCTTAAAATTGCTTTACACCATTTAGGACTATAGGATAAAACAATATGCAAAATATCAAGCTGCTGAATGTTATAGTTGCTTAGAAAACTGCGACAGAAAATAAAAATGCCCATTGGTTGATGTAATGCACCTATATAGTAACAAATATAAAAATATGCGACAAACAGGAAGTAGATGAGCAAGGAGCATAAAATCGCTTTACACCACATTGGACTATAGGATGAAGCAATATGAAAAGTATCAGGCTCCTGCCTGTTAGAGTTGCCAAGAAAATGGTGACGGAAATTTTGTTACGGACGGACGCACGGACACACGGACAAGGGTAAAACAGTATACTCCGCCCTTCTTCAAAGCGGGGGTATAATAAGTATTCTTCTTTAAATATGCAAATCCAAACAAAGCACTGTGAGTACCAACAAGCAAAGGCCTTACTCACCACCTTTACACATTTTAATTCATGAGTACATAATAAAACAATTGTAATAGAATTAAATGAGCCTACTATTATTTGGGGCCCTAATCATATCTTTTGTGTCGATACTTTAAACTTTAAGTTAACATGATTTTGTTGTTTTTGCTCAGTTGTTGGCATGATGACCATTGTGTTAATATGCTGTTGTTTTATGACATGTTTCATGACATTAATATTCTGTTTTTAATGCCAGTAGTATTCTCCCTTTGTACCACCTCTTTTCCTATAAAACAGTGCCATAAAAACCAGGTAAGAAACTACTTACGTGTTGCTTGAATGTTGAGAAATGGTGTCATAGCTTTGCCGTAGTCATTGAATGCTATGCACTGGTAATCGCCTGTATGAAGAGGCCCAAATAATGAGCCAGTTGTCAAAACACCCGAATTCTCGTTATATGTGACTGTCCGTACATCATTAACTACCTTTGTTCCATTAACTGTCCAGTAGTACCTATAGAAACCAAAAAGTGAATATATTCTCAATTGAGAAAACAAGTTTTTTTTTAACACAGTTTACAGCCCTATTTGTTTAAGTACAAATAATAAGCCATCTTTGCTCTTCTTGTTATTACTGAAACAACAGTAGATCCAAATCAGAACTAAACTTTTACTGGTCTATCCTCAACCATGTAGAAATAATGTGCACAGAAAAACAAGAGGGCCATGGTGGCCCTAAATCGCTCACCTGAGTACAAAAGTACTCTCAGTTTTACCTCAGAGCCAACATAACCAAATAATGCTGGTAAAGGGTCTCTTCACAATGCTCAACACGAAATATCTAAGGATAGTCGCATTAGTTTCAGAGAAAAATGATTATATATGTTTTCCTATATAAATCAATGTAAAACTAAGAGAACCCTAGGGCATGGCCAATTTTGGCCCAGGGGACATAATTTGAACAAACTTGGTAGATATCCACTAGACAATGCTACATACCAAATATCTAAGCTTAAGGCATGAGGTTTCCAGTAAAAAGATTTTTAAAAATTGCCTTTTTTACATATTAAGGGCCCCTGGAGCGGGGCCAATATTGACCCCAGGGCCAACATTAATACAATGTTGGTAAAGGGTCTCTTCACAATACTCAGCACCAAATATCTAAGACCTAGTCCTATTAGTTTCGGAGAAAAATGATTTTTCATGTTTTCCTATATCAATCAATGCAAACTAAGAGAATCCTGGGGCATCGCCAATTTTGGCCCAGGGGACATAATTTGAACAAACTTGGTAGATATACACTAGACAATGCTACATACCAAATATCTAAGCTTAAGGCATTGAGGTTTTCAGTAGGAAGATTTTTAAAGTTTTCCTTTTCTACATATTAAGGGCCCCCAGGACAGGGCGAATATTGACCCCAGGGCCAACATTTAAACAATGTTGGTAAAGATCTCTTCATAACACTCAACACCAAATATCTAAGGTCTAGTCCTATTAGTTTCCGAGAAAAATGATTATTAATGTTTTCCTATAAAAATCAATGTAAACTAAGAGAACCCTGGGGCATGGCCAATTTTGGCCCAGGGGACATAATTTGAACAGACTTGGTAGAAATCCACTAGACAATGCTACATACCTAATATCTAAGCTTTAGGCATTGAGGTTTCCAGTAGAAAGATTTTTAAAGTTTGCCTTTTTCACATATTAAGGGCCCCCGGGGCGAGGACAATTTTGACCCCAGGGCCAACTTTAAACAAAGTTGATAAAGGTTCTCTACACAATACACAGCACCAAATATCTAAGATCTAGTCCTATTAGTTTTGGAGAAAAATGATTTTCATGTTTTTCCTATATAACTATATGTAAACCAAGAGAACCCTAGGGCGTGGCGGATTTTGGCCAAGGGGACATAATGTGAACAAATTTAGTAGACATCCATTAGACAATGCTACTTACCAAATATCTAAGCTGTACGCATTGTGGTTTGTGAGAAGAAGATTTTTAAATATTTCCTTTATAAGTCTATGTAAAATGAAGTAACCCCTGGGGTGGGGCCCATTTTGACCCCAGGGAAACAATTTGAACAATCTTTGTAGAGTTCCACTAGAGGGTGCTAAATGCCAAATATCTAAGCTCTAGGCCTTATGGTTTCAGACAAGAAGATTTTTAAAGTTTTTCCTATATAAGTCTTTGTAAAATGAAGTGACCCCTGGGGCGGGGCCAATTTTGACCCCAGGGAAATAATTTGAACAATCTTTGTAGAGTTCCACTAGAGGGTGCTAAATGCCAAATATCTAAGCTCTAGGCCTTGTGGTTTCAGACAAGAAGATTTTTATAGTTTTTCCTATATAAGTCTATGTAAAATGAAGTGACCCCTGGGGCGGGGCCAATTTTGACCCCAGGGAAATAATTTGAACAATCTTTGTAGAGTTCCACTAGAGGGTGCTGAATGCCAAATATCTAAGCTCTAGGCTTTGTGGTTTCAGACAAGAAGATTTTTAAACCAGAGGTCTGCATGGAATTGATTTCTTTGAACAAATTTGGAAGAGCTTCATGCAAGGAACATCTGTGGCAAGTTTCATCAACTTTGGCCCAGGGGTTTAAGAGGAGATGTCGTTTAAATTACGGACGGACGGACGGACGCCGGACAAATTGCGATCACAAAAGCTCACCTTGTCACTACGTGACAGGTGAGCTAAAAACACATAAATTTCAACAAAACCATTGTTTCTGTTTCCCATACAAAGCCTTTTGTATGAAGAGTATCAATTTTAAAACTAGACTGTGTCCACAGGACACTGATGCCCCCACTGCTGCAATAACATTTGTTACAAAATTTTGTACCAGGTATTAACAACATGTGGTGATCATGATTAGTAAATGAGGAGTAAGTGCCACAAAATTTAATAACTAACATAAACAAAAGGCCATAACTGTGATGAAATTGTTGCAAGACAATGTCCTTTACAACAATCTTCACATCATGTCTAATCATCTGTGCTAGTTTGAAAGAAATCAGCCAATTAGAAAATGTGAAGTTGATGCCACAAAATTTTGTAAGTGAAATAAACAAAGGGCCATAACTGTGGCAAAAATGGCAGCAGAAAAAAATGTTTTTTTTATGATCATCTAACCAGCCATCTTGATCATGTGTGCAAGTTAGAAAGAAATCTGTCCAAAAGTAAATGAGGAGTTGATGCCACAAGATATTATTACTGAAAAAAACAAAGGGCCATAACTCTGGTAAAAATAGCCGCAGGAAAAAATCCTTTCTTCACGATCATCTACACATCCTGCTTCATCATCTGTGCATGTTTGCAAGGAATCTGCCCTGTAGTTTAGGAGGAGTTGATGCCACAAGATTTAATTGCTGAAATTAACAAAGGGCCATAACTCTGGTAAAAATGGTCGCAGGAAAAATCCTTTCTTTACGATCATCTACACATCCTGCTTCGTCACCTGTGCAAGTACGCAAGAAATCTGCCTTATAGTTTTGGAGGAGTTGACGCCACAAGATTAAATTAATGAATATAACAAAGGGCCATAACTCTGGTAAAAATGGTCGCAGGAAGAAATCCTTTCTTCACGATTATCTACACATCCTGCTTCATCATCTATGCAAGGTTGCCAGAAATCTGCCTTGTAGTTTTGGAGGAGTTGATGCCACAAGATTTAATTACTGAAATTAATAAAGGGCCATAACTCTGGTAAAAATGGTCGCAGGAAAAAATCCTTTCTTTACGATCATCTACACATCCTGCTTCATCATCTGTGCAAGTTCGCAAGAAATCTGCCTTATAGTTTTGGAGGAGTTGACGCCACAAGATTTAATTAATGAATATAACAAAGGGCCATAACTCTGGTAAAAATGGTCGCAGGAAGAAATCCTTTCTTCACGATTATCTACACATCCTGCTTCATCATCTGTGCAAGTTTGCAAGAAATCTGCATTGTAGTTTAGGAGGAGTTGACGCCACAAGATTTTATAACTGAAATTAACAAAGGGCCATTACTCTGGTAAAAATGGTCGCAGGAAAAAATCCTTTCTTTACGATCATCTACACGTCCTGCTTGATCATCTGTACAAGTTTGAAAGAAATCCGCCTTATAGTTTAGGAGGAGTTAATGCCACAAGATTTGGGGACGTACGGACGTACGGACGGACGAGTGCAACTCTATATGCCTCCCACTTTGTGGGGGCATAAACAGAAGAAAAGGTAAGAAACTGATCAAAATTAACAATGTTCGCGCATAAGGCCAGACCTTTTATATTCTTCGTCTTACAAAAAATCCCGACCCTATTGTTTCAAAAATTTAGCAACCCCAAGCTGCCTCTTTATATAAGCTAGCAATACACCAAGTTTAGAGTCAATAGGCCAAAGCAAACTCAAGTTATTAAGTGGAAACTTAATTTCTACTTTTAGCAACAGTGGCCTTGACCTTCATCACAGACACCTGGGAAGCAACCCCAAGCTGCCACTTAATATAAGCTACCAATACACCAAGTTTGGAGTCAATAGGCCAAAGCAATCTCATTAATTAAATGGAAACTGAATTTCTATTTTAAGCAACAGTGACCTTGACCTTGATCACAGACACCTGGGTAGCAATCTCAAGCTGCATCTTGATATAAGCTACCCATATACCAAGTTTGGAGTCAGTAGGCCTAAGCAAACTTGTTATTAAGCAGAAACCGAATTTCTATTTTTAGCAACAGTGACCTTGACCTTGATCACAGACACCTGGGTAGCAAACCCAAGCTACCTTTTGATATAAGCTACCCATACACCATATTTGGAGTCAATAGGCCAAGAACTCAAGAAATTGAGCAGAGACTTCATTTCTATTTATAGCAGCAGTGACCTTGACCCTATGGTCATGATTTGAACAACTTTTATAATCATCAGTGCCAGGATGCTTCAGGACAAATTTGGTAAAAAATCTATCCAGTGGTTTCAGAGATGTTGTTAAAAGAAATTGTTGACAGACGACGGAAAAACGGACGCCGGACCACGGACAAAGACCGGTCACAATAGCTCACCATGAGCCTAAGGCTCAGGTGAGCTAAAAAGGATTTAATCTATTTTTACTAATACTGACCTTGACATTGACCCCACCAGCCCCAAATTCGAACTTGACCTGTATCTTGTGCTGTCACTCCTATATACCTCCTCAAACTTCGTTTGTGGGGGTATAATAATTCCTTAATGTACCATAATTATTGAACTAAAAAGGGGAATAACGAAGAAATATTTTTGGAAGAGTTTGAAAACGTTTTAGTAATTTATGATTATGATTGATAACATTTAGTTTTAGTTCAATATCAATCACTTAAATGATGAACAGAATAAAAACTTTAACCCAAACTCTAAGTGAAAAAGTGGCAAAACTTTACAAGAGGGCCAATTGGCCCTAAATCGCTCACCTGTCAAACTTGACCTAGATATCATTGAGATAAACATTCTGACCAAGTTTGAAGAAGGTCGGACCAAAATTAAGACCGCTAGAGTGCAGACAAGATTTTTATATAATTTGACCTAGTGACCTAGATTTCAAGGTCACATAACCCAGTTTCAAACTTGACCTAGATATCATCGAAATATACTTTCTGACCAAGCTTGAAGAAGATCCATCCAAAATTAAGACCTCTAGAGTGCAGACAAGCTTTTTCCTTAATTTGACCTACTGACCTATTTTTAAGGGTCACATGACCCAGTTACGAACTTGATCTAGATATCATTGAGATAAACATTCTGACCAAGTTTAAAGACAATTGCACCAAAATGAAGACCACTAGAGTGCAGACAAGATTTTTATATAATTTGACCTAGTGACCTAGATTTCAAGGTCACATGACCCAGTTTCAAACTTGACCTAGATATCAATGAGATAAACATTCTGACAAAGTTTCAGAAAGATCGGACCAAAAGTAAGACCTCTACAATGCAGACTAGCTTTTTCTTGAAATTGACCTACTGACCTAGTTTTAAGGGTCACATGACCCAGGTACGAACTTGATCTAGATATCATTGAGATAAACATTCTGACCAAGTTTAAAGAAGATCACACCAAAATTGAGACTGCTAGAGTGCGGACAAGATTTTTCTGTAATTTGACCTAGTGACCTAGATTTTAAGGTCACATGACCCAGTTTCGAACTTGATCTATATATCAATAAGATAAACATTCTGACCAAGTTTGAAGAAGATCGGATGCAAATTATGACCGCTAGAGTGTGGACAACAATTGTGAACGGACGACGGGCGAAGGGTGATCACAAAAGCTCACCCTGTCACTATGTGACAGGTGAGCTAAAATAGTGCAAGTCTTGGTGAAAGTAATGTAGATTATGATGGTGAAAATGTATTTAAAGTTGATTTCTGTATTAGTTTTAATTTATGGACAAAGTGTATAAAACTTCAACACAAATTCTAAGTGAAAAAGGGACATAACTAAACTTTTTGTAGCTAAGTAATAGGTCATGGTAGATTTGGTGAAGATTATGATCATGACTTAATATTCCAAGTTTCAAGTTGATATCTAGTTTCAAAGTAAGGGACCTAGTGCACTGTTTGGTTAATGAAAAGTCTTAATGCAAAAAAATCTGGTAGTGATGACTCTTGATGATAATGATGTGGATACTGATGTTAAATGTATATTCCCAGTTCCAAAGCAAAATCACAAGTTATTTCAAAGTTATGGGCCAAGTGCATATTTTGGTAATAACAAAATTTTAGTGAAAAAAAACAGGCATTACTTGAAAAGTATTGGTAGCAGTTATGTGTCTTGTTTGTAATAATTTAGATTTTGATGGTGAATATATACCGACACTGACACCAGGGTGAGTACGACAGTCTCATCAGGATCTACATTTTTCGCTTCTAGCTTTGTCAGGAATGATTTTAATTGTCTGTTTTATTATATATGTACATGTATATATAATATATATTTGAAATCATAAATTCATGTATAATAATTGTACTGATTAGAGTAAAATTGTTTTCATCACACAGATTGATGAACTAACAATTCTGCTTGACATAGATAATGTCATTTTGTAAAAGTTATTAACTTAGTGAATTTTGTGATTTGAAGACGTTTTGGTCTTAAGGAAAAATTATGCAAATTTGTATGGTAGCCTGTAGCCATTGTATTGTCAAACATAATGTAAAACATAATGTAAATATAAAGGGGCCGGTTTCAACTTTTGGAACAAGAAGTTGTTTAACAGCAACCAAAAAGTTGTGTAAATACAACACTGGCTGGCTTAAGATAGTTAGCGAGGCCAATTGGCTGGCTTAAAGTAGTTAGCGAGGCCAATATTTGTGCTACCGAAAGGTTTCCGCGTTCTCTGTGTGAGCTCACTCCTCAGAGAGGTTACTTAGTACGTAGTACAATTGTAGTGTTGTAACGCGAAGGCGGAATCTAATACACAGTGTACGGTTCCTTCGACTGCTGCCGTAGTCTCTTATGAAGCCTAGCTTCTCTGAGAAGGCAGCATAGATCGAACAATCTGTTATCAAGATTCATAGAGTGTATAGGAGTTGGAACTCCATACAGTTGGACTTCATAGTCCCAACATTATAGTAGTGGCTTACGTCCACAGAGTTGAAGCTGCTCGATAGATAATCCAGATAGAATAGTCCATAGAAAGTCGTGGCTTAGAAAGAAACTATTTGAGGCCAAAACGTCTGTGATCAATTCTAATTAGTTTCCAATAAAAATCATTGTAAATCACATAGCTCAACATTTCATTTCAATCATATAAGCAAAGTAGCTTGAGAAAAATTACTATATAGTTGGTATATCAACCACAGTTTAAGGCATCGCCACCTTGTTAACAAACCCTTTTATATTGTTCAAAGCTAAAAGATTGAACAGTCTTCAATAAAGACATAGGTTCTCTCGGTAGCTCTTGACAAGATTCACTAGGTTATTTCTGACCAAGAAGGCATCAGTGTAGATTCAGATCAGATGGTACAATGTGCTTGCTGATGTGGACCTACCCTAGTTGCTTATGAGATTAAAGGCATCAGTGGTGGCAAGGGTAAAGACCACTTCTGGGACTTCTCAAATACCGTCATTGTCTGAATATAAGCCGCACTTTTATCCCAGAATTTGGCGGTAAAAAGTTGGGGGTGCGGCTAATACACAGGTTTGGCTGGTTATAAATACATTATAAGCTATTTTGATCTGTTCCATCAGGTTTGGGGGCGGTGCGGCTTATATTCGAACAATGACGGTAGTGGCTGAGATATCTGAGGTCTTTGCCCAAGGTTATAAAACTGAGCATGGAAACCAGTCTCAAATCTCAAGCATCTGATTGGCTGAAATGGCGACCAGTCAACCCTTATTTTTAAGGAAGACCACCTGAGTTTCTCAGCCACTATTTACTGTGTAAGCCCAGGTCCATTTTGATTCAGTGACTTAGTACAAGTACTTACTTTGCTCCAGGGGATGATACAGCTTGGCATGTGAATGATTTGGCGTTTGACTTTCTGACATATACCACTGGATTGGGCCACTTGTTACCCTGTGGTACGTTTATACTTGGTGGGGTTCCTCCTGAAATAAAATGGGTGATTTAACCCTTAGCTCTCATTCAGGATATTTGTTCTCCACTGGTCACCACTGGTCACAATATGTAAGCTAGGGATGGGTATTGCCAGGAAAAATGATATTGCAATATTATACAATATTTACATAACAATGAAGTATTGCCTGATATTACACAGTGCAACACCAAAATTTCAAGAACTGAGCCAGTTTTGTCTTCAACCAGTGTGTTTTCTGCCATTGACTGAAATGTTTTGCAACGGATGAGTTCAAATTATACAACCTGGAAACTGGTGTGCTTAAAACGTGCAAGTCATTTTATACAGCTGTTCTTGTTAAACGCGTCTCTTATTTTCCTTTCCCTCCCTCCCAGTTGGTGCCGTTTTTGTTTACAATTGATGTATTCTTTGCGACGTTACAGCACTGTTACATGTTTCGTACCTAAGCCAATTGGCCCAGGTCATTATCCGATTTAGACTCCGCCCACGAGTCGATACAGAAATTTATCACGTTATCATGTGATCATGTTTAATCCAATGAGAAACTTGAAACCAGAATGATTCAATAATAAACTGAAATATTTTACTTAATTATTGCTATATATTGCAGCGATCTTTTACTGGTAAAATAACATGCAAAAGCAATGTACTCAATCCATGACAAGGTTAAATTTGTGAAATGATATGCCCATAAATTAAATCAAAAAAAAAAAAAATAAGATAAAAATTGACAGATTTGTAAAGGCATAAAATATTCACTTTTTTGGAACATTTTAAAGATATATGTTAATGCAAGATAGAAGAATTAAATTACTTTAATTCCCGTATTGATATGTAATTAATATTGTTCTCTACAATCCCTAGATTTATACAGTAAGGCCTAAAATAAAATAGTTTGTTTCCCCATCCACGACCAACCCGAAAAAATTTTATCGCCAAAACCTAAATGATATTTTTTTATTTGGTACGAAAATCATTGAGAAGAAAATTGCATTTTCTTCTAATCATTTTGAGTACGAAACCGATCTCAAGTAAGCAGTTGTTGGTTATCAGACGCTTGGTGATGAAAACTAATGAGAAAATAGCCGAACCCAGACTTCGCAAAAGGCGTCAGAAAGGTTCGGCAGATTTTTTTTCAGGTCAGACAAAATTTCATTCCTCATTGGACCGAATGAGCGGCAATTTTTTGGTCTTCCGCAGTCTGGCGAACCAAGGGAACATTCTGTTTGCGTCTCTGTTTCAGTAAAAAATGGAGACACCACTTGTTCTTTCGTATAAAAAAGTAGATTATTGTTGCCAATGTGTGGCATTGATGACGTTGTTAAGCCTGTTGGTAATAGGAAATTGAAAGCAACCGGCTGTCCTACTTGCAGCACTTAAGTGACTTAATTTGCAAAGGAGTCAGTGTGTCCAGCTTCATGTTAAAAATGTAGCAATACTGAGATAATCACAGGGCTTTTTCAGGGGTTTTTGGGAAAAAGGCCCCTGCTCAAATTGGGAAACTTTACACGGTATACACTGGTTATACACAGGTTGCATACATTAATTAAACAAGAGGGCCAATTGGCCCTAAATCGCTCACCTGTCAAATTTGACCTAGATATCATTGAGATAAACATTCTGACCAAGTTTGAAGAAGATCGGACCAAAATTAAGACCGCCAGAGTGCAGACAAGATTTTTATATAATTTGACCTAGTGACCTAGATTTCAAGGTAACATAACCCAGTTTCAAACTTGACCTAGATATCATCGAAATATACTTTCTGACCAAGCTTGAAGAAGATCCAACCAAAATTAAGACCTCTAGAGTGCAGACAAGCTTTTTCCTTAATTTGACCTACTGACCTAGTTTTAAGGGTCACATGACCCAGTTACGAACTTGATCTAGATATCATTGAGATAAACATTCTGACCAAGTTTAAAGAAGATTGCACCAATATGAAGACAACTAGAGTGCAGACAAGATTTTTATATAATTTGACCTAAGGCCTAGATTTCAAGGTCACATGAACCAGTTTCAAACTTGACCTAGATATCAATGAGATAAACATTCTGACAAAGTTTCAGAAAGATCGGACCAAAATTAAGACCTCTACAGTGCAGACAAGCTTTTTCTTTAAATTGACCTACTGACCTAGTTTTAAAGGTCACATGACCCAGGTACGAACTTGATCTAGATATCACTGAGATAAACATTCTGACCAAGTTTAAAGAAGATCACACCAAAATTGAGACTGCTAGAGTGCGGACAAGATTTTTCTGTAATTTGACCTAGTGACCTAGATTTTAAGGTCACATGACCCAGTTTCGAACTTGATCTAGATATCAATGAGATAAACATGCTGACCAAGTTTGAAGAAGATCGGATAAAAATTATGACCGCTAGAGTGCGGACAACAATTGTGAACGGACGACGGACGAAGGGTGATCACAAAAGCTCACCCTGTCACTATGTGACAGTGAGCTAAAAAAAGTAGGTTTCACAGATCACTGATCAAAAGTAAACAATCTAATTATGTAATTTGAAGTCTTTTGATTGTATTCATTCTCTTTTTTTGTTTCTATTTTATAGGCAAAAAACGTATTTCTTTTGAAATGGTATTTTTTTCTTGAAATTGGGAAATTTTTTCTTGAAATTGGGAAAAATTGTCCCTATTTGGCATTGGGAATGGGGCCCATTATGGGCCCCGTGAGACTAGATGAAAAAGCCCTGAATCAGTATCTGAACATATCTTCATTAAATAAATAATAAGTTTCCATTGTCAAAATGTGAAATTTGTACTAAAATGTATTTCAGTTTTAAGTAATGAGTAATATATGAAAACGGAACTTTAAAAGCAACCAAACACGACAAATATGAAAATATTGCAGGCTCGGTTTGATACAGCCTGTTCATGGGCAGTAAAGGAAATGCATTTTACTGCCCACGCCTTCTAGCCCCGGGTTGAGCACAATTCAATATATACACTAATAAAAAGTACAATTACGATCCATCCCAAACGATGGTATGCAAATGGCGGTGAACATGGAACCTTCAATGCAGTATGGTCCCCAGATAGAAAGAATGGGTTTGCCCTGAACGATAAAACAATGGGCAGAGCTTAAACAATAGAATTTTGACAGGGGATCAGAGAATGTAAATTCTGCATATCGCAGAAAAACGCCAAAGGCAAAATTAAAAAAAGCAGGAAATATATCCTTGGGTGATTGAACAATATCCAAATCTATATTGGCCGGGATATTGAAACCACCTTTATATAAACTGGCCGAAATATTAAAACAGAAGTTATTTTAGAAGTACTATTAACATAGTACATAGTATAGTGCGCCAAAGAACGTAACTGATAACAGCACCGATGGAATGTACGGGGAGACTTTATTCATCATTTATATAGCACTATTTCATTATAGTTTATATCATTATTTATATAGCATTAGTTCTGGGCAGGCTTATCAGAAAAAATGACTTGGTCATTTTGCAGAAAGGCATTAAGCTATAATACATGTCATATTGGTACCTATTTAAATTTTGTTGATATTCCCATTGGTGTTAATCCTAGAATATCTACATGTGAATCAAAATTCTGAAAAAAATTCAAATAAAAAAAAATATTTTGACCTACCTACCTACCCATACTAAATCTGATTGTGTCGGGATGGGGAAACAAAGAATATTTTAAGTCTGGCCTAATGAATCCATTTATTTTGTGGGCATAAAGGTTTTTTTTTGTAAGATGGCTTCATTT
Organism: Corbicula japonica; assembly: GCA_038501625.1. Lineage (NCBI taxonomy): Eukaryota > Metazoa > Mollusca > Bivalvia > Venerida > Cyrenidae > Corbicula > Corbicula japonica. The sequence continues at coordinate 548,308 of JAZAYU010000044.1, read as the reverse complement.
GTTCTAAAATCCTTGGTTTTAATTTTTTTTTCAAATAAAAATTTGTTAACAAAAAATCAATAAATTTCATTTTGCTTTATTTTGCTACATATATTAGAACTCCATGAATATAAACAATGAATTTCCTGAAGTTCAATTCTGCTACATCATGGGCACTATCTGTTCTGTCAAAGTTAAACCTTTACAACATGGGTAGGAATTTTATCCCATGTACAGGGTACATCCAGATCAGCCTATGTAACCAGAATCTACACCGGCCATTTTTAGATCTGTTAGATTATTTCTAAACTAACAGTGAACAGAGCAGATCCAGATCAGACTGCAGGATAAATAGGTTGATCTGGATCTACAGGGGTCCCACAAAGCATATATATACAGTATCCATAGAGACAAAGGTTAAAGAAAAATTTTCTGCCTCGTCTAGTGGGCAAACTGGAGTAAAACACAAAAAAACACGTACTTGCATAAATTACTGTCACAACTGCTAAACAAACTAATGGTGCTAACATTTTCTTTCTTTATTGTGCCTCTCAATTTTTCTGTAAAAAAAAATAATGTTTTCATTACTATAACATACATGTATCATAAGAAATAGTTCGACAGGATAAAACAAAAAACAAGTATCCAATAATTCATTATTACTTATTTTCTGTTGATCTTGCGACATTTATATTTTTGTTAAACAAGCTGTCACTTTTTATATGTTATGTATGATTTAACTTTGGCAATGTTAAATTTCGAATCCGTTTTATGGTCTAATGCGTCAATTAATTGCGAAACAGTTACTCAAAAAAGTGTTGATAAATTAAAAATGAGATGACACCGTTACCGTTTGGTAAAACGTGATGTGACCTAAATGCGCGGACTAAATTGTCGTTCAAGTTTTGAAGTAACATAAAACATATTCCAAAAGAAATTCGACATTTGTAAAAAATGAAATATGCATATCAGGAATGGCCACATCCAGCATACACAGCCTCCCCACACAGCCAAAAAGTAGAGAGGAAAAGAGAGCATGGTATTACAATAATCAGTTTCAAAATGGACGCCACAAACAAATAACGAAAGTGAGAACCAGAGGGGTTACCGCCTTGGAAAGGTCAGTGGCAAATTAAATTGCCACTGGGGGTTTAAACCAGGTTCTAGGGTGCACCAACCTCACACTTGCCCCAAAAGGTACTCGTATCACAAAACAAATACAAATTGTCTTGGTGAAATAACTCCAACCCACCCATCAGCTCAACAATGTTGCATGCAAAAGCACACAAGCATATAAACATAAGAATTTAATAGCATTGCAAAGCCAAGAGCGGGTACTCAATGATCTTACCGAGACCAGAGCACCTGGAGTAAAATCAGCAAGAACACGATGGCAGGGATAAAAGAAACAAATCGAGCTTCTAGGTTCTTTTAAGAAAAGATTTCCCCATACACCTTCATAAACTCTTAAACCCCTGCCACCGTCGTGCAACCAAAGAGGTAAGCATAATGATCAACTGTAGATGGGTTAATCACCAGGCCTGCAGAGCGCTGTAAAATATCATGTTGGTAACCTTTCTTTTCAAATTTACAGATGGTTTTTTACGAATAACCGGGAGAAATTAACATCGCCTTTTATCTTCTGAAGTCTATAAATTAAATCTGCATAAAAAAACTGGCTTTAAAATTCCTTGTTGCAATAGTGATTTTAAACTGCACCTGTATTTATGAATTAGATCTAGATATCGGCGATAAAACTTGCAAAGGGTTTTCCTTAATTTGTGATACCGATAACCTTGGTTTAAAAGTTTTCCTGTAATGCAAAGATTACGTTCATTGAAATCATTCAAATCGTTGCAAGCTCTTGAAAAGCGAACAAGCTGTGAGATATAAACCCCGTAAGATGTTGCACGAGGAACATCGCCGTCCAAAAACGGAAAATGTTCTATATTAAAATTAAAATAATCTCTTTTATCATAAATTTTAGTAGTGACGTAACCATTTTCAATGGACAGATATAAATCAAGGAAGTTTGCTTGTTTTTCTGAAATTATAACAAATTTTATTTTCTTTATTAACATAATTATTCGATACTTCAAATTTAAATCAAATAGCGATACGGTCAACTATATACAAAGTGAAGGTCCATTCGGACATAGCACGTCTCGGATACGTATGTGGAACTTTTTGGTTAAATTTTAGCTTAGGTTTTAAATTCGCGCACTGGCCCGAACGCGAAATATGCGAAAATTAAGCCATCGCTAAATAAAATGATACCACAGTCTGTGACATTAACATTATGAAGGTTTTCATTGTCTTTGAAAAATCCAGATAGATAGATATTGCAAGATACTTTCATACACTTTGCTAAAAGGAAGCGAGACAACTATTCAAAGAAGCGAGACAACTACTGTGCAAATGTGATTTTTAAGTGCTTATTAACCTGCTATGTAGCTCTGATATATGAATTTTGAGCTTGAGGGGAGGAGGAAGTGGGGCAACATCAAGCATGAAATATGTATACCACTAAACTGCCCATGTAATCGTTGTCCGCGCCAGGGGGGGGGGGGGGGGCGGGGTTGGGGCGTTCACCCGATGATGAACATTTCTTCCATTTAAATATTTAAAATCATAATGATTATTTTTGGCGTTATCGAACCACGTTACAATATGTCGAAGAAAAAAGGTGACTAAAAGTTTGTATTTTAGACACATAGGCAACCGTTGTCTGAAAATCAATTATACAGATTGTACCGTCCTGATTCGTTACCGTGAAGTTAACATCGGAAAATCACAAGCGAAAGTGTGACATTTTGCATCTGGCTGAAAAATTTTCAAAAAAAATGTGAAATATGCATATCAGGAATCGCCACATTCAGAAAAAAACAGCCTCTCTACACAGTCAAGAAGAAGAGAGGGAGAGAGCATGGTTAATAAAATGATCAGTTTCAAAAGAGACACCACTAACAATTAACAAAAATGAGAACCCGAGGGGTTATCGCCTTGGAACGGTCAGTGGCAAATCAAATTGCCACTGGGGGTTTAAACCAGGTTCTAGGGTGCACCAACCTCACACTTGCCCCAACAGGTTCTCAAAAATTTGTGAAAATGTATTTGATACTGGTTGGCTACTTCATTTATAGAAATTATATTAAAACTCACTTATTCGGTCTTGTTTCACCCACTTGTATATTTCCTATCCTAAAATGACACTTAAAACCAAAGACCTATATTTTACACAGACTAGCATCACTCCATAACTGATATAGTAAATCTCGTTTTGATACGTGGAGTGGACGAGAATCTCGTCACGTGACAAAGCGTTATTTTCACTTTAAGTAATCCGCCATCTTGTAGCCGAATCGTTAGGCGTTAATTACATGTTGACTGGATTTTAATCATGTTTACATCACTTTTAATAAATCTTTATGATATTAAGTTATTTTGATATACTTCTTGAACACATTGAGTAAATAATCACATCTTTTTAAGGCTCTTGTAAGGTAAGATATGATCGGCATTTTACGTTGTATGTTTGCTTTCTGCTGGCCAATGCACTTTGAACGGTATGGTGTAATTTGGGTGATTTTGATTGTTATATCAATAAATAAATAGTAAACCTTAGTTTCACGAGGAAGAATATGCATCTTTCTTTAAATTAATGCAAGTCAAATTTGTATTTACCATTCATTAAAAAAGTTTTAATGATAGACAAAATTGACGAAGGTTTTTGGCATCAAAGATTGCGATCATGTGATTCGAGATAATACAGGCCACGTGCATAGGCGAGAAAATGCGATGATGCATATCTATTTATAGATATAGGTCTTTATAGGTCTTTGTTAAAACTGTTTATTTCCGTTTTGACATGGTAAATCTTCCGAATGCGCTATGACGTCACAGCCCGAATAAAAAACAATGGAAGCAGATTCAAGTCATTTTTAATTTAAACTTTGATGCTAGTTAGGCCTAGTCTGATTTTTAAACAAAGCATTGATTTATATTTCGATGTTCGAAGACTAAATCGAAATATTACAGGGCAATTCTTGCATACCAGATAAGTATTTCACTTTATTTACCGGGGAAGGAAAATCTTATCTTTTCCCTAAAGAAATACCGTTAGCAAGCATATTAAAGTATATTAAGGGTCCTCACTGTTTAAATATTGACTGTAAGCAGCAAGTTATGGGGTCTTTTGAATAAAAAAGTAAAAAAGAACAAAAATAAAATTAATTTACAAAAATATTTTTTTCCAGTTCATCATTTTCGTTTTTATTTGTTGAACCTTTTGAGCTATAATGCTCGCCATACTTAAAATGTCAGTCACATACAGAGTTACCGCGGCATAAGAGTGGACTCCTTTGCGAGTACCTGCCGCACACTATCGATGCTTGACCCAGATATTTTTTCCAAAAGGACTTGAAATGTTCTTTGAGGTATAGAAAAAAGAAACATATAAGATATTTTTATTATTCTTATTTTGCGGCTACATCGGCCATTTTTAGACTCGGGGAAATCAAGTTGAAAACTACTGAATTGTAGCTTATCAGTGGATTATTTTGCCTATAAATTCAATTTAGCATAAGCCTTAGGCACGGTCACGGAAAATTCAGATGCTGCACAGGGATCACGAATCAAGGCGATTCAGATGCAAGATGAAGTTTTTCTTGAAAACAAGATGTAAGGCTGGTGAGAACCACCTTTGATGTGAAGTTGAATTGTGAACTGGACCTCGCAGTCTTTAGTCTTTCACATTGTGAGACACACTGAGCTTAGCGTAGACCAGCGCCACAAATCAGTTTTGTATAAGAGTTTTTTGTCACTGGTCGTGTTCAGCATTCAGACATGGATTGTGTTAAGTCCACAAAATATTATCAGTTGGGAATAAAATTTTAACCTGATAGCAGACTAGATCTTTACCAAGAATAGAATCAAATTAGGGAACATCATGTTCATTTTGAGAATTTAAAGTGTTCTATTTAAGGTACATGTATAATCAAATACACTATTTACAAGGCGTTTGTTTTGTTTGTTTGTTTGTTTTTTTGCAATTTTGTTAATATGCATGTTGTCACTAAATTTGCTGTGCATCAAAAAGTTGTTTTAGAAAATTAAAAAAAAAATCAAAGCTTTTATCATCATTCAAATTGTTGAAACAAAAATGTAGATTGCTATGAAGAGGCAGAAAAGTAAGATCATTGAGTACCCCTTTCGGCTTTGCAATGCTCTTAGCTTCTTATGTTTTATATGTTTGTGTGCTTTTGCATGCAACATTGTTAAGCAGATAAGTGGGTTGGAGTCTTTTCACCAAGACAACTTGTGCTTGTTTTGTGATATGAGAACCTGTTGGGGCAAGTGTGAGGTTGGTGCACCCTAGAACCTGGTTTAAACCCCCAGTGGCAATTTGATTTGCCACTGACCGTTCCAAGGCGGTAACCCCTCGGGTTCTCATTTTTGTTTATTGTTAGTGGTGTCTTTTTTGAAACTGATTATTTTATTAACCATGCTCTCTCCCCCTCTCTTCTTCTTGACTGTGTGGGGAGGCTGTTTTTTCTGAATGTGGCGATTCCTGATATGCATATTTCACCTTTTTGCCATGTTCAGTGGGTTTTTTTTTGCATCATTAAATACATGTGAAAAACTGTGTTTACTTGGATCTGCTATGACGGACACCCAACCCGTAAAACTTACTTCCTTGTTCAGACCGAAAGTAGATTTCTATAGATTTCTACTTTCGGTTTGAACCAGGAAGTAAGTTTTCCTTGAATTTCTTAACAACCCTAACATTATTTTGATGAACTGGCACTAAACATTGTAGACCAGCATATACTTATTTCGGGTATGATTTGGTTGGGTATATTGTCCATGAATTTCAGAGTTCTCATGCAAACGGTTTTTCTTTTGTTTTAGTATGTGCTTGATAATTAGAACATGAATAAGACTAAATTGAGCTTGCAAACATTACATGTAACTACATCCTTAGCTAAATACATTTCTTTACTAAAATCTAGGTGGAAATAAGTATTTTCCCCAAAATTCATTTTTGAAATTTTAGCCTGTTTTCGCCATTTGCATTATGTTTGCGACGCCTTAAATCAATAAAGGGACATACAAATAATAATTAATCGTTGATAAATCGCTAAAAGAAACTTATTTATCAAGTCTTACGACATTTTGTCTATGATTATCACACATCGACACGTGTTGGTGTGACTGCCACTGCTGGCCCGTTATCAGGTAAACACAGCTTTACAAGTAAGGGGCGAAACGCTTTTGAGGGTCCTTGTCTAAGGATGTCGATGTTTTTTGTAACCTGTACATAATGGTGCGCCCAGTATGTCAAATTGTATCTGGCACATTGACTGCGGTTTTTCCATATGTATATTCATACACAACTTTATGACTACGAGATCTCAGTTTTGGGGCAATTTAACTCCGGGGGACTGCTATATCATTTCTAACAAAAATTTTCTAATATAAGTTTTTCTGGAAAAAAAAGACAATTGAAAAGTCACTAGTGACTGATTTAATTTATTTTAATTTTTATCCATCTAGCAGAAAGATATCGACGGCTCTTCTATATACTTTTCCAATAATAATTGTATTTCATTTCTCGTTTCATTTTGAATCTGTTATTTCTATTGGTTGCAAAAAAAACACAATTTGTCAAGAAAAGAACTTTTACAAGCGTAAATCCCTTCATCAAAGAACATTTTTTGTGATTTTTTTTGCCAGAAGATGAGGTGTCGTTTGTAGACATTTTGACATACACAAGCACGGACAAAGGGTTAACATAAAACGTCATTTCACAGTTGAGAAATCATAAAACCATGAAGTATTGGTACCTTTTCCTGATCATTATTCAGTTTGAGCCACCTATTATCTTTATCAAATTTTACTGAAGCCATCGATTATCCAGCTCGCTTTGACATCTTCAGAAAAAGTAAGATTAAGATTCATTTTTACAGAACAATGTTACCATATTTTATCAACAGAGGGTCAGTAAAGGATCAAATAGGTATGCTTTCTTCACTCAACTACCTTAATAGAGATGGAAACCTGTTTAATTTTGAGCGATGGGTCGAATTTTCCACCTTCTTCGGTGGTTTTCACCACGATGTAGGGACTGTCTGCAAAACCCATTGCAGTTTTATATAGCTTATGTTGGCCTAGAACAATTGCAATCACTAACATGATTTGAATCGGCATAAGTAAAAGATAAAAGTAAAAATAAGCTTCTCTCACTGTCATCCATAACTCTATCCGCTATTATCATCAGAGACTGGCGTTATCATCTGAGCCCTGATTATTGGGATACGTACCGTGTAACCCTGCTTGACAGAACCCTGCCCTTTTAAATTCCTAGTCATTTGATCTAGTTCTTTTAATGCATGAAAGATTTGAATCTTTTGACAATGATGCCGACTGACTGACCAAGGCACCTTGCTTTCACGGATGGATTTTACCAGTGAAACCAAATAAAACACATCTAAACTACTACATGTAATCACAATGAAATAAAAATACAACTAAAATATCATAACTAAGTATTACTTTATTTACAGTTCAGTCGCGATTTAAAGAATAGGCATCGGACCGAGCCGTTTATTCGTAAAATCGCATTTTTCGTAGTATCGCATTTTCGATAGTTTTGTTTGTTGATAACGTCGAAAATCGTCAATGTCGTTATGTGACTTAATGTGTTATTGTTGTGATATGTCAAGGTCAATAAATTAAAAGACAACGAAAAGAAATGTTCGATGTAGTAAATTTTATTGTGAAATTACATGTCATCATCAATCAATCAATAAATGTAAACAAATAGCACATTTTCAAATTACACAGCACAACATGAATTTTCAATTACATGTATACATTATTTATAACATCAACATTCAAGTTCATTCAGTCGACAGATTTTACAAGGCATTACGACACTCGTCAATCACACCTGCAACATACATGTATGCTTGTCCAGTTAACCTCGCTAGTTATTATTGTTTTCGATCGCACATAACGCGAATCTTAATATTATTTATTAATAAGATTACGCAGAATAAAATGGCAGAAGAAGAATGACAAGCAATACAAGCGTTTCAGATTTTATACAATTTTATACATTTGCGTTTCACTCAAACTGTTTGTTACAATTAAACACGCCCGATGGTTGTTTACAGATCATATCGTGTCACAACTGCATGGATCAACAATATAAAAAACGGATATCGCTCGAAAAGGTGTGAACATCAAGTCAAGTCAAGTCAAGTCAAGTAAATTTTATTTACATAGAGTCGGATAATCAACAATTAACATAAGCTCTAAAGAGCTTTTAACACCGACTAATTAAACAAGCAAAGCACATAGATGAGGATCATTCAGCACATATAAAATAAATTATTAAAAATTAAATACATAAACTATAGATTATTAAAGTTATTACAATCTGTAATGTAGTAAATATAAATGCAGATTACAAGATCTAAAAATGTATGTGGATATTTATGCATATACAATATGATATGCTAGATAAGACTTATTATAAAATTTATTGTATAGGCTAAAATATATTGCATGTATACAGCTTAGGACATATAATCTAAGTACATGTTAAGCACATTAATATAGACTCAAGTAACGCTGGGGTATAATTCTAAGACACAGGTAAAGCACATGCTAGCAAAATAAAAACACAGTCAAACAGTTAACTAAATTCAGCTAAGACACAAAGACTCATACTATCAACTTACATAGGTAAGCATCTAATACACATATAGACCAGAAGCATGCAGACAGAACATAGTTGTTATCACATACTAAGCACATTATAATATTGTACAGACATAATTAAATAGACTAAGTTTGGTACACACATGAAACATTGAAAAGCAATTCAAAAAGCAAGTTTAACATATATATAATATCCTGCTGCCAATTATTGGTCAGTTCTAAATTGGTTAAAAGAAGTTGCTGTTCTAAAATTTTCCGGCAAAGAATTCCATAGTTTGGCAGCAGCATATCTGAATGACTTCTTACCATAATTTTCAGTTCTGGGTTGTGGAATTTCTACAGTGTTTGTGTATCTAAAATTGTAATGGTTATTTTTATATTTGACAAGGTCATGTAAGTATGATGGGTTCAGACGATTAAGTATTTTGTAGGTTTCTAATTTAAAAGCAATATATCTAATTCTTCTAATTTTTAGTGACACCAAACCAGATTTTATTAACAGTTGTTCATAATTACTACTATAATCTTCGTAAATAAATCTTAGAGCTCTTTCTTGAATTTTTTCCATTTTTCTAGTGTTTGAATCATTGGTAAAATGCCAGGTTAAAGGACAGTAGTTAAAATTTGACAGGATAAATGAATGATAAATAGTAAGTCTGCCTAATCTATTAAGATGTCTACCTATTCTTTTTAATACATTCAGTTGCTTAGATGCTTTCCTGCATATATAAGACACATGTGAATTAAAATTTAACATAAAATCTAAGTTTACACCAAGAAGTTTAACTTCTTCATCACAGGAAATAGTTATAGTGTCCAAATTAAAATGTATATTCTCTCCGTGAGTCTTCTTGCCAAGAGCAATAGCCTGAAATTTTTCAGGGTTTGCTTTCATATGGTTGTTGGAGCACCATTCAATGAGCTTGAGGCTTTCAGACTCTAGAGATTTTACCAGATCATCTTTACAATGGCTAGCATAAGAGAGGGTGTTATCATCAGCATAGTTATACAACTAACCATTATCAACAAAGTAAAATATATCATTTATAAATATGTTGAATAAAACTGGTCCTAATATAGACCCCTGTGGTACCCCTTTATATTCGGAAATTACTACAGGCACTGCCAATTTTAACACACTGTTTTGATAAATAGCTTTTTATGAGTTTGACAGATTGGTCAGATGTATTATAATGCTTAAGTTTTAACAAGAGTAGGTCATGAGGCAGGCAATCAAAAGCCTTTGAGAGGTCAATCAGCACCGCTGCTACATACATATTATTATCTAAAAAAATATTTCCAGTCTTCAATGATTTTTAGTAATGTAGTGTTACAGCCATAGCCTGGACGGAAAGCACTTAGGAAAGGGTTAAATATATTTTCAAAATTATCTGTACATAAATGGCCCTCTCAAAGACTTTCGAGGCAATCGGCAAACGACTTACTGGCCTATAATTACTTTTATCGAGCACACTGGTTTTCTTATGCACCAGTACCACCTGAGCAACTTTCATGTTGTCAGGAAATACAGATTCCTCAAGACATCTATTAACTAGATCAGCAACAGGTTGGGCTATTACTGGGGACGCAATTTTCATCATTTTAACTGATATATTAACATGGCCTGTAGCCTTTTTACTATTCATACCTTTAATCTGTTTACTCACAAAATCACTTGTTACTGGCTTAAATATTAACTCATCAATATCACTATGGTTTTCAACAATTTTCTTAATACTAACATGATCAGAATCACTAATCATACTGCCATTGCCTAGATCTTTTGCAACATTAACATAGAAATCATTAAAGATATCACTAACCTCAGTCTGGTCCAAAACTAATTCTTTTCATTTAATACAAGATGTTTTTGACAAATTGTCCCTTTGTTTGTTATGAAAGGTTTAATTGTTTTCCAAAAATCACCTTCCTTGGGTCCACCAGAGCACCTATCTAAAATTATTTTCTGATTGTTTTTTAACTTAAGTTTCATAATTTCTCATTTTTCTATACTCTTCCCATGTTGCAGAGGATTTATTTCTCAAAAATTGTTAAACAACATTTTTCGTTTATAAATATTGTTTTCCGTAAGAATGAGTTCATAAAAGGAGCAGGTTGCAGGGGCTTCCGCTTTGTTTTAAAGGGTGCATGTTTATCAAAACAATTTAAATGGCTGCTGATAATTTTTCTGATGAGGTGTTAATGTTTACATTTTTGTCTAGAATCTGATTAAACTCTACTGAACTCATATCTGATAAAAATTCCTCCTCATTAAAAGATTTAAAACTTCTGTATTTAATCCACCTATCTAAAGGTTTTGGCACAATCAAATCCAGAGTAAAGCAAATCATATTGTGGCAATCACTGATACCACAATTAAAATTTAAAATATTTTGACATTTTTTAGGCATATTTGTAAAGATTATATCTAGCAAACTTGGGTTATTGATTGCTGGAAAGCAAGTTGGTTCGTTTATAACATTTGTCAAATCAAAAACATCAAACATTTCCATAAGACTTTTACATTTGTCAAGTATAAGACAGTTATAGTTCATGTCACCAAGGAACACAAAATTATTATAATTTGTTGCCACCTGGTCTATGGTTCTGTGCATATCATCTAGGCACTCACTGTCGTTTGCACTAGGTGGTCTGTACAGCCCAGAGATCAGCCACTTTGATCGATCTATGATGACCTCTACACATATAGATTCTATACATTTAAATTCTAAATGTTTTTTACGATCACCTGCAAGGTCTGATCTCAGATATGCAACAATCCCTCCCCCATGTGCATCCCTGTCGGCTCTCCATAGATGGGAGTTATCAGCCTGGAATTGTGCATCAACAAAAGTATCATCTAGTTTTGTTTCTGAAATAAACAGTAGATCAACAATGTTTTTTTGTAAGTAATTCTTTTATGTCACAAAATTTATATCGGAGGCTGTTTATATTTATGTAGGCACATAAGAACTTATTTGGATTTTCACGTCGTGTTTCATTTATAGAGTCAAATAAATCATTTTTTGAGTATGTGAATGAGTTTCCTCCGTCGCTTTCAGAATCGGGTATATAAATATCTGAGAAAATCACAAGCCTGACCAAAAGTCGTTAAATTGCATGTTTATTACACTGTAATTAAGCTTCAGGGACTGTCATAATTATTCGTTAAATCGCATTTTACATCAAATCGCGTTTTCGTTCGATCGCATCTTTTTGATATCGAATAAAGAAGGAATACGGACGGGACCGGCCGCCTTAATCGTAGCATACCGTTATTTCGTAAAATCGCGATTCGTAAAATCGCGACTGGACTGTAATTTATTTTTTTAATATTTATATTGAAATGAAAATGTAAGGATAGTAAGGCTGTTTTGGAAAAAAAGTAGGGACAAGTAGGGCTCGGATTAAAAAAGTAGGAAAAAGTAGGGAGCAGTAGAAAGCCTGAATGTAATACCCTGCATGCATGACTTGATAAGATAGTACAGTAGAGAAGAAAAGGCATTCTATGGCTAGCGCTTGAATAAAGCCCCGGTCACAACCCGCAGGCTGTCAAGTGATCTTTCTTCAAAAAGTAGGAAAAAATAGGAACTGTTTTGACAAAAGGTAGGAGAAAAGTAGGAACTTTTTCTTCAAATGTAGGAATACAAAACAGTCTTTCTGGAGTCTAGTCTCAATCATTCAGACGCTCTGATTTCGCAAAGGCGATCCGTACGTCTGAAGACATTGTTCGTTAAAAAACAGGACACTCCAAAACGAGGCTTGTAGTTAGGACATAAGTATGGAACGCTGTTGTTGTCTTGTGAAAATTGTTTTTTAGACTGTCGCCCTGCCAGCTGGAAATCGAAAAGACATATCATACGGCGACACGCATTTTTTAACTGTATTATTGCGCCCACAGGCGTGTTCAAGTAAGCTGGGTTCTGCGGTTACCACGAGATCTGATGAAAAGTTTGTACAAATGTTGCAAGCACAATAGTTACCTTATGCAACCTTAGAAATATTTTAGAATGAAATCATTTCAATAAGAAGATCTTTTTTTTTCTCAAAATTTGGACCTTTTTGGATAAAAATTACGTCTGAAGTCAAAAACTTTGCCCTCTGTACAACCATTGTTTTGAATTTCTTAAGATAACTTCAAAATTATTTGGCATACCCTAATGGCGACCTTAGAAACATTTAACAGTAGAGTCGCTTAGATTTTATTTGAAAAAAAAGTCAATAATTTCCAAATTACGAAAAGACAAAAGAGTTAAGACAATTTAGAACAGTAAAGAAAAATAAAGCTTGAAAATCCATAAAATTCTATTTGCAATCAAACACAAAAACGAAACATCGCAAAAAACAGTTCAAATGCCCACATGATCAAAATGATTCTGACAATATCCAAGATTCTTTAAAAGAACTTTAATTATATAGAGAGAAAGCAACAATTTCTTGTCATTCATTTTCGCAACCATGAAATTAACGACCAAAACACACCTTTACAAATACCTTTTACTGTATGCATGTGTTAGACAAAATGATCTTAGATATTGATGTTAGTAACTCATTACTCAGTAAGGCATTTAAATTGATGTTTAGTGTTGATTTGTTTTTGTGTTTGGCTGCATAAGTTAGGGATTTGTTTAGGTCAAACTATTTTTCTTTGCTGTACTAACTTTTCCTAACGTATAAATAATAAGCATACATAATAAGGTTTATTTATGCAAAGTTTGACGGAACTGCATTTTTCCTTTAGAGAAATTTTGATATTCTTCCCTTTTTATCAATAACCGTACAATGACAACTGCCATACCATACAACGTGACAGTCTAAAACCATTATCACGAAGAGGCAGCAACGGCGTACCATATATTTGCATTCATTAATTTAAAATGGGGTAGGCAAGTACTAAAACGTCCCTTGTTTCATAAACCATAGGCTAATTTTGTAGCTCGATATCATATTACCTAAATTTCACTTTGCCCAGTGTGGGAGAAATACGGTTAAAGCACTGTTAGCAAATTTCATTAGAAATCGCGATTGATTTTTGATCTGTTTACCATACAAAAACGCCACCTGTCGGTCAGACTTTTTATACAGCGATGTCTCTAGACGTTCGTCAGAGCAGTGTGATACTGATGAATGACAGAACGTCTAGATGATCTAGACTATCTGGAGTCGGGACTTCACTCTTTCTGTTACACATTATATGCAACATGGTCATTCAGCTGAGGCCCCAACAGATAAGTCAAACTGTCACTGGTAACTAAGAGAGATGTCTATGTGGAGTCAGTATGGGTCAATGCGACCTCCTCTTGGTGAATATAAACAGCACTAGAGCAATACCATGGGTTTAGTCTTCCTACTATTATGAGATGTGTTACAAAAGTAATGCAAATGCAGTTTTATTGCAGAAAAATATTGATTTTTAAGTGGTTCAAGTTAAACCTAGATCAGGCCTGAAAAAACTAGAATGTATCCTAGGGAAAACTGATGCCCCAAATGCTACAACATTTGTAAAATAAAGGGCTATAACTGTGGTTACACTGGTTGCAGGAAAACATTTTCTTTATGATCATCTTTGATCAATCTTTGCAAGTTTGAAATAATTCTGCCCGAAGGTTAATGAGAAGATGATGCCGCAAGATTGGGGGACAAGTGCCAACTCTATGACACCTACCTAGGGGGGCATTACGAGTGCAACTCTATATGCCTAACACTTCGTGGGAGCATAAAAAGGGGTTTTTATAAAGGCTCCAGTCTATGGAAAAAGGCTTTTTACGGTAAAATATTTCAAAATAACAAATAAATAAAGGATACCGTACATTTGTTGGAATTCTAAACAAGAGAAAAAGCATAACATGTATCAGTAAATAAGTGTAGGGGAAGGGGCCCATGTCCTATAATTTTGGGGGAAAAGTTAATTTACATATGGAAACCTACTACAAAACCACATAAAAAATTATATCTGAAATAGGCATGTTTTATATCTCAACTTTGCTAAAAATGCTTATCTTCACCTGGCCTTGCCCACCGTTGCCATAGTGTAAACATATCGTATCACCAGACCTGATTTTATTTAACAACTCAGCATTTGATACAACCATCACAAAAGTTCAGACATTCATAAAGTAAGCAGTAAGTACTTAATTGCAATACATGCATTTTGACAAATGCTGAGTTACATTATAAATGCTGAATACATGAAACACCCATGGTCTGGAAAACACTTCTGCAAACATCTACATGTACGTGTTCTGGTGAACACATCAGCATTCTGAAAAACTCAAAAAGTAGAGAGAGTGGGGGAGATACAGTAGTACAACCATTACAGTGGCAAGGCAAGGAGTAAGAAGTCTATAGATTTTGAGTGAAAACTTCAGGTTTTTTGCCCTTTTTACTTTTTTTTAGAAGCAGGTGTTTTTCCAACGCCAAGAGATGGGGCCCATGCCCTATATTTTGGGGAAAAATAACATTATTTCTTCTGTAAGGGGGATAAAATACCTTAAATGTAAAGTTACTTTTTGTGGAAAACTTCAAGATTTTAAAGATATTTTCTGAGGGGAAGGCGCCTGTAGACTGTCTCTACTAAAGAAGACAAAAAAGCCCTGAGAAGATTTGAAAGGTTTTAAGTTCTCTCTGAAATTACAGGTCTTTAGAAGTTTTAAAGGGTATGCTAGGAGGCTTGCTAGATGGATCAATAAATTATAAACAAGGTGTTTTCAACATTCAATTGGCATTAATGAAATTTACTGTTATCTATATTTTTACCCACTTTTATCTATTTTAACCCACAAGTGTTGTGATAAACCCCTTATTTCTATTTTGACTTAGACAAATGACATCGTCAGGCCTGTAAGACCAAAAGTTATGTTGACAGAAGGAATTCATAGAACGTTTTACACTTATCATAGAACGTTTTACTATTAAATTCTTATGTTTATATGCTTTTGCATGCAACATTGTTGAGCTGATGGGTGGGTTGGAGTTATTTCACCAAGACAATTTGTACTTGTTTTGTGATACGAGAACCTGTTGGGGCAAGTGTGAGGTTGGTGCACCCTAGAACCTGGTTTAAACCCCCAGTGGCAATTTGTTTTGCCACTGACCGTTCCAATGCGGTAACCCCAAAGGTTCTCTTCTTCGTTAATTGTTTGTGGCGTCCTATTTGAATTGACATACTTATATAAAACATGCGCTCTCTATCTTCCTCTCTTCTTTTTCGCTGCGTGGGGAGGCTGTGTTTTGTGAGTGTGGCGATTCCTGATATGCATATATTGCTTTTTTATCAATATGAATACAGGAATGACATTTACATTACTTTCCGAACAATAAAAAATCTTTTTTTTTAAAAACTCCTTTTAAAAGATAACTTTTTTTTTCTTTTGTCAAACTGACAAAAAGTAGGAATAGTAGGAGGTTTTTGTAAAATAGTAGGAAAAAGTAGGATCAAGACTTAAAAGTAGGAAAAACTAGGAAAAAGTATGACCGCTTGACAGCCTGAACCTGCTGTACGTGCAAGTGTGTGCTGTCTACGTGCAAAACACGTAGGCCGAATTCAGGGATCCGTACGTGGGGAGTACCGCCTGTGTACGAATTTGGGAGAACGCAGAGCCGCTGTAGCGTTTAGTGCGTTTGAGCTTCGTGCGGGCTACGGATTCACCCCCAGTACAGGTGACGTGCGTGCCATGTACGTCCACGAGCGCATAACCCACTTATTTCTTGAGCATTTTATTTATACGGAGTTACCGGAAGCTGGAAGTTCTGTTGTATAGACTTCAAATTTTAAATTAATAGCCAGATTTTGCGATTTGGGAACCATTGGTATGTCATAAATTAGAGAGTAGTAAAATAACAAAACTTCATTATCTAGGAAGCAACCTTTATTCCATCATAAGTCAATCATATTCAATCCTGGAGACAATGTCAGAATCAGAAAGTTTGTACAAGTAAACAGTGTACAAAATTACCTATACAAATATATGCACAATCTATCTACACCAATTATTTGCTTTTCTATAACATTTGCCTATACACAATATGTACATTCAAACAGATGTATTTTATTGTAAGAAATTTAATTATTGGTTTATGTATACCAAGTGTCTTCCAGGTTTCAAAAACAAACCTTTATATAACTTTTTTTTCTTGACATATAGCTTTTTCTAATAGAAACATGTATAGTTTGTTTTTTTTTTCAAAATGAAAATAGCATCAATAAACAACTAAACATCACAAATTTCAACAACCTTAATTTCACTCAGTTATTAAACAAAAAAAGTTTTAAAGAAGAAAAATAGATCTCTGTTAATACTTTATGTAAGCTTACAAAAAAGATATACAACACACTAATTTACAAAGCAAAATGTATTAAACTTCTAACAGTGCACATCTGAATTTGTCACATGACAGAAAACTTACTGAAAAAAATATTTTAATGAATTTTACATGTTATGATGATGTTCATATCATAAAATAATTTCCTATATACTGTACTTTGCTTCACATTGATCTTTAAAAAGCAGTTGTAGATTCAATAATAAACAGAAAAGTGCACAAATATTTCCAGCTGTTCAAGTTCTTACAGGTCTACATTGCATGGACAATCATCAAACAAAAGAAAAAAAAATAAATGAAATGAAAATACAAAAAAAGAAAACTTTCACACACTTTCAAAATAATTCTATAAACTAATTCTGACAGAGTCCCTTTACAGTGCAAGTATAATGCTGAAAGAATAGTGTAGTTACATAGACGGATTGTCTGGGTCTCAATGTAACTAAATTTGAAACCAAAAAGTTTTTTCAGAAATGCATTTCATGATCAAGATGTTATGATGCTGCTGATGATCAAGTAATGATGATGTTTACTGATGATGATAATGATACTGGTGATGAGAAAGATGATGATGAAAATGATAGTTAAAGTAATGCATGCTGTTGCAAGTAATGAAGACGATGTTGTTTGACAAGTGTCTACATATTCTGCTACATGGTTGTTAAATTCTGTAACAAATCAGTTAAATGTTGATATCAACTCAAGGTGGTACATGGTTTCATCAAAGAGAGCTTTCTACTAGCACTGCTTCATTTCATTCAAACATCAGATCCCCACTTCCCCACCTTAGATGCTTCATCATTTTCTTACAAAATAAACACTGGTCAAAAACCAACCAGGTTAAATCACCTATCGCAAGTGTACAATTTTAAAACAAATAAAATCTTTAAATACACTGAGGGCATAACATTAACCTGGCCTTGCATTTTAACAACCATGAAACCATGGGGGGACGTCCATTCACACAGGAAACCTTTCATACTTGTGATAAATCGGAAATACTAATTATACATTTAAATGTTTATACAGAAATGTTATTGTTATAGTTATGATATGACTTGAAAGATGTGTGCAGATTGATAACAAACAAACATTAACAAAACTGGTCCAATTTTTTCCATGAATTAGTATTATATTTAGCAAACTAGCCACTACAATGTTAAAATTTTTTATCAAAGTAAACTTCTTTAAGTTTTTGTATGTCAACAGATTGTAATGGACACGAAATGCAAACTATAACTTCAGTTATGGCAATCTTCAAGTCCTCATATTTGTTTCTAATGATTCTACTGATCAAATACATAGCATGTTGAGGTTAAATATAACCTGAAATTTTGTGTGGGAATTTGTAACACAGGTATTTAAACCACTGCACTGAACTTACTTTTGAATTTAATATATATTAAGTAAGAGTATATACAAATCAGTGCATATTTCAGACAACAATGCACACATCTTGTTTTATTTGATGGCACATGAATACATTCAACAAAAATCACCTCTAGAAAGTTGGGATGCTAGCAAAATTATGTAAATATTGTAACATATGCTGTAACATGATTATAAACACAAAGATGGGCTACATGTATACAATTATGTAAATTTAACATCAGTACATCATTAACAAATATTTTCTAGAAGCTTTTCCAACAGGTGTTATATCATTTCCAAAAGCATCCAATAATGTTCAACAGATCATCTGCTAATACTTTTAAACCCTTAAACCATATATAACTCATTTATCACATGGACAAATATTGTAGACCCATAGCAGGCAGCACATGTGTGCCATCAGATCAGGTTATACACCAGTTGCTATTGGATTCACTAGGCAATTTCTTAAAAGTAACAGTAAGCAATCAGTATAGATTCAGTTCAGTCTGCATGAATGTGCGGGCTGATCTAGATCTAAACTGGTTGCCCTTGTGATAAAGAGGAGAATATATGGAGTAAAAGGTTAACAAAGACTAGGTTCAAACAATTCAAATCTACTTTGTATATTCAGATTTTAGCAATCATTCTTCCAAGAAATATAGCAGGTTTAAGCTCTGGCACAGAAATAACCATGATTATTGATCAAAGATGTACTATACAATTATCATGACAGTAAAATACATATCGTATCTTCGCATCAACTTTTGTACAAACTAAAACTAAAATTGAAATACACATCAAACTTTCACAAAAAATGAAGTTACAACCAAATGGAAGCAGTAATAAACAGCAATAAAATTGTTACATTGTTTGGAATGTTTACATGATTTAAAACAACATTTCATTAACACCAAACTATGATGCTTTTACATGGGGGATAACAGAATCGAAAACTCATTTTTACTGCAATTTGTATAAAATTTTGTAAAATACACTGAAGTCTTCTAGTTTATTCTGTTCAAAATTATGGATCACAACATTTGACAACTGAAAAAAGTAACATCTGATGGTATCTCATTCCTTTAATCCAGAATATAAGTGAACAAGTTTGGAACATGTTTAAACCTGCACACTTATCATACTCTGTATGTTTTACCTAAACACTAATCATACTCTGTGCCTTTCCAGATTGGAATGTTTTCTGGACCAGGTAGCTCCAGAACATGACAACATACTATGGGAGATTGAACTTTCTATACAATAATAGAGGATTTTTGGAAAAATATACACTTTTACTACACTTTTTACAGTAAAAATAGGTATCATCAAAGCAGTCATTACAAATAACTTTATGACAAAAAGACCCTGTGTTAAATTTCAACATTTAATGAAAAAGCAAAAAAAAAAATACAACATAAAACAAAATTTGCAAATTTATCTTTTGAGATAAAATTCTATGACAAATCCATGTCCAATTTATTTCACAATTTATTATGGAAATGACATTGCATGATTTCATCACTTATTTCCTTGTTTAAGAGTGTGTTCTTGGATGTGTATTTTCTATGTTGTTCTGTTTACTGATTTATTTGTTTCTGTTCACATTCAGGGATGGATGAAATGATCGTCTACATAAAGGAAGTGTTCCAATGATTGGCTGGCAACAAGACAATTCACTTGACTTTTTAGATAATTGGTTCACAATTGGTTTTGTGCCAAGCAATCACTTAGGAGTCAGAACGCACAAACTTCATACACTGCATAGAGAATCAACATTTATGAACAAGCCAGGTCAGTTATTTGACTGAGAAATCTTTACATATCTCTGTTTCAGTGCAAATCCGACCTATCTTATATTGGAAATACATAGAGATAAGTCAGTTATGCACTGTAAAACTTGATATACGATTGCACTTATTGCTGTAAAAAAAGACAATATAAATTCAATTTAAACTAAAAAATATATTATGATTACAATTATGATATATTATATAAAGTATACATCATTTCTTAGCCCTAAATGACACAAATGTTGGAAAATATCTTTTTCTCAATTACATTTCATAAAATAATAATTACACTATAAAACATAATAAAAGTATATTACAATGATTCATATCTGATCAGAGACTGAGTAAATGCAATACAGAACTCCTCATTAATCACAAAAACAAAAAAAACTTTTTTTTTAAATTTTACATGTACACAGAAAGTTTGTATTTATTTTTGGTAATTACCACATTGTTTGTAATGAACATGACATGCATGTTATCATTATCATTGTTTTAACTACTGGTGTGTGATATTTAGAACACTATAATGGAATGTTATTTGCATAAACATCAAATTAGTCGAAATAATATCTGTCCTTAAAAACAATTGATGAACTCACATATTTGTTAAAACTCTATTTTTTGCAAAACATGATTGTATTTACTACCTCTGGGCAACATACTATGGTATCATTTCCAGATATTTGCTTTCACCATGTAAAGGGACTGTACTGCATTTACACAATTTCCAACACATTTCCAACATATGAAATATTCACATTTGAATGTTCTCTTGCATTAGAACACTTGGAACTTTATCCGATTTGGTCTTCCAGCATTAGATGCTGGTATTAACTAGACAATACTAAAGCATGGTCCAATAAATTGATAACATTATGTAAACAAAATCAGCTTCATTACTGTCAATGTTTTATCACCTTCTATTCAAACGAATTTAACAAGTTTCCCTCTGGTTGATGCAACTTCACAAAAATACCAATCCATTAAATTTTCTTCTAAAATATTTCTCAGTATTTTATCTGCTTCAGGTTAACATAACTTTAGAGAACTATTCTCACATGTCACAAAATTTTGCAATAGAATTGTAAGGCATCAACATATTTGTCTATTTTTAAACTGTCTGTAGACTACACTGTTGCTTCTTTCGGTTCATTTGCATATTTGCTCTTCTTATCTCCATAGAGTCCAATAAAAGAACCGTCTTCATTAAACTTGCTAACGTCGAAATCGCCACCATATTCCTCGGTCGGGTCATCATCTGATTCGTAAGGTTTTACACTTTCTGACAGTGATGCTTCATCTTCTTTGGGTTTATCAAAGTCATCATCATCTCTGCAACAGGTTCACATACATTAAATAATTATTTAATTTTGTAGATAAATAAAAGTGGTAACATTTTATTTCATGTGGGTTTGATTTTTGCAAATTAAGTGTGTCACATTAAACTGCATCAAAAGTGTACCGTGTACATACTGATTAACCCTTAATTCCATGGATAAGACAGTTTAGATCCACCTCTTCGTCCTCTGAGATGGATCTGTTTTCTTGGGCAGATATAGCCTAATAAATCTTAAAGGAAATATTTTAGATCAAGATATGTAAAGGAAATTTTGAAGATCCAGATAAGATGTGCTGGCTGATATAGGCTGGTTTTCTGTGTGCAGGTAAAACATGTGTCCAGGAAGTAAAGTATGTCTCTGCAAAAATCATGTGTAGATTTTTCATGCAAGAGAGACACCCTGTGCCCAGGAAGTAAAGTATGTCTCTGCAAAAATCATGTGTAGATTTTTCATGCTAGAGAGACACCCTGTGTCCAGGAAGTAAAGTATGTCTCTGCAAAAATCATGTGTAGATTTTTCATGCTAGAGAGACACTCTATAAAGCTGAGTCAACTAACTTGAAAAACAGTGTTTGAAGTTACTTACACTCTGCCAACATCATGGAAACCGCTGTCCTTCAGTTCCTGGGCTGGGTCATGACCAGCTTGATGCTCCTTCTTGTCCACTGTAACACAACACAAGAAATCAGTGTTGTTATCATGTAAATCATGTTCAAAACTGCTTATTTATTTATTTTTGATATCCTGGTATTGTTTTATTGGTAAACATCATGATTTATCATTTTCAAATTTTGAAAACAGAGATACGTTTCTATGAAACCTATTATTACACTAGTCCAACTATAAACTGGAAGTAGTGAAATAAGCCTAGGATTAAATGTACATCTCATTTGTTTTCTTGTTTGTTATTCTGTACCAAAAAATGAAATAAGTTGAAGCAAAAACTGGTAAAACTGTTAAGTTTTATTGGTGTAAGTTAGTATTTCAAACAAATGCACCTAAAAAAAGACTAAAATTAAATATTTTGCAATATCTCTGTCTTATTGTGGTCCGGCAGATTTTCTTTGGGTCCAGCGAAATTTCATTGCTCATCGACCGAATGACCGTATTGTTTGGCGTTTCGCAAAGTGTGTAGCAGTAATTTATTGACTAATCACAGTTGATTCACTATGTTTCTTGGGAAGGTCTAAAATGTAGAATTTTGCGCAGAATGCAGTCTGCAAATTAGGGGTCTAAAATGCAGAATGGTTCTGCAGAATGCAGATTGCAAAGCTGTTCTGCATTCTACAAGTGTCAAATACATATTCTGCACTCAATATTCTGCAGAATATTATGCAGAACCGTTCTGCATTTTAGACCCCATATCCCTAATGACAATACATTATCTGCATTCTGCAGAACCATTCTGCGTTTTAGACCCCTAATTTGCAGACTGCATTCTGCATTCTGCGCAATATTCTGCATTTTAGACCCACCCATGTTTCTTACAGGGGAAAAATGCCAATAGATGCTTTAACTATTTACTTCAATCCATGAATATCACATAGGTGACCAGTGTTAATCCAGATCAGAAGGTACCTCCATGCCATCTGGATCAACACTGTTCCCGTCTTGGTCAGAACTGACCTAACAAATCTAAAAGGAAACTGTGTAGATCCAGATCTGATGGAATGGCTGTGCCAGCTGATCTGGATAAAACTGGTTTGTGATGAGAGTTAAATCCAGAGATTAGAGGGTTATCACACTTTAGTGTGTTAGGTTTACTTACATGGATAAGTTCCTCCTCTGTTTCTGTGCAGATAGCAGATAATCAAAGCAATGACAACAAACAGGATGACAACTGCCAGGATCAATGCAATAAACCACAAGTTGGTTCCTGCCTTCTCTATCGCAGGTGCTGGTGCTGTAATAGTAACACACACACTTTTATATCACAATTACTTAGAGGTAACAAAGTGCTTCTATTTATCGATTCCCACAAACTATTACATACCTCTATATATGTATTAAACACACTGCTATATTTAAAGACATCACAAAGAGACACACACTTCTATTTAGAGATTACACACACTTCTATTAAAAAGACATCACACTGAAACGTTTAAGGTACACAAAACACCCTTCAGTCCATTTTAGTAATTGGTGCAAAAAACACAAGTGATAAATATAATGCAATGTGAAAAACAGTTTTGTTTCAAGATCTCCCTCAAGCGTATTGAAATAAAAACAAAATGCAGTACAATCTCATCTACCTCATACATAACCCTTTACACTATTGATATAACCAGATCTGCGAACACATATTACCCTTTTATCAGGATATATGCTGCTTGGTTTTATAATTATGTTATTTCTGATAAATGAAAATGTTGATCCAGATCAGACTGGATTTGCTGGATAAGGTGTATCTATCAAGTGAAGGTTTCTTAGAGGATGCATTTAACATCATTTTAAACTTTATAATTATTGTCTTGGGACACTTTTTTATTGTTATTTTCAGACAAAAAAAAACATGTTGTTTTCAAGCACAGAGAACTGGAGTTATTCTATATACACATGATCTGCATGTACATACAGAATGTTACGTAACACAAAATATGTCACTTAAAGGTGACCAATTAATAAAGAAGATGTCTACTGGGTGTATACAATGATATTTACCAGTGCACTTATTCTATCACTTATATTGTTTACATCATAATCATCATCCATACAAGTTATATGATGCTGCAAGTACATGGTTAACCCTTCACTTCATGAGATAATGTTTATATCCCATGTGTCACCAGTGTACATCCAACTCAACCATCATATCTGTGCAGTCTGATCAGGATCTTCACTGCTTCTATATTTTAAATCTGTCAGGCTATTTCTGACCAAAAAGCAACCAATGTATATCCAGATTGGAATGCATAGATCCTAAGGCTGATGTGGATCTACTCTGGTGGCACATGGGATGCAACTCAGATCCATGAAGTAATGGGCTAAATATTTATTATCAATTGTGTTCCTCACAATTACAGAGTTTAAGACCCCACACAAAATTTTATTGATCTTACTTAAAGATGAATTATGTCTATCTGCAAACAAAATATTGTTTCAAGATGAATAAAGGACTAATTAAAAGTGACTAATTAAATAATCTAGACTGTGCCCTTAGGACACTGATGCCCCCGCTGATGCTACAACATTTGTAACAAAATTGTTTATCAAGTGTTAACATGTGCTGATCATGATTAGTAAATGAGGAGTAAGAGCCACAAAATTTTATGACTAACATAAACGAAGGGCCATAACTCTGGTGAAAATGGTTGCAAGACAAATTCCTTTACAGCAATCTACACATCATGTCTAATAATCTGTGAAAATTTTAAAAGAATTCAGCCAAATAGAAAATGTGGAGTTGATGCCACAAGATTTTATTACTGAAATTAAAAAAGGGCCATAACTGTGGTAAAAAAAATGGCCGCAGGAAAAACTCTTTTCTTTAAGACCATCTTCACATCCTGTTTGATCATCTGTGCAAGTTTGAAAGAAATCTGCCTGATTGTTAATGAGGAATTGATGCCACAAGATTTGGGGGATGTACAGATGGACATACATACAGACGTACAGACAGATGGACGAGCCCACTTCATGGCGGCATAATAAAAACTGAAAAATTAAGACTACACCATTGGCTTTTAGATGAATTATGTTATATATGAAAAAGAAGGAAAACCATGCCGCTAAGTTTAAACTTGTTAGATTTTAAAATCCAGCTTTGGCAATTGGTGAACATTTAATGCAGCAGAGCGTAGTCCAAAATCCTAGGCCAAGTTCTAACCAAGATTAAACTTTAAATTTCTGTAAACAGCACTAACTTTGGCTGATTATAACATAGTCTGGCAGAAACAAGCCCTGATCATGTTAAATATTGTTATGAACATCATCTGTCATCTAGTGTTGCTGTATACACAGTCAGTTTTTATCCAACAATCAAAATCATACCATGTTGAAGTTTGTGGCTTAACATTTTAATCTTTAACAATCTGTTACTATCTCTAGATTCCATGAACTTTTACTTGGGCTGTGACAAACATTCTTAGCTTTCTTTATTTTTAACATGAAGTTATCTAAAAGAAGTTTGTAAGTAACACTGTAAAGCATTAGATGTCTAAAAGTACCGGACAAAAATATTGTCTTGGATTATGGATAATAAAATTGTTTTCTCAATGTTTTGTATTTAAGTATTTTGTTGTTTTAAAGCCAAACAAAGTTTAAAACTATTTATATTTTCTGTTATTTCCTACATTGTAAGTACTGAGTGTTTCTACTGAGGAACTTGTCAAGAAAAGAACCAAAGCATGCATTCATTACTCTACAAGCTGTTAAACTTCTATAAATGCCAAAATTATTACAATAAGCAAAATAAGGTCTTGAAATACATGAAAGAGTGAGAATGACCATGACATAATGATTGTTTGAAATTATGATACAGTTCCCTCCATAATTCACTTAGCATAGTTGACAATAAAACCATTTTCGACATTGGAATTAGGAATGAAATGTTCCCCTCTTAATATTTTATTTTTCTATTATGAAATATATAAAGGTGTTAGTAAATCTTCCATTCCATTTTCAAAACACAAAGAAATGGAAGCTGATACACTGACAAATAACAGGTCATATGGTCAGTATTGCAATGGTTAATCCATTCCAACAACCCAACCATGAGGTCTAAAGGAGATCACTGCTATCCATCATTGTTTATGATTTACAGATTGTCACAGAAACTTGAAAAATACACTAACAAAACCTCTAAGCCACCTTTGAACTAAGTTGAAAAATCACATTTTACAGGTGGGGCATGCATGCCTTTTGTAGCCTAACTTATGGGAATTTCATTTTTTTTCCCCAAAATAACTAAGAGTACATTCACTAAAACATGGTTCATGTAACTGCAAAAATGAAAAGGTTCAGGTATCCTCTGACTTCAGCATTCCTGATTCTAGATTGGTTCTAACAATTTCATCCTCAAAATTTGTACTTTACATATGTATGTTTTGTACTACAAACTAGGCATAATAGGTGATTCTTTATTTCCTAGTGAGGTAATATCTCTGATAATATGAAAGTGATAGAATGCTAATTAGAAACAATACATAAAACATGTTCTGTTTTTCTCCGTTATGATATAAGTAAAGAAATTTCGCCAGATGATCCCCTCACCAGAAGAAAATATAATGGTTAACTGTTAAAAATTCCTCTCAATTTCTAATTTTTGTTAGCATTTTACTTATCCAAAGCTGTTGTTCTAAGTATAATTTTAAAAAATGTCTGTATTTTTTAGTAAATAAATATTTTTCAGTAGAAGATAAAAAAGCAGAACTTACGAACAGCTGCAGTAAAAAAATACAAACAATAGGGAATGAAAACATTCAAGACATTTAATGTAATCAACCCTGAACTCCATGTGATATGACTGTCATTCCACAGCAAGAATCAGCCTGCTCCCCACTGCTGTCTGATCACAGTGTTTACACTTTTTGTTTTATACAGTGAAGCTCCGCTTTATCGCGATCCGTTATATCGTGAAATCCAATATAACGCGGTCGACCCTTGGACCCCGTTTTTTATTTTATTTTCATAAAAGATAGTAAAATTCTATCAATAGCCATTTTTTGTATATTTGGAAAGGGAAAAAAAGGGAAGTAAAAACGTTAATACCGCGTTAATCGATAAAGACAATGACGCTCGTTCATTAACGTACCGAGAATCCTTGAAACAATTGTAAAATGCTTCTTTATGAACAGCTGATTGTTTCCTACGTTTATTAAAATATCAAATTGTCATAAAATTGTTAAGTAATAAATTGTTGTACAAACACTGGGGCACCTAATCACGTATGCTAAATGGTTACTGAATGGTTGTTTTTCGCACCTAGCGCAGATAGCATGACAAAGGTGTTTGATGTTGTTAATTGGCTTCTAATTTGAAAAGCTCATGCCTACATTTGACATGTTTTACAATATTATTTTAGAAATGATGATTGAAGATTAAAACGATAAAGATTAAAACTGCAGGCGTATTGTTTCATTCAAAACAGCGTACAGGTCAAACAAATACATGATCTCCGCATTAGACGAACGCCCACAGTATAAACTTTTATGAGTTAAATTCACAAAGTAATAATTTTATAGCACCTGTTAGATAATAACAAAACAACATGCAAACAAAGGATTTATTTTCAATAACCGATAAAATGTTACGAGTAATACATGTACGGACCTAAGAATAGCATAAGTTCTTCGTCCCGCGAATATCGCGGATCCGATAACGCGATTTGAGGGAATGGACCGGACCGCGATATAGCGGAGCCCCACTGTATTTGTTAGGATATTTTTGACAAAGAAATTACCAGCATATATTCAGATGTAGTCTGATCTGAATGTAAACTGCGGCACATTAAAGTCACATCCTTGGAGTAAAGGGTTCAACAGAGCTGTTTGCTATTTAAGTTAAAGTCCTCCATATAAACTTACCAATACTTGTTATAATGCAGACTAAACATGATCGAAAATTATTTTAAAGTAATATAAATACATGTATACCACTTGTAATGGCCACATATCCTTATTAAAGTTAACCAATCATGTATTTTAACATAAATGAGTATAAAATATATAATCATGCAAGTATTCTCTACACTAGTCAAAAGTTCTAAGTGCACACTTGATAAATGTTAATTTTTCCAATAATTTGATTGAATCTTTCAAAATAGTGTAAATTACAATGAAGAAGAATCAATATTCTATTAAAGCACACCAACAATTTTAAGTCTGCTTAACCAGATTAAAAAATAATAATATTTTAGCTCACTTGTTCTCAGAAAGAAATTCTCAAGTTAATTATCATTGCATCGGCTATCATTTGTGATCGTTTTCTCATCTCTGTATAATTTAAATTTCACACAGATTTAAAGGAAATACTGTAGTTTGCCATTCCATTGCACTGAAATAGCTTTCTGTAGCTTTGTAATGGTCTGCTGGGCACGATGCGCCAACATACTCAACTTTATTTTATCCATAACGTTTTTACAGGATTTCAAGGAGAAAATTCCTTTGTTCACACAATGTTTTGTGCCAAAAGTTTTTGAATTGTCTAGCAGTTTGGGATGATACAATTTTCTATGATAGATGTGTAACAGCCTTTCCAAACGAAAAAAATGTATTCATTTCGGTAAAATTGACCAGTTTTCGGATACGCCTTTTGACCGAATAAGCGTCATTTTCGAATAATTCGATATTGAAGTTTATTGAATTTCTAAAAATTTTAGTTTTAAATTTTTATTTATTGGACACTTATCCAACAAATTTTACAATAATTTTTTCGAGTTTACGTTGTTTTACGTAAATATTTAATGACGTAATTGAGTAACATCAGCGTTCAACGTAAGCAACGTAATCAATCTAGAAAAAAATATCGTTTGATTTTCTTCTTAAATTAATAAAATATGCAAAATAAGGTATTTCTTTTGCATTTACGAAAACCGTCAAGATTTCTTTACAACAAATTTGAAGTTGTGCCTGTGAAAAGAATTTTGACGGCAATGTCGTTGTCTGCTGACGTCAACCGTTCCATGGTTAAAATTTGTTGGTGTGTTTTTCGTGTTTGTCTTGAGTCGGTGGACATGTGAAAAACAAAAACGATTGTAAAAAAATAAATTTCGCTTGCCGCACGGGGATAAGGCATAAAAAGCGTATGCCGACGTGGATGACGTAAAACGTAAAACATATGCACGGTTTTCAAAAAATTATTGTTGTTTGATCATTATTAACTTTAATTCAAACTTTCATTCAATTTGAATAAGTTTACTTTAAGATATTCAAAATTGAAAAGTGTGCACTTAGAACTTTTGACCAGTGTAGTCCGATTAATAATGTTTTGAATTGTTAATATTCTGTGACAGTTTGTAATGTTCCTCTGCGAGTAACAAGGCATCTGTTAACAAGATCTGAGGAAACATCTTAATGTAGCCTTATTTTCAGGTGTGTGTTGTCACAACTGCCATTTAACGTACATTTCATGATTTCTTACTTCCTTACCAGTGTTCACAAGTGATCACTCAGTTGCAATCCATGTAAACTAAGTATCTCTTTTATTATTATTAATAAATTCACAGTGAGAAATCTTTGCAAAAAGTAATCTATCATATCTTTAGATCCAGATCATCCTGCATAAACATATGCAGTCTAAAAAGGGTCCACACAGTTTGGATTTAGAATCATTAGGGTAAGTTTGATAAGACAGAAACAGTGTAGATCCAGATCAGACTTCAGCGATGTGAAGGATAATCAGGATCTTTACAAATTGAACATTGGATATAAGCCATATACCATCGTGTTAAAGCTTAATTCCTCAAGAGTAAAGATTAAAAGCATTTGTTAAGTATACATAATTATCTATGTGGCTCCTACCAAGTGTTGCAGTTATTCTACCCAGTTTTCTTGTCATCATTTTCAACCCATTAAAATCTGTGATCTAAACAAGGGAACCAGTAATGAGTGACACGAGACCAGCAACCTGATTCCAAGGTTATTTAACTGAGTTTGAAGGGCAGTCTTAGATCTCAGCAATATGACTGAATCATTGAAATTGAACAAAGTCTCAAGATCCACCAATGGGAAGCTTGAGATTAGGGACTTGTTCTCAGTTTTGCAACCCGAGAGCCATATTCAATATTAAGCAGGTGATTGCGTTAAAGCAATCCAGTCTTGTAAATGACCAATCAACAGCTTGAGATTTTCCCCAAGAGGAGACCCTGTCCCACTATAGCTGAGCAGCCTGCTTTCTAGTTCTATGCTTAATAATAGTGCTTGAATTCTTTGTGCATTGATACCTTTTATATTCTATGTGAGATTAGTATAGATCCATATCAATCTGCACATCTGTGAACTCTGATCAGGATCTACACTGTATACGTTAAGATTCATAAGGTTTATTTCTGAGGCAGAGTGAAGATCTTGATCAGACTGCAGGCTGATCTAGATCTACACTCTTCACACATAGAATATAAGCCATACCTGTGGAGTTAACAGCAAAAAATCACCTTTGATTTATGATATTAACATGCGTACAAGAAACAACAAACAAGATGAACACAAATTATCAGCAGAGGCAGTGCTCAAAATTTAGTGATCCAGCAGTCTACATTACATGAACTTGATTGAAAATAGAAGAAAACTGGAGTGCAAAAATGTTAAGTGACTGACCAACAATATTTGTATCTGAAAGAAAAATGCATCACACAATGTCAAACATCATACAAATTTTCATATCTCGTTCTGGTTTTGTTAGACATTAACACAATTTGGCAGTAAGTAAAATCATAATTATTATATTACTTACCCCTATTTTTTTTATAAAAAGTAACAATTGGCAATTAACCTACCTTCTTGAACCAGTTAAGCTTAAGGCCCTAACAAACCTTCCTACCATTGAATTAACAACACAAGATAAAATATGTTCTAGGCGGTGCTTTTTTTACGTCTGCAGTATATCCAGTAAAAAGATGATAATAAAGGTGATTTCCTTTCCTGAAACTGCGAGTGATTGAAGAACTTCACTTCTCAAGCTAGTGTTTCAAGACTGGTTTCCTTTCTCATAATCTTGCACACAGGTTGCTGTTGCATACGATTGTAACATTATCCTGACAGTTTAGCTGACACCAAATCTGCAGTGATTTGATTTTGCAAAAGTGGTGCTAAATCAAATCCCTTCATGAACAACAGGCTACAGTGAATGTTATACTCACTTGGTTTAACGAGGTTTATTCCATTGATTGTGAAGTTATACTCCAGTCTATCATATTGGTGGGAAATAACTATTGTGTACAATCTATCCTTCATTTTGTAGTAAGTATTGTAAGCTTTCTCGTCCCCCTCTGGCACTTCAGGGAATTTAATAACCATTTGCTTATCACCCATTGACAACTCAAAGTACTGGCCCAGATCTCCAGCAGGCGGAAGTTGTCTTTGCACTAGAAAGAAATACAAGTATTATATATAAACTTGCATCCAAACTCATGCATATTATTTTGACGTCTGAAAATTTAAGAACCTGATATTGAACTGAATTGGCTGAGATCTTCTGATTTATACATAACCTAAACAATACTGTCACATATACAAGGGCTGTTTATTCAGTTAGTTAATGTATTTTCGAACATCATTATTATTTACTAGTAGTTCAACACCATGTAATAAATGTTGTACCATGTCTTTAACACTCAGCTAGTTACAACAGGCCTTTGTGGACACACCTCTGAATTAGCCGGAGCTTGAACTTTGCCATGTCATATTTAGTGAAGACAATCATTGAGCTGCCTTACTGATGCTCCACATCAATGTGCCTTACTCCTGACTTAACCCTAATGACTATCGGATAAAGACCAGTGTTCGAAGCCAGTGGTTTTATAGTTTTTGGGAAGTTTGCTCGGCAACTAGAGATGCTATCAGAGCATTTAGCAGTTAACTGTGTATGGAAACATTTATACTGTGTGTATCCAGACATAGAAAATGGCTGAGAATACATCAGTAAGTGTTGTTCATGTTATTCTGTGTGCAGCACAGTGAGTTTAACTATGTTCTCAAATGTCAAGGAAATTCAATATTTGTAAATGTACTTAAAAATATTGTGACTTCATGTTGAATATATGTTCTATAACACATGTGCGACCAGTGTAGATCTGCACTGGTCGCATTTTGGTCAGAAATAACCTAAATAATCAAAAAGTGAACAGTGCAGATCCTGATCAGATGGCACAGATGGATCTAAACTGTTCGCCCACGCAATAAAAGTGTGTCTATGGAGGAAAGGGTTAAGTTTCACATACCTAATTTGGTTTCTTTAGTTTGCTCATCCTCTACTTGATCATACCAGAACCACTGGAACTTCATCTGGTTTTGCCACAGTGCGTCTGTTGTTGCATCCACATTTAGAGTAAGTGTTACTGCTGGCTCTATGTCATATGTACTGTTTGGTCTCGGTCCAAGAACAATCTTGTCTACAAGAAAATAACAACCAGTTGTCCACAATAATAACTTAGATGCACAAGTTATCATAAACATAAAGATTAGCGATAAATCGTATTTTTTAAATAATTAACATGTCAAAAACAGGTCACAAATCAAGTGCAGATCCAAACAAGCCTGCATGTCAAGGTAAATTGTCATACTGTGGGGATAAACTTGTAGAAAGGTAATCACTCAATTCATATTAACAGCTCATAAAAATATCTTATTTTGACCTTTGCTGCATAGCGTGACACTTTATCTCAAAAGTTTATTAAAATCCCATACATGTGACATTGTGGTGGACTCCAAAATTCTCCAATATTTCAATCCTGATCCCATCTCCCGATATCACATATTAAACTTCCGATATCCTGTCTTGGTAAAAATAAACTTTATTTTCCACAGCATTTAAACACCCCAACACTTAACAGTTTTGTCAAAACGTGCCAAATGTGATTAATGTCACCAAGAGAATTACCACTACTTACTTAGTTTCAAATCAGACAGTGTCCTGGCTTATTGAAATTTACACTGGTAAAAGTCCTAGCAAGGAAGTACAGTTAGATTCCATAATAACAACAACACCAAACTTACCAATAACTGAAATACATCCATCTCCTATGACCGTACCATAGTCATTGGTTACCATACACTGGAAGCACATCGAGTCAGTGAGGCTAACTTTCGGTAGAGTAAGTTCTGTACGCTGTGAGTTAATGGTGAAGCGATTTCTTGTGACAGCTTGTTTATTTGCTGGAAAACAACATTTATTTCTTCGAAATAAAAAAATAATTCTGTTTATATTCAAACCATAAATTGACCATAATATAAGTAATCTGGAATCATGGGTGCGGCGATCCATCTTCAACTTGCGGTATGGTGAATACAGGTTTTTACCAGTGCATACTTTTTTTAACGGAAAGTAGTTTTCACAGATAGCCGATTAAACCTAAACAATGATTTGCATATATTTGAAAAGTCTCGATTTTATAGTTGCTCGTTTATTAATTTTTAAAAGCAAAAGGCGTTTCGGTTCAGAAGGGGAATAAATTTACGAGATTGGGAATTTTTTTTCTTGAAATTGGGGAAAAAAGGGCGCTACTTTGCTTTGAGAACGGGGCCAAATATCGGCCCCGTAAGACAGGCTGAAAAAGCCCTGATTATTTTGTTCAGACTAGTGTGTGCAAATTGTTTATAACAATTCCGTGTTAAAAAAATCTTAATAAACCACGCGCCGAAAACCAGGTTTTCATTTAATAATTATACTTTTATAAAGAAAATATCTGGTTGATAACTGTTAAAACTGACAGAAAGAAAGTTAAGTTTGGTTTTAAAAAACAAACTCAACTTATTGAGCAGAAACTGAATTTCTATTTTTAGCAACAGTGACCTTAAGCTTTATCACAGACACCAGGGTAGCAATCGCAAGCTGCATCTTGCTATAAGATACTAACACAAAGTTTGGCGTCAATAGGCCAAAGCAAACTCAAGTTATTGAGGGGTAACTGAATTTCTATTTTAGCAACAGTGACCTTGACCTTGATTACAGACACCTGGGTGGTTATCCCAGGCTGTCAACCAGGTCATCTCCCAAATATAGGAAAAATATAGGAATATTTTTGCAACAAATATAGGAGTTTTTGGAAGATTTTGAGGCAAAATATAGGAGTTTGGAATTGAAAATAGTTTCATTTACTAGCACTTATACGAATTTGTTTTTGTTAGGTAAGCCTTAATACAAAGGACACTGCTTCAAAGTTGTTAGAGAATCGGATAAAAACTTAGTTAAATGCCACCTGCAAAGATTCACCAATCTATAAGTTGAGTTTTGTTCTTGAAAAATCCAGCAAAAACAAAGAAGTCAAAAGCACTATACAATATTTACTCTCTGCATTAATCGGCAAAATAACTTAAAAATATAGGAATATACTTAAAAATGTAGGAAAAATATAGGAATATAGGAGGTTTATCGGAATATAGGATTCTGATCCAAAATATAGGAGGAATATAGGAATTGGTTGACAGCCTGTTATCCCAAGTGGCCTTTTGATATCATATACTCATATACCAAGTTTGCTATCAAAAGGCCAAAGCAAACGTAAGTTATTGAGGGAAAAATGAATATCTATTTTTAACAAACGTGAACTTGACCTTTGTCACAGACACCTGGGTATCAATCCCAAGCTGCCTCTTGATATAAGCTAACCACAAACCAAGCTAAACGTCAACAGGCAATTTGGCATCAACAGATAACATTCACAAAATACTTAACAAAAATCTAAGTAAAAAAGGGGCATATCTTTGGCAAAACACAATTAGGGGTTATGAAACTTGTCCTGAACATTGGTACTGTCAAGTCAAATAATGATGTTTAGTTTCAAAGCTATACCTTGGATGGTAACTGAGAAAAAGACAACTTTCACAAATAAATTAACAAAATTTCTACGTGAAAAAGGGGCATAACTTTGTCAAAATACAGTCAGGGATTATGAAACTTGTCCTGATAATTGGTATTGTGATGTCAGACAACTAGGTTAAGTTTCAGAGTTGTATCTTTAACAGTTACTGAGAAAAACACAACTTTCACAAAAATTAACAAAATTTCTAAGTGAAAAAGGGGCATAACTTTGTCAAAATACAACCAGGGATTATGAAACCTGTCCTGGTAATTGGTATTGTGATGTCAGACAACTATGTTAAGTTTCAAAGTTGTATCTTGAATGGTTACTGAGAAAAACGCAACTTTCACAAAAAACTTAAAATGTTGACGCCCGCCCGCCAAACGACATACCCCAATCTAATAACCAGGATTTTTCTAAAGAAAACCTGGTTAAAAACGCTGTTCTAAACAACAACTGTGTCTGTTAATGGTATGATTATAATGCTTGATCAATAGTGCAGAGTTGGTCTGAAGCAAATACCGGTACCTATTGCTAGGGTACAAAATCATCAGTACCTGAGTAGCCGAGTCAGTATGTGCCTTGTTGTTAACTTTATTGATGTACGTTTTGCGTAACTGACTATAATTATAAACTCATATCTTACATCACTTATTGCTTTTTTATCCACAGAAGGCCCAAGTAATGAGATATCAAAGCATTCAATACCAGGACAAATTCATTATGATTCATTTAAAAATGTAAACTACTTACTAGAATGTTGTGTTCCGCGGAACACATGTGTAGCCTGCATGGAAAAAGTTGAAATATGGGCCTACGTTTAATCATATATAATAAAAATATTTTATTCAAGTTGATTTCAATACTACACCACAGAACACATGTGTCATCTAAATTGCATTTAAAAGGGGAATAACTATAATAATGTTGAAACCCGAGTTATCATCTTCAAAAATTGGTTTGTGCACGCAGATGAGTTATTCAAAGTATTAAGTGATTTGAACAAGTACTTTCCATTTTACAGGCAACACTAAGTTTCATGTTAAAGTTGCATTTGAAAGGGACATAACTCATAAAATATTCAAACAGGAGTTATAATTTTTGTAGTTGTTAATGGCAGTCTGTTCATGTTGATGATACAATCCAAGTATTCAATGAATAGGGCAAGTACTTTCAAATTATACACAACATTAAGTTTCATGTGAAATTTGCATTTGAAAAAAAAAGTCAAACAGGAGTTATGATTCTTGTTGTAACCGATGTTGTTGTTGTTCACGAAGATGATATATTCGAAGAGTGAATAGGACATGTACTTTAAAAGATATAGGCAACATTAAGTTTCATGTTAAAGTTCTATATTAAAGGGACACAACTAATAAAATAGTCCAGCAGGAGTTATCATTCTTGTTCTTCATAATGATGCTGTTCATGAAGATGATTTATTTCAAATATCAAGTGAATAGGACAATTACTTTCAAAGTAAAAGGCAATATTAAGTTTCATGTTAAAGTTGCATTTGAAAGGGGCATAACTTAAAATATAATCAAACAGGAGTTCTGATTCTTTTTGTTACCAATGTTGTTGATCATGCTGATAATGTATTCCAAGTATGAAGTGAACAGGACAAGTACTTTCAAAGTTATAGGCAACATTAATTTTCATGTTAAAGTTGCATTTGAAAGCGGAATAACTCCAAAATATTGAAACTGGAGTTATCATTCTTTTCGTCACAGATGGCATTGTTCATGCTGATGATATATTCCAAGTATGAAGTGAATAGAACAAGTACTTTCAAAGTTATAGGCAACATTAAGTTTCAGGTTAAAGTTGCATTTGAAAGGGGCATAACTCAAAAAATATTGAAACTGGAGTTATCATTCTTGTTGTCACAGATGGCATTGTTCATGCTGATGATATATTCCAAGTATGAAGTGAATAGGACAAGTACTTTCAAAGTGATAGGCAACATTAAGTTTCAGGTAAAAGTTGCATTTAAAAGGGGCATAACTAAAAAAATTTTGAAACCGGAGTTATCATTCTTGTCATCACAGATGGCATTGTTTGTGCTGATGATATATTCCAAGTACAAAGTGAATAGGACAAGTACTTTCAAAGTTATAGGCAACATTAAGAATCAGGTTAAAGTTGCATTTGAAAGGGGCATAACTCAAAAATATTGAAACTGGAGTTATCATTCTTGTCGTCACAGATGGCATTGTTCATGCTGATGATATATTCCAAGTATGAAGTGAATAGGACTAGTACTTTCAAAGTGATAGGCAACATTAAGTTTCAGGTTAAAGTTGCATTTAAAAGGGGCATAACTCAAAAAATATTGAAACTGGAGTTATCATTCTTGTCATCACAGATGGCATTGTTCATGCTGATGATATATTCCAAGTATGAAGTGAATAGGACAAGTACTTTCAAAGTTATAGGCAACATTAAGTTTCAGGTTAAAGTTGCATTTGAAAGGGGCATAACTCAAAAAATATTGAAACTAGAGTTATCATTCTTGTCATCACAGATGGCATTGTTCATGCTGATGATATATTCCAAGTATGAAGTGAATAGGACAAGTACTTTCAAAGTTATAGGCAACATTAAGTTGCAGGTTAAAGTTGCATTTGAAAGGGGCATAACTCAAAAAATATTGAAAATGGAGTTATCATTCTTGTCGTCACAGATGGCATTGTTCATGCTGATGATATATTCCAAGTATGAAGTGAATAGGACAAGTACTTTCAAAGTTATAGGCAACATTAAGTTTCAGGTTAAAGTTGGGGGACTACCGGACGACGGCACCGACGACGACGACGACGGCACCGACGACGACGAAGACAACGACGACGCGGCCGGACACAAAAAAGTAATGATAAACATGAAATAACTGCTTAAATGTTTTTATAACAGGACTCCCCCAATTTTTGCTGGTAAAATTCCAGGCTTTTTTGCCAAGGATATCCATACATTTTTCTGACTTAAATTTAGCTGAATGAACTATTTGGTACAAATCCATGTGTAATTAAGTGAAGCAAAACATTGAAGTCCTTTCACCAAATTACAGAACTGTGTACATAAGATTAATTAAAAATTGTCATTTCATCATCTATGTCCCTGATTTCAACCACTTCTAGGCAAATAAATAGCAAAATAACATTTTACATAAGTCAAAAATGTGTTCAGGGGCTAGGCAAGATTTGGATATTAATGGTTAATTATTCATACTTACGACAAGCAAGCTCGTCTGAGCCATCTTTGCATTGGCTGATTCCATCACAGACCTGTTTCTTTGGCAAGCAAGCTTTTTTATCATTGCACATAAATCCTGGGTAGTCACAGACCAGCTCAGTGCAGTCAGAACTCTCTGGTATACATTGCTCATTACATCGTTTCTGTGATTCTGGGCACGATCCTTTAAAAGCAATATTACCACTGATTAACAGAACTTCAACAACATTTCAGTTACATGTCCCAAAACTTAAAAAAATAATGTCTATTCTGCAATGTTAATATGAAACTTAATATGACAGAAGAAATTTATTCATCCCCAGGAAACCACACACATTAATTTACCAGTCTCAAGGCAGGCAGATGGCCTTTTCTCAACTTTCCTGTGTAAAGCCCTTATGTAACTTAAACTGGAGACAAATTCTAGGGCCCTTGTGTCTTTAAGTGAAAAAGAACCTCACAGCACTTAAATTACTGGCACTGCAAAAAGTATTACTAAGATGTGATATATTTTCTTTAATCCCCAAAGAGATGCATGAAGAAGGTTCTAGGATCTAGACGCATCCTATGGCTGTGAAGTCAAACAACTGAGGTAGTGTTTGTGTACCAACCTGGACAATTATGTTCATCCGATTGGTCATTACAGTCTGGTGCATTGTCACAGACTTTTCTTTCCTCTATACACTCAGAATATCCATTTTTATTTGGGTTTGGAGTCTTGCATTCAAAAAATCTGGGAGGACAACCTACAATAGAGGAACACTTTTATAACCCTTTACTCCATCTATTTGCCTTTTTATACATGTGCAAATAGTGTAGATATCAGTCGGCACATCAGATTCTGTGCAATTTGATCAGAATCTGCTTTGTTTGCTTTTTAGTCAGAAATAACCTAATAAATCAAAAAGCAAGCAGTGCAGATCCTGATCAGACAGCACAGATGTGTTCGCTTATAAATCTGGATCTACACTGTTAGCCCATGCTATATTATCGTATAAAGTCACATAATATTATATGGAGTAAAGGGTTTAAATCTACTACAGTATAAATGTGCCTTCAGAAGTTTTACATCCTTTCTAGAAGCAAGTTATAAAGTTTGGCAGAAAACAGTATAATATTTATTTAATGTGAAAGTTTGAAATAAAATCATCTTATATCTCTCTACACTAAGTTACAGTTTTAGTTGACAGTGAGATGGACAGTCAGGCCAACAGAGAGAAAAAATGCAGTGTTTTTTTTTCACTTTTGGGGGAAGGGGGTCACAGCCCTTTGGAGGGGGAAAATTGCAACACGAACAAATGAAAGGGGGAATATTTGGAAAATACCGTACTTGCAGCTGTCAAACACAACAAAACAAAGTACATTTTTTTTGTATTCACTGATCTTTTGTTTTTAGCCTTGCTAACACAGTAGTACAAATAAGTAAATCTTGCCTCCTACTTCCCAGAGTTGAATTTTCTTGCATCAGAAAAAAATTAAGATTTAGAATCTTCACTATTATTTTCACTATCATTAGCAGAACAAATCGAACCGTCCGTAACGGACTCCAGCAAAGGGGGAATTTTTTATAAGACATGGTGAAAAAATATATACTATTTTGAGGGGGGAATGGGGCCCTATTTCTCCCAATATTTGGCATAAAAAAAAACACTGGAGTGATATCATCAACTAAAAGCCTGGATTTGTTTTGTAATCTTGCCAAGAACTTGTTGTCTTTGAAGCCTGTCTACTGTCTACTGTCAAGATGAAAGAGTAAACTGACATGTAAAACATACCAATCAGGGGCACTGTGTTGACAAGCCACACTGGGGGCTTGCTGTAAGAATTATGCGATGTGGTTCCACATGTAAACACTGCATCGCTTCCTACAGGTACTGCTTTGCTCCTGGGCTCTTGATTCAGAATAAACTCTGGTGGAGCTGTAAAATATAAATACAATTTACAGGGCTTTTTCAGGAGTATTTGGGAAAAGGGCCCCTGCACAAATTGGGAATTTGTTTTCACACGGTATACACTGGTTTTACACAGATTGCATAAATAGATTCAAGGAATGTAGGTTTCACAGATCACTTATCAAAAGTAAACAAACTAATTTTGTAATTTTAAAGGTCCCTTGAATATATGGATTCTCTTGTTTGTTTCTATTTTGTAGGCAAAAAAAGTTATTTCTGGGAAATGGGAATTTTTTTCTTGAAATTGGGATTTTTTTCTTGAAATTGGGAAAAATGGTCCCATTTGGCATTGGGAATGGGGCCCATTATCGGCCCCGTGTGACTAGCTGAAAAAGCCCTGATTTATTTGAATGAAGTACAGACATGTTAACCCTTGACATGTTTCATTTAATGATTTAATTGCCATAAACCTGTCCATTTATTTTTCTTAGTGTTGTAGTTTTTTTATATAAGAGGAGATAGACAAAAATTCGGGGACAAGTTAAATATAATTTTTATTCTTTGAGATATTTATTTGAAATTGCAAAACATTGTATCTTGGCATCATTCTTTGACATTAGATAATAAAGTATTTTTTCAAAAAGAATTAACTTTAATGAAACATTCATAACTATTATGGTAACATAGTGTCGCTGATACCTATGCAGTTATAACTAGAATTATCACTAAGAGTGATTAAATACCCACATGTGTGCTTGATACTTGAACTGGGAATACTTATTTCTATTTTAAGTAAAAGTGAACAGAGACCTTGACCCCACCAGGCCCATTTTCTATACCAAGTTTTGGCGTCACAGACACTACCTATATAACCATTCCTTACTTAAGTGATTGAGCATATACAGTTCTTTTCTATTTTAAGTTACAGTGACCTTGACCCCACAGGCCTTACTTTCAATCCCAAATGTCATCTTCACAGAAACCACCAATACACAAAATTTTATTCAAGAATCTCATCCAAGCTATAGTTACTGAGTGGAAATAAAGTTTTGAAGTTTAAATAACAGTGACATTGACCTTGATCCCACCGGCCCCAAAGTCAAACCTAACCTGTACCTTGTAAAATTACATCTGTGTCCAAAAAAACAATTAAATCTATGAAGTATTTCATGAGTTATGGTCCAGAAACATTTTTTTCTATTTTAGGTAACAGTGACCTTGACATTGACCCCATAGGCCCCAAAGTCGAACTCGACCTGTTGTGATGTTATATTTAGTATGTCCCCAAAATGATTGTAATCTGAAGTATTTCATGAGTTATCATCCGGAAACCATTTTTCTATTTTTAGAAACACTGACTTTGATATTGACCCCACCAGCCCCAAAGTTGAAGCTGACCTGTATCTTGTGATGTTACACCTGTGTACCAAAATGTTTTAAGATATTTGATGCATTTCAAAAGTTATCGTCCAGAAAGCATTTTTTTTATTTTTAATAACAGTAACCTTGACACTGATCCCACCAGCCCCAAAGTCAAACTTGACCTGTATCTTATGATGTTACACATGTGTACCAAAATTTATTTAAATCTGTCAAGCCCATTATGAGTTATCATCCGGATACGATTTTTCTATTTTTATTAACAGTGACCTTGACACTGATCCCACCAGCCCCAAAATCAATGTTGACCTGTATCTTATGATGTTACACATGTGTACCAAAATTTATTTAAATCTGTCAAGCCCATTATGAGTTATCATCCGGATACGATTTTTCTATTTTTATTAACAGTGACCTTGACACTGATCCCACCAGCCCCAAAATCAATGTTGACCTGTATCTTATGATGTTACACATGTGTACCAAAAATTATTCAAATCTGTCAAGTCCTTCATGAGTTATCATCCTGAAACGATTTTTCTATGTTTAGTAACAGTAACTTTAACACTGA
The DNA here is from genome assembly GCA_038501625.1 of Corbicula japonica. Lineage (NCBI taxonomy): Eukaryota > Metazoa > Mollusca > Bivalvia > Venerida > Cyrenidae > Corbicula > Corbicula japonica. The sequence continues at coordinate 506,241 of JAZAYU010000044.1, read as the reverse complement.
CCCAACCAGCCCCAAAACTGAACTTGACCTGTATCTTATGATGTTACAAATCTGTACCAAAAATTATTTAAATCTTTTAAGCCCTTCATAAGTTATAAGTTATTATCCAGAAACGATTTTTCTATTTTTAGTAACTGTAACCTCGACACTGACCCACCAGCCCCAAAATCCAACTTGACCTGTATCTTATTATGTTACATTGTGTACCAAAAACGATTTAAATCTGTCAAGCTCTTCATGAGTTATCATCTGCAAGCGAAGAATCCGACGGACCGACTGACAAGCTCACTCCTATATACCCCCTCAAACTTTGTTTGTGGGGATATAATAATAAACTTAAATTACATGCTTAAAATAGCCCTAAAACCATAATTATGTTTGAAAAATGGCGCTTGTGGTCAGACACTAGAGAAACATTACGACCTCATTTCTGCCAAAAAATAATCTATTATTGTTAACAGATTTTCTGAAACTGTCATTAACATAACAACACTAACAAGGCAATGTTTTTATCGACGGAATAATAACCGTGACCACCGCAAATATAGACGTAATGAAGCAATAATTGACCTTTAGCCCGCTGGGGCGAATATAAAGCATTTTCAAACAACTTATTAAGTAACGCTCATCAGCATTGTTTGTAAAGCATAGTATATGCAGCAAATTTTAAAAAGAATTAAATAATCCCCACGCTTGTCATCAATACCAATATTTTCGACTCCCGAACATTTAACTGTATCGGTACATACCATCTCTGCCCGAAGCGCTTACTTAATTTGTGCACTATGAGATATACTCGATTAACCCAGAACATTAAGAAATAGCAACGTCAGTCTTGCAATATAGTGCACTTCGCGAAAATAAAGTCGGGAATTTTTGGCGTTTGTTATTTTCACGAATTCACGACGGTCGCGAAAATAGCAAAAATATTATGCTCGCGAAAAAAAACCATTATACGGTATTTCAAAATGATGTCTGAGACATTACCTATGTAGCCTGCAGGTGTAAATTTTGGTCTCTCAGATTTAGTATATTATATAGACACAATTCTTTCAATTTCAAGCAAAAATAAGACCTGCCCTGCTAATCTATACACTCGTTGCTATAGCAATATGCAATAAGAAAGGTATTATAATATTGATGATTTTTTTTCTATTTGTATACTTCGAGCAATTGTTACGCTTCTTTTGTGACTAAACTTAATTTCTGTATCTTACAAAATAAAAGTTTTATATCATCATTCCCATTATTTCTGATTCAAACCTTGTACCTTAAACCTCGTACCTTAAGGAAGTTAACAGTAAATGACTGTAAAACACTGAATAAGTTTTGATGTTGCTTTGTGTGTCGACGGTCCCTGGTTGTCATGTGATTATGTTTGAATGGACCTAGTTTGAAATGTATGTAACCTTCTCTCCTCACTAAGAGTACCTACCTATAACCTTCTCCCCTCACTTTGGGTACCTACCTATAACCTTCTCTCCTCACTTTGAGTACCTACCTATAACCTTCCCACCTCACTTTGGGTACCTACCTATAACCTTCCCACCTCACTTTGGGTACCTACCTATAACCTTCTCCCCTCACTTTGTGTACCTACCCATAGCCTTCTCTCCTCACTTAGAGTACCTACCTATAACCTTCTCCCCTCACTTTGGGTACCTACCTATAACCTTCTCCCCTCACTTTGGGTACCTACCTATAACCTTCTGCCCTCACTTTGGGTACCTACCCATAACCTTCTCCCCTCACTTAGAGAACCTACCTATAAACTTCTCTCCTCACTTTGGGTACCTACCCATAACCTTCTACCTTCACTTCGAGTACCTACCTATAACCTTCTCTCCTCACTTTGGGTACCTACCTATAACCTTCTCCCCTCACTTTAAGTACCTACCTATAACCTTCTCTCCTCACTTTGAGTACCTATCTATAACCTTCTCCCCTCACTCTGAGTAACTACCTATAACCTTCTCCTCTCACTTTGGGTACCTATCTATAACCTTCACCCCTCAGAGTACCTACCTATAACCTTCTCTCCTCACTTTGGGTACCTATCTATAACCTTCACCCCTCAGAGTACCTACCTGTAACCATCTCCACTCACTTTGAGTACCTACCTATAACCTTCTCTCACTTTAGGTACCTACCTATAACCTTCTCCCCTAACTTTGGGTACCTACCTATAACCTTCTCTCCTCACTTTGGGTAACTACCTATAACCTTCTCTCCTCACTGTGGGTAACTACCTATAACCTTCTCCCCTCACTAAGAGTACCTATCCATAACCTTCTACCTTCACTCTGAGTACCTACCTATAACCTTCTCTCCTCACTTTGAGTACCTACCTATAACCTTCTCTCCTCACTTTGAGTACCTATCCATAACCTTCTACCTTCACTCTGAGTACCTACCTATAACCTTCTCCCCTCACTTAGAGTACCTATCCATAACCTTCTACCTTCAGTTCGAGTACCTACCTATAACCTTCTCTCCTCACTTTGAGTACCTACCTATAACCTTCTCTCCTCACTTTGAGTACCTACCTATAACCATCTCTCCTCACTTTTGGTACCTACCTATAACCTTCACCCCTCACTTTGAGTACCTACCTATAACCTTCTCCTCTCACTTTGGGTACCTATCTATAACCTTCACCCCTCAGAGTACCTACCTATAACCTTCTCTCCTCACTTTGGGTACCTATCTATAACCTTCACCCCTCAGAGTACCTACCTGTAACCATCTCCACTCACTTTGAGTACCTATCTATAACCTTCTCCTCTCTTAAGTACCCACCCATAACCTTCTCCCCTCACTTTGGGTACATATCTTTAACCTTCACCCCTCACTTGGAGTACCTACCTATAACCTTCTCCCCTCACTGTGGGTACCTACCTATAACCTTCTCTCCTCACTTTGAGTACCTACCTATAACCTTCTCTCCTCACTTTGAGCACCTACCTATAACCTTCTCCCCTCACTTAGAGTACCTACCTGTAACCTTCTCTCCTCACTTTGAGCACCTACCTATAACCTTCTCTCCTCACTTTGAGTACCTACCTATAACCTTCTCTCCTCACTTTGAGTACCTACCTATAACCATCTCTCCTCACTTTTGGTACCTACCTATAACCTTCACCCCTCACTTTGAGTACCTACCTATAACCTTCTCCCCTCACTTTGGGTACCTACCTATAACCTTCTCCCCTCACTTAGAGCACCTTCCTATAACCTTCTCACCTCACTTTGGGTACCTACCTATAACCTTCTCTCCTCACTTTGGGTACCTACCTATAACCTTCCCACCTCACTTTGGGTACCTACCTATAACCTTCTAGTCACTTTCACTACCTTCAACTTTTAAGACGCACAGCTCCCCTTTTGGTACCTACAACTTAAAGATGCACAGCTCTTCTTTCTTTGAGTACCTACCTACAAGTTTTAGTTGCACAGCTCCCCTCACATTGTTTACCTACCTACAACTTTAAGATGCACAGTTCCCCTCACTGGGTCAAAGTTTCCCAGTTTACCCTCACACTGGTACTCTCCTTCCTGAGTCTCAGTGCCAGTACTCGTTGGTATTTTTACATTGGGAATTATGAGAGTTGATCCCTCTCCAACTTTATTCCCTCTAAATCTCCAGCTTACAGTAAATGTCTCCCTGTAAGGAAAAAGCAACAGTTCCTTGATTAAAGAAAGCTAAAAAAAAGAAGGGATTAAACGATGATCGATTATAATAGAAAATCGATCGTTTTTAGATTGATTTTCGATAATCAATTACAAAGTTTAATAATCGATCATTGGTTTGCTGTTCTTTAAGCAGCTCACAAGGGAGATCACTGTATCAGAACAAAAACAGTGTTTGATATATAACATCAGTGTTATTTTGGTTTTAAATAAGCTTTGGAATATGTTCTCCCACTAAGTATTTCAAGAAAAAGACTCCTGCACCTGCAGCCTACACCCTATGCTCATATCAGATATGGTTACAAATTACAATACATGCAGCCTGTGGGCTAGAAGTGTGGTTCATTTAAATGCTAATTCATACCAGATAATATGCAGATATCCTTTTGTGACAATACAGAAGTTCTATACAGGGCCCTCATTTCACGATGGTAGGGACCGAATTTTGACCCTATTCCCTTTCCCAATTAATCTTTTTCCTATTTTTAAAACAAAATCCGCTCTAAAGAATTTTTTGTGTGTTTTGCATGAATTAAGGTGGAACGCGACACTTTGCGAATTTTCGAATTTCTTTATGAAATTTAGTATGGTATTTATTGACGATGACTCCAGCATGCATCTGCAAACCTTTTTTTTGATTAATCAAATAGTTGTTTAGATATTTGGCTTTAAAGTTAGCCATCAATGCAAGTTTTCTCAGATGACGTCGACGACGCTCGCCGAATACTTTTTCGGGGCTGGCTTTCGGGGTTTTCGGGGTTTTCAATTTCATTTATTTTTTCACAGGTGAATTGGCGCTGAAACTATCTTTCCGATGATATAAGATTTAATATATTGTGACCAGTTTTGACAACGTTGTGTACCGTTAAACGCTGTTTTTGCGTTAAAAAAGGAGGTCGAGTTTTGCTTTTTTTCTGTCGACTTTCAAAATTGTGAAAAATTCCCGAATTTAATTTTCGATTTTTTTTTGCTTAAAAGTTTGAAAAAAGCTATTCCAATCGAATAAGCGAATAAAATTTGGGGGTCACCGACTTCGTTATAGCACCTTGGCCGTTTTCAGCACCCCTCACTTCTTTTAAAAACTTGTCAATTAAAGTGACGTTTCTGTAAATTTATGACTCTTTATTCAAATTCTACAATATTACAGCAACTACAATGACTTATGGTAATTTGATAAGAACAACAAGAGGGCCATGATGGTCCCTATATCGCTCACCTGAGTACAAAAGTACCCTCAGCTTGTGGTTTCAGACAAGAAGATTTTTAAGGTTTTTCCTATACAAGTCTATGTACAATGAAGTGACCCCTGGGGTGGGGCCAATTTTGACCCCAGGAAAATAATTTGAACAATCTATGTAGAGTTCCAACAGAGGATGCTAAATGCCCAATATCTAAGCTCTAGGCCTTGTGGTTTCAGACAAGAAGATTTTTAAAGTTTTTCCTATATAAAATGAAGTGACCCCTGGGGCGGGGCCAATTTTGACCCCAGGGAAATCATTTGAACAATCTTTGTAGAGTTCCACTAGAGGGTGTAAATGCCAAATATTTAAGCTCTAGGCCTTGTGGTGTCAGACAAGAAGATTTTTAAAGTTTTTCCTTTATAAGTCTATGCAAAATGAAGTTACCCCTGGGGTGGGGCCAATTTTGACCCCAGGGAAATAATTTGAACAATCTTTGTAGAGTTTCACTACAGGATGCTAAATGCCAAATATCTAAGCTCTAGGCCTTGTGGTTTCAGACAAGAAGAGTTTTAAAGTTTTTCCTATACAAGTCTATATAAAATGAAGCGACCCCTGGGGAGGGGCCAATTTTGACCCCAGGGAAATAATCTGAACAATCTTTGTAGAGTTCCACTAGAGGATGCTAAATGCCAAATATCTAAGCTCTAGGCCTTGTGATTTCAGACAAGAAGATTTTTAAAGTTTTTCCTATATAAGTCTATGTAAAATGAAGTGACCCCTGGGGTGGGGCCAATTTTGACCCCAGGGAAATAATCTGAACAATCTTTGTAGAGTTCCACTAGAGGATGCTAAATTCCAAATATCTAAGCTCTTGGCCTTGTGGTTTCAGACAAGAAGATTTTTAAAGTTTTTCCTATATAAGTCTATGCAAAATGAAGTGACCCCTGGGGTGGGGCCAATTTTGACCCCAGGAAAAATATTTGAACAATCTTTGTAGAGTTCAACTAGAGGATGCTAAATTCCAAATATCTAAGCTCTAGGCCTTGTGGTTTCATACAAGAAGATTTTTAAAGTTTTTCCTATTAAAGTCTATATAAAATGAAGTGACCCCTGGGGCGGGGCCAATTTTGACCCCAGGGAAATAATTTGAACAATCTTTGTACAGTTCCAATAGTGGATGCTAAATGCCAAATATCTAAGCTCTAGGCCTTGTGGTTTCAGACAAAAAGATTTTTAAAGTTTTTCCTATATAAGTCTATGCAAAATCAAGTGACCCCTGGGGCAGGCCAATTTTGACCCCAGTGAAATAATTTGAACAATCTTTGTAGAGTTCCACTAGAGGATGCTAAAAGCCAAATATCTAAGCTATAGGCCTTGTGGTTTCAGACAAGAAGATTTTTAAAGTTTTTCCTATATAAGTCTATGTAAAATAAAGTGACCCCTGGGGCGGGGCCAATTTTGACCCCAGGGAAATAATTTGAACAAACTTTGTAGAGTTCCACTAGAGGATGCTAAATGCCAAATATCTAAGCTCTAGGCCTTGTGGTTTCAGACAAGAAGATTTTTAAAGTTTTTCCTTTCGGTTGCCGTGGCAACCAGAGTTCTGCTTGGAATTCCATTTTTTGAACAATTTTGAAAGGGCATCATCTAAGCATTATTCCTGTGAAGTTTCATCAAAATTGGCCAAGCTGTTTCAGAGAAGAACTCGATTGACGCAATTGTTGACGACGCACGACGGACATCAGGCGGTCACAAAAGCTCACCTTGTCACTTCGTGACAGGTGAGCTAAAAAACTAGATGTTTTTTGTGAAAAACGCATGTCTCCCTCCGGCGCCGCCCAGCCCCACCCCCTGCGACCAGACCCATGTGACCTTGACCTTTGACCTACTAATCCCATAATCAATAGGGTTCTTCTACTCAATAGGGGCTATTACCCTATTGAGTTTGAATGCTCTGGGTCAAGCGGTACTCCAATAATTGACCGGATACGGTTTTTACTCTTCGGGGCCCCTGTGACCTTGACCTTTGACCTACTGACCCCAAAATCAATACCAGTCCTCTACCCAATACGGACATCCATCATATGAGGTTTGAATGGTCTGGGTAAAATAGAGTTCCTATTATTGAGTGGAAATGGATTTCACTCTTAAGGCCCCTTTGACCTTGACCTTTGACCTACTGACCCCAAAATCAATAGGGTTCTTCTACTCTATAATGGCTATCAACCTATGAAGTTTGAAGTCCGTAGGTCAAAGGGTACTCAAGTTATGGAGCAGAAACGGTTTTCACTCTTCGGGCCCCTGTGACCTTGACCTTTGACCTACTGACATCAAAATAATAGGGTTCTTCTACTCAATAAGGGCTGTCACCCTATGAAGTTTGAAGGCTCTGGGTCAAAGGGTACTCAAATTATTGAGCGGAAACGGTTTTCACTCTTCGGGTCACTGTGACCTTGACCTTTGACCTACTGACCCCAAAATCAATAGGGTTTTTCTACTCAATAAGGGCTGTCATCCTATGAAGCTTGAAGGCTCTGGGTCAAAGGGTACTCGAGTTATTGAGCGGAAACGGTTTTCACTCTTCGGGTCACTGTGACCTTGACCTTTGACCTACTGACCTTAAAATTAATAGGTATCTTCTACTCAATAAGGGATATCACCCTTTTAAGTTTGAAGGCATTGGGTCAAAGGGTACTCGAGTTATTGAGCAGAAACGGTTTTCACTCTTCGGGTCACTGTGACCTTGACCTTTGACCTACTGACCCCAAAATCAATAGGGTTCTTCTACTCAATAAGGGCTATCAACCTATGAAGTTTGAAGTCCGTAGGTCAAAGGGTACTCAAGTTATGGAGCAGAAACGGTTTTCACTCTTCGGGCCCCTGTGACCTTGACCTTTGACCTACTGACATCAAAATAATAGGGTTCTTCTACTCAATAAGGGCTGTCACCCTATGAAGTTTGAAGGCTCTGGGTCAAAGGGTACTCAAATTATTGAGCGGAAACGGTTTTCACTCTTCGGGTCACTGTGACCTTGACCTTTGACCTACTGACCCCAAAATCAATAGGGTTTTTCTACTCAATAAGGGCTGTCATCCTATGAAGCTTGAAGGCTCTGGGTCAAAGGGTACTCGAGTTATTGAGCGGAAACGGTTTTCACTCTTCGGGTCACTGTGACCTTGACCTTTGACCTACTGACCTTAAAATTAATAGGTATCTTCTACTCAATAAGGGATATCACCCTTTTAAGTTTGAAGGCATTGGGTCAAAGGGTACTAGAGTTATTGAGCAGAAACGGTTTTCACTCTTCGGGTCACTGTGACCTTGACCTTTGACCTACTGACCCCAAAATCAATAGGGTTCTTCTACTCAATAAGGGCTATCACCCTATGAAGTTTGAAGGCTCTGGGTCAAAGGGTACTCGAGTTATTGAGCAGAAAAGGTTTTCACTCTTCGGGTCATTGTGACCTTGACCTTTGACCTACTGACCCCAAAATCATAGGGTTCTTCTACTCAATAAGGCCTATCACCCTATGAAGTTTGGAGGCTCTGGGTCAAAGGGTACTCGAGTTATTGAGCGGAAACGGTTTTCACTCTTCGTGTCACTGTGACCTTGACCTTTGACCTACTGAACCCAAAATCAATAGGGTTCTTCTACTCAATAAGGGCTATCACCCTATGAAGTTTGAAGGCTCTGGGTCAAAGGGTACTTGAGTTATTGAGCGGAAACGAAGTGTGACAGACGGACGGACTGAGTGACGGACAGACGGACATGGCAAAAACAATATGTCTCCCCCAGAGGGGGGAAGACATAATGAATAAAACATATTTTTACACAACATGCGCTCTTTTAAGGGCACGATAATTTCACATTTTTTGGAGGTTTACATTTATAAGAAACGTTCCATCTGGTGTTATATTGTCTTTCATATGTTGCAAGATAATTTTAAAGTTATATTATTAAACTCGGCTTTTTGGCTAAATCCTCGTCATAAGGCTAACTGCTATGAGAATCCTCGTGAGATACTGTTGTATCATTATATTTTACGCGGGTTTAATTTTCGCGTAATTTGCACAATAAAACGTGCGTGAAATAAAAGTGCAATTAAGGTATTTCATACCCCCAGTTAGTACAGTTGCACTAATGATGAGCTGTGAAAATTAAATTATCATTTTTTCAACAATTTCCAAACAAACTGTTATTATATTGTTACAAAAAGATGAATTGTTGAAAAAAATGAATTTTGTTAGAAAAGTAATAAAATGTGGTACCTGCTATGTTGTCTAATCCGGGTGTCAAAATAAAGCACTTTCCGCTCAAATATATCAAAAATAATTAATTACAATATCCAGTTTAATGTTCCATCTAGGGTCAACCAGTGTTACTTTTTCAAAATAACTTGAAAATATTGCTCTTATAAATCAAAATCCAAACACATCATCCTTTGTCCCATGAGGTCACCCACCCATGCAAAAAGCATGCAAATCATGCCCACTTGTGTTTACCTGTAGGACAGTTTAATCTCTACATGTATAACAATGTTAATCTTGTGTGATGGTATTTGTGCAGTGTTTTGAAATTCATATTAGTCAATGTTTAAAAAGTTATTTTGAAAAAGTAACACTGCTTGGCCCTAGATGGAACATTGAACTGGATATTGTAATTGATTGTTTTGGATTTATTTCAGTGGAAAATGCTTTATTTTGACACCCGGATTAGACAACATAGCAGGTACCACATTTTATTACTTTTCTAACAAAATTCATTTTTTTCAACAATTGTCTCCTGTTATTATCAATATTCATCTGTTTGTAACAATATAATAACGATTTGTCCAGAAATTGTTGGAAAAACGATAATTTAATTTTCACAGCTCATCATTAAGATAACTTTACTGTCTGGGGTATGAATTAACTTAAATTTAACCATATGTTAGCTTATCATGAATGCTTCTGAGAGTAATATAATGTAACTGCGCAAATTTATGGCACCCGAATGGATTATGCGCGAAAACTGGTCCCCGCGAAATAAAATGCTATAACAGAAATAAAATGAAAAGAACAAAACTTGTCTTTATACATGTGATTGTATTGGCTTCATTTGGCAGGATGAACATTTCGACTGACTAGTAATGACATTTTTTTTCCCGCAAATGAAATTTATTGACACACTAGTTATTTTGGGGTTATATGAAAAACAGTCTATAACCAGTCTTTATGTGTCAAATTATTACAACTAATTCATATACGCGAAATCTCAATACTATAAAATAAAAGAAACAATAAAATGTTCACTTGTTGCATCGCAGTAGCAGCTGCTGTTATAATACAAAACAACAATCGTAGGACAACACAGTTTTCGGTCTATATTCAGAAATTGTTTGCAGGATTGCAAATTTTAATTGTTAAATTTCACTTTTTAAAACCCTTTCCTTAAACTCCTATATGGAATGGACGAACAGTGTAGATCCCGATCAGGATAAGGATCAACACTGTTCGCTTTTGATTTATAAGGTTATTTCTGACCAAAAATCTAACAGTGCAGATTCTGATCAGATAAATTTTAAAAAGAGTATTCAATTAGATCAGATGTGCCAGCTGATCTGGATCTACTCTGTATGCTAATGGATAAAAGGCGTAAATATATATTATAGGAAGGGTAAAACGAATTTGGGATTAAGTCTAAATCGATTTTTACAGCAATTTTCTTCATCTGATGCTGCTTCGTTTCGTGATACCTTTCTATGTAGATTGTCGAGACATTGAAAATCGCCTATTGCGCATAACCGCAAACAGGGCACATAAGCACGGAATTGCCGGTCTTATACTTTTTTAGCAATCTATGGCGGACAAGAAACAGAAACGTACAGGAACACCATGTTGCGTCACGTGGTCAGTGTATGTATCGCTGCCGTTTTCGAGAAAGTACATGAAAACAAATAAGCGAGGGGTGTATTACATACCTCCGTGCCGCGGCCTTCACCGTTGTTTTGTCGTTTTTCTCACTGTGTGCGATTCTCACTGTCACAAACAATAGTTCAAGCAACATACCACAACAACTTGGCTATATCTTTTGCTATACTTTCTTTGCGAACGCTTTTATGAGAAAACTGTGAATACTTCGATCAATCATAAAAGAATTTATCATTTGCACATAATAAAGTACAATGTATATGGGTAAATGGAATATAGTTACAGATGCACGACTGCGCTAATGGAGCATCCCGTCATGGAACATTAAAAATACCTTAGATGTATGTAAAATCAATGTTAATCTTTTGAAATTGCAGCCTACAAGCAAAAACATGTGTATTTGCAGAAAATAATGGGAACAAATCAAACATACGCACGGCTGATAGATAATTTGTCATCAATTTAACTTTTTACAAGACAAAATAAGGCACTTAGCTAATTAGATAGATAATTGATAGGTATTCCTTTTATAGATTTGTTGCGGCTACGAAATATTTTTTAAAAATTATTTTAGGCGTTACAGCGAACAAATTTAGGTACTACAATATTTCTATTACGTGCATAGACAATAGATTTGAACAGTTTGAATCAAATGTCTATAACTACAAAAGAAATATTGTGCGCTTCTTTAGTAATTGAGAGCACTATTAAATATAGTTAGCACACCTTTGCAAAAATGCTTTCACACTATTAGAAGACATCAGCAGAATTTATGAAATTGTAAGAATAACATCCAAAAATTTGATAATTATAAGCGTAACGTCCGTATAGAAATAATTGACGTAACCATTACACGCTTTTTGGAATGTTCATTTTACCCGTAGTAGCATTTTTAAAGATATTTTTGACAAAATAACAAAAGAGAAATCGATAAGATGTCATTTGAATTCTATAATTCATTTCAACTTTCTCTGAGGTGTCTTTTGGCAAAACTTTTAATTAATGAACCTTTTTGGGGGTACAATTTCCTAAAATAACGTATTTCTTCAAAAGGGGATAGGGGTACTTAAAACGGTTATAGCAAAATAACTAAGTCGGTGACCCCCAAATTTTTTTCGCTTATTTGATTGGAATTGCTTTTTAAAAACTTTTTAAGCAAAAAAAATAAATAATTAAATTCGGGAATTTTTCACTTTTTTGAAAAAGTCGACAGAAAAAAGGCAAAACTCGACATCATTTTTAACGCTAAAACGGCGTTTAACGGTACACAACGTTGTCAAAACTGGTCACAATATGTTAAATCTTATATCACCGAAAAGGTATTTTCAGCGCCAATACACCTATGAAAAAATAAATGAAATTGGAAAAGCCAATTTTCGGCTAGCCCCGAAAAAGTGTTCGGCGAGCGTCGTCGACGTCACCGCAGAAAACTGGCGTTGATGGCTAACTTTGAAGGCAAATATCTAAACAACTATTTAATTAATCGAAAAAAGGTTTGCGGATTCATGCTAGAGGTATCGTCAATAAATACCATACTAAATTTCATAAAGAAATTCGAAAAATTCACAAAGTGTCGCGTTCCACCTTAAGCAGAAGATTCTTAACAATATCATTTTGAAATTTGCTTTTTTGCAAAATAGAAAAAAACTAGAATGTGTCCTAGGGACACTGATGCCCTCAATGCTGCAACAACATTTGTAAAAAAATTGTATTGTACCAGGTAAACAACATTTAGTGATCAATCATGTTTAGTAAATGAGGAGTAAGTGCCACAAAATTTAATGACTAACATAAACAAAGGGCCATAACTCTGGTGAAAGTGGTTGCAAAACAATTTCCTTTACAACAATCTTCACATCATGTCTAGTCATCTGTGCAAGTTGGAAAGAAATAAGCCAAAAAAAAAATGTGGAGTTGATGCCACAAAATTTTGTAAGTGAAATTAACAACAGGCCATAACTGTGGTAAAAATGGCCGCAATGATCATCTACACATCCAGCTTGATCATGTGTGCAAGCTTGAAAGAAATGGGTCCAATAGTAAATGAGAAGTTGATGCCACAAGATCTTATTATTGAAATAAACAAAGGGCCACAACTCTGGTAAAAAAAGCCATAGGAAAAAATCCTTTCTTTACGATCATCTACATGTCCTGCTAGATCATCTGTGCAAATTTGAAAGAAATCCCTCAGATAATTAATGAGAAGTTGATGCCACAAGATTTAATTACTGAAATTAACCATGGGCCATAACTCTGGTAAAAATGGTCGCAGAAAAAAATCCTCTTTATGATCATCTACACATCCTGCTTGATCATCTATGCAAATTTGAAAGAAATCCCACCGACAGTGAATAAGAAGTTGATGCCACAAGATTTAATTACTTAAATTAACAAAGGGCCATAACTCTGGTAAAAATGGTTGCAGGAAAAACTCCTTTCTTTATGATCATCTGTGCAAGTTTGAAAGGAATCCGCCTTATTGTTTAGGAGGAGTTGATGCCACAAGATTTGGGGATGTACAGACGGACGTACGGACAGACGTATGTACGCACGGACGTACATATGGACGGACGGTCGAGTGCAACTCTATATGCCTCCCACATTGCGGGGGCATAAATATGCATTATCACAACAAATGAGTTTTTTTGTTGCTAGAATATTATAAATAAAATTCTTCTTTATTAAAGCATGTGCACTGCTATTGTAAATGCTTCGAATATAATCGATGATTGATCAAAAAGAGTTGTTAGAATATTTCTGATGATCGATTATGATTGATTATGATTTTTTCCGATTATGAAACCCTAAAAGAAAGACAGTTATCTGATATAAAACCATGACAAGAGTTACTGCAATGAACTGGTGAGTTATTAAAGATCAATTATAAATAGAGGCAGTTTAATGTATATAACGCACATGCTCTTCTGAAGTTCACGTTGTCTGCTCTTGGTACTTCACTTACAGAACAAGACTTCATTAGCACATCCATGTGCACTTAAAATATTAATCTGGTTGGAGGTACATTACAAGTTATCTATTACACTCTTTCGATTGCCAATTTCACCACTTCTATTTTAAAAAAAAAACACTATAAATCAGACTAATCTTGACAGGTAATATATCAAACTCACCCAATACTGGAATAGTAACTAAAAATACAGGTCAGTTCCGCATTGCTACCAGCAAAGACCTCCACATCCCTATGGTATTTCAGCTCCGGGACTCGGTCATTGACAGCACCTGTAATATGCAATACCTCAATGTGAACATCTCTAGACTTAATCCTTAACTTGCTAAATTCATGCAATGCACATATATGAAATTAAGCAACATATTATTGCTCATTTACAAAAAGTAAGTACTTGAATATTGAAAAAGCTCATTCCTTATTTTTTGGGATCAGCCCCTTGGCTTAAGGGCCTGCCACACTCCTCCCAATTCTATTCATCGATAAAAAGAAAATTATCAAAATCTCAGTAACGGCAAAATGCTGTTAAATGAAACTTTGCACAAGTGTATGTTATTAATGTATCTTTATTTTACAGATGGTAAGACATAGAAGAAAAGTAAAGAAAAATAGCGAGATCTAAAAATTCCCTCAACTTCTATTTACATAAATTCACAAAAACTAAAGAACACAAAACAAAATTTTAAATGCCCACATGAGTAATATGATACTGACAACAATTTATTGTGTCCTCATGATTTACTTATGTAAACTTTACGAGATATTAGTAAAAGTGTGTTTGACCTTCAATTTCCTGGTCGCGTAAACTGATGACAATCACTGATTTCTCTTGTAATAGTTGAACGTTTTTTACAAAGTACACAACATTTTCTTGTCAGTATCATTGCGCTCACGAGGGAATTTAAAGTTATGTTCTGCATCGCCTAGTTTTTGTGAATTTATGTAAATAGAATTCAAGGAATTTTTAGGTCTAGCTTTGTTTCTTTACTTTTCTATTTTGTCTTACTGTATGCAAAATAAAGATACATTAGTAACCTTAATTTGTGCAAAGTTTTATTGAATGGTATTTTGTCATTACTGAAATTTGATGATTTTTATTTTATCGATGAATAGGATTGGGAGGAGTGTGGCGATGCCTTAATGGATTAGGAAAATGTACTGGTTTACTTAATTTGGGAAATCCGAATTTCCTACAAATTTCCAAGAAAGCTTTCAAATGACTGACAAAAAATAATCAAAGTATTGAAAGTGAAGAAAACTAGTGAAAACTAGCGGAGCAGTTTTGCTTCTTGCTTTCCTTCATGCAGTGCCATATTTAAGGTTATGTTATATTTCAGACAATAGGGCCAATTGGCCCTTAATTGCTCATCTGATTCTAAGATACATAAAATGTTGAAGACGAAATTGAAGTGTAAATATTTTGCTATAGTTTATTGTTGTGTATTTTGTGCTAGATAAACTGTGCTATATCTAACTCTCAGAAATAAAACCACCAGAAATAATGATTTGTTAGATGAATACACTGCGGTCTTTATAACATGGTATAGCAGGTACATCAACCCAACCGCGCTAATAAGTGAAACTGTGTTATATTTTCCTGCGCAAAATACATGTCCTGTTTTTCCCGCGAAAATACATGACCCGATTTTCACGCACAAACATACTACCTAATACAAGACACACAATTACCAAATTTCAAAGAAAAAAGCAAAACGGCAAAAGACTGACTAATAACACCAAGATCGGCCTTAAATTATTGTAATGGAATTAAAGACCATATATCTAGTTTGTTTAAAAGCTTGCAGAAATTTTAATTATTTTATGACACAAACAGTGACATTTACGAACGTAAATGTGTGACATTTACGAACGTAAATGTAAAATAAATATTAAAACACTAACCATCGTGAACATATTCCATAATTTATAAATAACATACTAATTTCATCTCCAGTATATATTTCAGTATTATTGCATCATCAACCAACTTAAACCTGCTAAAAATGTCAAATGTCACGTACAAACTTCTTGTAGATCAAATTATTTCATAGCAGAGCCAACAAAACAACACAGTCTCGATACGAGCCGGCATTTTTCTTTGAATTTGCATTTCATTGACAGATATTATCGATGTTTACCTCCATACTTCCTGTCAAAAATGAAACCTCCATGAAATTAACAGGAAGGCAGATCAAAGCAAAATGTACATCAATGAACTACCGACAGGTTTTAAAATATAATTGGGAATAATTTTTTTGTTTCTGTTTGAAATGTGCGGATTATGTGATAATTATAGAGACAATCGAATTTAGTAATGGATCAATAATTAACAGTTAGCATGCATTCACAAGCTTGCCTTGGTCTGATATCTGTCACTGGGAAAGGTGTTAAAACACGGTTGGTTAAGGGACAAAATGTGTGCGTCATTTATTTACATGTTACAATTATGACTCTTGTTTCGATTTATTAACCGTTTTATGATCAAAAATGACTTCCGGTTTGATTTATTTGCCGTTTCATGGTAAAAAAAAATGCAATTTTAAAAAAAAAGGGATCCACGGTGCAACCGCATTATAATGGAAAGCGATCTTGGAACGAACCGCGTTATAAGGAGTCTGCAGTGTATGACTTCATCATTGAGAACGAAGTTGAAATGTTAATATTTTGCTTTAATTGTTGTGTATTTTGTGCTAGATAAAGTGTGCTACATCTAACTATCAGAAATAAATCCACCAGAAATTATGATTTGTTAGATGAATACGACTTCATCGTTGAGCACAAAGTTGAAGTGTAAATATTTTGCAATTGTTGCAATGTTGTGTATTTTATGCTAGATAAACTGTGCTATATCTAACTCTCAGAAATGGGGTCCTACCGATATACGGAGTTATCTCAATATTCTGTCTTAATTTATCTCCCTTTGTAACGCGCACCTGTCACTGGTAGTTCCAGTCTGAGATTGACAATTAAAACAGACCTGCAGTAATCATCCGTGGTCCTTTCAAATATGTTTAATAGGGTCTGGTTGGTTAGAGATCAGCATAATGCATAAAAAAGTTTGATTATTATCATTGAATGGAAAAATAGATAGTTTTATAGCGCAGCACATAATATTTAAATTTTCTGTTCAAACCATTTAAATACGTTGGAGAGGTTTTGGATAAACGTCGTTGTGTTCTACACCTTCGGTAACTAATAAAGAGTAAAAAATACGAATTTCTTATGCTTAAAATTTGCAGATTTGAGGAAAAGAAGTTAGAAAACCTTAAAAAGGGTAGTAAAATTTATAACAAATGATATAAAATAAAGTTTGACGTCTGCAGATGAAACAACCGTTTACTTTTATCAATGTTCTTTCATGCCGATGCAACAATTTTTTTGCCAGAAATTTAATAGATTTTTTGAATAACTGAACCTTATTCTACATATTGAATGCACACCATTCAGTTAATAGATTTGTGCCATTTACGTATTGACGTATTTTTCAATATACTGTTTTTTTTTCCTCCAAAAAGTTCTTTCCTATTCTTATACAATAAAGAACATATTTAAACATTGTTTCATAATGTTTTCACGTTGCCAATATCTCATAATCAATGTTTTGGGTCTTAAACATTAATAGACAATTAATTAGAATATTTCATCACTAGTCAGTTTCCTAAAATAACAATTTTATCCCCAAAAGAAACGTTTCCTAATTAGATTACGTAACATGGTCATAAAACACCAGGCCCTTTTCTTATTAAGCATTGTTTGCATGACTTAACGGTGATTGGCTGAATACTTAAGTGAAAGTTTTAAAAAGCTATAATTTCCATGCCAGCCAAAAAAAATCATAAAGGATATGTGTAGTTACCTAAATATTTAAAGTTGCATTTAGTTATAAACTTAAAATCAATTTACAAATATGATGGTTATTCTTTATATGTCTGTTTCACTTTTTTGGTTAATTTGACAATGCATTTTAACTTTAAAAGCACTTTGAGACTTTTTATTTACACTTTTAACGCTACGCTTTATTACCACTTCTAAACCGAAACTACCCAATCAGCAAGATTAACCACTCTCAATGGAAGGTAACTCAGTATATGGGTAGGCTCCCATTAAACCACTGAATATCTAATCTTATGTAAATACAAGTGTGTAAATTAACGCCTCTTTTGCTGAAATTTTAACATACATGCCAGGTATCGAAAAATAGTTAAGTGAGACTGGTGACAATTTTAAGTGAGATTTGAGCAAAAATAAGTGAGATTTTCTAAAGCATGTCGAAACATGGTATATTTTAAATGTTCTTATATACCTTTACCTTTTTTTATAAAATGTAAAGTCAACTGACAGTTACATTACTTTAATGAAGTAACAAGACAATTAAACACATTTTTTTTTAATCAAATAAAAATATTTGTGACTAAAATCTTTATGCCACATATATTTTAAAAATGTTCACTGAAAGTTCATACTATTCAAGCCATTAGTTATCCACTAAATGCAATTACTGACTTGGCATTTATGAAGAAAGTCTAGAGTTGCATAAAAATTATTCTTGTAGCTTTACATAAAGGGGAAAGAAGGGCCCAAAAATTTGACAAATCTTGTTTTTATTCACCTTGGATTAATGCTTCAACATGCCAATTAAAACCAAAACTCTTGACAATTAACACCTTCAAAGTAATGCCCTTAGACTTTTACCCATCCGTAGCCGAAAACTGTAACACTTGCATTGAAATTGTACCCCATCTGAGACATAAAGATGTTTGAGTAAACATATCAATTAATAAGATAAGATAATTGAATAACACATTATCTAACATAGGATGTTAATCCATTGCCCCAGGGTAATTGCAGCAGATGAAATAAACAAAATGTCATGAGTTCCAATAATCACTGTCAATCAAGCGCTTTCATTTCGGCGATCCTCGGACTTTTTGGAGACATTGAAATTTGCACTGCAGATGACAATTTTTTTAAGAGAAATAACAAAAATACGTGATTTTTTTGTTTTTATCCGTTAGACCGTGAGGGTGGGTGAAATTCCGTGAGTTTTTACCTCACGGCGTGAGACTTGGCATGTATGTTTTAATGATACCACAGTATTGCCTGTCACAAGTCTGACTTGTTCAGGCTTGAAACATGCTTCAGAAGTGTGCTTAGGAAATCTAGCTTCACTGGTTAACAACATTGTTACCTTGTTTTACAGTCAGCCTCATAGTATTTGTGTTTGTAACCTCTACTAACATTACTTCGTTTGTTGTAGCGCAGGCATAAGAAAAGTCGTTATCAGTCATCTCCGTCCACAGGAAGTGCAGGTTGCCTAGAAGAGAACAATATACAAATTGATACATGCATCTTTCACCAGTTTTGATCGAGTCAATCTGAGCATATTTGACTGATGCTTTTATATACACACCATACATCTTTTCAGTCATTTTCCTCCAATTTTAGAAGAGGGCTTCAAGGTTATAAACAGAGCTGTCCAAGAAGACTGAGTGCTTGACTATTGGATTCATTTCAAACAAATGCAATTTAAAGATTAAAAGGACAACAACTAAGGGCAATCATTCATTTGCAATCAGGAAAAATATCGACAAATGAATAGATAGGGAGAAAATTGATTTCAAATAACAGAAATAATTTCTTTATGTACAATAAATATTGAACTGAAAGGGGAATCACTATGAAATATTTTTGGATGAGTTAGAAAACTTAATTGTAATTTATAATTGGGGACATTTACTTATAGTTCAATATCAATCACTCGAACACAAACTCAAATGAAAAAGTGGCATAACTTTAAAAATATTGAAGGTTTTGATGAAAGTGATGTAGATTTTGATGGTGGAAATGTTTCTTCAAGTTTCAAGTTAATATCTGATTAAGTAACAAAGTTAAGGGCCAAGTGCAAAAACAAGAGGGCCAATTAGCCATAAATCACTCACCTGATTCTAAGATACATGAAATGAAAGGTAGAACAGAACACATTGAAGTATTTTACAATACAGTACCAATATTTCAAGTCTGGTGTCAATAAGCCGAAGCAAACTCAAGTTATTAAGCAGAAACTGAATTTCTTTTTTTAGAAACAGTTACCTTGACCACAAACAACTGGTTGGCAACCCCAAGCTGCCTCTTAATGTATGCTTCCCATACACCAAGTGTGGACTCAATACACAAAAGCAAAATCAAGTAAATTAGTGGAAACTGAATTTCTATTTTAAGCAACAGTGACCTTGACCTTGATCACAGACACCTGGGTAGAAATCCCAAGCTTCCTCTTGATATAAGCAACCCAAATACCAAGTTTGGAGTCAAATGGCCAAAGTCAACTTAAGTAATTAAACAGAAACTGAATTTCTTTTTTAGCAACAGTGACCTTGACCTTCACCACAGACACATGGGTAGCAATACCAAACAGCCTTTTGATATAAGCTACTGATATACGTAGTTTGGAGTCCATATGCCAAAGCAAACTCAAGCTATTAAGTGGAAACTGATTTTTTATTTTTAGCAACAGTGACCTTGACCTTGATCACAGACACCTGGGTAGCAATCCCAAGCTGCATCTTGATATAAGCTACCCATACATTAAGTTCGGAGTCAATAGGCCAAAGCTAACTCAAATCATTAAGTGGAAACTGAATTTCTATTTTTAGCAACAGTGACCTTGACTTATCACTGACACCTTGGTAACAAACCTAAGCTGCCTTTTGATATAAGCTACCCATACACCAAGTTTCGAGTCAATAGGCCCAAGCAAACTCCAGTTATTGAGCAGGGACTGAATTTCTATTTTTAGCAACAGTGACCTTGACCCTGTGGTCATGATTTGAAGAACTTTTGTAGATATCAGTACCAGGATGCTTCTTAACAAATTTGGTAAATATTAATCCTGTGGTTTTAAAAGAGACGTTGTTAAAAGGAAATTGTTGACAGACGCTGGACGCCCGACAAAGACCGGTCACAATAGCTCATCACGAGTCTAAGGCTCAAGTGAGCTAAAAAGTTTACACAAAATCTAAGTGAAAACGGGGCATAACAAGAGAATATGTCTGACCCCAAAACACCAATTTGATGGTAATCTGCCGTTGTTTTATTAAAAGTCACCATGACCTTGACCTTTGACCTACTGAATACAAGAGGGTCCATAGGACCCCGGGTCGCTCATCTGTCAACAACTGCTCAATGATTGCAAGAGTTGTGTGAAAGTGAGGTAAAATCAAGTACAAGGGCCAATTGGCCCTAAATCGCTCACCTATCAAACTCGACCTAGATATCATTGAGATAAACATTCTGACCAAGTTTCAACCTTGACCTCGATATCATCGAAATTCTAGACTTCTAGAGTGCAGACAAGCTTTTTCTTTAATTTGACCTACTGACCTAGTTTTAAGGGTCACATGACCCAGTTACGAACTTGATCTAGATATCATTGAGATAAACATTCTGACCAAGTTTTAAGAAGATTGCACCAAAATGAAGACCACTAGAGTGCAGACAAGATTTTTTTATAATTTGACCTAGTGACCTAGATTTCAAGGTCACATGACCCAGTTTCAAACTTGACCTAGATATCAATGAGATAAACATTCTGACAAAGTTTCAGAAAGATCTGACCAAAATTAAGGCCTCTACAGTGCAGACAAGCTTTTTCTTTAAATTGACCTACTGACCTAGTTACATGACCCAGGTACAAACTTGATCTTGATATCATTAAGATAAACATTCTGATCAAGTTTAAAAAAGATCACACCAAAATTGAGACTGCTAGAGTGAGGACAAGATTTTTCTATAATTTGACCTAGTGACCTAGATTTCAAGGTCACATAACCCAGTTTCGAACTTGATCTAGATATCAATGAGATAAACATTCTGACCAAGTTTGAAGAAGATCGGATCAAAATTATGACTGCTAGAGTGCGGACAACAATTGTGAACGGACGACGGAAGGACAGACGGCCGGACGCCAGACGAAGGGTGATCACAAAAGCTCACCCTGTCACTATGTGACAGGTGAGCTAAAAGAATGAAGCTGCTGATGTGGAGAAAAGATCAAAATAGCTTACTTTGGCTCTTTCAAGGGCCATAACTCTGGAACCCATTATGGAATCTAGCTGGTTCAAGAAAGGAACCAAGATCTTATCAGGCTCTCCAGCAGTACTTTATGAAAAACTAGGAGAAAACTAGGAAGCAACAGCACAAAAAAACTAGGAAAAACTAGGAAGAAATCGTAAAAAACTAGGAACTATTTAAAGTTATCTCTTTACCCTGTCATCTTTGCATATATAAATTTAGCATTCATGCAGATGAAGAGGCTGGTGAGCTGACTATTTCCTTGCTAAATCACGTCTGGCTTACTGTTTTCAAGCATAATCGAATGTTTTTTTAATCATTTAATAAACATTAAAAATTAACAGACCAGAGTTAACCTGTTAAGTTCTAAAACATTCATATTTATATAATACTAGAATTGCTTTTGGGAAAAGCACATGTCTCCCACAAAGGCATCATCTTTGATGATGCACAGGATAAAACTGGTGAAGTGAATATAAAGATGGCAATTTATTAAAAGGGCATACGGAAGTTCTGTGCAATATTAGTCATAAACAATGTCACAAATTTTTGGAGGATCAGGAAAAACATAAGCGACAGCAAGTGAAGATTTTTTTTTTAAACAATTCAAGGGCCATAATCCTGAAGTGCCTCAAGCAATATCGATGACTTTATAGCCTGGTTAAGATATTATAGCCATCAACATTTTGATAAACTTTGGTGAAGATACAATGAAAACTATCTGACTTTGAGAGATGAACCAGGTTAGTGACATGTTTAAAAGGCTAATTTCGGATAAATCAAAGGGCCATAAATCTGATATGCCTGGTGCAAAGTGGCTGGTTTTCGAACTTGGCCAAGATATTAAGGCCACACACATTATCATAATGTTTATTGAAAATCAGTTGATGAATATTTCAGTTACATAGCAGACAAGGCTTAAACAGCCAATTTTGGATAATTCAAGGGCCATAAATCCGACATGACTGGGGCAATACGGCTGGTTATCGAACTTGGCCGAGATATTATGGCCACAAACATTTTCATAAAGTATGGTGAAGATCAGATGATAACTGTTCAAGTTACAGAGTGGACAAGCCTCAAACAACTTATTTTTGATAATTCAAGGGCCATAATTCTGAGATTCCTTGGGCAATATGGCTGGTTATCGAACTTGATCGAGATATTATGGCCACTAACATTTTGATGAAGTTTGGTGATGATCCGATGAAAACTGTTTGACTTAGAGAGCGGACAAGTGTGACAGACAGACGGACAGACGGACAGACAGACGGACAGACAGGAGCAAATCAAAATGTCTCCCACACCACTACGTGGTGGGAGACATAATAATTATATATATTCACAATAATGACTGCTGTATTAGCTGTTGTTGTTACAAAAAGGAATCTTTTAGGTAGTAATATGCACAGTGTTTAACAATTTTTAGAAACAATGCCATGTGTTAAAAATACCTGTCATTTTGCCATTATCTTAATAAAAAATTTAACTAATTGAATATGTACATAAATGTGAGTATTATAAAAATCAGTTTTTTTAAGTAATATATACATACAAAGGTTGTGCAGCTACATGGGTGCAAGGGAAAAATTAAAAATAAAAAAACCTGAAAATTATGCTGGGGATCTGGGTCAATCATTTGGACTGCTGTTGGATCCAAGGCAAAGCCCTGGCCTGGGGCCAGAGGCCCCCAGAAACCCGTAAATTAAGCAGTCAGCAAGAACTGAAAGTGTGTTTTCCAGGTAAAACAACTTGAGGTCAAAAAAATCCTGCTGGACCCGTACTTTGGCACAGCACTTATAATAAGCTAAAACCTGAATATCAGGTTTTCTTAGCCAAATTTTCTATTTGTCATCCAGTTTGTTGACTCCTCTAGCCAGTCCCTATTATATTTATTTTAATATGCTCGTACTTTGTAGCAATTTGGAAACAAAAAACTTCATGTCTGCAACATTGTTTTTCTTTTTTGTCGCCAATTGAAGACTACAGGTTTTTTAATCAAAGAAGGCCGCATGATCACAGATACTTTGTAATGACAAATTTCATTCAATTTTGTCGAAATAAATCTAAATTATATCACCCAATCAAATGTGTATTTAGAAACACAACACTGAAAGATAAGCACAACTTTATTTGAAGTCAGGTTTATATCTTTGTCATAGAACTGACTATACCCCCAACAACTGATTTACCTGATTTGGAAAACAACCTCTGCAGGAAATTGTTGAAATTTCTCTCAACTCAGGGCTTTTTTTCCTTCTTTAGTAGGGCCATTTATGGATGCCTTTCCCTCAGAAAATTTCTTTAAAATCATGCAGTTTTCCCCAAAAAGTGAATTTACATCAGGTTTTTTCATTCCCCTTCTGAGTAACTAGAATGTTGTGTTCCGCGGAACACATGTGTCGCCTGCATGGAAATAGTTGAAACGTGGGCCTATGTTTAATCATATATAATAAAAAAAAATTATTTAAGTTGATTTCAATACTACATCACTGAACACATGTGTCATTTAAAATGCATTTAAAGGGGAATAACTGAAACCTGAGTTATCATATTCAAAAATTGGTTTGTAAATGCAGACTTTCTGCAATCACCGAACTGTGATTACGGATAAAGCTGTGTTGCACAAAAATAAGTAGTGCACAACTCTTGTCGTCACAGATGGCATTTATCATGCTGATGATATATTCTAAGTATGAAGTGAATAGGACAAGTACTTTCAAAGCTATAGGCAACATTAAGTTTCAGGTTAAAGTTGCATTGGAAAGGGACATAACTAAAAAAATATTGAAACTGGAGTTATCATTCTTGTTGTCATA
Source organism: Corbicula japonica (assembly GCA_038501625.1). Taxonomy (NCBI): domain Eukaryota; kingdom Metazoa; phylum Mollusca; class Bivalvia; order Venerida; family Cyrenidae; genus Corbicula; species Corbicula japonica. Next base: position 481,602 of record JAZAYU010000044.1, on the reverse strand, counting down.
GATGGCATTGTTCATGCTGATGGTATATTCCAAGTATGAAGTGAATAGGACAAGTACTTTCAAAGTTATAGGCAACATTAAGTTTCAGGTAAAAGTTGCATTGGAAAGGGGCATAACTAAAAAAATATTGAAACTGGAGTTATCATTCTTGTCATCACAGATGGCATTGTTCATGCTGATGATATATTCCAAGTATGAAGTGAATAGGACAAGTACTTTCAAAGTTATAGGCTACATTAAGTTTCAGGTTAAAGTTGCATTGGAAAGGGGCATAACTCAAAAAATATTGAAACTGGAGTTATCATTCTTGTCGTCACAGATGGTTTAAGTGAAAAGGATAGGTTCTTTCACAGTTATAGGCAACATTAAGTTTCATGTTAAAGTGGTACTTGAAAGGGGCATAACTCAAAACATATTGGAACTGGAGTTATCATTCTTGTTGGCACAGATGGGGTTGTTTATGCTGATGATATATTTTAAGTATGAAGTGAATAGGACAAGTTCTTTCAAAGTTATAGGCGACATTAAGTTTCATGTTAAAATTACATTTGAAAGGGGCATAACTCATAAAATAGTGAGAGGAGTTATTGTTCTTGTTGTCACTGATTGCTTTGTTCATGCTGATCATACATTCCAAGTATGAAGTGAATAGGACAAGTACTTTCAAAGTAAAAGGCAACATTAAGTTTCATGTTAAAGTTGCATTTGAAAGGGGCATAACTCATAAAATAGTGATAGAGGAGCTATCGTTCTTGTTGTCACGAATCGCTGTGTTCATGCTGATGATATATTCCAAGTCTGAAGTGAATAGGACAAGTACTTTCAAAGTTATAGGTCACATTAAGTTTCATGTTAAAGTTTCATTTGAAAGGGGTATAACTCATAAAATAGTGAAAAGGAGTTATCGTGATTGTTGTCACGGATCGCTGTGTTCATGCTGATGATATATTCCAAGTATGAAGCGAGTAGGACAAGTACTTTTAAAGTTATAGGCCACATTAAGTTTCATGTTAAAGTTGCATTTGAAAGGGGTATAAGTCATAAAATAGTGACAGAGGAGTTAGCATTCTTGTTGTCACGGATCGCTGTGTTCATGCCGATGATATATTCCAAGTATGAAGTGAATAGGACAAGTACTTTCAAAGTAATAGGTCACATTAAGTTTCATGTTAAAGTTGCATTTGAAAGGGGCATAACTCATAAAATAGTGAAAGAGGAGTTATCGTTCTTGTTGTCACGGATCGCTGTGTTCATGCTGATGATATATTCCAAGTATGAAGTGAATAGGACAAGTACTTTCAAAGTTATAGGCCACATTAAGTTTCATGTTAAAGCTTGGGGACTACCGGACGACGACGCCGACGGACAATAGGATCCCTATGTGTCTACCTGCTACCGCAGGCGACACAAAAATGACAGTGAAAAAAGCTTTTTCATTAATGTTTCTAATCATTTTCATTTTTATCACTTTCAAATGTCATTTCTATCTTCTACACATTTGTTCATTGCAACTGTTACTTTATTCATGTTTATTTTTGCCACATCACTGAGACCTTGAGCAATGTCCATTTCTTGAAATCCTTATCAGGGTTCTCAATAAGAGCCGGCCATCAGCCAAAATGGCCGTTTAAAAATCAAGTTTCGGCAGGTTGAAATTCCCGACGGATCAAAAAACGATCATTTTCCATGGGTGTGTTTCGCTAAGGTTGATCCTTTTTGGCACTTTCTCCCCTTTGCGCTATTTAATGCTGTTTCGAAATACTTTGGATAACAGTGTTATGTGCAAAAAATGTGTGTTATAGTATCCACATTGCATGGTAGTATCATACTGCCATGTAATAAAGATACTTCAAACTCATATTTGCATTAAAATATACCACAAAATGGCTTCCAAATAGTGCTATTTAATAGTATAGATTTAGCCTAAAATGCAGGAAATGAAGATCAGTTTCAAAATTTTCAGGGGGAGCATGCCCCCCGACCCCCTAGCAGGCCTGTTAGATTGTTAATTGGGCCTGCTGGACTGAAACTTATTGAGAACCCTGCCTTATTTTTTTAAAGCCTCAGATTTTCTTCTTCCCAAATCTTCTTAGCCTTATCCATTTCAGCCTTTATCTCCAATTTATTTTTCTTAACCTTCTTTTCTTTATTATCAAGCTTTCTTTTTTTGTCTTTCTGCTCTTAACAGCAAAGCATCTTATGGTTGTTACCAAAATGCCTAAAGTAAGTGGAGAGCTGTGATGTAAAATTTAACGTTGATCAACAGTTCTAAAGAAATATGTAAAATTTAAAGATCTAATCTTTTTGTTGTTTGATGTTTTTGAAAACAACTAGACATTATAATTAAATATAACCCAAATTACAAATACTTTGACATTTGGCAACAACTTATTTTTGTCAGCAAAAGTATTAGGATAGAGTTATAAGAGACATAACCAAACATTTAAATCACAATTAAAACAAATGGAATTGTTTCTAAATGTTGACAACACGTAGTTAAAGAAAACTCATTAAAATTAAGTCTTGATTAAAGCTTTCCTTAGTGAACAAAGGTTGAGATGGCTGGGTTATGCAACAATGACACCAGACCTCACTGCCAGCATAGGAACATGTCAACTAAACAGTTTCTGAACATCTTCTGTAAAAATACTTTGCAAAGAATGATTCAAAGCATTGCAACTTGTTATTATGAAAATATTACTTCTTCATTTTAATAAAAACTAGGAACACTTGGAGCTTTTTGTAAAAACTAGGAAAAACTAGGAGCCAATTCAAACTAGACGGGTGTTCAGTTGAAAACTTGTGTCGCCCTCTGGTGCTATGTCGGAATAAAAATGCAAGTACAAAAAGGTGCATAACTCCATCAAAGAATATGTCATCATCATGGGCGTGTTGTCATAAGCAATATAATTTGAAAGTTTGATGTAAAAATATTAAGATATGACAAAGTTATAGCCAACGTTAAGTTATCGTGTAAATCCATGTTCAAAAAGGGGCATAACTCCATCAAATGTGACCTTGACCTTGAGAATTTGGCATCATCTCGAGCGTGTTGTCATTAGCAATATAATTTGAAAGTTTGATGTAAAAATATTAAGAAATGACAAAGTTATAGCCAACGTTAAGTTTTTCGTGTAAAAATCCAAGTACAAAAAGGGGCATAACTCCATCAAATGTGACCTTGACCTCGAGAATTTGGTATCATCTCGAGCGTGTTGTCACAAGCAATATAATTTGAAAGTTTGATAAAAAAAATATTAAGAAATGGCAAAGTTATAGCCAACGTTAAGTTTTCATGTAAAAATCCAAGTACAAAAAGGGGCATAACTCCATCAAATGTGAACTTGACCTTGAGAATTTGGTATCATCTCGAGTGTGTTGTCACAAGCAATATAATTTGAAAGTTTGATAAAGAAATATTTAGAAATGGCAAAATTATAGCCAACGTTAAGTTTTCGTGACGGACGGACAGACAGACAGACAGACAGACAGACAGACGGACAAAGCGATCCCTATGTATCACCGTTTCTTCGAAAGGGCGACACAAAAACTAGGAAAAACTAGAATTATCACTGAAAGTGATTAAATACCCCCACATGTATGCTTGATAATTGAACTGGGAATGCTTCGAATCAATGGCATAATGTGCCCCACTTTCAATCCAAAGTGTCGTCTTCACAGTAGCCACATATTCAGCAAGTTTCATCACAATATCTCATTCCTTCTAAATTTATTGAGCAGAAATGGTTTAAATATGTTAGTAACAGTGGCCTTTATCTAACTTTTATCTAAGAACTGTGTGCCAAACATTGTTTATGAGAAATCATCCAGAAACCATTTTTTCTATTTTTAGTAACAGTGACCTTGACCCCATCAGGCCCAATTTCAATACCAAGTTTCGTCTTCACAGACACTACCTATATAGCAATTTTCATCACAATATCTCATTCTGAACCAAAGTTATTGAGCATACAGTTTATTTTCTACTTTTAGTAACAGTGACCTTGACCCCACAGGCCTTGAATCTCATCTTCACAAAAACCATCAATACACCAAATTTCATTTAAGAATCTCATTCCAAGCTATAGTTACCGAGTAGAAACGAAGTTTTGAAGTTTAAATAACAGTGACCTTGACCTTGAACCCACAGGCCCCAAAGTCAAACCTAATCTTTATCTTGTTATGTTACATCTGTGTCCCAAAAAATAATTAAATCTATGAAGTATTTCATGAGTTATAGTCCAGAAACAATTTTTCTTTTTTAAGTTACAGTGACCTTGACACTGACCCCTCAGGCCCCAAAGTCGAACTCGACCTGTATCTTCTGATATTACATATATGTACCAAAAAAGGATTTAATCTGTGAAGTTTTTCATGAGTTATTATCTGGAAACCCTTTTTCTATTTTTAGTAATACTGACCTTGACATTGAACCCACCAGCCCCAAAGTCGAACTTGACCTGTATCTTGTGATGTTACATCTATTTACCAAACAAGGATTAAATCTGTGAAGTGTTTCATGAGTTATCATCCGGAAACCATTTTTCTATTTTTAGTAACAGTGACCTTGACACTGATCCCACCAGCCCCAAAATCGAACTTGACCTGTATCTTATGACGATATACCTGTGTACCAAAAATTATTTAATTCTGTCACGCCTTTCATGAGTTATCATCTGGAAACGAAGAATCCGACCGACCGACCGACCGACAGACCGACCGACCGACCGACAAGCTCACTCCTATATACCCCCTCAAACTTCGTTTGTGGGGGTATAACTAGGAAAAACAAGGAACGCTGGAAAGCCTGTCTTATAGTAACTCGAGTACTGTACAAGTTTCATTAAATTCAAATCAAAAATGAAGCTGTTATTTTGCAGACAAGGTATAAATATGTAATTTCGGCACTTTCAGGGGCCATAACTCTGGAAGCCATAATGCAATATGGCAATTTCAAGATAGGAACCAAGATCCTATGGTAATGAAAGTGAAGACTAAAATAAAGACCACTAGTGTGTAGACAAGCTTTTATTATAACTTGACCTAGTGACCTAGTTTTCAAGGTCACATGAACCAGTTTCAAACTTGACCTAGATATCATTAAGATAAACATTCTGTTAAGCTCGATAAAGAGGACCAGAATTAAGATCGTTAGATTGCGGACAAGATTTTTCTAATTTAGGTGAAGTGACCTAGTTTTAAGTTCATATGAGCCAGTTTTGAACTTGACCTAGATATCATAGAGATAAACATTCTGACCATGCTTGAAGTAGATCTGCCCAAAACTAAAACCCCTTGAGTGCGGACAAGCCTTTTCTAAAATTTGACCTATTGACCTAGTTTCCAAGGTCACATAACCCAGTTACGAACATGACCTTGATAGCATTGTAAATAACATTCTGACTAAGGTTGAAGAAGATCAGACGAAAAGTAAGACAGAGTGCAGACAAGCTTTTTCTATAATTTGACCTTGTGACCTAGTTTTTAAGGTCACATGACCCACTTTCAAACTTGACCTAGATATCATGGAGATAAACATTTTAACCAAGTTTGAAGATCAGACCAAAATTAAGACCGCTAGAGTGCAGGCAAGCCTTTTCTATAATTGGACCTAGTGACCTAGATTTAAAGGTCACATGACCTAGTTACAAACTTCACCTAGATATCATTGAGATAAACATTCTGACCAAGTTTGAAAAAGATCCCAAGAATTAAGACTAAAGAGTGCAAACCAGATTTTTCTTTCATTTGACCTTGTGACCTAGTTTTCAAGGTTAAATGACCCAATTTAGAACTTGAACTAGGTATCATTAAGATAAACATTCTGACAAAGTTTGAAGAAAATCTGACCAAAATTAGGACTGTAAGTCTTAGAGTGTGGACAAGCTTTTTCTTTAATTTGACATAGTGACCTAGTTATCATGGTTAAAAAATGACCCAGTTTAGAACTTGAACTAGATGTCATTGGGATAAACATTCTTAACAAGTTTGAAGAAGATCTGACCAAAATTAAGACTGCTATAGTGTGGACAAGCTTTTTCTTTAATATAACCTAGTGACTTAGTTTTCAGGGTCACATGAACCAGTTACAAACTTGACCTAGATATCATTGAGATAAACATTCTAACCAAGGTTGAAGAAGATCTGACCAAAATTAAGACTGTTAGAGTGCGGACTAAATTTTTCTGTAATTTGACCTAGTGACCTAGTTTTCAAGGTTAAATGACCCAGTTTAGAACTTGTACTAGACGTCATTGAGATATACTTTCTAATTAAGTTTAAAAACTATCGGACCAAAATTGAGACCACTAGAGTGTTGACAAGCTTTTTCTTTAATTTGCCTAGCGACATAGTTTTCAAGGTCACATTACCCAGTTATGAACTTGACCTAGAGAGCATTGAGATAAACATTCTCACCAAATGTGAAGATCTGACCAAAATTAAGACTGTTAAAAGAGTGGGGACAAGATTTTTCTTTAATTTGACCTAGTGACCTAGTTTTCAAGGTCAAAAGACCAAGTTAAGAACTTGATTTAGATGTCATTGAGATAAACATTCTGATCAAGTTTGAAGAAGATCAGACCAACATTAAGACAGGTAGAGTGGGGACAAGCTTTTTCTATAATTTGACCTAGTGACCTAGATATCATTGAGATAAACATTCTGACCAAGTTTGAAGAAGATCCCACCAAAATTAAGACCGCTAGAGATCAAGACAAGCTTTTTTCATTAATTTGACCTTCTGACCTAGTTTTAAGGGTCACATGACCCAGTTACACATTTGATCTAGATATCATTGGGATAAACATTCTGACAAAGTTTAAAGAAGATCGCACCAAAATTAAGACTGCTAGAGTGCGGACAAGCTTTTTTCTATCATTTGACCTAGTGACCTAGATTTAAAGGTCACATGACCCAGTTTCGAACTTGAGCTTAATATCATTAAAATAAACATTCTGACCAAGTTTGAAGAAGATCAGATAAAAATTAAGACCGCTAGAGTGCAGGCAACAATTGTGAACGGACGCCGGATGGACGGACGGACGCACGTTCCCACAGATGGACATTTGTTGGGTATTTCTTTTGTTTAAAACTACCCAACAAGCAAATAAACTACCCAATAAGACACAACGGAATTAATGGGAATGTGTGTTGATTGGGCACTTATTGGGTATGTTGGTACCTATGTTAGTGCCTATCGGTGTGCTCGACAGACGAAGGGTGATCACAAAAGCTCACCCTGTCACTATGTGACAGATGAGCTAATAAGATCAATAGGGGTAATGTACTTGTTACGACTCTCCTCCCTACCAAATCTTTGGACTGTAGGTCAATCCATTTTCTAGTTAATGATCAGACAAGGTTGGTAACATACAAACAGATGGACCAACCAACATGATGTGCAAAGCAATATATCCCCACTTCTTTGAAAGGCGGCATAAGAATATTAGCAGCGTTATTGGTCTTGGTAGTTATGGTAAAGATTATGACAGTGACTACATATTCTAAGTTTGAAGTTGTTATCTCACATTGTTTCAAAGTTATGGACCAATTAAAGCAAAATTATCAAGCTATTTATCCATACCTTCGGGATCGATAATCATTCTTTGTCCCAGCTCCACAGGATTCGCTTCCAATTTACCATTCACCTGTGTTAATAGATGCCATATTAATATCCATGTTATTTGCATAATTCCTCTGGTTTGCAAAAAAATGTCCAAATTGACTAAACGGCCAAATTGACTTTTGGGTTATTAAGGTTTTAGAACTGTAATATTTCCGCCAAACATGGACTTATGCCGTTCGTTATTCGTGTTTTCATTAACGCCGATTTGTACGTTTCCGGTTGATATTATTTTTCGTAACTAAAGACTACCCTTAAAGGCCAGGTCACACCGCCCGAACGTTGCTGGAGCGTCCCTGGAGCGGTGAAAAAAAATCATCACCGCTCGTAACCGTTCACCACCGTTAAACATAAGTTTGCCCCCGTTAAAGCAACGCCGTATACGCTCGGCCACCGCTGACATTTCTTGAGGGGCCCTCCTACCGCTCCGAAAGTTTTGAGCTGCCCAAAATATTGCAAGCGGTGAGAAAGGGAAAATTTTCCGCCCTGGCAAAGTTCACCACCGCTCCACAAACGCCCAATCAAAGTTTGGCACCGCTCGACGAAAGTTCGTGGATCCGCTAGACCAACGCCAATTTCTTGAACGCTGCACCACCGCTGCTTCGCCTGCGTTGCCTGGGCGGCGATTAAACGTTGCAAAAACGTTGGTGGAGCGCTTATAAGCGTTTTACGAGCGGACACGGGGTTGTTGGAACGGTGTCGGGCGTTGAAGCAGCGAGCCACGGCGGCGATGAGCGCATGCGCAGAACGTAGCTATACCAAACCCTAGCATCACCGCTATACCAACGCTTGCTACCGCTAAACCAACGCTAAAGCAACTCTGGCTTCAGCGGTGCACCGCTAAACCAACGCCCGTGTTTTCGATTTTTATTCCATTTTTTGAGCGGTGACGAGCGTTTGGTCCACCTCCCTACCGTTCAAGGAACGCTCCAGCAAAGTTCGGGCGGTGTGACCGGGCCTTAAGGTGTTTTCCGCGACTATGACGTCATTAATAACTAAATCAAATAACAAAAAATTCGGATATGATATTGATGTAATGTAAAATAAATATTTTCATAACAAATACTCAAAATAAGACTGTAGACGAACAACACTCAGCAATGAATACAGGTTACATATGTTTATGAAATTGACATAGTATTACGTTTGATTTATCCTCTTTGGCGCAATGGTAACGATCAGGGCTATTCATTTTGACAGACCCGGTTCAATCCTCAGGAGAGGAACTTTTTCACTTTTCTTCTTTTTTTTAATTACCATCATTGTCTGAATATAAGCCGCACTTTTTTTCCAGAATTTGGCAGTAAAAAGTTGGGGGTGCGGCTAATACACAGGTTTGGCTGCTTATACATTGCATTAAGCCATTTTCATCTGTTCTATCTGATTAAGGAGGGTGCGGCTTATACATGAGTGCGGCTTATATTTGAACAATGACAGTATTGTGAGTTAATTTTTTGGGAAAAATGGTATAATCAATAGTTTTCAAAATTCAGAAATAATTATTATTATTCTTCATCTAGTAGCCATGAAAACTGAAACATTGTAATGATATTATTACAAAATACTGACTTTCATAATACAGCTACAGAATCACGATATGAAACTAAAATGATTGTGGAATCTGTACTTTCATTTAGGAAAATGTTGCTATTTTATTGCTTCTATATTTGAACATTATTTTCGTGATACTGGTCTTCAATAAAAGTAATTTTATGTGCTTGCACGATGATTTTTCCCTATAAAAGAATGCTTTGGTTGCTATAGTTACGGTTGCCGAAATTAATTTTTTTGAAGTTAAATTTTAACCAGCATAACTGATTGCTTGCTTATTTATTGTTTTTCAAAAAATTTGAGGGGATATCAAAAAATGACCATGCATAAACAAAGCCCTTTGGTTTTTGTGGTTTTTAACAGTTTGGTCTGGACCTTAGGTAGCTATTTTGTAGCCCAATAAAATGAAAACGAGACTGTGAAGTGCTTTGTTTTTTTAGATTCTATACACATTGCAGATAATTTTTATGTATAACATAATTATTTTACTGCATTAAACATGCACAAAAATCACAGATAAAAACTTGCTTAATTTTTGCAGCTCGGAAATAATGTGCATTTCCGAAGCTGTGGTGCACATAAAAAATTCAATTTATAGTGTTAGAAATAAATAATTCTAAACAAAATGCTCATTTTTTCCTGTTTTTTTTTTTTTTTTTTTTTTTTTTTTTGGCGTTCACCTTTTTTCCTGTTCAGGTATGATGTTCTTTAACAATTAGCATTTATTTTACCAAATTGTACAAGGTATGAAAGAAACAGAGATGAAAATTAAGCTGATAGTATGTTTGATTTTAAGCCCATTTTTCGAAACATAGAGTTCCCTTCTAAAATACTGAATTTCCCCAAGTTACGCACAGTAAATGTTTTTTTTTGTTTTTTTTTTAAACTCTTGTTTAGATGTCTAAATGGATGTACTTGGAAATGATAACAACAAAATCCCAATCTGCAAAAGTGCATATTACAGTTCTAAAACCTTAAAAAGAAAACTAGATTTATGTACATAACCATACTGAAATTTTTACCTCATATCCTTTTTTCCAATTGGGCAAAAATACATCAGATAAAAATAAAATAAAGGCTGCTTTTTTCAAAGTAAATTAGGTGACCTTTAAAAGTGTATGTGCTAAATCACACAAGAAACTCTTCTGGCTGCTTGTGTGCAAAATGGCAATTAACACTGAGATTTGAGACTACCTGTTGATGACAAAATATCACACCCTGGGGAGGTTGTTATAAGGCAAGTTTAAGTGTGTGATAATAAATCATACAAGGGCCATGGGTGCAGCATATACAAACAAGTTTTGTGTAAACATGTTCTTTCAATCTCGACTTTACAGTGTTACTTTCTGCGAAAGCTGCTGTAATACTTTTTTTTTCTTATATTTTGTATTGATAGATACTGGTCATGGATAAGGACTTTCGTACGATGAACACTGCAGAAGTATATCAGTGGACATTGTGTCAGCAGTTAAAACACACGAATAGATATCATCAACAAACACCATTTGTTGACATATATAAATGTAACATGAGGACCCTGAGGGTCCTGGGTTGCTCACCCAAGCCTTCAGTAAACCCGTACAATGGGGACTAGATTTTGAACTTCGGGGCAAAATAAATTTTAAGAGACCACTAGTTAATGGTAAATACAACCAGGGTTCTTTTTTAGGGATTGGGGATGCGGCCCTAGCCTGTCAAGATAGGAAAATTCTCGCGTGTTTTTCCAGTTTTGGGGAAAAATGATTAATCTCTTTTCAAATCTTAGGGAAATACAGGTGTAATTATTATACACATTAAAACTAGATGGGTGTTCAGCCGAACACTTGTGTCGCCCTGGGGTACAATGTCGGAAGAATAATTCAACAGAAAGGGGCACAAGTCCATCTTGACCGAAACAACTTGTCATCATCAAGAGTGTGTTGTCTAGCAATATTATTTGTAAAGTTGATGAAGAAATATTGAGAAATGGCAGTTATAGCCAACATTAAATTTTCATGTCAAAATCCAAGTACAAAAAGGGGCATAACTCCATCAAATGTGATCTTGACCTCGAGAATTTGGCATCATCATGAGTGTGTTGTCATAAGCAATTTTATTTGGAAGTTTCATGAAGAAATGTTGAGAAATGGCAAAGTTATAGCCAACGTTAAGTTTTCGTGTCAAAATTGAAGTACAAAAAGGGGCACAACTTCATTAAATGTGATCTTGACCTTAAGAATTTGGCATCATCATGAGCATGTTGTCATAAATAATATAATTTAAAAGTTTCATGAAGAAATATGGAGAAATGACAATGTTATAGCCAACGTTAAGTTTTCGTGACGAACAGACCAACTGACAGACCAGACAGAAGGATAAAGCGATCCCTATGTATCGCCATTTCTTCGAAAGGGGGAAACAACAAGCAAAAAAAACTTTTGTTCTTCATAATATTTTAAAAGTGATATTTTCATGATGGGTAACTGTTAAAAAAACCTGTTTTATGTCACCGACATGTTTTACTTGTAATGACATTGCCTGTCAAATGGCCTATCAATTTGCCTAACAAATGTGTCATTGTGGACTCTAATGCCAGTTATTGCCAATGCCAGTAATTGCTAAAGAACTATTGTTAATTTAATTTCAATGGATTCTTAATTTTGTTTACCCCTGTAAAAAAATGCCTGGCAATTTTTTTACTTTTCACCGGTACCGTCTATACCAGACAAGACCATCTTACTGACCGGACTGCTGTGCAAGTCAAGACTTTGCTGTGCAAGAGTCTATCATCACTACAGTTATCTTGAATTTGGTCTGGTCTGGTACGGACAATACAAGTGAAATGTTAAAAATTTTCCCAGCAACTTTTTACAGTTTAAACAAAATAGAGAATGACATGATTTTAACAATTCATTTACACCAGTAAAGTTTCTGAGCTGCAAAATGGATTGTTTTTGTATTAAAAATTGTTTTTTTCACACGTTTTTGTCAATTTGTTAAGGGGAAACTCAATTAAAGTGGGGGAAATTTTCATCTTTGAAATGGGAAACAGTAACCTATTTTGCCTAGGGACGACACCTTATTTCAGTGTCTGTTATATAAGGTAAAATAACCCTGACCTCTACAGACATTGTGGTTGCAGACGAGGTTTTTTAAAATTTCGATTCGGAAAAACTATTTTTAGGTCCTGTGATGAAATGATACAATCGACTGGAATTGTTTTAACAACTTTGATACAGGATCACCCAAGGATCATTCCTGTGAAGTTTGCTGTTAATATGTCAAATGGTTTAGGAGCAGATGTTACTTTAAAAAAAAGTTGATGACCTGTTACTGTAACCATGACAACCGTATGCCTGCCTTCGGGGCATAAAAATAATTACCAGTTTCCCTCTTAGCCAGCTAAATTTCCACTGTGGTACACTGACTGGGACATCTTTACATTCCAACTTGAGATAGTTAAATCTATAGGACTCCACCGGTTCTATTGTCGTCCCACCACCAGGGAATGGATCAGCACCTGTAAGCACAAAAGAATTAAATTGTAAGTGTGCACTCAATTATGATTACATCTTGTCCTAGCACAGTGTATATTAATGTAGTAATGAATTGAGATAATATACCATTGATGAGCTTGTGACAGATCAATGATAACTGCATTCGCATAAAAACCCAGACGATGGTTCTCTAAAGCTGAATCACAATGATTTTTGCCAATGTATTTATAACTTTCTACTTGTTTCGATTTCTGCCAGATTATGATTGCTAGTGGTTGTACATCTGTTCCATTCATTTCTAAATAAGTATTCTGTTTAAATATGCAAATCTTAACAAAGCACTGCGAGTACCGACAAGCAAAGGCCTTAATTGGTTACTCACCACCATTTCACATTTTTATTCATGAGTACATAATAAAACAATTGTAACAGAATTAAATGAGCCTACTATTATTTGGGGCCCTAATCATATCTTTTGTGTCGATACTTTAAACTTTAAGTTAACATGTTTTTGTTATTTTTCCTCAGTTATTGGCATGATGACATATTGTGTAAATAGGCTGTTGTTTTATGACATGTTTCATGACATTAATATTCTGTTTTTAATGCCAGTAGTATTCTCCCTTTGTACCACCTCTTTTCCTATAAAACAGTGCCATAAAAACCAGGTAAGAAACTACTTACGTGTTGCTTGAATGTTGAGAAATGGTGTCATAGCCTTGCCGTAGTCATTGAATGCTATGCACTGGTAATCGCCTGTATGAAGAGGCCCAAATAATGAGCCAGTTGTCAAAGTACCAGTCTTTTCATCATATGTGACTGTCCGTACATCATTAACTACCTTTGTTCCATTAACTGTCCAGTAGTACCTATAGAAACCAGAAAGTGAATATATTCTCAATTCAAAAAACAAGATTTTTAAACACAATTTATAGCCTTATTTATTTAAGTAAAAACAAGAGGGCCAATTGGCCCTAAATCGCTCACCTGTCAAACTTGACCTAGATATCATTGAGATGAACATTCTGACCAAGTTTGACGAAGATCGGACCAAAATTAAGACCGCTAGAGTGCAGACAAGATTTTTATATAAAATATGACCTAGTGACCTAGATTTCAAGGTCACATAACCCAGTTTCAAACTTGACCCAGATATCATCGAAATATACTTTCTGACCAAGCTTGAAGAAGATCCAACCAATAGACTTCTAGAGTGCAGACAAGCTTTTTCCTTAATTTGACCTACTGACCTAGTTTTAAGGGTCACATGACCCAGTTATGAACTTGATCTAGATATCATTGAGATAAACATTCTGACCAAGTTTAAAGAAGATTGCACCGAAATGAAGACCACTAGAGTGCAGACAAGATTTTTATATAATTTGACCTAGTGACCTAGATTTCAAGATCATATGACCCAGTTTCAAACTTGACCTAGATATCAACGTCATAAACATTCTGACAAAGTTTCAGAAAGATCGGACCAAAATTAAGACCTCTACAGTGCAGACAAGCTTTTTCTTTAAATTGACCTACTGACCTAGTTTTAAGGGTCACATGACCCAGGTACGAACATGATCTAGATATCATTGAGATAAACATTCTGACCAAGTTTAAAGAAGATGACACCAAAATTGAGACTGCTAGAGTGCGGACAAGATTTTTCTATAATTCGACCTAGTGACCTAGATTTCAAGGTCACATGACCCAGTTTCGAACTTGATCTAGATATCAATGAGATAAACATTCTGACCAAGTTTGAAGAAGATCGGATAAAAATTATGACCGCTAGAGTGCGGACAACAATTGTGAACGGACGGGCGGACGGACGACGGCCGGACGCCGGACGAAGGGTGATCACAAAAGCTCACCCTGTCACTATGTGACAGGTGAGCTAATAATAAGCCATCTTTGCTCTTCTTGTTATTACTGAAACAACAGTAGATCCAAATCAGCACTTAACTTTTACTGGTCTATCCTCAACCATGTAGAAATAATGTCCGCAGAAAAAAAAACACATGAATTTCAACAAAACCATAGTTTCTGTTTCCCATACAAAGCCTTTTGTATGAAGAGTATCAATTTTAAAAACAGAAGAAAAGGTAAGAAACTGACCAAAATTAACAATGTTCGCGCATAAGGCCAGACCTTTTATATTTTTCGTCTTACAAAAAGTCCCGACCCTATTGTTTCAAGAATTAAAAAAAAAAAATCTTGCTTTCTGATTTTTTTATTCAGACCATACCCATTTGGTACTAAAACCTAAAAAAAGAAAAAGTGAGTGAGTATGAATCAAACGATGGAATCAGAAGCTTTCCAATTTGTGCTGACTGGTTTCTTTTACACAATTAATGGATTATTTTAAAACCAAGAGGGCAAATTGGCCCTAAATCGCTCACCTGATTCTCAGATACATGAAATGAAAGGTAAAACAGAACACATTGAAGTACTGTACAGTGTAGTACAGTATGGTATGGAACAGTACAGTACAATACTGTACCGTACCATAACATACTGTACTATACTAAAGTTATTAAGTGGAAACTAAATTTAGCAACAGTAACCTTGACCTTGATCAGAGACAATTGAGTATCAATCCCAAGCTGCGTCTTGAGTTACCCATATTCCAAGTTTGGAGTCAATAAGCCAAAGCAATCTCAAGTTATTTAGCAGAAGCTGAATTTCTATTTTTAGCAACAGTGACAACCTTAATCACAGACACCTGGGTAGCAACCCAAGCTGCCTCTTAATATAAGCTAGCAATATACCAAGTTTAGAGTCAATAGGCCAAAGCAAACTCAAGTTATTAAGTGGAAACTTAATTTCTATTTTAAGCAACAGTGACCTTGACCTTCATCACAGACATCTTGTTAGCAATCCGGAGCAGCATCTTGATATAAGCTACCCATACACCAAGTTTAGAGTCAATAGGCAAAGCAAACTCAAGTTATTTTGTGAAAACTTAATTTTTATTTTTAGCAACAGTGACCTTGACCTTCATCACAGAAACCTGGGTAGCAATCCCAAGCTGCCACTGAATATAAGCTACCAATACACCAAGTTTGGAGTCAATAGGCCAAAGCAATCTCATTTATTAAATGGAAACTGAATTTCTATTTTAGCAAGTGACCTTGACCTTGATCACAGACACCTGGGTAGCAATCCAAAGCTGCATCTTGATATAAGCTACCCATATTACAAGTTTGGAGTCAGTAAACCTAAGCAAACTTAAGCTATTAAGCAGAAACCGAATTTCTATTTTTAGCAACAGTGACCTTGACCTTGATCACAGACACCTGGGTGGAAAACCCAAGCTACCTTTTGATATAAGCTACCCATACACCATGTTTGGAGTCCATAGGCCAAAGCAAACACAAGAAATTGAGCAGAGACTGAATTTCTATTTTTAGCAGCGGTGACCTTGACCCTATGGTCATGATTTGAACAACTTTTGTAGACATCAGTGCCAGGATGCTTCAGGACAAATTTGTTTAAAATCCATCCAGTGGTTTCAGAGGAGATGTTGTTTAAAGAAATTGTTGATGGACGACGGACAACGGAGGTCGGACGACGGACAAAAGACCGGTCACAATAGCTCACCATGAGCCTAAGGCTCAGATGAGCTAAAAAGGATTTAATCTGTGTTTCATGAGTTTTCATTTGCAAACCATTTTGCTATTTTTACTAATATTGACCTTGACATTGACCCCACCAGCCCCAAATTCAAACTTGACCTGTATCTTGTGCCGTTACACCTTTGTACCAAAAATTTTTAAAATAGTTGATACCTTTCAGGAGTTATCGTCCGGAAAGCATTTTTCTATTTTTAGTAACAGTGACCTTGACACTGATCCCACCAGCCCCAAAACTGAACTTGACCTGTATCTTATGACGATATACCTGTGACCAAAAATTATTTAGTTCTGTCAATCCTTTCATGAGTTATCATCCGGAAACAAATAATCCGAATGACCGACCGACAGACCGACAAGCTCACTCCTATATACCCCCTCAAACTTCGTTTGTGGGGGTATAATAATTCCTTAATGTACCATAATTATTGAACTGAAAAGGGGAATAACGAAAAAACACTTTTGGAAGAGTTTGAAAACTTATTAGTAATTTGATTATGATTGATGACATTTAGTTTTAGTTCAATATCAGTCACTTAAATAATGATTTATGATTATGATTGATGACATTTAGTTTTAGTTCAATATCAGTCACTTAAATAATGATTTATGATTATGATTAATGACATTTAGTTTCAGTTCAATATCAGTCACTTAAATAATGAAGGAATAAAATCTTTAACACAAACTCTACGTGAAAAAGTGGCAAAACTTTGAAATAGTGTAAGTCTTAGTGAAAGTAATATAGATTATGATGATAAACATGTATTTAAAGTTGATTTCTGTATTAGTTTTTAATTTATGGACAAAGTGTATAAAACTTCAACACAAATTCTAAGTGAAAACGGGACATAACTAAACTTGTAGCCAAGTAAAAGGTCTTGGTAGATTTGGTGAAGATTATGATCATGACTTTATATTCCAAGTTTCAAGTTGATATCTAGTTTCAAAGTAAGGGACCCAGTGCATTTTTTGGTTTATGAAGTCTTAATGCACAAAAAATCTGGTAGTCACAACTCTTGATGATAATGATGTGGATACTGATGTTAAATGTATATTCCCAGTTTCAAAGCAAAATCACAAGTTATTTCAAAGTTATGGGCCAAGTGCATATTTTGGTAATAACAAAATTTTAGTGAAAAAAAAACAGGCATTACTTGAAAAGTATTGATAGTAGCAGGCTGTCAACCAGGTCATCTCCAAAATATAGGAAAAATATAGGATTAATTTTGCTACAAATATAGGAGTTTTTGGATGATTTTGAGGCAAAATATAGGAGTTTCGAACTGATAATAGTTTTATTTACTTGCACTTATACAAATGATTTTCACATGTGCATTTACTGTTTCTACAATTATCAATGCCCAAAATGCCCATTGTAAAAATGATGGAAACCAATAACTTTAACATCAGCACCATCAAGCACATCACCAGCATCTGAATGACCATTCAAACAAGGGGGAAATGCAGAAAATGCATTAAGAAAGCTGGATTTTTCAGTTTTAGTTTGTCTTCTATGATATATAGTACTGTACACAGCATCGACCCATCCACTCATAGTCATATTGATTTGTGTGTAAAAATCTGGGTTACAATGTCCAAAAGGGTTAAGTCAAAAGTGACCCCAAGGCCTTACTTTGGTCAAACTCTATTAAGAACCTGTAGACATACATCATACAAAATTATATGCCCTTCACTACTCTAGAAGTTCCAGAATATGATTCCATTTATTTATTTAATCTGCATGGAACAGTACTGCAGTCAAGTAAGTTAATTCAAAGAATATTGCTACAAGTTTCAAGAGAAATGATAAAAACTTATCAAGTTATGACCATGAACTTTAATTCAAACAGCCATTTAATTTCTATACAAAAGCAATAATTTTCAAAAGCCAAAGCCTTCTTGGGAATAGATGCACATTAAACCTTTCAGATTCATTGAAGTTTAACAGTAATTTAACTTTTATCCATTACGTGGTTCCATAAACCAGAGGGCCATGATGGCCCTGAATCGCTCACCTGAGTATGAAACTCAAGTTATTAACCAGAAACTGAATTTTTATTTTTAGCAAGAGTGACCTTGACCTTGATCAGAGACACGTGGGTAGCAATCCCAATTTGTCTCTTGTTATAAGCTACCCATATACCAAGTTTGGAGTCAATATGCCAAAGCAAACTCAAGTTATTAAGTGGAAACTGAATTTCTATTTTTAAGCAACTGTGACCTTAACCTTGATCAGAGATACCTGGGTAGCAATCCCAAGCTGCCGTTTGATATAAGCTACTCACACACCAAGTGTGGAGTCAAAAACCAAAGCAAACTCAAGTTATTAAGTGGAAACTGAATTTCTATTTTTACCAACAGTGACCTTGAACTTGATCACAGACACGTAGGTAGATTACCCAAGTTGCCTCTTAATTTAAGCTATCCATATACCAAGGTTGGAGTCAATAGGCCAAAGCAATCTCAAGTAATTAAGTAGAAACTGCATTTCTATTTTTAGTAACAGTGACCTTGACCTTAATCACAGACACCTGGGTAGCAACCCCAAGCTGCCTTTTGATATAAGCTACCCATACATCAAGTTTGGAGTCAATATGCCAAAGCAAACTCAAGTAATTAAGCAGAAACTGAATTTCTATTTTTAGCAACAGTGACCTTGACCTTAATCACAGACATCTGGGTAGCAACCCCAAGCTGCCTTTTGATATAAGCTACCCATACACCAAGTTTGGAGTCAATAGGCCTAAGCAAACTCAAGTAATTGAGCAAAGACTGAATTTCTATTTTTAGCAACAGTGACCTTGACCTTGATCACAGACACCTGGGTAGCAACCCCAAGCTGCCTTTTGATATAAGCTACCCATACACCAAGTTTGGAGTCAATAGGCCTAAGCAAACTCAAGTAATTGAGCAAAGACTGAATTTCTATTTTTAGCAATAGTGACCTTGACCTTGATCACAGACACCTGGGTAGCAACCCCAAGCTGCCTTTTGATATAAGCTACCCATACACCAAGTTTGGAGTCAATAGGCCTAAGCAAACTCAAGTAATTGAGCAAAGACTGAATTTCTATTTTTAGCAACAGTGACCTTGACCTTGATCACAGACACCTGGGTAGCAACCCCAAGCTGCCGTTTGATATAAGCTACCCATACACCAAGTTTGGAGTCAATAACCCTAAGCAAACTCAAGTAATTGAGCAAAGACTGAATTTCTATTTTTAGCAGCAGTGACTTTGACCTTGACCCTGTGGTCATGATTTGAACAACTTTTGTAGACATCAGTGCCAGGATGCTTCATGACAAATTTGGTAAAATTCCATCAAGTGGTTTCAGAGGAGATGTTGTTTAAAGGAAATTGTTGACGGACGACGGACGCCGGACAAAGACGGGTTTGTTCTTGAAAGAAAAGGAAGAAAGCAAAAGCAATATCAAAGCAATATTTACTCTCTTTGTTAATCGGCAAAAACAAATACTAACTAGAATTATCACTGAAAGTGATTAAATTCCCACATGTGTGCTTGATAATTGAACTGGGAATACTTCGAATCAATGGCATAATGTGCCCCACTTTCAATCCAAAGTGTTGTCTTCACAGTAGCCACATATACAGCAAGTTTCATCACAATATCTCATTCCTTCTTAATTTATTGAGCAGAAATGGTTTGAATATGTTAGTAATAGTGACCTTTACCTAACTTTTATCTAACAACAGTGTGCCAAAAATTGTTTATATATGTGAAGCTTTTCATGAGAAATCATCCAGAAACCATTTTTTCTATTTTTAGTAACAGTGAACAGTGACATTGACCCCATCTGGCCCAATTTCAATACCAAGTTTCGTCTTCACAGACACTACCTATACAGCAATTTTCATCACAATATCTCATTCTGAACGAGTTATTGAGCATACAGTTTTTTCTATTTTTAGTAACTGTGACCTTGACCCCACAGGCCTTACTTTGAATCCCAAAAGTCATCTTCACAAAAACCACCAATACACCTAATTTCATTTAAGAATCTCATTCCAAGCTATAGTTAGTGAGTGGAAAGGAAGATTTGAAGTTTAAATAACAGTGACCTTGACCTTGAACCCATAGGCCCCTAAGTCAAACCTAACCGATATCTTGTTATGTTACATCTGTGTCCCAAAAAATAATTAAATCTATGAAGTATTACATGAGTTATAGACCAGAAACAATATTTCTTTTTTAAGTTACAGTGACCTTGACATTGACCCCACAGGCCTCAATGTCGAACTCGACCTGTATCTTCTGATAATACATCTATATACCAAAAAAGTATTTAATCTGTGAAGTGTTTCATGAGTTATCATCCGGAAACCATTTTTCTATTTTTAGTAATACTGACCTTGACATTGACCCCACCAGCCCCAATGTCGAACTTGACCTGTATCTTGTGATGTTACATCTATTTACCAAACAAGGATTAAATCTGTGAAGAGTTTCATGAGTTATCATCTGGAAACTATTTTTCTATTTTTAGTAACAGTGACCTTGACACTGACCCCACCAGCCCCAAAATCGAACTTGACCTGTATCTTATGATGATATAGCTGTGTACCAAAAATTATTTAATTCTGTCAAGCCTTTCATGAGTTATCATCCGGAAACGAAGAATCCGACCGACCGACCGACAGACCAACAAGCTCACTCCTATATACCCCCTCAAACTTCGTTTGTGGGGGTATAAAAAATATAGGAATATACATAAAAATATAGGAGAATTATAGGAATATAGGAGGCTTTTCAGAATATAGGATTCTGATCCAAAATATAAGAGAAATATAGGAATATAGGAATTGGTTGATAGCCTGTAGTAGTTATGTGTCTTGTTTGTAATAATGTAGCTTTTGATGGTGAATATATACTGACACTGACACCAGGGTGAGTACAACAGTCTCATCAGGATCTACAATTTTCGCTTCTAGGTTATTTCTGACCAAGAAGGCATCAGTGTAGATAAGATGGTACAATGTGCTTGCTGATCTGGACCTACCCTAGTTGCTTATGAAATTAAAGGCATATCAGTGGTGGCAAGGGTAAAGACCACTTCTGGGATATCTGAGGTCTTATTTTTAAGGAAGACCACCCGAGTTTCTCAGCCACTATTTACTGTGTAAGCCATGGTCCATTTTGATTCAGTGACTTAGTACAAGTACTTACTTTGCTCCAGGGGTTGATATAGCTTGGCATGTGAATGATTTGGCATTTGACTTTCTGACATATACCACTGGATTGGGCCACTTGTTACCCTGTGGTACGTTTATACTTGGTGGGGTTCCTCCTGAAATAAAATAGGTAATTTAACCCTTAGCTCTCATTCAGGAGATTTGTTCTCCACTGGTCACCACTGGTCACAATATGTAAGCTAGGGATGGGTATTGCCAGCAAAAATGATATTGCAATATTATACAATTATTACATAACAATGAAGAATTGCCTGATATTACACAGTGCAACACCCAAATTTCATGAACTGAGCCAGTTTTGTCTTCAACCAGTGTGTTTTCTGCCATGGACTGAAATGTTTTGCAACAGACCAGTTCAAATTATACAACCTGGAAACTGGTGTGCTTAAAACGCGTAAGTCATTTTATACAGCTGTTCTTGTTAAACGCGTCTTTTATTTTCCTTTCCATCTCTCCCAGTTGGTGTCGTTTTTGTTTACAATGGATGTATTCTTTGCGACGTTACAGCACTGTTACATGTTTCGTACCTAAGCCAATTGGCCCAGGTCAATATCTGATTTAGACTCCGCCCACGAGTCGGTACAGAAATTTATCACGTTATCATGTGATCATGTTTTATCCAATGAGAAACTTGAAACCAGTATGATTCAATAATAAACTGAAATATTTTACTTAATTATTGCTATATATTGCAGCGATCTTTTACTGGTAAAATAACATGCAAAAGCAATGTACTCAATCCATGACAAGGTTAAATTTGTGAAATGATATGCCCATAAATTAAATCAAAAAAGAAAATAAGATAAAAATTTACAGATTTGTAAAGGCATAAAATATTCACTTTTTTGGAACATTTTAAAGATATATGTTAATTCAAGATAGAAGAATTAGATTACTGTAATTCCTGTTTACATATGTAAATTAATATTGTTCTCTACAATCCCTAGATTTATACAGTAAGGCCTAAAATAAAATAGTTTGTTTCCCCATCCACGACCAACCCGAAAAAATTGGTGCGACCCGAAAAATTTTATCGCCGAAACCTAAATGATACTTTTTTATTTGGTACGAAAATCATTGAGATGAAAATTGCATTTTCTTCTAATCATTTTGAGTACGAAACCGATCGCAAGTAAGCAGTTGTTGGTTATCAGACGCTTGGTGATGAAAACTAATGAGAAAATAGCCGAACCCAGACTTCGCAAAAGGCGTCGGAAAGGTTCTGCAGATTTTTTTTCCGGTCAGACAAAATTTCATTCCTCATTGGACTGAATGAGCGGCAATTTTTCGGTCTTCCGCAGTCTGGCAAACCAAGGGAACATTCTGTTTGCGTCTCTGTTTCAGTAAAAAATGGAGACACCACTCGTTCTTTCGTATAAAAAAGTAGATTATTGTTGCCACTGTATGGCATTGATGACGTTGTTAAGCCTGTTGGTGATAAGGAAATTGAAAGCAACCGGCTGTCCTATTTGCAGCACTTAAGTGACTTAATCTGCAAAGGAGTCAGTGTGTCCAGTTTCATGTTAAAAATGTAGCAATACTGAGATAATCTGATTATCAGTACCTGAATATATCTCCATTAAATAAATAATAATATAGTACTTAAAGTTTCTATTGTCAAAATGTGAAATTTGTACTAAAATGTATTTCAGTTTTAAGTAATGAGGAATATATGAAAACGGAACTTTGAAAGCCACCAAACACAACAAATATGGAATATTGCATGCTCGGTTTGATACAGCCTGTTCATGGGCAGTAAAGGAAATGCATTTTACTGCCCACGCCTTCTAGCCCCGGGTTGAGCACAATTCAATATTTACACTAATAAAAAGTACAATTACGATCCATCCCAAACGATGGTATGCAAATGGCGGTGAACATGGAACCTTCAATGCAGTATGGTCCCCAGATAGAAAGAATGGGTTTGCCCTGAACGATAAAACAATGGGCAGAGCTAAAACAATAGAATTTTGACAGGGGATCAGAGAATGTAAATCCTGCAGAAAAACGCCAAAGGCAAAATTAAAAAAAGCAGGAAATATATCCTTGGGTGATTGAACAATATCCAAATCTATATTGGCCGGGATATTGAAACCACCTATATATAAACTGGCCGAAATATTAAAACAGAAGTTATTTTAGAAGTACTATTAACATAGTACATAGTATAGTGCGCCAAAGGACGTAACTGATAACAGCATCGATGGAATGTAAGGGGAGACTTTATTCATTATTTATAAAGCACTATTTCATTATAGTTTATTTCATTATTTATATAGCATTAGTTCTGGGCAGGCTTATCAGAAAGACGACTTGGTCACTTTGCAGAAAGGCATTAAGCTATAATACATGTAAAATTGGTACCTATTTAAATTGTGTTTATATTCCCATTGGTGTTAATCCTAGAATATCTATATGTGAATCATAAGGCCAAAAAAAAAATATGTCTGTTTCCTGTAACCCGACCGACCCTCCGTTTTTACCCCCGACCGATTTTTTTTTAAGACTATCAATTCACCGGTGGTTGAAAATCGTTTTGTACGACGCCCGTAAAAAAAATAGTGGTGCGTAACCTTCGCGGTTTGTATTTTTTATTTAGCACCGCTTTGTTGCTTAGATACGACCATATCCGGTATTGCATAAGATAACGGCATCTTTACTCGCCACGAAGCTGGTGTGTGTGAACAAAAACAAACGGAAACGTGTCGTATCAGCAAAGAACTCGCAGACAATTGATGAAATTGATAAAGTGGTTTATTGTGAACCATACTGCCAAACATATACAGCCACATTTTCGGTAAGTTTTGACGAGTACAAAACCGGAAACGGTGTCACAGTAAGCCCATCATAACATATTTTCGCGATCAAAAATATCGGCAAGATTGTCAAATATCACAAATTCTGAAAATACTTTTTTCTATGCCTCTTCCCAATTTACCGATGAAAACCCTTCTATTCTACTGCCCCAAAAACTGACTAGAGTTGTCACTGCATCCCCTACTGAACAGTCCTGAAGCATGAAAAAAAAAAATATAAAAAAAAATAAAAACCCTACCTACCGACCCTCATTTTTTTTAATGATGTTACAGGAAACAGACATATTTTTTTTAGGCCTAATTCTGAAAAAAATTTCGAATAAAAAAAAATATTTTGACCTACCTAACTTCCCATACTAAATCTGATTGGGTCTGGATGGGAAAACAAAGAATATTTTAAGTCTGGCCTAATGAATCCATTTATTTTGTGGGCATAAAGGTTTTTTTTTGTAAGATGGCTTCATTTGTTCTAAAATCCTTGGTTTTAATTTTTTTTTTCAAATAAAAATTTGTTAACAAAAAATCAATAAATTTCATTTTGCTTTATTTTGCTAGAAATATTAGAACTCCATGAATATAAACAATGAATTTCCTGTAGTTCAATTCTGCTTCATCATGAGCACTATCTGTTCTGTCAAAGTTAAACCTTTACTACATGGGTAGGAATTTTATCCCATGTACAGGGTATATCCAGATCAGTAGTGTTGGGAAATTGGTTGCAAATCATAATCGATCATCAGTTGGAATCGGTTGCCTCTTCCGATGCGATTTCACGATTATCATCGGTTTCTACATTTACTCAGTGTTAGGTTTACAAATCGTCTTAGATCAGTAGCTTACATAAGTACTGGATACTAATAATTTCCAACTTTCTGACCGAAATTCTAATCAAATTATCATTGCTGCCCAAAGAGGTTGTTTGTACAACTGCACTGAACCCCTCTAGATCTGGCACTGAATTTTCAACAGCAAAATTGTTACGTTTTCCTATGAATAATATACTAATTTTAAGGCTGAAGATGCAAGATACTAATTTTAGAGGTCTAGTTAATGCAAAACATATTGATTCGAAGAATTTTTACCATCGTCATATAGCTTCGCAACTCAGACGCTCGACAAAATCGGCGCCATTTTGCGTTTATGTTTGTTAAGTTTTTGTTCTCTTTACAACAAATTCTGCAAATGTCTTTGTTAGGTCAAAGTTCTTTGTTAATCTTGTAGAATCTAAAGTGCATCCACACTTCTGATTAAGTTTTTTTGCCTGGGTTCTCGGAAATCTTTCGGGTCGGGTCGCCATTTTAATTTTCAATTTTTCATTTAGTGATTTACCTTTACGACCGGTTTAAAAGATGGAACCCGTACCTTTATATTTTGACTCGTAACACTGCGCATGTCTGAACTGTTAATCGATTATGAGAGAACGACATCGATCATCGACATCGAGAAGCATTTACACGTCGCTAATTGATGTCTTCCGATCATCGGCACATCACTACAGATCAGCCTATGTAATCAGAATCTACACCGTCCATTTAGGTTGATCTGGATCTACAGGGGTCCCACAAAGCATATATATACAGTATCCATAGAGACAAAGGTTAAAGAAAAATTTTCTGCCTCGTCTAGTGGGCAAACTGGAGTAAAACACAGCAAACAAGAGCTGTCATAGGAGACAGCATGCTCGACTATTCGAATCATTTGAAACAAATGCAATTTGAAGATTAAAACAATAACAACTATGGCCATACATTCATGTGCAATCAGGAAAAATATTAACAAGTGAATGGTACGGGAGAAATTCTTTTCAAATAACAGAAATAATTCCTAAATGTACCATAAATATTAAACTGAATAGGGGGATAACTATGAAATATTTCTGAATTTGTTAGAAAACTTGTTAGTAATTTTTTATTAGAGACATTTACTTTTAGTCAAATATCAATCACTTCAGTAATGTTACAGAAAAAGAACTGAAATGAAAATATAATGGTATTTTGAAGTTGATACCTTAAGTATTTGCAAAGTTATCGATGAAGTGCACTTAAGTGAAAATATAAGTGAAACTAGAAATGTGTCCATAGGACACGGATGCCCCGCTATGCATCATTTTCAGACACTCAAGTGCAATTATGGGAATAATACGCGATACACTGCCCTGTCATGGTGAACATTCGTGTCAAGTTTTTTTTGAAATCCCTCCATTTAAAATGAAGTTACAGCCTGGACAAGAAAATTCTATTTTTAGTAACAGTGACCTTGACCTTGGACCTTCAGGCTTGGGTATTGTGCGGACACACTGCCTTTTCATGAACATTTGTGCAAAGTTATTTTGAAATCCCTCCATTTATAACAAAGTAACAGCCAGGACAAGATAATTCTATTTTTAGTAACAGTGACCTTGACCTTTGACCTACAGGCATGGGCATGGTACGTGACACACCGCCCTGTCATGGTGAACATTTGTGTCAAGTTATTTTGAAATCCTTCCATTCATAACAAAGTTACAGCCTGGACAAGAAAATTCTAATTTTAGTAACAATGACCTTGACCTTGGATCTACAGGCATGGGTATTGTGCTGACACACCGCCTTGTCATGGTGAACATTTGTGCCAAGATATTTTGAAATCCCTCCATTCATAACAAAGTAACAGCCTAGACAAGAAAATTCTATTTTTAGTAACAGTGACCTTGACCATTGACCTACAGGCTTGGGCATGTACGTGACACATCGTCTTGATATGGTGAACAATTATACCAAGTTATTTAAAAACCCAATAAGAAATAACAAAGTTACAGAGCGGACACGATTTTGCAAGAAAATTCTATTTTTAGTAACAGTGACCTTGACCTTGGACCTACAGTTATGGGTATTGTACGCGACACACCGCCTTGTCATGGTGAACATTTGTGCCAAGTTATTTTGAAATCCCTCCATTCATAACGAAGTTAAGGGCCAACTGTATATTTTGCTTAACACAAAATGTAAGCGAAAAAGGGGCATAATTTGAAAAATATTGGAAGAAGGGTTATGGGTCTTGTTGGTTATGATGTAGATTTTGATGGTGAAAATATATTTCAAGTTTCAAGGCAATATCTCAAGTAGTTTTAAAGTTAGTGGCAAAATGCATATTTTGCTTGACACAAAATATAAGAAAAAAGGGGCATAACTTGAAATATATTGACAGCAGAGTTATGGGTCTTGTTGGTAATGATGTAGAATTTGATGGTGAATATATATTCCAAGTTTCAAGTTGATATCTCAAGTAGTTTATAAGTTATGGACCAAAGTGCATATTTTCCTTAACGCAAAATTTAAGTGAAAAAGGGGCATAACTTGAAAAATATTTGTAGCAGAGTTATGGGTGTTGTTGGTAATGATGTAGAATTTGATGGTGAATATATATTCCAAGTTTCAAGTTGATATCATAAGTAGTTTTCAAATAAAGGACCAAAGTGCATTTTTTGTTTAACGGATGCCGACGCCGACGCAGACACCGGGGCGAGTAGGATAGCTCCCCTATTCTTCGAATAGTCGAGCTAAAAAGCACTTACTTGCATAAATTACTGTCACAACTGCTAAACAAACTAATGGTGCTAACATTTTCTTTCTTTATTGTGCCTCTCAGTCTTTCTGTAAAAAAAATCAATGTTTTCATTACTATAACATCCATGTATTATAAGAAATAGTTCGACAGGATAAAACAAAAAAAACAATTATCCAATAATTCATTATTACTTATATTCTGTTGACCTTGCAACATTTATATTTAAACAAGCTGTCACTTTTTATATGTTCTGTATGATTTAACCTTGGCAATTTACATTGTTAAACACTTAACCCTGTAACCATTCAGATTTTATTATTTTATTACTACCACAAGCCTAAGCTGTAAAATATCAACTATTTTAGCCAGTATCAAGCTTAAATAAATAGTGCACAAATGTCAATTTTAACCAGGACCCAAGATCATAAAACTAAGATTGGAGACTGGTCTACAGATTTAGTTTTAATGTTTGGCCCAGTATCAAGCTTAAATATATAGTGCACAAATGAATCTATGTGATATTAACATTATGATGGTTTTCCATGTCTTTGAAAAATCCAGATAGATAGATATTGTAAGATATCTTCATATACTTTGCTAAAAAGAAGCAAGACAACTACTGTGCAAATGTGATTTTGATCCAGATCAGACTGCGTGGATGTGCAGGCTGATCTGGATCAACACTGTCCACCCATATCCTATGGAGTTTAGTGTTATAGTACTAATTAACACAGAAATTTCCAAAACCAAGTTTTAACTAAGCTTAAATCTATGAGCACTCTATTAACACAATCAATTTATCCTTTTGACACACACACAAAATCATTTCTGCACAAAATTAAGCCACCATACATTTCCTAACATCTTTCAGACCAGCACAAAACAGCTTTGTCCATTATATGGTTTAAATTTGGAATAGTAGAGATTTCAATAACTGCCTAACAGAGCATACTGGATAATATTTCCCTATCGGGCATAATTGGAAATACTTTGTATTCATGCTCTACAAGAAGTCTCCAAATTTCCATGAATTTCCAAGAAATATGAGATCACTCGCTGTAAGGGATTAGCTGACAGAGAGCTGCTGACGAGAGCTATCTTTAGAGCCATCCGTCTTCGAGTATGACGACTTCTAAATTAATACCCACTCGGAAAGGAAAACCGATGATGATATATTCCGACATAACATCTATCACACATTTCCATTTACATGATAAAATTTATATTTCCTACCAGACTGGGCTGCCTCTTACAAAGAGATGTCAACATGTTACATGATCGGCTTTTACCTCACAAAATGATGCTTTCTGTACCCTCATTATGGTAAAGTAAGTCAAAAGCTTTATTTTCAATGGAAAAATATTTTCTAAACAAAAATTAAAATTTGGTATTTTGACAATTCCACTAATGAAAACATGCTTTTAAATACATTACATGTATACTAACAAGTGACTTTCAGGTTCTATAATTTATATCACGAAGATGTGTAAAACAGCTATCATTGCAAATCCCCATCACCCAATTTACCGAAAGTGACATAATATTCCAAATCCTGCTGAAAATGTTCCCCAACTGTCCTAAATGAAACATCTGGGACACAGACAGGATTAGCAATAATTATAAAATGAAATTACTCTTACATTCTCAAATCACAAGCATCTAATGCTATTGGTAAAATCTGAAACCTGTCTCCAAATGGACGAATCAGAAACTTGAAATTTTAGACGGTTCTCCAATCTCACTTTTATAATCTCAAGACCTGGTGCCATTAAGTAGCTCCTTGTTTTTGTTCCTTATTTTTTGTGTTTTGCTGGTCTTTTTGGTGTGTCCATTTATAGAAACACACATAAGTTGTAACCTTAAATTTGTAACCTTAAATGAATCATATGTAACATAAGATTTCCACTAAGTTTAATATTTCAAACATGTGACATATTCCATAACAAACCAGTGAATGAAGGACAAGTCTTTGTTAGGATACATCAAATTGATTCAAACAGCAAGTTCACTGATCCTTTCTTCTTTTGACAAGTCCTTGCTAAACAAAGGGATGGGGCTAATGACTTTCCTCATTGTTAAGTCATAATTCATGCAAAAAAACCACAACATTTAGTGCTTTAAATTTAGATAATGGACTAGCATTATTCAGAAATCAATCCTAGTTCAGAGAGGTGTTTTGCAAAAATGTATTAAAGGAATCTAGATGTGTAGACTGGAATCTAGATGTGTAGACTGATATTGGTCTACACTGATTGAAAATGCTGTGGTCTCAATAAGAAGTCAGGAAAGGGGATTTTCCCAGCAATACTGGCCACAAGACCTGGCCAGTTTAAAGAAAGAGCTGCTATTTTGTTTGTTTAAAGCCAAGAGACCCCCTACTATTTTCATTTTAGACCCTTTGAAAAAAATAAAAAATAAAATGAGAGATTATCAGTGTAAGAAACTTTAAAAGTTAAAATTTCAACCCTCTTCCTCCCACATCATGAAGCAGCCCTAACAATACACCGACAATAAAAGAACTTACCTTAACTAATTTTCCTCAACAAAATGTATCCTTTTTTGTCTACAATGTTTTTGTGACTTTTTGTAACTTTAACACCTGAAAATACAAATTAAGGTAAATTTCAGTGAGCCGTAAACTATTACATATTTGATGAATCAATAAGCACAACCATAATGAAACATTAAAAAGGAATGTCAAATGCACTTTTAACTATACTTTTCACACATAAACATCACTGGATTAATCAATACAGTTCAAGTTCATTGACATATATCAAAGAAGCAAATCAAACCAAAACAGAATCATCATGTTCTGTGTCTTTTATTAAGGTTTTAATTGGATTTCCGTATAAGGCAGGCTTATTTTCTGGTTGTACAGTATCTTGCATGACTACATTATGTGACAAACGCATTACCGATAATGGTTGTCAGTGTAACATTTACTGTAAAACGCTTTAATTTCGCGAGGCCAAATTTTCGCGATTATTGTATAAAATCATTTATTTTTCTTATTCGCGTATTTATGAATTCGCGCCATCGTCAGCCGTTTATATGTTTTGCCGTATGGAAATTTATCATAATAATATTCGCGGTATTTATTAATTCGCGAGGTAAGCAATTCGTGAATATTGGCGAAAATAAAACTAACGCGAATTAAACCAGTTCTACAGTACAAATTCTTAATTGTAAAAACCCAATGGCAAACAGTGCTCAAACAGTGGCATCCCTGGATTAGCTGGATGTTCAGGTTTATCTGTGTCTACTGGGCTTAGAGGGAGTCTTGGGAGAAATACTCTCCCAAAATACTTAAACTTCTCCTACTGAACCAAGGGAGAAATCTTTCCCTATAAGTTTCTTATAGAAAGCAAAAATTTCCAAAACGTCTCCCTAAAATTGGTAAAAACTTCTCCCTGTTCTCATAGCCTAAGCCGATCCCTGGTCTACATTAAAATTTTGTTTGTTTTAGAATAGTACATCACTACAGCTGAAAATACCACCTTATGGTAAATATATTAAAGGGGAAACTTTTAAAAAAAAAACACCTCTTGCAGAGACAATAGTTCATTTGTATTCACTCTGACTTGATAGAACTTTTTCTGCTAGGGTGAATAGTGGAAATCCAGATCTGACTGCACATTCATGCCATCTGATCTGGATCGCACTTGTAGAACTGGGTTCAAATTTGGGTATATGATGTCATGATCTAGTGTCATAAACTTGATTTTTTGGCACCATTACATACAAAAATATTTTGTCAACATCATGCAAATTAAGAACTAAAAGCATAATAAAACAGAAAATTTGTTTTTACCAGTGAAAGTTATAAATATTATTTCACTCCTCCTGAATTGTCTATTTTTACAACAATATGTCTTTTTACTAATTCTTCACTCGTTTATTTCTATTTAACAGTGGTAAAAACAAAATTTTATATTATATAAATATTATAGTTTTAAGATTTTAAACATGATTTTTCACAGCTAAATTTCATGGTCTAGTGAAAGACTAGAAGCTATTAGATATTCTTGAAAAGAAAAACATGTAGATGTTTTATCAGTGTTGCTAGGAACCACAAATAAATGTGCACTTTATGTAAACAGAAAAATAAATCAGGAAAATGTATTATATTAAACACTTGGTATATGAAATGTAATAAAGATTATTTTGCCTAGAGGTTGACATAAATTACCTGCTGTTATTTGCAGTAAGTGAAATTAATTCCAGCAATGTGTGCACATGAATCCAAAAAGTATGTTTAAGGTTCTAATAAAAGTTAATTAATTTACACACTACAATCACAGTTTGGCTGCCTATAAATAGTATAATGAATTCAAGTATTGTCCCACAGTTCTACTATTTGCCAGACCACCAAATGTGATCTCTGACACTTTCCAGGAAAAACATTCCAATATCATGGAAATGCTGAGAGCACTTGAATGAACTGGAGTCCCTCTATCATAGATCAGAGAGAATCATGAACAAGGCAAGAAATCACTATACAGTTTTTTATGAGCTTTTCACTCCAATGTTGTAATTAACACTGAATAGAATGATGGTAATCAAATTTTGTGGGTTCCAATATTTATTTTGTATGTTCCATAATACACTGTACACAAAATGAAATCATGAAAACAGTAAACTGTTATAGTGAACACAGTCATCACATGGATTATGATATAACTGCAAGTCTTTGTTCTGGAACACTAACTATATTAAGTGGAAACTGAAAGTGAAGACACTGACTTTACAACAGGATACAACAATTTCCTCAGCTAACTGTATCATTGTTCTAATTTCTTTACTTTCCATTTACTCACATTTTAATTTACAATGTATAGCAAGTTTATTTCAACAATACATAATGATTCATGACTGCAGTGTGTACATACAGTGGAAATGTTAACTGGGCAGCATATAAAGAAGTTCTCATTATATATTGTTGATAGCTGGGGGACACAATCTTTATTATTTCATTATTGAACATTTACATTTGCTCAACAGACCATGCGCAGATAGTGTAGATCCAGATCAGCTGGCTTGTGCACAATGTCAGGCTTGCAAATTTGGATTTACAATGGTCAGCCAAGTGAAAAAAAGGAGCATCCATGGAGCAAATTGTTAATAAAACAAGAAATATCCGAGAATGTTTTGTATCTTTTTTATGGTTAATATTTTTTTAGGTTATAGAGCTCATAATGTTATGTTAATTGCAAAGATGAAAGCATCAAATAGTGAATAATCAAAGCTGTTTGTTCCCAGATTTGCTGGTTATCTGAGCTCACACCTTACACAGATATATTATGCAGAAGCACAGAGGCAAGTTTAATTAACATAATTAGTGTTGGCTATGTGTCACACTGAAGTAGAACAATCTTGTGGCCACAAGTTATTTTGTTGCTTTAAAACTGTAAGAAAAAATCTAATCAGCACAAAAAATAATTTCAGAATGTCACTTGTGAGAGTTGGTATCTTGTGAAACGGTCATTTTTGTGAGTACAACAAAGTATCTTGTGGTTACAAATCCACAATGGTATCATGAGAAATGTGTGCTTCTCTTGTACTGTACAATATCTGAGTCTGGCAAATCCCTCCCTTGGGCTGGCCCTTGGTGGTAAGAACACAAATTTATTTCAAGTCACTCAAGGCTTTTACAGGCAAAATTAATTGATAGTATAACATTAATTTGAAAGGCTACAAATAATGTTCCACATAAAAGAGTAAGTGGCAAATTCTAAGGAAAGAGAAATTATCTCAAGAATTCTCTAAAGATTCTCAGCAATACCCACTCTCCCAGGAGACCAATTTATGGGTTATCAAAACCGTCAGATAAATGCCCCTATAATCATAATTATCAGCAAACACAAATAAAAACTTATGCCCTCTCAATAATCTTGTAGCCATACTTGAGAGCAAAGTATTCTTTTCTTATAGCCTCTTGAATAACAATTATAAGAAATAATTTCTTCCGCTTGCAGTAAACAACATAATAACAATACTTGATGAAAGTGCATTACTTTCATTCCAGTATTTTGAAAATGGTTAATTTGTTAGTAAGTGATTGATACAATTATATAAAATTTACTCTGTATGAGAAACTGACAGATCAAAGATTGTAAAGGCGCCATGTGACTACAGCCTTTTGCTATTATATTAGAGAACATTATAAGTTCCTTGCAACTAAATGCATCATTTTGATGTGAATTACTTAGAAAATTAACATGGGAAATAATTACCGAGTGCAGTGGAAAAATATGAAACTGTGACTGGAAAAATGGAACAAGATTTAAAATATGATCATGCATTGCTGACTGAGGTATGTGACAAGTGACAATGTGTGTAATGTTACATTTAATCAACATTTTAATCAGATTGGAATTTCTTGTGCAGTGGTCTCATTACTTTTAAAAGCAGAAGGGGTTATGATGAAAATAGGGGCATTCTCAGCTGAAAACAAAATAAAATAGGAGCTGTTGTACTTGTCTGGTTCCCCCTCCTGACTCTAATTGAGACCATTGGTTATGTTACACCAATATACAGATTTCAGTTAAATCTTCTGCTAAACTATTCAGAACTTATCAAGAGGACAAGGTATGGTGATAAACCAACACACCAACCAGCTGACTTCTATATCCCCCACCAGAGGTCCATCCAGAGGTGTGTTGAGGTATCATCCGACATATTGAATCTTCTGCTTTGCAAATCTACAGCTTAGTGTTTCTCTGATAGAGCCAACCTCGTTTACTTTAGAAGTCTTTATAAAGATTCAATTAATTATCGGGCCTCAATTATAAATAATTCCATCTGCAATAACCAAGTTATATGCCCTTGGGAATATTTATATCAACTTCTGCAAAGTGTCACAAAGCTTTTAATACAAATCCACAAGACTGATTATCACAGGACAAAACATGTTATACATCTCCAATAACTTCCTAGCAGGACATCCAGAGCTTGTATCGACCCTACACTGCAACAGTAACAAAGACGAAAGGCAAATTGACTTTCACAATTCATTCAATTCTGTAAAAGTAATAAAGTATACAAATTTACAGAACTATTCATCTGAATTTTTTGCTCTGATCTATCCTCCAGAATTGAGAATTTTCACAGAGTTATTTTGAAACTAGATAAAACAGATCACCTAAGGTTTTCAGAGATTAAATGTCAAACTGAAAAAAAAAAAATTTATCCTGAACAAAGTTAATAAAATTCTGACTTTATTGGGATGGGGCCTTATTTGGGCCCTAAACTGATGTGAAAAACAGCAACACGAAACTAACATTTTTGGTGCAGTTAATTCATGCAGTTTATGGCAATATAACCTCTGATGCAGTAGCAAAGAAAAGATGCGAGAATTTACCAAGTGGAAAAAATTAATATTCCTTTCTCTAATACATTGTCTAAGGAACTTTTACTGCCAGAAAAAAGGTTCCCACACCCTGTAAAATGCAGGTAAATAGCCCGATTTCATCTCCAAAGGACAAATTAAATAACATGAATTAAAGTAACTTTTTAAGGGAAAACTGCTTGCTTTCAAAGAAATTTAGAGATCCCTAGGCCTGTAAAAGGGAAGAAATAATGCCCTGATTACACAACTACTTGTTTTTTTTATTCTATCCTGAACATGTTGACAATTTTCATAAATTTAGTCCTACTTAGCAGGATAAACAAGAAAATCCATACTTGCACATTTTTATCAATAGCTCCCTAGCATGCAACCACAAAAAGCTGTTTAAATTCTGGATGAAATTACATGAGTGCAACAACAGTTGTGAATCATCTCAAACCTGCACAAAATAGGATCTTATTTATGTACTTGATTAAATGAATCTATGATTCAACACATCACCTAGGATAAAGTAATTACTAATTACAGCTATATATTTTGTACAGAGGTCTCAATATGCTGCAGGCTATAAGGATTTCTACAGCAATATTAGTTATCGTTCATATTTTTAAAAATACGGAATATATTGCAAGCGAGCCGAAGGCACACTGTAGAAAAGTCACGTAGGCCACATATCACTGTATTTTCTCTCTATCGGAGTTCATATCTGGGACGAATTGCAGAATATGGGAAATCTTTTTCAAATTTAAAACGAAATGCAGCAATCTCATTGGATTTCAAAGTAGGACAAACTGTAATATTATTTGTTTTAAAATATTGCCATTTTGTCTGTTTTGAGCCCAAGATCCTTTCTTCGAAAGATAAAGTGACCACTGCATGACATTTATTCACATAAATTAAACATGAGCTTGCCATAGATGACTTATTTAAACCTATCAGCTATATTGTAGACCCAGGTCAGCCTTTTCAATCATATTCATTGTCTATTATTCATATGCCTCCACCATATAGGTGACATAGATTTGCCTACGGTTCTGTGCAGCCTGTTCTGAATCTTCACATTCCCAGGGCTTTTCATCCTTATATAACAGAGGCCTGTATCCTTTCCACGACCATAACGTATTTAAACGTGACAAAATTTTGACTTCCCATAACCCGACCCTGTTTTACGGGAAGACGCCCGAAACGTATTTAAACGTATCAAAATAATCGCTTTTCAAAACCCGACCCTGTTTTTTCGTCGGAAAACCGTCGATTTATTTTTCATTTTTAAAAAAGTCCTTACTTTGGTGGCTTTTTAAAAGAACGCGGAATCATCGATCAGTATTTTAAAACTATTAGTCCTTTAAATGCATCGCATATTTTCTCTCAAATATAATTTAGTAAGAAATTGAATACATTTGACCTAGATAAACTGATAAGAAAATTAGTAATTTTAAAAAGTTCAATTTTAAGAAAAAAAATCTAATTACATGTGTTGCTGTTTCTTCATCTTTCATTGTCAAAATAAAAAAGTTGCTCCAAAACAGTTATTCATTATTTTAAAAAAATCCTATGTCTACCTAGTAATTACTTAAAAATGAAATTTTTTGCAATTGCATAAAAATTCATTACTGTTAATTAGACAGGGTTCGTACAGACTTGCTGACCTAAAATTCCATGACTTTTCATTGATAAATTTCAATATTCCATGATATCAAATTTCATTTGTTTAACAACACCAGTGCTCAATATCGTAAAGAAAAAAACATATAAAAATGATTTCATTCATTTATTTAATAAAATGCATTTAAATGAATGTGTTTTTTTTAATTATTACTTAAATGCACTTTTAATTTTATCGTCAATTTCTTCTATTTCCATCTTTTTGTCTTTGGCTGTCCTCCTTAAAGAGTTTGCTTGAGTTCATTTTTCTTTTAAGCGAGTAATACTCGGCAAATAATATCATTCAAGGATATTTATTAGGAATTCCATGATTATTTTGAGAAATTCCATGATAATTCCCTGATAATTTTCCAAATTTCAGAATTCCCTGAGTTTTCCATGATTTATTTAAAAAACCTGATTTTCCATGACTTGTCCAGGTCTGTACGAACCCTGATTAGATTAATTAATTTACGAATTTTATGTTACAGTCTTCCTGCGATAAACCGAATTTTTCACCAATTACGTAAAAGAGCGTTGAAATAACGGATTTTAACGCACTATTCTTGATATGCATTTTTCCACCTTTTTTACAGAAGAAAGACCGTAACGTTAGATAACGTGTTTTACACGGGATTCTTACCATGTTGAAAATTCCGAATTTCTTTAAAAGGTAGAATACCGGTAACAGACAAAAGCGTATATGCTTTATTCAAACATACACTTCTCAACGGGCATTAAAATAAAATTTACGCTATGGTTTTTAAAATCGTAAAAAAGCATACGTTTCGGGCGACCTCCAGTAAAACAGGGTCGGGTTTTGGGAAGTCAAAATTTTGTCACGTTTAAATACGTTACGGACGTCCGTCCGGAAAACAGGGTCGGGCGCGGAAAGGATATTAGGCCACTTCCCAATTCAAAAACCAAGTAAAATTTCCCAACAATTGCTTAGACTCTTCCCAAAATGCTAGGTAAGATATCCAAAAATTGATCAAAATCATCTGCTCAAAGGGAGTTTGAAATACCCATCTTTCAATAAATTTTGTTTTCCCATAATTAACAATTACCGCGCATGAATTTCCTAATATGGCCATGGCCTCTTCCCAATTTTCTAATGAAAAGCCCTGATTCCACTTCTTGGTTAAGATATAATCAAATGCATCTAAAATAAACAGTGTAGATCCAGATCAGACCAGATCAAGCTGATCTGGATCTACACTGGTCACAAAAGATGAGTCTTAGGCACAGAGTAAAGGGTTGAACAATGAATGACAACAGGCCAACCAAAACTTCTTCATTTAAAATCCGGAGATGTTGTCTGAACTGAATATGTCAATAATGATGACGACGATGATGATGTTGTTGTTGTTTTAATTTCTTGTTACTGCTGTTCTCTATGAATTGACTGAACAAAAATGATGATGATGAAGATGATGATGTTGATGATGATGATGTTTTTTCTCATATTCTTTATAATTATATTCTTCAAAGAATTTTATTAGTGAATTTTGCCGATTTTTTAGAAATGGTTAAAGCATGTCACTGACCACGTCATCGTTATCTCTTAATCTCGTAATAAACAGGAAATGTGCGACTGCAGTAGAATAACTGTTACGTTCGTTGCACAACTATTAAATTAGGTTTAATTTATATATATTGTTTGCAATTTCATAGAAATCCGAAGATTTTGAATATAAATCCTGAGATCCGGAGAAGTAACTTAAAATCCTGAGATTTCGGATAAAATCCGGAGATTTGGCAGGCCTGATGACAAACGGGCAACAATTTACAGTTATCAGACTGTAAAATACATAATAGGGGTGTAATTACATCTGGCAAAACAAATCCAAGGCAATCTTAGCTTGTTTTGCAACAGCTGAACAACTATTCAAGTCAAGAGTCATGCAAATATTTTGGTTATGGATAATTAGGAAGTATGTCTTTACATTACAGACATTCCAGAGTTTAATGTTCTTTTCTATGGTTCACATTTAGCTGCTTGAGTATGAAGAGAAAAGACAACTACGGTATTCACCTTTTGCAGATGTCACCGAAAGAGGTGTTCTGTGATATTATTTTCAAATGTTAGTTGTTCCTAAATTTGGTTATGATTATAATTATCTATTAAGTATTTTTTTCTAACAAGTATGGTAAGAGATGATTTTGTTACAAACTTGAACTATATTATGAAGTGGTTTTTTTTACCTCATATGTCCAAAGGTCAACTTTATGATGACATTTCAAGAATCTGTTATTAGCTATCTGAGGAGGTGTCCCAATAAATGATACTGCAGTAATCCATCAAATCTCTCAGGGCTTTTTCAGGCGTTTTTGGGAAAAAGGCCCCTGCTCAAATTGAGATTTTTTTCACACAGTATACTCTGGTTTTACACAGTTTGCATACATAGATTCAAAAATGTAGGTTTCACAGATCACTGATCAAAAGTAAACAAACTAATTTGGTCATTTAAAAAGTACCTTGATTATATGGATTTTCTTGTTTGTTTCTATTTTATAGGCAAAAAGTTATTTCTGTTGAAATGGGAATTTTTTTCTTGAAATTGGGAATTTTTTTCTTGAAATTGGGAAAATTGGTCCCTATTTGGCATTGGGAATGGGGCCCATTATCGGCCCCATGAGATAAGCTGAAAAAGCCCTGTCTCTATACCTTTAACAGAAACTTTAACCGAAACAACTTTCAAAATAGGTGTCTCTTCATTATAAATCGGAATCCTATTTTTCATGTGAAACCTGGAAAAAAACAACTCATCTGGGAAACATGTTTATGAATTGTTGGATTCACCTAAAGTGAACACTTATCTTTTTGCCTGTTTAAGTCAATCAAGTTGTATTGAGATCACATGAAATTGTTTTGTTGTGAAGAAGAACTTAACAACAGCAGTGTAATTAACTGTTAAATGAGGCCTAATTAGCAAAAAACACCTAATTAAGAAAAGCTTATATCATTACCTCCGTGCAATAATGATTGAAGTGTCATTGATATATGAAAGAGAAATAATGTAATATTGCACTACGGTGACCATATAGATCATTGTCACTTGAAATGAAATGCCAGACTGCCATACAATTCCTTGAAATTTTGATGGTCGCAGTGTTAAACTATGCACAGCCTTGAAATGTCAAGTCAAGAGACTGCCATGTAAATTCTCAATTACAAGCAATACGGAGATCCAAACACTGAATGCATGGCTAATACTATCAATATATCCTGCTACATAAATACTTAAAAGATACCTAACAGCTGGACAACTGGTTGGTATCTGGTTTAATCCCTGGGTGCCACATAAGTTTTCCTACTAGAATTGTTAAATAAAATAGGTGTTGGTGTTCCTTTCCCATCAGTTGTCCTTTGCAGCATGGAAAGGTAAAATGAACCCCACCACACCCAGCACAAAACATAAAATGTCAATTATAACAATAAACAAGAGGGCCATAATGGCCCTATATCGCTCACCTGAGTACAAAAGTACTCTCTGCTTGTGGTTTCAGACAAGAAGATTTTTAAAGTTTTGCCTATACAAGTCTATGTAAAATGAAGTGACCCCTGGGGCGGGGCCAATTTTGACCCCAGGGAAATCATTTGAACAATCTTTGTAGAGTTCCAATAGAGGATGATAAATGCCAAATATCTAAGCTCTAGGCCTTGTGGTTTCAGACAAGAAGATTTTTAAAGTTTTGCCTATACAAGTCTATATAAAATGAAGTGACCCCTGGGGCGGGGCCAATTTTGACCCCAGGGAAATCATTTGAACAATCTTTGTAGAGTTCCACTAGAGAGTGCTAAATGCCAAATATCTAAGCTCTAGGCCTTGTGGTTTCAGACAAGAAGATTTTTAAAGTTTTTCCTATATAAGTCTATGTAAAATGAAGTGACCCCTGGGGTGGGGCCAATTTTGACCCCAGGGAAATAATTTGAACAATCTTTGTAGAGTTCCACTAGAGGATGCTAAATGCCAAATATCTAAGCCGTAGGCCTTGTGGTTTCAGACAAGAAGATTTTTAAAGTTTTTCCTATACAAGTCTTTATAAAATGAAGTGACCCCTGGGGCGGGGCCAATTTAGACCCCTGGGAAATAATTTGAACAATCTTTGTAGAGTTCCACTAGAGGATGCTAAATGCCAAATATCTAAGCTCTAGGCCTTGTGGTTTCAGACAAGAAGATTTTTAAAGTTTTACCTATATAAGTCTATGTAAAATGAAGTGACCCCTGGGGCGGGGCCAATTTTGACCCCAGGGAAATTATTTGAACAATCATTGTAGAGTTCCACTAGAAGGTGCTAAATGCCAAATATCTAAACTCTAGGCCTTGTGGTTTCAGACAAGAAGATTTTTAAAGTTTTTCCTATACAAGTCTTTATAAAATGAAGTGACCCCTGGGGCGGGGCCAATTTAGACCCCTGGGGAATAATTTGAACAATCTTTGTAGAGTTCCACTAGAGGATGCTAAATGCCAAATATCTAAGCTCTAGGCCTTGTGGTTTCAGACAAGAAGATTTTTAAAGTTTTTCCTATATAAGTCTATGCAAAATGAAGTGACCCCTGGGGCGGGGCCAATTTTGACCCCAGGGAAATCATTTGAACAATCTTTGTAGAGTTCCACTAGAGGTTTCAAAATGCCAAATATCTAAGCTCTAGGCCTTGTGGTTTCAGACAAGAAGATTTTTAAAGTTTTTCCTATATAAGTCTATGCAAAATGAAGTGACCCCTGGGGCGGGGCCAATTTTGACCCCAGGGGAATAATTTGAACAATCTTTGTAGGGTTCCACTAGAGGATGCTAAATGCCAAATATCTAAGCTCTAGGCCTTGTGGTTTCAGACAAGAAGATTTTTAAAGTTTTGCCTATATAAGTCTATGTAAAATGAAGTGACCCCTGGGGCGGGGCCAATTTTGACCCCTGGGAAATAATTTGAACAATCTTTGTAGAGTTCCACTAGAGGATGCTAAATGCCAAATATCTAAGCTCTAGGCCTTGTGGTTTCAGACAAGAAGATTTTTAAAGTTTTTCCTATATAAGTCTATGTAAAATGAAGTGACCCCTGGGGCGGGGCAAATTTTGACCCCAGGGAAATCATTTGAACAAACTTTGTAGAGTTCCACTAGAGGATGCTAAATGCCAAATATCTAAGCTCTAGGTCTTGTGGTTTCAGACAAGAAGATTTTTAAAGTTTTTCCTTTCGGTTGCCATGGCAACCAGAGTTCTGCATGGAATTGATTTCTTTGAACAACTTTGGAAGAGCTTCATGCAAGGAACATCCGTGGCAAGTTTCTTCAAAATTGGCCAAGCCGTTTCAGAGAAGAAGTCGTTTGAAGAAAAAGTTGACGACGGACGGACGGACGCACGGACGACGGACGACGGACGACGGACATCAGGCGATCACAAAAGCTCACCATGAGCACTTCGTGCTCAGGTGAGCTAAAAACTGAGTTGGAAGACAACAACAGCGTCTTGAACTTCAGAAAGTGGTAGAATCTAAGCATAAATGACAAGTAACACATGGAACCACTAAACAGGAATGACAAAACAAAGCTTTACAACAGACACTATGATTTCTCCCAACACCTGAATGTAAGATAAGGGCAGATAATCCTAATGAAACTGTCACTGTCACATACAAAGCCTTTATAACATGAAGAGATAGGTCTAGGGAGGTGGGCAGATCTTCTATATATCTTGATTAGATCTCTACAAGTGAAGCCATTACAATGAGATAAGGGAGCCTTCTTAATAATGAAACTGTCAAACAACTAATTGCTGAAACACAGTTACAGTATATGGTGCTGCTACACAAATACTCCAGAAGTACTGTATAACAGAACTAGTATGCATTGTTTTTTTTTGTTTTTTTTTAATTTTT
This sequence comes from Corbicula japonica, assembly GCA_038501625.1. Taxonomy (NCBI): domain Eukaryota; kingdom Metazoa; phylum Mollusca; class Bivalvia; order Venerida; family Cyrenidae; genus Corbicula; species Corbicula japonica. Next base: position 438,869 of record JAZAYU010000044.1, on the reverse strand, counting down.
ACACTCATTTAAATATTGACAGAAAAATTACTTAATTTTGTTTGTAACAATATACATGTATGCATCACATTGCAATGTAACATCAAAAGTTTGTCAAAATATTGATTTATTTTGTTTTGATAAAGTGTTGGGTTTTTTAATCTTTGTTGGAGGGTATTTTTTCATTATAAGAAAGGTTGAAACACCAGTGATTTATTGTCCAACAACTTTTAGAGGGCACTGTTTTTCTGCACAAGTTTTATATATTTTAAATGCTTTCATTATGAAACAAAAGTTTTATTATGGCAGCATAGGCAAATGTGATAAATAGATGCACAAGTGTCTTTTGTCAAAGTACTGAACAATGACACATTGTCCTAATAAACTAAAGTTCTATCAATTTTAAGGTATCACAACATTTTATAATAAAGGCTAGAGGCAGACAAATGTAACTCACCAAAAAAAAATAAATCTGATTACACCACCAAAAAAATCAAACTTAAAAAAAAAACATGCAATTCACCTGAAAGCAATGTTTCCTATCTGATAAAACACCTGACACTTGTTTCTATTTCAACATATTTTAGAAAGTAAAAGATGCCTATCTGCATGCTGGAATGTTCAAGTTGCCCAGATCAGTGTCAGAGATCTGGTTCATTGACAACCTGGAATGTCAAACACATGCTGAAGCCACAAAACCAACATGCTTCAGAATAGCTCTTCTTTCAGCTGGCTATTGTTTTTCGCTCCAATAATTAGGTTTAGATTGCTCATTTATTGATGGTCAAATTTTGCTGAGGTTAGCTTGGTTTTAAATGGTAAAATACTCCTTTGTTAAAATGTATAGTTTATAATTGTTTTCTTCATGGTTAAATACAGTACTATCTTTGTTTGCAGTAAAATAGCAATGCTTTACAGCTATCTTTAAGTTACACAAACACAGGGCATCATTATCTTTCTGAAGGTCAGAGACCACTAAATGCTGAAAGCAGGGCTGTGATTAGCTAAATTTGTCTAAGGACCTTTTTTTGATTTGACAATATTTAATAAAAAGTAAGTTGTATTTATAATGCAGAAGTTTGAAATTGAAAAATTTAGAGCTAAATCTCACAATAATTTGGAGAAAAAATGTTTTGGGATTGGACTGGGGCCATATTTTGGCATTGTATTTTGTAATTAATTTTTGCCTGATGAAATATGTGACAAAGACATCATAAGAGTATTGGCTGAATTGTCAAGACTTTGTGCCTTCCATTATTTTAGAGAGTTTGATTAGCCTAATCATAAATGAATGATATATTTTAAATCCTTTTTTTATTATTTCCATGCCTTTACTACTATAGAATAAAAATGGGTCAATAACTTTGTACAAATTATACAGACAAGATGGTGCCAACTCAATGTTCTTTAACTGACAACTAAGTATCACATAAAAGTTTAAAACAATAATAACAACATGTTGACTGGGACAAATAGCATTTGGAAATAGACTGAATGGCTGTTTGACATTAACTCTTAAAACAAAACAATGTGTCATTAATTTCATTGGTGGATCCAGGATCTAATGTCAGTGGGGCTTACTTAGGGGCACAACTTATAATTTTTGCCTGCTAAAAACAAACATGAAAAAAAATCACATAGGTCAGTAATTGACTAAATGCTGTCTTCCCAAAAGGCACCGGACCGCCGGTCATATCCGGCAAAATGTGCTACGGTCCGGCAGTTTTTTGAAGTCGTCTGTCCGGCCAACAGGCAGTTTTTTTGGCATTTTGGGTACGAATAATCTTGGTGCAAACAATATTTCCGTTATAATATTGCACTGCAGCTCTCTTATATCAGATCCACTATATCGCAATATCCAATATATCGCGCTTGGTCCGTGGATACCAATTTTTTGTAGATTTACAATGTGCATGTTTGTTCATTCTTCGTGGGTGGTAAAAATGACTGAATGATCAAATCAACGTTGGTGACAAATTCATGAAACGCACGCTTTTTTCGTGTCGTATTACATCATTACCGGCGAAGGTTGTTTATTACATTGTGTATGCAGGGATTTAAGAGGCGATGTACAAGTTCATCAACAGATACACCATCAAAAGTATGGAAATAAATGAAAGTTTTTTTTATATACAAAAAGATTTTGAAACCCCCTTTGTGACGAACAATAGGTGCGAAAAACACCAAGCTGATACAGTACTGACAGAATTTCGTTCACGAGACAAACCGCAAATTAGCTACAATTAATGAAAGCTACTATTAAACCATAATAGACATTGAGCAGGAAACGTCAAAACAGTTTGTTGTTTTGACATTACCTGCTCATCGACATATCAAGCTGGTTAACGACGGATGACGACGAACTAAAATCAGCGAATATGACCAACCAACAGATCGTCGATCAGTCCAAAGTACCGACACCTTTGGAAATTAACAACCGCGATCTTTGTTTGTATATTATTTCTTTTTATTTAAAATGAATCTCAATAAATTATATAAAAGTTGTATTAAAACATTTGTCCAGCATGGAACGTACTCCCTGATGAACCCTAGATTTCATGGCATGTTAATTACGCAACACCACGATATACATGCATCTGACAACAAAACAAAAAGAAGTTTGATTTTTTAGCGTTACTTATATCTATATTTATTTACTTAATGGCATTTGTGTATTATTGTTCCATAACAGAATCAATGTAGTATACTGTAATTTGTGTCTGAAAAGTTAGGCCTTCATTATATTAGAACTTTTTAATATTTTTTTTAGACCACAAGAAGGCTGTTGGAGATGCCAAGTTCCAGTAACAGATGCCGACTGCTAGACAAGTTTCAGTGGACATTAGTCCTACCACGGACGTTGTACAGATTTTTTTTATTTTCTGGATGAAAATCAGACACAGGGTATTGGTCCCATAGGACCCCCTTGTTTGAGTCACGCAGCGGGACTAAGTGGACATGTGGTAGTGGCAAGGCAAATTAATATAATCTGGCACAGAAAGACCTAGCCATATTTATTTTTGTCATTTTTTTCAAGAATAAAAAATAGATGTAATAATCTTCATTGTTGTTTTCTAACATGTGTGGGGTAACAGTGAAAATAGAGCTATTTAATTGGCTCCAATTATGTATGTGTAGCATAATATAGTGAAATAAGATAGTTTTACGAAGAATATAATTGTTTTTGTTTCGGTCTGGCAAATTCTTTTTCGGTCTGGCAGAAATTATTTTTTCACCAGACCGGATGACTGGCAGTTTTTCATCCCTTTCGCGAAGACTGTAAATGGATATTTGATGTAGCTCCCAAAGGATCACAAGCACCTAGCTCTTTCTTTATTTCTTCTAAGATGATGCATTCTAGTTTATTTAATAATATTCATATTTCTTCCCTGACCAATTGACATTAAACGTTAACTAGAATTATCACTGAAAGTGATTAAATACCCCCACATGTATGCTTGATAAATGAACTGGGAATGCTTCGAATCAATGGCATAATGTGCCCCACTTTCAATCCAAAGTGTCGTCTTCACAGTAGCCACATATTCAGCAAGTTTCTTCACAATATCTCATTCCTTCTAAATTTATTGAGCAGAAATGGTTTAAATATGTTAGTAACAGTGGCCTTTATCTAACTTTTATCTAAGAACTGGTGCCAAACATTGTTTATGAGAAATCATCCAGAAACCATTTTTAGTAACAGTGACCTTGACCCCATCAGGCCCAATTTCAATACCAAGTTTCGTCTTCACAGACACTACCTATATAGCAATTTTCATCACAATATCTCATTCTGAACCAAAGTTATTGAGATACAGTTAATTTTCTATTTTTAGTAACAGTGACCTTGACCCCACAGGCCTTGAATCCCAAAAGTCATCTTCACAAAAACCATCAATACACCAAATTTCATTTAAGAATCTCATTCCAAGCTATAGTTACTGAGTGGAAACGAAGTTTTGAAGTTTCAATAACAGTGACCTTGACCTTGAACCCACAGGCCCCAAAGTCAAACCTAATCTTTATCTTGTTATGTTACATCTGTGTCCAAAAAAATAATTAAATCTATGAAGTATTTCATGAGTTATAGTCCAGAAACAATTTTTCTTTTTTAAGTTACAGTGACCTTGACACTGACCCCTCAGGCCCCAAAGTCGAACTCGACCTGTATCTTCTGATATTACATATATGTACCAAAAAAGGATTTAATCTGTGAAGTTTTTCATGAGTTATTATCTGGAAACCCTTTTTCTATTTTTAGTAATACTGACCTTGACATTGACCCCACCAGCCCCAAAGTCGAACTTGACCTGTATCTTGTGATGTTACATCTATTTACCAAACAAGGATTAAATCTGTGAAGTGTTTCATGAGTTATCATCCGGAAACCATTTTTCTATTTTTAGTAACAGTGACCTTGACACTGATCCCACCAGCCCCAAAATCGAACTTGACCTGTATCTTATGACGATATACCTGTGTACCAAAAATTATTTAATTCTGTCAAGCCTTTCATGAGTTATCATCTGGAAACAAAGAATCCGACCGACCGACCGACCGACAGACCGACCGACCGACAAGCTCACTCCTATATACCCCCTCAAACTTCGTTTGTGGGGGTATAACTAAACAATCTTTAACTAAGACTACCCTGGGGACAATTTCCTTAGCAATTTTTTTTTATAACAGAATGTGATTTTGTGCTAATGAAGAATAGCAAAGAAAAATAACCAAACCTCTTTGACACCTCTTATATATACCAGTATCAAAATGGACACAGGCTGATTCACATTATGTCTGACTGTATGCTGTCTGCTGACAGACATCAAGTAAGCATAGCAAACAAGTCTACAAGGTGATGATTTTACCTGATCTTTTTGCTGAAACCATTTGATGAAAGCTACAGTTGCAAACAATGTTTGTTTGGCAGTAAACATGAACTTTCATGTTCCTGGACTTCTTGTCTGTCTAATGGCCATAAATCATTTTTCTCATCAACTGTTGGGGTGGTCAAACTCACTGTAATGATAAGCCTTGCCATGAACGAGCCAATTACTGACTGTAGAAGAACATCACACTGAAGTCTCTTTAGACAAACTTAGTACCACACCAAGTTTTAATACTACTGACTTGTAATTCAAGTTATTAAAAACAAAAACCTTAACCCCCTTTTAAACAACTAGCTCGGTATTAAGGAGGCAAAACACTTGTTCATAATAATATACCATTGTAATGACCTGGAACCAAAGAGCTTCCAGATGCAATAATCTTTTAAAGTAAGGGCATGAAATAGAGATTTAGGCAACATAAAATTAATTTCTGGATTCTCATCCTAATTTTGGGAAAAAATAGGGCGGGTGGGCGGGTTTTATTTTTTATGTATTATTCTCACTTTTTCTAACGACGATGTGTAGTGCAAAGAAAAAATAAGCCTCCAGCCGACTATGAATTGCCGATTCGCACTTAAATGTTTCATACTGCGTTTTCGTACTCCGCCGATTCGTAATCGTAAGGTTAATTTTGATGTACGCTTTTTTTTTTCAAAATAAAATATGTTCGGGCGAAGTGGTTTTCGAGGGGCGGGCGGGTTGAGAATCTAGAAATTAATTTTCTATTGCCTTATGGCAAATGTTTTAAGTTTCATAGGGTCCAGCGTAGTCTAAGACTAGAATGCACATTGAAAAGCATTAAATGGGTCTACACTGGCTGCATATTTGATATAAATCATGGCAACCTTTCATACAAACAACATGCAAATCAAAAAGAACATCTGAAGTATGTCTTTATTAGGTTCACAATGTTATTAAGAAAGCTCCCAACAGTTTGGTTTGGGTACAATGCAAATCCATTTATTACCATCAACATTGCCAGCTTGAGATTATCTGACACTGACAAATTTCAGATTTATAACCAAGCTACCCTGTGCATAGCTCAGATAACAAGATATATCATATATGTTAGTACAGTCAATGCGAATGTCCGTCGGTCAGCCGGACATGTCCGGTAATTTTGCTTGTTGACCGACGAAAACTTCTGTTATTGTCGGACACAATGTCCGGTACAAAATTAAATCTAGCGCCGTTTCATTTTTGGAAAATTTACTTTCAGTTTCATGTCCAGTGCTATTTTTAACTGAAATATCATAATTTTTCTGCAAGTTTTTATCCGTGTGTCACTAAATGTAAACCCCATAACGTGACGTTTCTTTAAATATTCGAAAAAGCTTTCGGGTCAAAGGTCGCAATAATTCCCATAATTCAAATCGCCGTAGTAAACAATCATGGCGGACAACGTTAGAGGAACTGATAAAAATATTTAATCTTTTTGTTATGCCGACGATTTCATTGAAGAATTACGGAAGCAGATAGATTAAGGTTTCGACTTAAGATGCACACGTGATACGATGTAAAAGCGAAATCATTGAATTATGGCGCAAGGCGATTACGATCTCGGACTTTTGTAGAGGCAAATGAATGAAAAAATAAGCACGTATCAAATTATTAATCTCTGCTTTGGTGGTAGTGATAAAACTTTTACCATCATTGAAGGGTTATGAATTAATTTGATTATGTGTTAATTGCAACACTATCATGAAAGTAAATATGTAGATGACATTGGCAAATGTGAAAAGAGGTGTGTTTTATGGCTGTTAAAAGTGGTAGGTAAGAAAATGTTATATGACATATTTTTTCAAGCATGGGCATCAGCAAATGTACAATATCACTACATTTAACAACCTTTCGGCATTACACAAGGTACTTGGTTACAGTTGTTATTATTTAGAAATCTAAAATATATGAAATAGTATGTTAAAATATCTATTTCATTAAACTATAAAGCTAGATATAGTAAATACATATATTGATAATAAAACTGCAATTAAAATAAATATTTTTTGTCGATGTCACAAAATACACTCGACAAAATTGCGACTGACAAAAATTTGTTGCGACTGGTAAAATTTTGGTGTTTACCAGTCGCAATGTCCTGTGAAGGGAAAAAAGTTTTCGCGTAGACTGTTAGTACAGTGATCAAGTTCTTTATGACATTTCCTTAAGATACTGAATGTTCTGTGTGGGACACTGATTATTTTGTGTGGGACACTGAATACTTTGTGTGGAACTTGTTTTGGACTTTGTTTGTCAAACTGGCTTTTTGTCCCTTGTTAAGCACATCATTTGTAACATTGGCAACCTATCTCCAGACAGTCTGATAAGGGTCTACAAAGTTCAATATTCAGTTTATAATTTCAGTTATCAAATAACCATGTTAAATCAGACTGATCCTCTTATTTTCAGTATTAATCCAATGCATCTAAACTGAACAACTAATATAAACACCTGGGCCTAAAATCATAAATCTGAAAGTGGAGAACAGTCTCATATCTGAAGCATTCACAAAGCGATAAGGTGGGTCCCTTCTACTGGTTGTGTGTTGCCTGTTTCAAACTTCAGAACAGTTATGATAGTTTATAAAAACAACTTGACAAGTTGACATTAATCCATGGAGTACTGTAAACATCCTGAGAATATTATGACAACATCTTTCAAAATTTCATTTTTTTTCATTTCAGGTGTAAGGAAATCATATCAAACAAAACTTTTTTATTTCGCAATCATTAATTGAAAGCAACATTTAGGAAAGCTACCACACTGTATAATATAAGGTTATCATTCTAAATCCTGCACTCCTCATGCTTGAATGCATAAAATCAGTTAACACTGCTCTATGGATTCCATTATGACATGTGTGACCTATGTAGCCATGTTTGTGCCATCAAATCTGGGTCTACACTGTTTGCTTCTTGGTCAGAAAATACCTAATGAATCGTAAAGCAGGCTGACTTTAACAGGGGTTCCATTTGACCCAGAAGCTCAAGTTTTGACCCGGGAGATTTATAAATTACGCCAAATTGACTCGTCGTAATTCTGGAGCATGTGTCATCATGACCCGGGGCGAATTCGACCTGTGCGTCAATCAAATCAAAAATAACATCGAAAGCCCGCCTAACGCAATCACAACTGGCCAATCGTAAACGCTGATTTACCAATAATCAGTCTCGCTTACTGAAACGTTACAACACACCTGTGGTTAGAAAGTTAATTGATGTGTAAACATTTTATCGACAATTCACGCGCGCCTGTATATTATGATCACTGATGATGGGACAATTATAGAAACATAAAAGGTTAATTGGTTTAATCAAATTTGTCGAGTAATGAAAGGATTATCGGCGAGTTAAATCATCAAACGTTTTCAGATAACGGCGTGAACGGTAAATGGATCTTTTGTCTTTGAGTTCGTAATTGTACAAATTTATAGAAGCTGTGTCACATTGCAACTGAATTTCAAGGTATTTTAATATTCCTCGGTAATCTTGATTAATGCATCGCGAAAAATGGTTCAGACTAGCTTATTTCAAATCATGTCTGGCGGTCGAAAGCGACCCGTTGAGGATTCGGATGTTGACGCATCTCTCGATTTCGAGAGTTTGCCCGGTACTCCCATAAAAAGAAATAAATGATTCGACTGAATTTTTCTCGAGTGCTTCTAAAAAAGTTGTGAGAAAGTTTAACTCAAATTGGCTAACAGAATTTGACTGGCTCGAGCATGAACCAAACAGTGATGGAATCATGGCAATGTTCTGTACTTTGTGTAGAAATGGTAAAAAGAAAAACGCGTTTGCAACTAGCGGCAATGCACACGTTCAACACAGTGCACTTGACAGGCAGGCTAAAGCATACCCCGAATATTTTTTTTGCCTGTTGTACCAGAGTGATGTGATTCTTGTCATTTGTCAGTCGGTAATGAGTGATGTTATTTATAATTGTCCACTGTTCATTTAGTTATTTGTCATATTGTTCAACAATATATGTGAAGGCTGGTAAACATTCTATGAATAAAGATTGTGTAAAACTGATTTTTGAGTATGAGATTTAAGCACATACAAATAGGGAAACCTTTGCAGCAGTCGGGTTTTGCACAGCATTGTTTAACGCATACATGACCCCTGAAAATTTGATGATGACCCCTGAAAATTTGGAAATGACCCTTGAAAATTTTGACCCAAGGGTCATTGACCCTTGGCTTTCAGAGCCAAGTGGAACCCCTGCTTTAATCTACAATGGTTGCATAGATGGAATTAACAATATCCCATGGAGTAACATGTTAAAATCATAGTAAAAGGGTTATAAGGTTCACAGCATGATTAGTCGTTTTAACACATTGTTTCATATCAAACTGCGTACACATCACTAACAGACACATAAGAAAGGTTATTACAGACCAACTGGTGGTGCTGAGACAAGCTTGCAGCACTGATTTCTCTACCAAAGTGAATCAAAATGTTTGATCACATGGAACTTCCAACATAGTGACAGATCAGGACAAACTATGACAGCAAAATTCTCCTTCACATTAGTCATTGACAATAAGAGTTTGCCAACTATGAATAGGAACACAGGGAATATTAATTACACATGGCACTTATATCAAACATACACCATGAAACCTGCAATGAGTTTCTCTCTCTTGGGAACTCACTGTGGTCTACAGGAATCTGTCATAAATTTCACTTACGATGATTGCCAATGCTTTCAGCCCATTTGTGCAAAATGACTATACTCATATATAAGAATCATTAAGGAAAAACTAGCATTTTACATGGCACGTTTGTTTAGACCTGTCTAAATGTAGGTGAGAAATGACTTAGGATGAAATGACACACCCAAAGGTCAGCACCCATCTTTGGATATAGTGTTTTAGGAATTTCAATCTATCTTAGTATCTAGAATGAATCCCTTCATTTGTAAAGTGATCTATTTACCACCAAGTTAATGCATTGGTGTTTTATTGATAGTTATTCTTAATACTGCAAGTTTATAGTTCTAATAGGGGTGTTTTACAGTGTTTGGCAACAGGAGTTATTAATTGTATAGAGAACACTGTAGACCCTAATCAGAATCAAATCAAAGTGGAAACTGATCTGCATCTATAGAGGCTGCAAAATGCTGCATAAGCACTTAATGAGTAAAAAGTCCCCAGCAAGAACAGATCTGATACTAACAAGATGAATACAGTAAGAATTTACACCTTTGCAAAAACCTAGATTCACAGTTGATTAACTTCCAACTATTTACAAAACACAACCTCTATACATAAATCATGACAAAAACAAGGTCATGAAAACTAGCTCTTTTCTAAAATAACTTCAACACAAAATGCTGCACTACAGTGCATATGTTACAGGTTATAACAGACACATTAAAAATATTTCCCAACAATGATTCAATCATCAACAATGTCAGTGGAACTCCTTTTGACCAGTTCAATTCAAGTCAAACATTTTAAGATGATTACACATAATAAAGTCTAGAGCATATTTACACAAAAGATGAATGATAACATTTATCACTTTTCTGCTGTACTGCCTGAAAATTGTATCCATAAAAATCCATTATAATGATTATTATCACATATTATACCTTAGCGTACCTTGACCACATCAGGAAATCTTAATAGTAACTAAAGTTATAGTGAAAAATAATCCCACTCAAAATTACATTTGGATGTAATCAAACCAGTGTACACACTTCAGCGACTGTCAACTTTACTTGACGCAGTGGAGCATTAAGCAACAAATCCTGCTTCATCACATTTATTGAAAAGATGAATTTGCATTACAAAAAAATCATCTGCATAAATATTACTTGTTCTATAAAGCCAGAGAATTGATGAAAGCTTAGTTCCTTTGTGATCAACAATTTCCACTTGCAATTTTCACCAATTCATCATATTTCACTCTGAAAACATTAAAACCAAAAAATTTAACCAAACTATTAAAATCAAATCAACTTACTCTCATAATTGGTTACAATCTAAATTAAAGAAAGGTAAGCAGGCCACCACAACCACAGATAGGAAGTGGACCTTGATGAGTCACTACAACAAACAAACCCAATTCTCTCTAATACACTGAAGAACACTTGTTAAAGGTATCTAGAGCTGAAAGTGTACACCGGCATATTTTTCTAGCTACATGACAATACTGGTTTATGTTATATATAGAAATTTCAATTCAAACATAGCATTACTAATAAACTGCTTTTTTATCAGCTAAAAATAAATAATTTTTTCCAAAGATGACTTTTTTTATGAACACTAGAAAACTTCATATCTATGAAAATCAATTTTAAGAAACATTTCAGGCATATCACAATTTTAACCCTTACTTCATGGATGCAGTTGCTGTGTTTAACCTGTTACACCATGGAATGGGCAACCAGTGTACAGTATTTCCAGACTAACTAGCACTTCTGTGCCATCTGAACTGGATCTACATTGTTTGATTCCTGGTCAGACAGGGCTTTTTTTCACCATTTCTGTAAAACAATGCACTGGCTTAAATGAAAGGAAGTGTATGAAATTGATTTTGTGTTTAATAGCTAATTTTATTTAAAGGTTAAAGTTACTGTCCACTATATTTTATTTATTTCAAAAAATGTTTATACTGTGGAACCATCAAAATTAAAATAAATACAAAAGCTCCAATTGATACGATGTTGTTCAGGGCTTTTTTCACCATTTTGGGAATATGACCCATACCCCTGGAATTGGGAAATTTATCGTCGTTTTGCCAGAAATTAGTAATTTTTTTAGCATCATTGGGGAATAAGAAGTGTTACTGTTATCTGCTGTTTTTTTAATCATTGCCATCCTTATTTAATATTGTCAGTTATTCCTGGCTTGACGAGCAAAAGATGCAGTGATGATGCTGCTGTTTTTTATCAGAAATGTTTGTTTTGATTCAATTGGGAATTTTTCTTCTTAAATTGGGAAAAAAGTATATGTTTTGCCATTGGGAACATGACCGAATAAAGGCTATAAAATCAACTGAAAACAAGCCCTGTCAGACCTAACAAATCTAAATGCCAATAGTGTAGATCCTGATCAGAAAGCACACATGTTCCAAACAGATCTTAGTATTTTGGTCCCTCATGTGATAAAAGAGGTTTCCATGGAGAAAATAGTAAAAAAACCAGTTTCAAAATCAACTTCAACTAAAGTTAGAAGAGAATGGACCATTGGTCCATATTTAATTGTCAAAGAAAATCAATACTGACACTTAATGACTTTGAAGCATAAATAAATTAGCAAGCAGTTTAAATAACTCAAAAATAAATACAATTGGTTTTTGTTTCAGTCCAATTATTTGGCTATATTTATAATCATTGTATTAGTCAAATTGTGACATAACTGTGAAACAGGATAGATCATTTGTTTGTACAATGCTTTAAAATATACATGTTACATTCATTGTTAAACTTTAAGGGTTTAAACTTATACTGCACAATATTATTCTAAGATTTACTGTTTTTCCCATAAAAACATGTTCACAATATTTTCCCAATCTTTCACTTTGCAATTTCCCTATCAACAGCTGCACATGGCATTGTCACTTTAAAGCTTTATTTGTTCCAACATTCCTTTCTTTTCATAAAAACAATAGTGATAAATTCTTTACTGTGCACTGGCTGTCCTTACTGATCATAAACTGACCTTTTTATCTTGCCCTGCAGGCATTTATTTGTAATGTGGACAGTCAATGAAGTGTGTATAATAACTGTTAAATTAAAGACTCTAGATGGTCACTGACAAGTGTAACCTTGTAAATTACAAAACACCATTTAATCTATTTGCCTTCAAATTGAAGGATTTATGATAAGGAACAGATTTGTTTGCTCCTCATCTACACTTGAAAGAGGAGAGATAGGAAATTGCAGTGACATTTCAATAAAATGTACAACACCAAACTTTCCCACAACAATAAAATGTGACATTCAGATATTGCATACACACTGTGACGCGACCTTTATTATTCTCCAACAGTTCTAATTATTGACAAAACAATTGGTTATATTGCATTTGATTGTTTTGTTGTTGTGACTTTGTCACCATTTGTTTTTCACTAACATTTACAAACAGGAAAGACCAGATCAGTAAGATGTATAAAAACAGTTCATTTTGAGATAAAACCGCAACATAGCCAGCTGTACATAGCATCAACTATTTTACTGTAATTACTAAATTAGACAAACAGGGTTTTCAGGGATTGGGGATTGGACCTAGCTTGTTGAAATGGAAAAATTTAATCTGTTAAGGGGTTTGTGATGCCTGCAACTGCCAACAAACTAAAGAAAAAAATCATGGACAAGATCACGCTATTTATTTTACTCCTTTATAAAGGCAATGGACTAGGATCTCCTTTATACTGATCTCTTGTTACAAGTCTTCTGAAATTCTTCTGCAAATCCAATATCTACTTAAATGGTGCAATACTGGGATAACATATCCCTGTAAAAACACAATTTTTAATTAATGTCATCTTTCACTTGAAACCTTTTCACTACTACAAATCCTAAACTGTTCTTTGGGCATCTTATCCTTTTCAAAAACCTTGTTCTAGAACATTTGTGTAATTATTTACACCATTAATGGGAGTATTGACAGACAGATGGGTTCTTTGCTCCACCAGTAATACATTACATTCTTTTAATTTAAAACACCTTGCTAAATACTGCCAGTGCCCAGTTTTCCCAGTACCTTTATGTTATGCATAATTCATTGGAAATTAATTTGTAAAGTTTTACAGAGATAAATACCAATACTCTGCTTTTATGGAGGCAATTTACCATAAATTTGATTTTGCACTTTTTAATGAACATCACAAGATATCAGAAACTTAATCATTTTCAATGTTCATCTCTAATAAGCAAATCATGTATAAAATTATCAACTGTCATAAAAAAAGATTGCTGTTGGTTCGTAGTTTTGTTTCATTCCAAACTTTGCCTACATTTTCTTTACTTGTACACTTTCTGCTTCCAGATGGGAAGTTGAGTTTCAGCTAAATACTGTTATTCAGAATACAGGACATGGGGTTTTTTGCTCTATAACTGTAGCCATCCAACAGCTACTTTCCCATCTGAAAAAAAATCCCATCAAGCCAAACAATTCACCTTGGTCTGAAAACACCAATTATGACTTGCTTGCCTTACACAATAACATTTTTGTTCAAATAAGCAATGTTTAGAACACACAGGAACCATTTCTGTTTCCGGTTAGTGAAAAAAATGGGGGCCAAGTATTAACTGTGGGTCCAGAATCAGCAGACTCTAGAATTTCTGGCTGTTATGGTGAATGACGATCGAAACTTCCAATTTTTCTCTTAAACATGTTACAAAATTTGCATTTTATATAACCAGTAGACGATATTTATGACTGAACAGTTTTGTCACTATCAAGCAGGGCTTTTCATCAGAAATATGGGCACAGGCCCTGGTCTTTCAAATGGAAAAATATATGTACGATAATTGTTAATTTTGGGAAAACAAAATTCATTTAAAGATCGGTACTTACTTATAAATTTGAAAAGTATCAAGTATTTTCAACTTAAATTTACTTTTTGAAGCAATTTAATTTTCAATCTCCCCTCTGAGGATTTTGATATACTCTCAGACAGAGCTCTGTTGACACTGGCAGTCCATGAACTGTCTTATTCAAACCACGAACTGTCTCAATCAAAGAAAAATACCTTAAGGAGCACGAAAGTTTGACGGTTTCCGATGGTTTTAATCAAAACTAGACAAAGCCTTATTACTTATTATTCTTACCTTTAAAATCTGATATACTGAAATTAACTTCCAAAAAAATCACAGGCAAGTTTAAAAATAAATAAAATTTGACAATCACATTTCGTTGTTGATTAAAGATACATGAAATATAACAATGTATTATCCAAAGGCAATCCCAGCAATGAATAACTTCCTATTTCCAAAGCAAACAGGTGAGTCATTTATTGCACATCGCGAAAAAAGGTGACAAAACTTTACCGGTAAAATATTCCTCTTATAAATCCATCAGAAACACTCTTATACCCGTAAAATGCATATCTTGAAGAATAGAGATACACTAATAAAGACTTACCACACTAAGATTTCAATGTTTTTAAAGTAAACTATGCGGAAAATGATTTAAATGCACCTATGCGCCCGAGGTCAACTAGCCGCGCACCTGATACATCCGGGACTTTGGCGTCCCCCGTGAGGTATCATACGGATATAGATATTACAGGTACTAGACGTATAAGTTCGAACAAAACTCTTCATTATAATTGACTGTTAGTCTGTTGTTATCAATAAAGTTGTCTACTGAAGAAGGGACAATGGCAGTCAAGATAAATAATAGTTTGTTTATACAGAAGTAAGATCTTGTGCACTGAAGGGGTCGAAGTGTCATAAATGATTAAACATAAAATCTAATTTATAAACTTAAGAAGATAAAAGGCGATGTTAATTTCTCCCGGTTATTCGTAAAAACCATCTGTAAATTTAAAAAGAAAGGTTACCAACATGATATTTTACAGCGCTCTGCAGGCCTGGTGATTAACCCATCTACAGTTGATCATTATGCTTACCTCTTTGGTTGCACGACGGTGGCAGGGGTGTAAGAGTTTATGAAAGTTTATGGGGAAATCTTTTCTTAAAAGAACCTATAAGCTCGATTTGTTTCTTTTATCCCTGTCATCGTGTTCTTGCTGATTTTACTCCAGGTGCTCTGGTCTCGGAAAGATCATTGAGTACCCGCCCTTTGGCTTTGCAATGCTATTAAATTCTTATGTTTATATGTTTGTATGCTTTTGCATGCAACATTGTTGAGCTGATGGGTGGGTTGGAGTTATTTCACCAAGACAATTTGTACTTGTTTTGTGATACGAGAACCTGTTGGGGCAAGTGTGAGGTTGGTGCACCCTAGAACCTGGTTTAAACCCCCAGTGGCAATTTGTTTTGCCACTGACCGTCCCAAGGCGGTATCCCCAAAGGTTCTCTTGTTTATTAATTGTTTGTGGCGTCCTATTTGAATTGACATACATATATAAAACATGCGCTCTCTCTATCTTCCTCTCTTCTTTTTCGCTGCGTGGGGAGGCTGTGTTTTTTGAGTGTGGCGATTCCTGATATGCATATGTTGCTCTTTTATAAAATTGAATTTTATCAAATTTCTTTATGTCGTATACTGAAAAGTACTGAAAAGTATATGTTAAATGATGAAAATGTTAATTCATTTAGACATTAAAAAGGGCCTGTGTTCAAAGAAAATCCACATTATGATAAAAAAAATTGGATCTAAACGATACAAAAGTTATCTACATCGAAGAAAAGACAAATAAAAATATGCAAAGACTTAGAGTGAACTATTATTATATTTCATTTGAAAGTCTCTTTGTGCAACGATTTTAATTTATGCATTACCTTATAATTATCAACTATTTGTGACTTAAAATGTCACATATATCTAACCTAATGATTTACTTTGGGTTCATATTCTTTTGTAACAATTATCACCTTTTTAGACTTCCGTCTGGACAAATAATACTAATTATCGCGTTTAAATGGGGATACCAACACACAAATAAACGTTCCTTCGATTAAATGCTTTAATCAAACGAATTCTGAACAGATTTTGAAAAATCCTCTCCTTGATTATAAAAAACAAAATATTATGCCAAACACTGGATGTATCCTTACCAAACTTTTATTTATTTGTAAAATCAGATTTTGATTTACAACGATAATGCAAAATAAAACTATAAAGCAGCATAAAGTTTAAATTTCATTGATAATTTTTGAACTTATTTTTTCCGCACATCAAATAAGTTAAAATTTGACTGATTTTTCAAAATTTAGCGTTTCTACTTAGTTCAAGTTGTAGCACAAACTTTCAAAATAAATCAACAAATTAATATTTAAATACCAAATCTGTATTTAATAGTTCAAAAATATATTTGAACATATTATAATTATAGGTTATTATACATTTTCCTGTACAATACGGGAATATATTTGGACGAGCACACAGCTTGAAAAGTCATATTGGACGAGCCGATAGGCGAGTCCAATATGACTTTTCAAGCTGTGTGCGAGTTCAAATATATTCCGTATTGTACAGTTAAATGTATAATAACCTTATTATTATATATCTTTAGTGCACATGTACCCAACCGTCCAATATGAAATTAATATATATATTTTTGGATCCAATACGGGATATATTGGACGGTCACGTGGTACAAATGCAGATTGTTTAGTGCACATGTACCCAACCGTCCAATATGAAATTAATATATATTTTTTGAATCCAATACGGGAATATATTGGACGGTCACGTGGTACAAATGCAGATTGTCGATTGGTTACATTTATTAGATATATAATAGTAGTTTTTAAAAGTAGGGGTCGAAGTGTCCAACCAGGTAGGGGTCGAAGTGTCTTCAAACCAGTGGTCGAAATGTCTCAGAAAATATATAGGGGTCGAAATGCGTCTAAAAGGCCGGTGATAAGTGTGACACAGAACAGACAGAAAGTACTAACAGTAAACAAAAGTGCTTCTGACTACGAAAGACAACTATTGTACAGCATATCTGAATCATAAAGCCAGCATACCGAATCAACAGTTACAAAGAGTCGGATGCAATATTTCCGGAAAGGGGGATTGGGACAGTCTGCTAGACTACATGTGAAGAAGAAAGTGGTTGTTGTTGTGTTTGGCTTATCTGAAGTAAGTTTTATTGAATTTCTTGAAACCCTTAACATTATTTTGACGAATTGGCACTAATAATTGTAGACAAGCATATACTTATTTCAGGTGTGAGTTGTTTTGGTATATTGGTCGATAAATTTCAGTTCTCATGCAAACACTTTTTCTTTTGTTTAAGTATGTGCTTGGTAATTAGACTATACTGAGCTTGAAAACATTTGTGCATCCTTAGATAAATACATTTCTTCGGTAAACTCTAGATGGCAATGAGTATTTTCCCCAAAGTTCCTTTTTTGAAATTTTAGCTAGTTTTTGCCATTAGCAATATGAGTGAAATCTTAATAAACCAAACACTTCAGAAAAGCAAGCAAGCTTTCTTGAGCTAAATAATTCCATTGAAAAATGGTTACGTCACTACACTACTCAAAAGTTCTAATTGCACACTTAATAAGTGTTAATTTTCCGAACTAGTTGATCGAAACTTTCAAAATATTTTAAAATACAACGAAGGAAGCCAAATAATTAGACTAAAACAAAAACCAATTTTAGTTATTTTGAGGATATTTAAAATGCTTGCTAATTAATTTCGGTTTCAAAGTCACTTAGTGTCAGTATTGATTTTCTTTGATATTTAAATCTGGACTGATGGTCCATTGTATTCTGAATTTAGTTGAAGTCGATTTGAAACTGTTTTTTATACTAATTACTCCATGAAAACATCTTTTATCACATGGCATGAATCGATAATCACATTTAGAGTTTGCAAGGAAAAAGATATTATTTATTTAAGGAATGATTCTTATTTTGGTGCGGTTCATGCAGATTGGACGTGCACGCGAGAGCTGGCAAATCCATAAAGCGCGCTAGCGCTTTATGGTAAATTTGCCAGCTCTCGCGTGCACGTCCAATCTGCATGAACCGCACCAAAATAAGATTCATTACTTATATTTACATTTTTTTTCTTTATTTTTTCTTTAAATAAACTTAAGTCGAACGCTTTCAAAAATTAGTATTAAGTGAAAAGGGGGAGTAATACGTGGGAGTTTTCAATAGTAACAGCCATGACGTTACTGACGTCATTACGGGTCATGCGGTTCATGCAAAATGAACCGAATTTTTTTAAACGAAGAAATCAATAGGAATGTAAATATTATTGAATAAATCCCGTTCATAAGATAAACAAGCGCTATTTCAGGAACACAAGAAACCGAAATGAATCTGTTATTTTCTACGCTTATGAACTACTTTAATACGAAACATTTGGTGCCGTTTAACTGCTTTTATTTTTATAATTTTTACTTTCGATCCATACTGATAGTGCAATTCTAGTCTGGCCTTAATAGAAAAAATGTAACTCGATCGTTTTGTTTCTAAAAAGGAAAAGAGAATAAAAACACTGGCAGTATATAATTTTGCACATCCATGTAATAACGTCTAAAATCTGTTTTAGTTAATTGCTATCACAGTCATGTCTGCATGATTTTTATTTTACGATCCCATACCTTCGTCTATATATTTATATAGAAAAAGGACATCAAGAGCCGCATCTGTTTCTTGTGCTTATAAAGATTGTCAAACAATCAAATTCACGAAAGTAAATAAATAAAAGGCACCTGTTTCATCTACGGCAATATACTGCTGTGTGTGTCTCCAGGTTTGTTATTGTAACGTGCCCCGAGCGGAAGGCACTCAGACTATTCGTCTCAGCTTAGATATATAATAATTTTTCTCTCAAAAATGATTTCAACATATATGACTGAGCAATGTATTTTAGTTAAACAATATAATGAATTTTTCTAAGCTACTTTGCTTCAAAATTATTATAATGATCTCAGAAATGATTGGGACGAAGCAAAATAATCAAGGTTAGAATCAACTGAACATATAACAATATTCCCAGGGCAATGAACCTCCTGGACAAAAATAGCTGATGCTAAAGTTTCAACCACTCACCCAAACAAAAATCACAGTCCGAAACATAACAATCACACACGAACTTCAAGCACGATCTCAGCGCATATGCTGAGCAATAAAACTATATGAAACACAATGATGTTTCGAACTACTTTCAACAGATCCTCAAACAATAACACACTTGCATCAAGCAAACCTGAGCAACTAAAACTTTCAAATTCTGCTCAACAAAGTCAACAAATCACATCTAAACAAAACCTCAAGCAAAACGCCTTCAAACATACCCTCAACACTAAAACGCTGCTGAACAATAGTGTCTCAGACTTATGTGATATCCCGAGGATACGAGAACCTCTTCGTCAGCAATAGTCTGGGAACACTGTCTAACCTGAAACCTATCCTCAGCACCTATTCTGAAGCTACCTAAGGGACAGAAGTGTCTCAGACGCATGTGTTTCCAGCAATTGTCTGAAGGCACTATCTAGAAACCCTATCAACCCTAGCTTCAACCAATACTATTCACATCATACATGTTGAACAACCCGGTCAATATGCCCTAGTACAGAGGTGTACTATATTGGACCTATAATGCAGACCAAAATGTTGAATCTCAACGATGTGAATACCTCGACACTCGGCGACAGACTGCCCTGTATCAATGAACGGTAATTGCTTTTATACCTTCCGAAGGAAGTCCTCGGACTTTACCGTTCAACCACACTTATTAAACACAAAGCATTCAAATAACCAAAAAGATTTAGCAGTTAGACTCGGCCCAAGCTAAATCATCAAATAATTTTCCTCACATTATTTTAAATAAAATAGAAAAGTCCTGCTGTGTTTATTTTTTTAAACATTTCTTATCCTCAGTTCAAATTATTTTTTTAAAGAAAACTGAAAGTCAGTAAAACTGCCCCTGATAAACATATGTGGTCAACTCTTTTTGTCAAGATTTTGTATACTGCTGTGGTCTGGTTAGAATAAACATGATGTTAATTTGTTAAATTGTGTCACTTTATCCAATGCGGGGAATCACGTGGTTTTGTTTTGATACCATGCACGGTTAATTGACGACAAAAATCGCCGGTAAGTTCATCTTTTTTAGTTATTATATAGCACACATCGGTTTATACTTTTCAAAATATAGCCTATCATACGCGGAATTGAATTTCTATTCCATTGGTACCTTATTTTCTGGCCTTAATAGAAAAATGTAACTCGATCGTTTTGTTTCTAAAAAGGAAAAGAGAATAAAAAACACTGGGTCGCGTATATTTCTAGTTTACCCTTTGAATTTGTTTTGTTTACAGAGGGGGTTTTTGGGATACATTTTTCACGGACGAACCTATTTCTTTTATATAATTGCTTAAAATGATACGTTTTATTAGATTTTTGTTACTTATAATGTTTAGCGAGTATTCTTTTAAGTGAATTTGATGATTTGGAATTTGTATCCTTGATAATAAACAAAATACCGACACAATTAGTGAAATGATATTTGCCAGGTAATAAAATTTTATAATATCTTTCACGTACATGTCATTTATGTTTTGTTGATGGACAATATATTAAAAGCACGCGTTCGTTTTCTAGCGTGTCATACACATAAGACATTAACCGTGCATGGTATCAAAACAAAACCACGTGATTCCCCACAGTGTTTTCCGTAACTAGAGTCCTAAAATGGAAATTATCACAATAAACAGTTTTAAATTAACAGGTACTCAGGCAAAATAAGCAAATGTAATAAGATCGTTTTCAAATATTTTGAGAGTCAATTAAATTTAGAAAATTTCTGTCAAATTTCTCGGCATTACGCTATAATCTATTTTTGTTTAATAGCACGGCCCCTCCTCGTTATGAAATTCGAAGATATTATGATGGTTATAAAAACACTTTGTGAGAACAGGTCTATTTTGGTGTTTGTTTGTTGTTGTTTTTTTTCAAGTTTTATATTCGATAACAAGATTTAATAAAAAAAAACACTACAGGTGCAGTTTAAAATCACTATTGCAATATGGTTTTTAACAGACCATTTTTTATGGAGACTTAATTTATAGACTAAAGAAAATAAAAAGGCGATGTCAATTTCTCCACATTATTCGTCAAAACCATCTGCAATTCAACGCCAAAACCATCTGCAATTCAAAAAGAAACATTACCAAAATGATATTCTACAACGATCTTCATGCCTGGTATTTATTAACATATCACATATTAACCCATTTAGATTTGATCGCTCTGCTTACTTTTTTAATTGCACGACGGTGGCAGGGGTTTAAGCGTTTCTGAAGGTTTATAGATTAGTGAAAAATGCATATCAGGAATCGCCATACCCACAAAACACAGCCTCCCCATGCAGCGAAAAAGAAGAGAGGAAGAGTGGGTGTGTAGAGAGGAGAGAGAAAAATGACTGTAAAATACAATCCCTGAGGGATGAAACGATAACAGTATTGATTGAAAGTACGGGAACGACACACGGCACAGACAAAACTACTGTGATTATAAAAAAGTGAAACATGTATATCAGGAATCGCCACACCCACAAAACACAGTCGCCCCACGCAGCGAAAAGGAAGAGAGGAAGAGAGACCAAAAGAATATTTGGGTGAGTGGGGAGGGGTGTAAAAATGACTGTAAAATATTATATAGTTATTTGGTTTCTTGAAAGGGAATGTGAGGATATATTGCCGGTCTGGGTGTCATATTACCCGAGCCGCAGGCGAGGGATAATATGACACCCAGACCGGCAATATATCCTCACATACCCTTTCAAGTAACCAAATAATTGTTTTATTATACTGAAAAGACTTTTTCAGACAAAAATAATTAGAAAATATCAATTTTTCATTTATTTCGCTTATTTAATGCCGAACGGCTTAATTCCCCTCTGAGAACCTCAGTAATTACATGTCTGACGTCATTAATTTGCCTGCATGAAGTCACTTCTATAGAAAATGAATGGATTATCGATTTGATATTTATTTACAAAATTTGAGAATAATCTGATCGTTTTCAACGTTAAAAACATAACACAAATATTTTCTGTAACATTTTTAGTAATCCCTAAACATACCGCTTTATAATTTACAAGATCGGCTTCAAATTATGCATTTTTCCGGAAAATCAAAACAAAATGGCGGACGACAACAAAAGGTGGGAGGCCAGAGGGGGAAATTAAGGCACGTGCGTTCATATCTACGGCCGAGCCGTAAATACTGATATACATCAACGTCAAATTATCCAATCAAATTCAAGGAAATTTCTTTGCAGTATAATAAAATCATTTATGGGGCCGTCACACTATGACGTTCTGACCAGCGTTCTACGACGTTTGAGGAAACGTTGTTAGTCGTCCATGGTTGCTCGGATAGCGCCAGAAGTGCGTTGTGTGAACGCTAGTGAACGTCGGTGAACGTCAGTGATCGCCGGGAATCGTTTAGGCGTCCATTGAGCGTCATTCGAGCGTTACCCGAACGTCTTCAGCACGCTCGTCTAACGTTGACAAATCGTTCTTCGCGCGCCAGTGGCCCGTGAGAACATGCTAATGGTTTTAGGGTTTTCTTACTTGGTCGCAAGTACATGCTTCTAGTGCGTAAGACTCACGCTAGTGGTGCGTTAGACCAAACGTTAATAACAGACGTTTGCCATCCTTGTTCTAGAACGCTCAAAAAAATGAACGATTGAAACGTTCAGAGAACGTTGACCAGAACGTCATAGTGTGACGGCCCCTTAAGGGATGAAACGATAACAGTATTGGTTAAAAGTACAGGAAACTCTTATTAATGAACAAAGAACCTCAATCTGTTTCTTTTATCCCTGTCATCGTGTTCTTGCTGTTTTGACTCCAGGGGGCCTGGTCTTTGCGAGGTCATTGAGTACACACCCTTTTGATTGCAATCTATTAGCTTCTTATGTTATAAAGGTTTGTGTTCTTTTGCATGCAACATTGTCGAGTTTGATGGGTCGGTTGGAGTTATTTCACCAAGATAATTTGTTCTTGTTTGTTATATGAGAACCTGTTGGGACAAGTGGGAAATTGTTTTGTAACTAACCGTTCCAAGGCGGTAACCACTCGAGTTCTCATTTTCGTTATTTGTAATTGTTTGCGGCATCTTTTTTTAAAATTGATTATTTTATAACCATGCTCTCTTCCGTCTACCTTTTGGCTATGTAGCGAGGCTGTGTCTACTAACTGTGGTCATTCCTGATAGTATATTTTACATACACCAAAACAGCATCAAAGAAGACGACTCAAACAGTAACGGACTAGAGAGAACATCAGAGAGATGCTCAACCAGTTAGGATGAGAGTCCCTGGGAGAAGACGGACCAAGTTACCTTATATATCATTCATGATAATATGTTTATTAAAAGTTGTTTCAAAACTTATTTACTATACAATACATCTGTGTGCTGAAACATTAAGATGTATTTAAAATATTTCAATTACACCCATATGTTGCAATTCCGATATTCTTATTTCATTTTTAAAAATTAAAATGTGTCTGTCTGAAACTTGTGATTTCATAAATTTGTGAACGTAAATACGTGTTTTTTATTTGCTGTTTTTGTCTTTACTTTGATTTGTTTATTAATGCACATTTTCATGTATGCTTGTGTTTTGAATGTATGTTGATATTTTATATTTTGTTATATTCTATAGAAGGCCTTATTGTTCATTAATTTACGTTATGTTCTTAATACTTTATCTTCTTTAAATAAAGATAATAATAATAATAATAATAATAATAATAATAATAATAATAATAATAATATTATTATTATTATTATTATTATTATTATTATTATTATTATCATCATCATTATTATTATTACATACCACTGTTCAGACATTCTTACTTTAACTTTACACTAAGAAACATCTAATTTTAAACAAGAGCGAAGGAATACCGCTCACAAATAAGGATTACCTTAACTGCATTTTATAAATAGTGTTTTATATTTGACATTTATTTGCAAGTGAAAACCTTGCACAGGATTACCTGAAACAAATTTTGTGAACATCAATTTATTGTTATTTGACGCTAACCAAATCTAATTGAAACAAAGTATGCTACCATGCTAAAATATGGTAGCTATCTCAATTGTTGATGTTCTTTTATTTAAGTAAAAATTCTTTCTTTTTAAATTTAAATATTTATTGTGTTTCTTAATTTTTGAAGTTTGTTGTCATAATCAGTTTGATACTTAGTTGCATAATTGACATCTATAATTCTTTGTAAGCGGTTTGACAATTTTATTTCCCGATTTTGTTGTTGTTGTTACTTCCCAGTTTTATGTCCCTCCCGCCTCTGAACGAGGACATTATGGTGTGGACATACCAGCTTCCCATGGTGGAGGAAGACCCCAGGTGCCCCTCCGGGCAATTTTCAGGCCCGAGCGGGCACCTGGGTAGAACCACCGACGTTCCGCAAGCTAGCTGGTTAGCTTCCTCACATGAAAGATCTTGACCCTGGTAGGTCTCGAACTCACAGCGGTGAAGGGCAAGTGATTGTCGGAAACCTTAACCACTCGGCCACGGACGCCCCACTTTATTTCCCGATAAGATGTAGATATCCTTTGTCACGGTTACGATTGCCCGAGGCAAATAACTTATCGTAAATATTAGGGATTTTATAACTATTTCAAGACATTCTAACTTCGACTTTACACTAAGAAACATCAAAATTTAAAACTAGAGCGAAGGAATACCGCTCACAAATAAGGATTACCTTAACTGCATTTTATAAATAGTGTTTTATATAAGACATTAATTTGCAAGTGAAAACCTTGCACAGGATTACCTGAAACAAATATTGTGAACATCAATTTATTGCTATTCGACGTTATTTATTAATAATCTATTTGAAACAAAGAAATAAACAAAGAAACTTTACACGTGTTCTTTAGTACTTCGACGGAAACCCGACGAATTTAAACCGGTTATAAAATTCAGAAAACAGCTTATAAATACATTTATTTCTCTTGTTTGAAGTAAGCAGTAACATATGTGCCAGCACTAGTATAATTACATGAAAACAAAACATGTCATGGACAGTGTAATTAAAAGACAAATTGTTATTTACATAATATTAACATTTAGTGTTTAAAATATTATATTGCTGACCAAAATGATCTATAAAATTCTCGAAAATAAGATGATTATAATATTGATAATATCAACAATGCATTTGATAAAAAAAACTTACCTAAGTAAATTTTTGCCATCTAGTGCTGATGGAAAATAAAACGAAATATAAAAAAAATCAAATTTCACAAATTTGGTAAAAATTTGGTAAAATAATTATTGCCATTTTACCAAAACTGTTATGAACATAATCAAATTTTCTATGAACATACTCAACATATATGTGTACATTATGTATAAATTTTTAAACAAAACAATAATAAATTATGATAAGTGATATTCTTTACAAAATATTTCACAACGCTGGTTACCCTTTTTTACTGGTTTTAGCACATTTTGTATTTAGAATAAATAAATAAATAGCACCGTTTTACATTAAATAACTTTGTAAGATTTATGGCCACTCAGTTACCAAAATCGTTGAATCCGTATCCTGTCGGTTATAAACTAGTGTCCAAAAGAAACGATACCACATGTTTGCAATGACATTTAATAAAATCAAAACAATATAGGTATTATAGATTGGTACATTTTATTTGAGAGACCTTTCATCAGCACTTACACAGACAAAAAATTCTGTACAATCATATGGACAATAATGTAAAATGGGTGGGGTCTAAAATGAACATTTTTCTTAGCAGACAAAACATTTGAAAAAAGTTTGGTATCGTTTCTTTTGGACAAAAGTATATTTTAACAGATACATGTAGGAACTTCCGAGCGTTAAATGCATACATAAATGCATAAACATTAAACAATGAAATATTCTTATATAATTACATAAGACATACCGGTAAATGAGGTATATTTTTCTTTTTTTTACATGTCTTGAATTTAACGTAACTCGATTAAAATTAGTGATTACAAAGCTGCACTTAATATATTATCACAGTAAAATAGTATCAAAACTTAAAACTGAACTAAATATTCATTAACTAAAGCATAATATCTGTGTTTTGAGCTGTACTGTGTAACAGAAGCAGTATGTCTAATTCTGTCATTCAGAGTGTACCCTTTGCACACAATAAATTAGCTAATTTGTCAATTTTCGTACACCGGTATACATTTGTTTTTTTAATAGTCTTTCAACAAATAATCTCTTTTATTTTTTTTCTTTAAATGGCTAATGCATAATTATATTACCGATATAGATATGAAGTATAGTATATAAAAGTAGAGTTAGTGTTACTACTTCTCTTAAATTCCAAGAAAAATATACATTGTATATTTTTCAGTAACATAACCTATATTCTTTAATCTACACTAACAAACAAAAGTAATATATTCTAAAATTCAAAACAAAAAATGACCACAACAGCGTATTATGAATTAAATGGCACTATTTAACATTCATATATCTGGATTTCAAAACATCCTAACACGTTACTATTTTCCTGAACCTTGATACAATAATATCGATCTCACTAACAAACAGCTGTACGAGAAGACCTTTTTGAGGTACTGTCTTGGTTCGCCAATGGCAACATCCGGTAGTCACAACGAGGTTCAAACACGTAATTGGGTCGTCGTCAACCACACCCGCTATGTTATCTAGAATTAGTTTATTTCACACACAACATGACGCTACAAACAAATGGCAGGCTCTCGATACCTTTAAGTCAACATTTCCGTTGCAAGTTTAGCAGCCATAAACAACTTCAATGCAACAAATACTATTATTTTTAGAGCTGAATGATTAACCTTTGATTCCAATCATTAAATTTGATGCACGTATCACCACCTCAAGCATTTCTACAGACACTGTTCATGTTTTCACCGAGATTTATTACGTGATTTTGTTTTATCGAGTTATATCAACATGTTTCTGTCTTCTAATAAACTTAAACTGATACTGTGATTTTCAGGGACCTACAGGACATCCGCTTTCATCATCTCCGTTGCCTGGGCAATCCCGGAAGCCATCGCATTTATACTTTAGTGGAATACATGAGCCTACACCGCAGGTAAACTGATCGGATCTGCAGGTCACTGGTCCTGAATAATTGAAAGAATCCATGTACCACTGAACTAGGCAACAATCAACTGTTAGGTAATTCCATAGAAAAATGAAAACAGGTTTAATACATCTTGGGAGCATCTTAATATGATGACAGTTTGCGTTTTGGGCATTTAAAGTAATAGGATATAAACTATGATTTATTTTGTAAACTCAAAATTAAATTTCTTTTCAACTTAAACTTGTGCGGTAGAAATAAGTTATTAATCTGGTCCAAGTTTTCAATATAGTTTTCGTGTATGAGACTTTTGCCTTGTTAAGTTATTCTGTGTTCACATGCCTGTTTAGTCTTTCATTTATTATGTTACAGTTTCGAATAGTTATGGAAAATGGATTGTATTATTCGTCACACATATTTGTGAAATTTAAAGAATAACAAGACAAAGTTAGCTAATATAAGGACACTATTATTTTTCACAAATCTATCAATGCAGCGACGTATATGTTACAAAAGCTCGAATCAAATAAAACTTACCAGTTGTAGGTCCAGGTGTAGTTGAAACTGATGAATTTGTGTTCACTACAGATATAAACAAGAATCGTTTACTGCATCAGCAAAAGGCCATATTACATTGGCATAAATATACCTGTACTGCTTTGTGCAATAATATAATTCGTATATGTGCGGGGTTTAAGGCAAATCATGCATATTGTCAAAATTTGTTTCTTTCCGATTTTATTATATTCGGTTTAGACTTTATTTACAAATTAGAAGTTTGATAACAGATTTGAATACAACAACAAATTTTGAGAACAGAAACTTAACCATTGACGTCTAAAAGAACTTAAAGGGAGATGTGCAGGGACGAGCAGGTGTACTCGGTAAAATCGTAAACAGATCGATCTATGTAACACGTGTTCCTTTCACTAAACTCTACATTTCAAACCCTCCAGGAGGAAGTTTTCGGTTAATTTTACCATTTTACCGGACCTGAAAACAATCTGCTGAAGAAATCCCTATACAAAAATACATTCTATAGTTAGCGATCATGGGAATGTCACGCTTACTATTCACGGTGGCCGAGGCATTTTGAAACAAATGGCGACGTCGATAGTCGGCAAGGTACACCGAATGCGTATTTTGGTTAAAGTGATCACGTGACAATCCGAAAAACCACCGCGGCTTTACGCGGGAAATACAAAAATAGCTAACCTATGGGCGTCGCATAGGATAGGAAACGCCATTTATATATCTTTTTTTTTTATAAAATATTGGTTTGAAATATTTCGGGTGTAAATCAATATTTGAGCTTCAAATAATGATATATCCACATGATTAATAACCCTTTTCGCAAATCTGTTCCATTCATCAATCCTGCACATCTCCCTTTAAAGAAAATTTTCTGACTTCATCGTTAACGTCATTAAGCCTGAATTTTATGGAACTCGGGTCATTTGTTTGGCGAAAAAATATACATTTCAAACGAACTATTTAAGTAGAAGATTCACGACATAAAGAGCTATTCAGCGTTTATCAGGAGTTACTGAATATAAATTCATACCAGAACATCTAGAAGATCTCAGTTTGACGTCATCAATCGCCATATCCACGCCATATATTGTTGTCTCATTTCGAATGGCAGTGAATCGGAGACGTATTGTCTGATTGTCTGGCAGATTGACACACACCCATCTCCACATATCTTGTAGATCATTCACTGCTGCTTGCCACTGAATGACTGATTCTCCGGAGCTGGAGTTTTGGAAAGACAGCTGAAAGCAATCAATAAACACTTGATATTTGATTTGTAAAAGGTCTCCTCGTACATATTGTCAGTACTGTGATCAGTAAAATAATCGGTTACCGATGTCATGCAGTGAAAGTAACGCTTAACAGGGTTATCCGGTCAGTCGGTACCGTTGTCGGAATTGCATGACTAGGCGCTGTCGCAGTAGGGTACGGGTTCGCTCCCCAGTAGAGGCAATATCATTTGTAAAAAGTCATGAGATTATATTTTCTTATTCCGACAAAAACAACAGTTTTTATATACTTTTTAGCACTGTAGTGCTGTTTTGCATTTTTTTTTCAAATATTAGTGTGTGATGAGGTCAAGGAATTTTTTGTGAGTTATATCACCTATATCTTGTTGTAGCTTAGGAAAAAAATAGAAGTTTTACCACGTCTACCATTACGTTTATTTTACACCTTAAACTATTAAGGTAAATAAAAGTTTTGCTAAGACTTAAATTATCTATAATGAACGCTCTATTAACTGTAAAGTGAATAGAACCATGTGCAAGCAAACTGTGACATAGTTTTCCATTGCTTACCTGTAATATTCCTGGCATTGCTTGGTCGGGTATGAGAGAATACAAATGGTAATAGAATTCCACGCTTCGACCTTCACCCGTGTCAAACTCTGGAGACAACA
The DNA here is from genome assembly GCA_038501625.1 of Corbicula japonica. NCBI lineage: Eukaryota > Metazoa > Mollusca > Bivalvia > Venerida > Cyrenidae > Corbicula > Corbicula japonica. The sequence goes on along the minus strand of JAZAYU010000044.1, from coordinate 408,842 downwards.
ACGAAGAATTGTCTCCCCTTCCACCTTCGTTAGCCTCAGTGTACATGTAATAACCTGCAAGTATATAAACAGGTACTTGTTAAAGCCCTCGTTAAGTTAATATCTTTATTAAAGTTCACCACTTCTAAGTATTTTGTGCATAATTTGTTGAAAATCACCTTTTGCAAGAATAGTTTAAACTTTTTGCTTATCCTATTAAATTTTATAATATATACTAAAAAAATGTGATTGATCTAGAAGTATGATTATCTGCCTAATTGGTCTCTGATTGGTCCAGTGAAATAATATTTCATTGTTCTTACATTATATTTCACCGATTTTAGAGATACCTTTCAAGGAAACGAATATGTGCAAAATTAAAAAGAATTGCCATAATATCTAAATTCATTAACATTTACAGACAAATAATGATTTAAGGTCTTTCAAACTCATTTGAATCAGATCAAGAAAATGTTCATAGATAAATAAGTTACCGCTTTTATCCTGAAGACAGCGGTCCTCCTTGTAAGATTCTGTATATAAAGTATATATCCTTACTTTACAGACATTTTACGTGGAAATTATGCAATAGTACTACCTGTTTCGTTACCAAAGGTGTTGTCATTTTCAGGCCCGGTGAACACTGTTGATGTTCGTCCGTTCAGTCGCTGCCAGTGGAACTTGGTGAACTGTTCTACGCTATACCCACACATGTAGGGCATATTGAAGTCACAAGAAACCGTCCGGAAAATAGCTGAAATAGTACAAAACACACATTTAGAGCCTTACGGCTAAATAGAGTACTAGTAATTTATGATTTGCATAAAACTGAAGTTACTATCTTTATAATCTCGGTACGAATGAAGTTTGTCAAGGGCGTATTTTAAACAGTCGATTTTACATAAAGCATCTACGAGTTTGCGAACACTTCTGCCTACATGGTTTGATATTCAGACCATGCTATAACATTTGAACTAAGAAATGAGGTAGATCAATGCACGAACATTGCAGCTCTAGTACAATAAGGTTATATCAGTGTAATTATTTATTTTTCGGCGTTAGCTGTCTAAGCTCACGTTTGACCTAATTTATTTACCAATGAAGTGTTGTAAATAACACTCGTATTATATCACCGATATCTTGTTGTAGCTTAGGAAAAAATAGAAGTTTTACCACGTTTATTATGCAGCGGGAAACTTAAATAAACTATTTCGATTGGTTGCTATTTCCACCGGAGAGGCATCTCGCAGGGTGAAGAGGTATCTAGTGGGATTTTTAAACAATTAGTTAATACACGGTTTATATCAGTGTAATTATTTATTTTTCTAATACATTTTGATATGTTGTATCATTTGTACAAATGTCCTTGTTCAATCGTCGTTTAATCTGTTTCATTTGCTTAGATATTATATATGTTCGTTATTGTTTTAAATCTGTTATTGTTACCACAAACGTTGCCTTCGTCGCTACCATCAAAACACTGTGGTATACGGTCACAGAACTGTAAAACCGGGATACATCTACCGCTGGCACAGCGATATTCACTGTCTGTACACACTGAAAGAATGCAGAAAGGTAAATACTAGTCAACCCATCCGATTAATATCGACACAAAACTGTAAAGCCGGGCTGCATTTTCGCTGGTAAAATGATATTCAAAGGACGTGCCTCTTGAAGAAATCAACAATAGCAAAACTTTAACGAAATGGAATACAGTTTTTTGCTTGAAATAAAAACAATTGAACGACGTGTCCACACTTCATTGCATCGACTGTTCAATGTCGGTGCTCTACCATAGTTTTTTTTAGCTGTCGATTTTATCCCTGTACCCTTAATAATGTCTAAAACAGCGTAAATCAAGAGCAGAAGTCGTGTGCAGAGTGACTTATGCTGTATTACTTACCACATTGCTGTTCGTCCGATTCATCAGTACAGTCAAGCTTTCTATCACAAACAGAACTCTGTGGAACACATCGGTCGTCGGATTTGCATTTTGTGTAGTTTGATGGGCAGTCTAAAAAGAATAAAGAAAATCACCGATGTTGATTTTAAACTATCGTTTTCTATAAATTGATGTAGAAGAAAAGGAGTACATGTTTATATTCAACATATGTCAATGCATGTGTCAGTAGTTACCATGACTAGCTTGGATACAACGTTCGAGAGAAAAGAAGTTTATGTTTATACCTAAACATATGTCAAGGCATGTTTCAAGTAGTTACCATGGCAAGCTTGAATACAACGTTCGAGAGGAAAGAAGTACATGTTTATACCTAAACATATGTCAAGGCATGTGTCAGTAGTTAACATGACAAGCTTGGATACAACGTTCGAGAGGAAAGAAGTACATGTTTATACCTAAACATATGTCAAGGCATATGTCAGTAGTTACCGTGACAAACTTGGATACAACGTTCGAGACGAAAGAAGTACATGTTTATACCTAAACATAGGTCAAGGCATGTGTCAGTGGTTACCATGGCAAGCTTGGATACAACGTTCGAGAGGAAAGGAGTACATGTTTATACCTAAACATAGGTCATAGCCTGTGTCAGTAGTTACCATGACTAGCTTGGATACAACGTTCGAGAGGAAAGAAGTTTATGTTTATACCTAAACATATGTCAATGCATGTGTCAGTAGTTACCATGACTAGCTTGGATACAACGTTCGAGAGGAAAGGAGTACATGTTTATACCTAAACATATGTCAATGCATGTGTCAGTAGTTACCATGACTAGCTTGGATACAACGTTCGAGAGGAAAGAAGTTTATGTTTACACCTAAACATAGGTCAAGGCATGTGTCAGTAGTTACCATGGCAAGCTTGGATACAACGTTCTAGAGGAAAGAAGTACATGTTTATACCTAAACATAGGTCAAGGCATGTGTCAGTTTTTACGATGACAAGCTTGGATACAACGTTCCAGATGAAAGCATGAATCACACAGTGGAAGGCGTAAACTCAATATTCAATGTATTAACAAGGAAATGAACGGTAAGTATGATTAGGCAGCAACTTAAATGTCAAGTTTTCTGTAAAGCGACATTGTTTTAAACATGTATCAGTTTAAAACTTTATTGCAAAGCGTTTGAAAGTGGTCGGAGTATGGATAAATAGTATGATAGAGATCTGAGTTTCTACCAGATTCCGTACCGTATCTCGGACAATTTCCGGCCTTGACATATATGTCATCCAAAATAATGAACGAGCGATAAAATCCCCCGATGTCTTCTGCTGCTCCAGTGACGTCATACGTAACGTTGACAACACTTTGCATTGGGAGATTTATCTGGAAGCGTGTCCATTGATCTTCAAAAGTTGGAAGGACTTTAAATGTTGTTCTTTGACAGCCTTTACAATCAACCTGCAACAAAGATAAACATGATAAATCCGGATTGTGATTCAGTGATCTGAATAGTTTAGAGGATCACTGTTAATACATGTACTAGTTTTTTTTTCAAAGACTGTAGAAAACGTTTAATAAGTCAAATTCTAAGTAGAGCTACTACTGGAAATTACAAACCTAGTAAAATTGGAAACGATACTTGTTTAACCGACGTAAAAGAAATACTGGACACAATTAACACTGTAAATTAATATAACTGATAAGCAACAAAAGTTTAAGAGTATTTTTATTTACAAAAGACCTTAAAATAATTTAATTTGTATTTTATACTTACATGTACTTGAAATGCAACCCGTGCTTTCATTATGTAGTAGAACGAAAGACAGTACTGTAGGCTGTGCACGTAAAACTGTTGCCACATATAGATGTGTGAGGCTTCCTGCAGGCCATAGGTGTTCACATACATTACATAACCTTCAAACAATAAAAGAGTTAAAGTGAACCTTTTAAAGGCAATTATCACGAAACTTACACAATATGGCAAACTCGGTTCATGTGGGTCTTTCCCTGCCATGTCCAGATCCGCGTTTACCACAACTAAAAATCTACACAATTAAAATACAGCATGCATATGCGGGGTATTTCACTATTTTACCGGTTTAGATTAAATGGACAGAATAATCATGATACATCACGAAATAAACGAATCACAAAATCATATTAACAGAGTCTGCCATCAATAAAAACATTATTCATATTAGGGAAGTTCGATGCTCAACACTCCCACTTGTAAATTCGAAACAATTTTTTTAATGTGGAAGAGACATTAAGTGTGAGTGTAAAAAGCGCCTAAATATGTAACAATCTATGTATACAGTATATTCTGTACCATCTACGCTGGAGGACGTGTGATCCAAAAACTGTCTGTTTGCTATTTCATCCCGGATGAATGAAGCATTAACAAGCCACCAGTCGTTTGCATCTCCGACATCTTGGTACAAAGCACAAAGGTTACCGTTTTCAAATGTACATATATAGCTACTGGTCGAATCTGAAATACAAGGCACAAAGGTTACCGTTCTCAAATGTACATATATAGCTACTGGTCGAATCTGAAATACAAGGCACAAAGGTTACCGTTCTCAAATGTACATATATAGCTACTGGTCGAATCTGAAATACAAGGCACAAAGGTTACCGTTTTCAAATGTACATATATAGCTACTGGTCGAATCTGAAATACAAGGCACAAAGGTTACCGTTCTCAAATGTACATATATAGCTACTGGTCGAATCTGAAATACAAGGCACAAAGGTTACCGTTTTCAAATGTACATATATAGCTACTGGTCGAATCTGAAATACAAGGCACAAAGATTACCGTTCTCAAATGTACATATATAGCTACTGGTCGAATCTGAAATACAAGGCACATATAGCTTAGATAAACAAATAAAACTTCAGGATTAATCTGAACTATAAATCTGAAAGGTTTAATGTGAGCTCCTGTCTGAAATATAAACACATATTGTGTCACACAAAAATGTACATACATAGACAAAAGCCGAAATATGAAATACAAATACAGGTATCACAGGTACAACCATAGCTACTGGCCGAACTTGAATTTGAAACATAAAACATAAAGATTTCTCAAACACAAGAACAGGCCCCTAGTTTATAAACCTTTTTTATGGTCTACTTAATTCTGTGCTCAAACTTAAAATGTCTAGAAAATTAACAGTCTTCATGAATAAAGAAAACATCTTTCTGTTCTTCAGATGTTGCCGAGATCAATAATCACATATCTTCTGTTTAAAATGTTTAAGATAATGAAAGCAAATAAAGCCATCAAATGTTCATACTAAAATTGAGTTGAGCATAAAAAATGTTTTCACGAGGCCAGATGTTGGTTAAATCTGAAATACATGTACGAAATTGCCGTCTTACAGCTACTGACTGAAACTGAAATACACATATTAATTAAAACTCAGGAATGACACAAATTCAAGTAAATATTACTGTTTATAATTTATTGCAACATAAACGTGCTTTCCATTTTATTATTCTCAGTTAACATGTCAGCTTTAGTATAAAATTTTTGTTCGAATCAAAATATGTTGTTGCAATTGTCTCGTGTCCTAATCTTGTTAAATTATTGTTAAATTATTATAAATCAAAGAACAACTCACTTGTACAATGTTTTTCATCCACTCCCAAGTCACAGTCTATAGCAAGGTTACACTCAGATTGTTTAGCTATACATCTGTTCTCCAGTCCAGTACACCGGTACTCCGTCTGGGTATTGCACACTGTAAAATCATTACAAAAATCTGATAGCAAAAAGTGTTCGAGACACATTTCTACATTTAAATAAATTGGGTTTATTGGTTGTATCTCTGCATAAAAAAGTTGTTTTTTTAAGCAAGACTGGAACAGTAACAGACTGGCCCAAAGTAATCTAAAAGTCATTGGTCTAACTTTGGGTACTGCCTAGGTATGATTCATAACCCACAAAACATAACATCAGAATAAATTAACACAATAAGTATAAGAACATAGTTAAAAGACAAAAAAAATGTTGGCAGTATTATCATAGTATTGTAACATTTATTGCATTAAATCAATAAAAAGTTCGACTACATATTTGATCCCAAGAAACGGTGTTTTGATTTCTTAAACATTATGTTCTACAGGAAATCGAACAAGACAACACTTACAAACGTTACTACACATGCCAGGGATCAACTTGACATCATCAATGGCTGCTTTCAGGAGATCTCCTGTTTGAAACTTTAGTCGGAAATCTCCTAATGATATATCAAAGTAACCGGTTCTCCATTCATCTATAGCCGTCCCAATACCCGAGGTCCACGGTCTAGTTGTTGTAAAATTGTTATCATCACCTGGTCTGATAATAGGAAAAATGAGCATTAATTTTATAAAATTGATCTCCATACATTGTCAAGTTTTAATATATGCGCCGTTTTTCCGCACTTTAAAACAATCCAACTGTTTCAAAAACTAATATATTAGCCATTTAAAATTGGCAAAAATACAGCAAGGAAGTCTGGTACGTAAAATTAGTATAGCAATATTAGCTTAAATATTCATAAACATAGTCTGGAAGTCTCCTATTAATAAATCTAGTACATACTCATTTACTATATCGACTTATATAATGACTTACACGCTGTTGTTTTACATTCATAAACATAGATGAACATTATTGGACAGGAATGAATGAATGAATGAATGAATGAATGAATGACTATTTACAGAGGGTAACCCAATTAGCCAAAAGACTAATTTCCCTTGGGGCCCTCAAGGAAGCAATGCACAAAAGCATTGTTTTAATTGGCGAATCACATTCTAAATAACATAACGTCTCGTTTCATATTTTCTTATTACCTTTTGTATTCGTAAACATAGACGGAGAGTCCTAAGCTTATGTCCCCTCTTTGATAGTATGAAAATCTTATACATGTCTGTCCGGCTGTGTTAAATCTTGGAGTCCACAACTCCGCATTAGTGACTTCTTTCTGTTTGCCATAGAAGAAACGACCTGAAAGTAACGCAACGCTTACAGGGATTATAACAGGGAAAAGTGTCTTCGGAGAGGAAACCTTAATCCATGAATTGTTATAATAAACCTGATAATGCCTTTTATAGTTAAAACACAACTATTTATATGTTATTTCCAAATATAGCAAAATCCGAAGCCACCTGTTCTCATGGCGTGCGCCTTAAATCTTCTGTTCACTGTATTTGTTCTAAGATGACATATTTAATTATTAAATCTAATTGAGATACGCCAATGCTAGAGTATATTTAATCTAATATCTTTTTATTTATCATTATTCTCTAAATAGTTAACAAATTATAATAGAATTTAACCTGTTTCATAAACTGACTTTATTTCAGTCCAATTTTCGTTCAGCACTTTACTGTTGTTACATGTACAGTATAATAAGAAATGGCAATTTCGGTGCTGCCAGAATTACAAACCAACCTGGATATCTGCCTACAGTGTGGTCAAATTGTGGAGCGAATGACTGGGTAAACACATTGCCGTCCATTTCTATTCTTGCAGACAACTTGTTGTCGTAACCGAGTTCCCAACCTTTGTATTTATAGCCACACAAATACTTATCTTCAAAGTTGCAAGTTACTGTTCGATCTACGAAAATAAAACAATCACAAAATATTTCTCCACGAAACAATGTAAATCATGTATATAATATCAGCTTCTTTAAAATATTAATCCTAAAATAATAAACAGCCAATTTACAAAACACATGTACAAGTTTGATTGTAGTTAACATTTGATATTTGACCATCTAATTAAAACTGAGAAATCAACACAAATCATTCAACAAAACCTAAACCTATAATAATAATAATAATAATAATAATAATAATCATTATTATTATTATTTATTATTATTATAAAAATATAAACATTATGTTAATATAAGTTCAACTCACTGCAAGGCCTGATTTCATCAGAGTTATCGCCACATTGGTCGATCCGATCACAAAGAAAGCTTGCCTCGTATAAACATTTGCCATTGTCACATTTGAATTTGCATGCTGAAAAACAGAGACATTTTCTTTATATTGCTTAAAATGATCATTTTTATTTAGTGTTATTGAAGTTCAAGAAAATATCAATGGATTTCTAGGCGCTTCTATTAATTGTACTTGGAAACATTGTTTCAATGTTTTCGTTAAACGGAAACATACAAAACAATAATTCATTTATAATAATCAAATCAAATGTGATAAAATAGTTGATTAAAACTTGGGAAGTAAGAATAACTCATTTCATTTGCGATATTACATTCACTCCAAACAGTATTTCGGAATGATTCAACCACCCGTAGACACTGTCCTATAAAGCATCATCCTTAGATCTTATTACCTTTGAAACGAGACTATTTCTATATATGATCTTTTTACAGAAAGTTCAGATAAAACTGTTTCGATGCACATACCGGTATTATAACTTATCCAGTCCAATAACTGGGACACGTTTGTATAGACATTTGGTCTTTCTGTCATATTACAAAAGTTGCCGACATAACTGGCCACTCCGAATGCTTTCCACGTGTTTTGTTTGTCACGACACACCAAAGGACCCCCGCTGTCACCCTGAAAATCAAACATCATAATGCTGACCGCGTTGTGCTGCAGAATTTACCGAAAAAAAGAAAATATAACTACTAGTCCTTAAAACGCTGAATAAACGAAAATGTATGCTATCCCTAAAAATACAAGCTAAAATGTAGTTATTCATAGGCGGAAAATGTCTCAACACTCTAACCTTTGCTTCGATATGTCCATTCGGGGACTAATGTTAATTTTAACAATCTATTGATTGAGATTTAAGACTGGGCTCTAGTGTCTGTTTATGTCCTTAGGCCAAATATTAAGATATCGCGACCATCATGCATGTTTTCTTGCATTGCACTTGTAAAATTGTTGATGCTGGTGTGAATCTTAGGATACCGCATTAAAAGTTCCATGTAATATGAAGTTCACTATAGTTTGAGATGGATGAAAATTTGTTATATTTACATGTAGTGCGATATCAATATACGCTGAACCTAGAGCAAGGCAGTGTGAGCAGCGATGGCATTTTTCTACCTCCATAAATATTTCGACCAAGCCTAGCCTGCTTTATTTTATATTAGTCTTGTTCGTTGACTTCAAATACCTTTTCATCTTTTTCATAGCTTGACTCCCCTGTCTTGATAAAAATAACACCTTTACGCTAACAGTATTTAAAAGCTCCCCTCATTGAAATGGATGACCTACGTTTGATCGAAAGTTACATTACCTTGCATACGGTCCGGACGCCAGAGTAATATCCAGCACATATAGATGTTCCATACACCGAACCATTCCACGCAATAGAACTGTTACACTTCTCCGTATCCCAAAGCGTCATCTTTAGTTGTTGTAAAACTTGCGCAAAACCGCCTGAAATTAAATAGTGCGGTTGGCAAAACATTGAAGAGTTTAAGGCTTCCACTTCCACTTATTTTTTCCCATTCCTAAAAGTGAATTTTGAAATAAAGGACCGATAGTTTGAAACAGTCATATACAGTGAATTTGTAAACAAAATTTTAATACAAAACTTAAAAATTGTTTGCAAACTTACCGCTCCATGTTAGTTCTCCCCAGCCAATGGCATAGCATTCCGAGTGAAGTGGTAAAGGTTCGTCTACTTCCGGTAGACATATTGGTTGTATATAATTTGTAAAGTTCACATGTTCCGCCAGTCTAATCAGCGCTATGTCGTTGGTTTTAAACCAAACATGGTCTTCGTGTATCTTAAGTGCCTCAGCCTTCACCTCTTTCCTCGTGCTTTCTTGAACCCCTCTATTAAATGTGCCAAGCTGCACCTTAAGAAAGTCGATCGTAGGGTACTTTCTGCAACAGTAAACAGAGGCAATTTTCTGTAGCTTTTATATCTCTCTAAAGCCCCGGTCACAACCCACCGTACGTGCAAGTGCAAAGACGTGGGCCAAATTCAGGGATCCGTACGTGGTGAGTACCGCCTCCGTACGGATTTGGGAGCAAGCAGAGACGCCGTAGCATTTTTAGTGCATGCAAAACTTCCAACAGCGACCGAAATAAACTCACGTTCACAGCACTTGCACGCACTAACAACGGGCGAGAGAGTAAGAACACCGTACGTGAGCAGTATTGCCTCCGTACGTTGACATGGAAATCTTGCGTTGTAAGCACGTTGTCAGCACGTACAACTCACTTACCACCTACAGAACTTTCGATGCACGCAACCTTTTACCCCTAGACGTGGAGTGCGGGCCACGCACTCACACCTTGCGCAACCCTGAGTGTGACGTGCGTCCTCTGCTCTTGCCACATCCGACCAAAAAACTCCGCGAACGTAACCTCCGCAGAACACGTACAGACAAAAAAGACACACGGCGGGTTGTGACCGGGGCTTAAAGAAAACGAACTAGTACTTTACAGTTTCAGCTTTCTAAATTAAAACATTTTTTGCAGAATTCAAAACTGTATCTCTGTGATCCGAGGTGGAAAACCAATAAGTGAGGATCTTACAACGAATTCTGAGAGAGTAAAATATTATGAAATAAAAGGTTAAACCGTCTCACAGCGAATTCCAAGATTTAAATACTTTCAACAAAATGAATCAAGGTCAGTAAGTGAATTAATAAAAAACACAATTGGCGAAATTCTCACAGCGAATTCACAGTTATTTATGAAACACCGTTGGTGAGAGAGTTAAGAATTATTAAACAAAACAGACGAAGGTCATCATGTGAATCGTTAGGATCATTTCAGTTAGAAACTTTGTTTTCAAATTACGTTCGTGTAATGGGAATCGAAACGAGTATTCCAGTAATCGGAGATTTAATCAAACGTCCAAATTCAAATTAACAAACTAGAATTCGAGAAATTAGAACAAAATTGTCCTCATAATAATAATTTTATTCATACCACAAAATCAACGTAAGGTACAGAAAACTTACTCGAAACAATGGGCAGCGGTAAGTACAAAGTTTGAGCTGATTAATGCTCCTCCGCAAAAGAATTGACCTCCCATGTACAATGCTACCTGCCAGGGCCACGCGCCAGGTGTTGCGTCATTTCCGTTCACAATAAAGCTGCTAACGGACTCGACAAGAACTTTGCCACACCCTAGATGTAATGAAATAAATATTAATAACCAAGAATATATATCATGTTTTAAAACGGAATAGATACAGAGTCTAACAAGAAAAGTATAACATACATGGAACATTGAAACGATTTGTGAGGAAAATTATTTGACGATTTAGCTTGGGCCGAGTCTAACTGCTAAATCTTTTTTGGTTATTTTAATACTTTGTGTTAAATTAGTGTTTTTGAACGGTAAAGTCCGAGGAATTCCTTTAAATGGTATAAAAGCAACATTGAAACGATTATTGTATTGGCTTGAACATACTTAACCATTTGGCGATAAATAACAATTCTTAACACAAATAATTTACATAACGATATTTTTCAACCGCTAAGCCAAAAGCCTAAAAAAAGCCCTGCACAAAAGGTATATTTTCACATTTGTTAACTGCTCTCTTAGTAACCCTTTAATATCACTTGGGTTGAAATAGATGCACGTATAAATAATCATCTAGTAATATATTACTGTAATACTCATGACCCATTATTCGTCGAGAAAAAAGCAGACACAATTCGATTGCTTTTTTTTGATACTAAAAAATCCATGAAGCTCCATTACACAGGCTTAAATATAACTTATCTTCAATTCAAATCTAAAATGAGACATTAAGGTATGGTAAGACATTTTACAGAAATAATACAACACTTAATGTCATTGAAATGTTATGATATTATTAGAAATTTTTAAATTATCATAAGATTTTCTATGAGAAAAGGAAATAATTATCTTCCATTTATTTTAAGAAATATGTTTATATAGTAATAAGAATAGGGGTTACCTCTTTTATTACAATTCACTCTCACAACATGGTTGTTTGGACAGATATTCCTATAAAATTAAAGTTACAATGTTTAATAACATCATCATTTTTGCTGATAACAATTGATAAAAAATAACATGTTTACCAGTCCGAACTTCCACGAGTTACTTTTAAAATTAATATTTTCTGTTTTCAAACAATATTTTAACCTGACATCTCATATTATGTAAGAATTCGTAATCAGATCGGAAAACGTTGGAGTAGAATTACATGTTGTTGTAAACACAGACAATCTTTTGATGAGCAACCTGTATGAAATTTATTTGAAAGTTTTCATTGCTAAACCTTACAAAGAATGCATTGCAATTTCAAGATTCAACATTTTATATAAGAAATCTCTGTAAGAGATTCACATTGGCCATATTCATTTCATGTGTTGAACGAGCTTCTATTCCGGCGCCAATGAAGTGGAATGATGTGCTTTACAATGTTTAATCACGTGACAACCCCAGTTGTTCCAACTTTAAAGGATGAAGTCCGCATATGGACTATACCATTTGGATGTCGTGCACACACAAAATCACTCGCTTCAGGTATGTTTTTGTTTATATCTTAGTAATTTCTGGACCGATTTCCATCAAATTAAGAGCACCGTACTCCTGTTATAAAGCATTTTCATCGATATTCAAACATTCAAAGACAAATATTGTTTGAGAGTATGAATTTGTCTTTGAATGTTTAAGAAAACGGCAGCCGATTGATATTGGATGTTAAACGTGGATGAAAATGCGTTTTGACAGGAGTACGGTGCTCTTTATCTGACAAACGCAGAGAACAAGCGGACGTTTTCTGTCTTGACTAAACCTTGTTTCAGTTCTTATAAAATTCTTAATAAAAAATCTTACTCAATTGTTATTGGCCCAAGGACAGACTGAACCACATCTACTGCAACTCCATCTGTTGATATCTTTGCGAAAGCATGGACATTGTAGGTTACATCTGTCTTATTAACATACGCCCTGAAAATATTGACCATTTCAGAATATCTGTACGTAGTAGCAGCAATAACCGATAAGACTGAAAAACTCAACACCATTACACATGACAGGAAAACCCAAACAAGTAACTATTTATTTTCAATAGCAGCAACTTTTAACTAGTTCTATATCTTCCCGAGAACTCTTGTCAATTCTATGGTATTTTAAGATACTTTGCGAAGAGTAATTAATAATTAGATATTAAAAATTAATAATTAGATATTAAAAATTAATAATTAGATATTAAAAATTAATAATTAGATATTAAAAATGAAGATTCCAGTACTTCATAAATCATTACACAAACATAACTCAGTTCTGCAAAGTCATAATTGCAAATCTGAAGTAGAATTCGAATCTTTACTGTTCAGTATTTGTCCAATACATTTAATAGACCTACAGAATGAATAATATGCATTTAAATAGTATGTCAGATATTACAGAAATTCGGAGTGTTTAGCGGTACTATACTTACCCCTCTCCCAACAGGGTTGAGCAGATGTAGTCGCCATAACTGTCATCCCATGAATTCGAACAGAGCGGTAACCAATACTTCTTGTAGGATATCTGTAATATGTCATGGTCTTGTCTAACTGGGAAAATAAAACAGAACAGAATACATAAATAATATTTTAACATGATCTAAACTTACTGGATAAAAACCGAACAGAACAGATCAATCAATAATCAGTACTTCTTGTTGGATACATGTAACATGCCATGAGCGTCTCTTATATAACGTCTGTCACGATCAAAGTAATCTTCTGGTTCTTATAATTCCGTCTTTGCAAGGAAAAATTATTTGTAATGATATTGACTCTACCTGGGAGCGAACCCGCACCGTCACGGCGACAGCGCCTAGCCCTGCAATTTCGACAACGCAACCAATTGAGCTAACCGGGACAACCCCAAAAATGTTGATCGGATAACCCCGATATACGTTTAATGGTTATCATCACTGCATGACATCGGTAAGCATTTCGTATCTCTACGAAAACTGGCATAGTTAAGTAACTTAGTTCAAAGAAATTTGTTTTCTTGTGAAACTTAACCCATAAAAAAGAAATACCATCATGTTTAAGTATAAATAACATACTACAATTCCATTCATCATAGCCATCTGGACAGTCCTCAACTAGGTCACATCGTTTGGTCAAGTCGATGCAAGTATTATTGGCATCGCCGCAGGTAAACTGATCGACTCCGCATATATCTATAAATAAAACGGTACCGTTCAGCAGTTCAATGTATTTATATTATATAATAATAAAGTATTAGCATCAGGAAAAGCCACATTCCCGAACACATCCTTATTTATAGCAGCTGGAAAAATACCAAACCACATATCTGACTGACGGAATCATCATTTATAAAAAGGCAGTTATGGAAATCATTACATGTGAATATCTTGTAAGAATCATCTGATTACTATTTATTGGTGAAAATTCTAGAATATATTCTGTTAATCTTACCGCAATTATATTCATCCCAGCCATCGTCACATTCAGCCCGTCCATCACACAACCATTCCGACATGATACAAACACCGTTAGGACATCTTATTTGTCCCTTTGTACAATTTTCTGAAACAAACAGTTTGATTAGATTGCAATATCTTGATTTTTTTTCAGAGATTTCGCTTGAAGGGAAAGGTAAAGGCTATAAAATTTATATTATAAAGATTATACACACTTTGCATGCTTTCCATGTGCAACTGTACTTATAACAGTTCATCTCGCTATCGTACTCCAGTCATATTTTGAGGCTTATCGGATTGTTAAACTTCATGCCTGCATAGACCCAGTAAAATTATATTTTCACTATCATCTTTATCAAAACATCAACTAACGCCAATTGACATAAACACTTGATAATGATGTAAACTAAGAAAAGCGAAGGGTGCCCGAACTGTGATCTAACGTGTCAATGCTATTCCATGTTTAAATCAAATGTCAACGCACTTTTTTTTCAAAGTGTTACAGGGCACAAACTAGTAGTATAAAGATCACTTACTGCAGTCAACTTCATCGCTGCCATCAGGACAGTCTGTTAGACCGTCACAACGCTTGAACGATTTGATGCACATTCCCATTTTACACTGGAAGCTGAACTCCTTGCATACTGAAACAAGTTTAATCGGTTTTACAAAGAGACTACTATAATTTTAAAGTAAATGTTAAGCTGAAGTAAGCTGAATAATCATCTTTTAAACTCTGGGTGACTTATTATCTTACAAAACAATTTTTAATAGAACTAGTGAAACAAATTCGGTTGTCATTACCTTAACTGAGTGTCGGTATAGTTGGGCCATCGGCACTTGACCCAGCCGATCAACCTACCTCAAGCTGCTGCACATTTGCTTTCTCTGTTATAACTATGAAAATGCCTTTCAATTGCGTTAAACCATTTCTCTGAGATGACTTTACTTCATTTCATACCTCTTTAAGACATCTATATTATTATACAGAAATCTTACCACAGTCCATTTCGTCCGACCAGTCCCCACAGTCATTGATACCGTTACACACAGCGCTCTCGTTTACACACGTTGATACATGTCCGCAGGCAAACTCGTTCACATTACACACTATAACAAACATAAGTTATCGCTACTTTACAAATCATTTGCATTCCCGATTTCTTAGCCCTTCATACTTATCTGTTTTGTTTCTTTATCGGAGGCTTACTATTATCGACGGCGATGTCTACTTGAAAGCTTATTTGATGCTATACTTTCAGTACTGAACAATTATGAAATATAATTAACATATAGATGTACGGTGAGATATTCACTTTAATTATCACTTTGTCAGGAAATAATGTAACAATTGGGAAATACCTAATTCATTAGAACAGATTAAGCTCGTGCATACGGCTTTGAGTTCTCACAATTGAGCTATCACCAGCCATCACGCTGCTGGCACCATTGAGCTATCACCAGCCATCACGCAGCTGGCACCATTGAGCTATAACCAGCCATCACGCAGCTGGCACCATTGACCTATCACCAGCCATCACGCAGCTGGCACCATTGAGCTATCACCAGCCATCACGCAGCTGGCACCATTGAGCAATCACCAGCCATCACGCAGCCGGCACCATTGAGCTATCAACAGCCATCACGCAGCTGGCACCATTGAGCTATAACCAGCCATCACGCAGCTGGCACCATTGAGCTATAACCAGCCTCACGCAGTTGGCACCATTGAGCTATAACCAGCCATCACGCAGCTGGCACCATTGAGCTATCACCAGCCATCACGCAGCTGGCACGCATCTTTACACCATAATTTGACAATGACTGTATTTGTTAAACAATAATTAATGTGAAAATATTATACATTCCATAAACCAGATGGTTGGAATTCAAATTGTAAATAAATTACCTGGAGTCGGCACGGGTGGCGAGAGACAATCGACGTCCGAGAAAGCACCACATGCAGTAAAAGTGGCAAGCAGACTACAGTTACTGGTCACCGCTGAATTATAGGTAAAACAATAGAATAAATAGTCCAATTTGGCAAGTTATTAATTGCATATGTTGCCCTAAAATGTCAAAAGAATGCCTTTGCAGTTACTTGCTACTGCTTTAGAGTTTGTGACAACGTTGAAAATAAGGTCAATAATCGTGTAAGCAGTGCAATTAATAAATGCAATTACTTGTATTGTCCAACAACATTGACCTGGCACTCTTGCATTTGACCCCATATTCGTTAAATTTCGTAAACGTTACGATCTATGTTGAATCGGTAGTCCGGCGTCTATTCCAATACACCACACATCACTGGAGTGTAAATTGAATAAATATATCGGCGTATTCGCTGATACCCGTGTTTATCCAATGACCTTTACGAAAATTAATGAAGTGCCAGGTCAATATTGTTGGACATACTTGATCAATTGCGATTGATACTAAGAGTTTATTATTAACTGATGTTCAAGGGCCGAGATGGCGCTATGGTCTGTAAAGGCTATGCTAGCCTCAATTACATCAAATACATATGATGAGGCTTATCTAGGCTTCGTACAATTATGGATGGAAATTATGAAGGTACATGATTTTGGAAACATAGTGCTTTCAATACTTTCGGTAATTCTTGGGTGTCAGCGGGAACGTACAGTTAATTGATATTCAATATCTAAGGATATTGTTAGCCTGCACGTTCATTATTGGAATAGTGCCTACTCTTTTATCTAACTCCAAAAGACTATATGAGTGGGACTTGAATTATCCACTCGCCGATGTTGCGCAGTGACGTTAAATATATCTCTGGTTACCTATAATTATAGTTAGTGATTTCGGTCCGCGGTATCAGGTGTTCAAACTGACCTTTATAATGCAAGGTGCACGAACATTTTATTACCTTTTATTGTATCACATATAATGAAGTTAAATGAACAACACATGAAAAATTTGAAATAGCCGTAGCACTGAGAGAGTAGTCAACAAACTATGTGAGGACACTACAAACTTAGAGAGTAGTCAACAAACTATGTGAGGACACTACAAACTTAGTTGATATAGCTAGAAAATAATCATTGCAATCAGTGAAAACTTGGAGTTTGATGGATGATGTTATATGATGTCGGGTGGAATATGCAAAAACTGTATTCAGTACCATCAGTACGGCAAGGGCAAATTAACTTCCTTTTTCGAATAAGGCTGATACAAATGTACCTGACACTGATTGCAACATTTCTTCAATCAAGTTACTTTGTTGCCAAAATGTTGAAAAGAAGAGAAAACACGTCGGTAAGACTGATTAACTACTCGTATAAATGAACATACGAGTTATATAAAATTACTGAAAATTCAGGTTAAGATGTAGTAATGTATAAATGGAATATAAATATGACAGTACTCCGTTTGTGTGTTCGTATAAATTAATGTTGCGTATGTAAACCACATAACGCAAGACCGAATAATAAGGCTGCATGATGCTAAAATAATACATTTATGGGAATATAATTAAACCATTTACCTTCGCATGTTCTGCGGCAGGGTTTTATTAGTTCTCCAGCTGAACATTTTGGAAACTGAAGACTGCATAGAAAAAAGAGTGCATCCGCGTGGCAGCCCGAATAAGCTTCTTGCTGTAAGTATCCAGTATAGGCTTCAACAGCGCCTGCCTGATCAGGTTCAGAGAAAAAATTCGGGAACTTAGTTTCGTTGAAGCCTAAGTTGACACAGTCTTGCAGTTGAGTCATTTCGCATGTGCCTGTTGAACGACATAACGTGTTATTACTAAGTTCATATTGGTTGAAATCACTACAACATTTAATATTTCTATAATTTAAACTGTCTCCACAGAAAGCTTTAAAATATGCTGTATAATTGTCAAACATTTTAGACATCAAACATCGAAATATGACAAATAATAGCTACATCGGAGCTGTTGCCCAGTGCTGAAACTTAATTTTCGGGTCTGTTTTTTTTTTAGATCGCGATAAGCTCAGCGGGTTGATAATGCTTTAGACACGTTTACTAAAATCCCCCTGGTAACAGGTACGTAGTTAACCCAACAAATTTGAATTGGAAATTTGTACACGAAAATATCACATTACTTTTCCAAAATCTAAAACATGGTTGAGTGTGAAGTAATTAAATGTTGTTGTTTTTTTTAGTTTGTAACACTCTCCCACCTCTTTCACACGCACACAAACAAATAATATAATGCTATGATATGCGTGGTATTAGGATTCTCATACCTTTGATCTTAAAATGTCAGACGATAAGTCCATTTTTTAATTCTTAGAGTTGTAAAAAATATAAAAGATACATGTCCAGAAAGACGAATACTGCATAAGGTACTACGCATTAATGTGTAGAATTTGAAAGCCTCGACAATCAGCACAAGAGTTTCGATTTTTTGTTAACACCAGTAAACGTACACGACTCGAAGAATCACAAACCGTGTTCAGTTTTTTCTATACTTTACAATAATATGACATGCAACGTAAACTACTCGTACGTAATAATATCTTGTGACAACAAAAATGCACAGAAAAGCTTACCACTTGGTTTGGCAGTAGTTGGAGCCACGGTTGTCTGAGGCATTGTAAAACAATCTGTTTCTAGAAGGTTTTCACATGGCAACGGATTTGAAAAGTAGTTACCGCATGTGCTTTCTGCCTCTGGAAGTGACGAATACGATAAGCAGTATTAAAACAAGTGCAATGACAAACTTTCTCAGATAATCAGAGTCCCAGGTCACTGGGTAATTTGTTTTCTGTTTTGTCTAGCCAGTATTATGATAACAACACTGTATATAAATGAGAAGTGAGATAAACGGATATTATATTTTGGTTTATTGTCTATAATTAGTGTGATAATGTTTATACGCTATCTGAAACTAAAAAGTGGTATATTTTATGTTTTGTAAAAGTAACAGAAATATTCGCTTATTTAACAGTTCTGGATACATTCGTTAAGAACATAAATATTCGACAAGTCAAATATCACTATCAAGATGAAACATGTGTACTGAAATGTTATAATTTACCTTGGCAAAAGCTTGCACATGGGAAAGTAGAAAAGCCAGTTTGAGGGTCGCACTTGGGAAAGTATAAAGAGCAAAGATAGGTTAAAGCTTGCTCCTGACAAATCTGGTTATATACCGAAGCCGCCGTAGCCTGGAATGCTGCCTCTGCCTCTGCCCCCGACATCTGCTCCATTACGTTCGGGTATATGGTTTGTGTAAAGCCTCGTTTTGAGCACACGGAGAAGGATACGGGTAAGCATGCTACAATTCAAATACAAAAAATACAGATTACTGTTGTATCATTTAATTTCGCGGGGATCAAATTTCGCGCAAATGACATAAGTGACATTTTCGCGAGGGCTTAAATTCGCGCACTGGTATTTTTGTAGTAGGACTAGATATTCAATGGTTTGATTTCGCTAGGGTTTGATTTCGCGCATTTACCCTAGCGCGAAAAACGCGAAAATTAAACCACCGCGAAATATAATGATACAACAGTAATACGAACATGCATTCCCATGATGAAAAATGTAGAACATAAGGTATACTTTTAACGTTTTCATTTTCCATTCATCGTCAACAATATAAAGGTAAAATACTGAGTTTTGGATTGTAAGTACCAAACTTACTTTACTTCGAATGAGCTAATGAATCAGCTTATTCCAAATTTATTTGTAAGCTATGTTGTGTTATTTTACTTACATTTCATAAGTAAATTTCAGAATTAAAGTGCAATCACCGCCCCGCAAACAATTTCTCTTTGTATAATTCATACTTCATACTTACAAAATCTTTTATTTCTTGTAATATGAAACATAAATGACATGTTATCTTGATTGTGCAGTTTTATTTACCAGACTCCACTCTGACTACAGCACTGTCAGATGACTGTTGGCCAAACTTATCAGTGACAGTCAGCTTGAACACATATGTCCCTTCCCAAAGGTTTTCCAGATGAAGCACACTCGTGTTCGATCCTGTCATACGTACGCTGAGCCCGGCTGGAGAGATTTTCTCCCAGAGGTACGTGACAATGCCGGTGTCGTCCGTGCTGGCAGAACCGTTTAGCACTGTGAAGTTTGTTGGTAAATTGACAATGACGTCAGGACCGGCGTTCGCCATGGGGGGATTGTCCGGTACTGTAATATAAATATCAGTATCAATTCATTCTTAGTGTATAGATTACAAATAAGCCTCGTTATGTGAAAATGTTTTTAACCATTTTCATATTTTGCTATTTTTAGAAAGAAAAATGAGTTTCCATTTCTTACTATGCATAAATATAATTTTGTTACACATATTGCCTATATTATTATTATTATATTTATCGCGTAATGCGTAATAGGCAGTGTCGTTTGCTAAACTGTTTGATGTCATTTTATTGCTGCGCTTGTTTCGGCATCTATTTTCTACAGAAACGTCTTAAAAGACTCTATCTAATTCATAATTTTCAAGTTTAATCAATAGATTGGTTTATTTCCGAGTTTTGGCAGTTATTTTTATTGTCGGTAACTTTATACAATGACTTTTCTTTAATTTAGATAACATTGTGTCACTATAATTGTTTCCGCACCTAGTTTTACCGTAACAGTAACGTTGTCAGAATTGCTTTGATTCTTTGAATCAGTGACTGTCAACTTGAACACATAGGTCCCCTCCCGCAGATTTTTCAGTATCGCCACACTGGTGTTTGATCCAACCATATCTACGGCAAGACTTGTTGGCGAGACTTTCTCCCAGCGGTAAGTTACAATGCCGTGGTCGTCTGTACTGGCAGAGCCATTAAGCACTGTTAAGTTTACTGGTAAATTGACAACCACATCATCTCCTGCTCTCGCCACTGGGGGACTATCGGGTTCTGAAGTATAAACAGCAGTTTAAGTTCTAAAACTCGATCAATAATATATATTTTAAGGTAATAAATAATGGACTAAAGAAATGTCTAACAATGAAGTAAATCGACAATCTACTAGGAAATAATTCATAACAGGAGTTGAATGTCGCGTACTGACAGTATGCTGGTGGGTGGTTCTAAAGAAGCAAACATCAGCTTTGAGTCTTTTATAAAGAGATTTTCTGAAAATTTTAAGCAATAGAATGTTTTCATGTTGCAAGCTTGTCAGTTTTTAAATATTGATATGGGCTTGATAGATGACGATTTATGGAAGACTGTTTCATAACAGAACCCAATCGAAAATTGTGTACGCAAGCTTCGGGTTTGTATGTTTGGCATTTTATTCTATACCAAGAACTCCGCTTATTATTAACAACTTGCATCGTACCATTTTTCGACAGTATAAGTTTTCAAAGTTTTCAATGTCCTTATTTAGTTTATTTTCAATTATTTTTCATGTTTTAATTATGACACCTTACAGATTTCATACCAGGTTTCACGATAACGTTAACATTGTCAGAATGGCTTTGGTTAACTACATCTGTGACTGTCAACTTGAACACATAGGTTCCCTCCCGGAGATTATCTAGTCGGAGCAGGCTGGTGTTCCATCCCGTCATATCGACGCTGACATCAGTTGGGGATTCCTTCTCCCACAGGTAGGAAACGATACCCAAGTCGTCCGTACTGGAAGAGCCATTAAGTAGCGTGGAGTTTGATGGTAGAGTTATTGTAACATCCGGTCCGGCATTTGCTACTGGAGGCCTGTCTGGGGCTACAATGGGAATTTTCATTATTAAGTTCCAAAGTCGCGTTTATAAAGTGAGACCCAACTACGCAAACCTGTCATCTATAAATATTTAGCAAATGAATCTCAAAATTTCATTTGCATTGACTATTTTTTTTTCAAAAATCAGAACCATCCAGCTCGGGACGAGCGCAACATATCTACACATGTAAAGAGTATAAAATATTGTCGATCCCTAACGGTGAACATGAAACCTTTAATGCTGTATTTTAAGATCAAAAACCTTTCATAATCACAAAATGTCCTAAGATGAAAGATCGGGTTTACCTTAACGAGAAAACAATGGACAAACCTGAAAAGGTTAAAATTAAACAGGGAATCTAAGAATATGAACCGTGCATATCACAAAGCTGATTTGGCTTGTCATATACGGAAGGCAAACATTACTTATATGCAGACAAATGTCAAGATTGTCAATTTAGTAAAATATCAGAACGAAAATAAACAGCGAGGATCTGGTTGAGTAGAAGAATTAAATTCAAATACGGGAGTTAGCTACCTGGTTGTACGGCAATGGTTACATTATCTGAGTCGTGTTGGCCAGCGACATCGGTCACCGTCAGTCTGAACACATAAGTTCCTTCAAGAAGATTGTCAACACGGAGCACCATACGGTCAGTGCCAGTCATATTGACAGGGAGACCAGACACAGCTTCCCAGCGGTAAGTAACAATACCACGATCATCAGTGCTAGCTGATCCATTTAGCAGTGCTGAATTTGTTGGCAAGGTAATATTTATATCGGGACCAGCATTTGATACTGGAGGATTGTCTGAAATAATAATAAATTAAACGTTAGATTTGACCCAAATCTTCACAATATGTCATCATGATTTAAACATTACAGATATACATGACACAAATTAAGTTGATGCACAGCTGAACAACAAAATTTATTGTGCTGAAAAAAAACGAATTAAAAAAATATACTTATTTTAAATTTAAAAACACTAATTATTCACTGCGACCAGTCTACTTTCCATTTCCTTTTATTTAATATGCTTCAGTTAGCAAGTTGTTTATGTCTTCCGTGCTTTTTCATTGGCTAATAATTTCTCTATGTAAATCTTCAAAAACATTGTTTCTTTTCAGATAAACCGAAAAGAATAATCCAAAAGTTAACATAAACACTCTTTCGTCTGTATTAAATATAACTTTCAAACATCTTCATGTCTTTTTAATTCTAGGCATCTAATTATCTACAGCTCTTTGTTTGTATCTGCTTTTCAAGCGGTTTAAGTGGAATCAAGGTATGAAAGTTTTGCAACATTTACCTGGCATTGGTGAAGTAGAAGACGTGGTTAATGTTGCTGTGGTAGTCTCTGGTTCAGGTTTGACTGCAAAAACATTTTTCCATAGTAAACCCAATTGTTAACCCACTTTCAACTTGAAATATCTACATTAATTTTTTTCAAGGCATCATATATTTAAGGCATTCTTGAGATTATATTAAAAGATTATTTAGAACAAAGTGTATACTATGCATTCAGACGCTATTTTACATGTAACTGGTAAACAAAGGATACTTAGAACAAAGATTAACTTAGGTGAAAGCAATGGAAACAAGAAAAAGTTTGATGCAAGGCATCAAGTCGGCGGGAGAAGGATTTCCATGTAATTACAACACTCGTAATCACACTGCTCTGACGAAATCTGAACGATTGAGACTATTACGTTCTAATTGAGACTATTATTTTCCATAACTACAAAGAACGGAACATATATATGTACGCAGTGAAACTGTCAACATCCTTGAAAGATAGTACGGGCTTCTGTTGTTTTAAAAAAATCGTCACATGAAAAAAAAATCAAAGCACTGAAAGTGCTGCAAGCCAGCGGAGCGTAAACATAATCAAAATAAAACAAAAACATAATGTTGAAAGCAATGGAAATAACTGTTACCTATTATATTTACTGTTCTGACATCAATATTTGAATCGCTGTCCTCAGCACTATATTTAATATAATCTTCTACTTGTTGAGCAAATTCCCCAGAACTATTGGCAATAAGCTTGTAGCTTTTGTTATATTGCAAAATGAAACTGACTTTAATACTACCGGGACTGAAAAACAGAAGAAATATTCCTGAAAAAATTCTATGGTGTTACACGTGGGAACAACATATTTAGCAAAATAGAATCTATTAAAATAGATAGCTGGATTAGATGTGTTGGAACATAAGGAGAATTCTAGGCATAGACGAAGTGAAACAAAAGCATCATCAAGCTGTCACTCTTATACAAAGTTAAATTTCTATCTGCACAGGTAATTAATCACTAAGATAGCTCTAAGCTGAACAAGTCGAAACATGCAGATGCAGTGAGAAATCTTTGTAAAAGTGATAGGTTATAAAAGCAAAACAGAAAGTTTTCGGCACTAAGCCCGTGTAGTATATTCCTTGTGGGCTGAATGCGATCTTTTCCCTGTCAAATGGAAAATTGTTTTAGTTTGCAAACAAGGACTACCGGGGTCTGTTACAATGTATATTCATCGGTCGAATCAAATAGGATATTATGCTTAATATTATGTTGCCCAAATCAACTCAAAATATTAGGTACTTTCTTTGGTATAAGCGAATTTAACCATAACTTGTCGTAGTAAATGTAATATACATTTATGCAATTAAATATTTACATTTTGCACATTAAGGTCTCTTATTAAATTTAAGGTGCTTGCGATTGTTCATAAACATTTATAATAACTGCTTTAAACTCTACTTTAGGGAAAATAAACTTAAGTGCAGTTCATAGTGCACAACCAACCAAACACATACATGTAATATAGTTTTGTTCTTTTAAAACTTAGTGGTGCATGTTTTAAGCCCCAGGTATCAATCATCATCATCATCATCATCATCATCATCATCATCATCATCATCGTCATCATCAGCGTCATCATCAGCACCATCATCATCATCAGCAGCAGCAGCATCATCATCAACATCATCAACTACACCATCATCATCATCATCATCATCATTATTATTATTATTATTATTATTAATATTATTATTATTATTATCTTACCTAAATTGCACGACATTTGTCTGTATATATGAAGTATTAAATAAACTGTTTTCCATAAGTCTGTTTATCTGAAATTAAACACAATTTCCATCAAATTCAAATGTTAAGAAATGATTGTAAATTGATTGTATATTTTATTCACAAATCTGTAAAGAAATTGTCAATTTGAAACGTTATTATTCCTTTAATCAGAGCGAATTAGTTTATCACATAGTCTGAAATTTGAAAATAATTAAATGTTTTCGCAATGCATTTTCATTAAAAGTTTAGTTTAAATGTATATATCTACCTCTAACGTAAAACTTCGAGCAGTCGATTTGTACAAAATTGAATTTCTATCTGCTAATTCCGCAGACCAAGTTTCATTGAGATCTAGTGTACCCTCCAACAACAACACTTCTGAAATGGAACAGAAATTTAAAATACACACACAAATGCTGCCGTTAACATTTGCCGTCGCAGGAATTGCATGGCTAGGCGCTGTCGCCGTGACGGTGCGGGTTCGCTCCCAGCTAGAGACACTATCATTTGAAATTCACAGTAGCGCTATTTGTGCAGTGTGGCGGCCGTAAAAGTCTCCCCGTACATTTAGTCAGTACTGTTATCACTAAATTAACCCGTTACCGATGTCATGCAGTGTTGTTACGTATATCAGGGCTATCCGATCAACGTTTTTTGGCGTTGTCCCGGTTAGCTCAGTTGGTTGCGTAGCAGGAATTGCATGGCTAGGCGCTGTCGCCGTGACGGTGCGGGTTCGCTCCCAGCTAGAGACACTATCATTTAAATATTTAAGAGCGACCAATAATTATACTCGATTTTACCTTCTTGCAAATTTAAATTAAAGGAGAAAACAAACAAAAAAAGAAAAGAAAAGAGACACAGACAATTAGACAGAGAGAAAGCATGCTAAGACCAAACTAAAACAATATTGCAAACATGAAGATAAAAAACGGGGCTGCTGCCTTGAAACATTCAGTGAAAAGATAAATCCTCCATGGAGTTTACATGAAACATTCAGTGAAAAGATAAATCCTCCATGGAGTTTACATGAAACATTCAGTGAAAAGATAAATCCTACTTGGAGTTTACAGATGCAACCACTAAACACTTGGTATATAGTCATTTGATCAAATGTTGCCGCAGTATATTAATTTCCACCAGCATACATTAATTCGATATTTTACGTGCAAAGCGTGCATTCAGCTAAAGGCAAGGTCATTCAAAATAGACAGGTTAAATTGCCAGACACATGAAGTTATAATTGATGGCATAGATAGATCGAGTCCCTCAGCCAAAAGCTGCCAACTTCGCAAATTGACCTTTGATGTTTTTTTCACTCTTAGATAATAATATACTGATTAAATGTTTTTGCAATGTACAGAAAAACAAGTTTTTAAATCATTCTTTCGTGAAAATGCATTCTTAAGATGTCTCAGCAGGAAATTAATAGCGATATCTTTGTTGCAATTTCTAAACCAGGGCTGTTTGCTAAAACGTGCAAATGTAAAATGCAGAGTATACTCGTACAAGTCCCTACAGTACACCGTTTCCTTAAGATTGTGACAGGTGCAAAGTTACGTGCTATTTTAAGTATAGGTTATTGTTCATTTAGAGGCTTGTATGAAAATTAAACGGTCAGGCCCAGCGCAGCTGGGCGACCGTTTAATTTTTCATACAGGCCTCTAAATCAACTATAACGTATATAATGGTTGAAATTATTTTTGTAACTGACAAAACATTCTCCGCATTTCCGACGCGCAACATTATGAGAATTAAGGTTCGAAATATTTGAAAAATACTGAATGGCCATTGGCTAAAAAATAATTTCAACCATTATTCATATTTATTGCCCCTCAGATATAACAAATGGGTTGTTTCACAAGTGCTCACCAAATTAATTACGACCCTCCCTTCACACATTTCTTGTCACATAGTAATTATAAAACAGAAAAAATCTAAATATGTATGCTTTGCGTCTCACTTAAAGTAACGATCAAGAATTATTATAACTCGTGAACTAAAAATATTGTTGCACCACAATATTGGCTAGTTATAAATTAAATGTCTACATTTCTTCTATGAAAACTTCGTAATTAATTTATTATCTGTGATGAGGTACTTTTATTTGGAAAAAACACGCGCAATGCCTTAATAAATGTTAGATGACAATGAAAAAGTTAGTTAAAGGGCTAATACGACAAGAATTCAACTATGCGTGATAGGCACTTTAAATTATTGGTTTGTATCTATGATATTATCATTATGTCTAAAATTTCCAACATGCGCTCGTAACATGCTTAAGATCAAAACTAAGCCAGAATCGCGATAACAAAACCTTGTGATTATGAATTGCATTATTTCAGATATTTAAATTTGCGTTTGTTGGTATCAACCCGATTGTACGTTCACTATGACTAATCAATTACATTAATTTGTAGCATATTTGCCATGTTGACAGCCGAAAAATATCCGTTTTCAATCATACGACACTAATGAATACTTATAGTAACATGAAATCATAATATATGATAAATCAGTAAATTTACATCTTTTGACTTCATCCCATTCGTATTTAAGTACGTTCACACAAATTTGTAAACAGATATCGAATATCAAGGATTTAACAAACATTATGATGGTTATTACAAAATTGCCTTAACACAAGCTTTCGAAATAATTATTGTTTCATTTGTTTAAGCAATTTATTCCGTGTGAGATCATCATCACCACCACCACCATCATCATCATCATCATCATCATCATCATCATCATCATCATCATCATCATTTTGTAAACTGACAGAATTTATTGCAATACATATTTTTCTAGGTTATTTGATTGGACAATATGGAACTACATTTATACATGTAGCGATTATATCTTGTTTTGGACAGTCACGTTAAAGCCCTATATATTGAAACACAAATGGTCTTGAGCTGTCATTTGCGTTTTCTTGAAAAAACAAAATCATCCAAAATGGTTTTTATTAAATGTAACCATATAAGAAGTAATCCAGCTATGTTGATGCTTTTGAGTAGTTTATGTAAAACTGAACCTGTTGGATTTAGGAGAAGCTACAGATCTCTTTTTGACAAAAGCAATAAATCTTCTAGAGACTTACCTGGACGGATTGAAGTTTGAGCATGACTTTCATCTGCAACCACAAAATATTATACAATTATTTACTTATTAGCTGGGAAATATGCTGTGATATTGACCTAAAAAATCGTTATTGACCGAGGCGATAGCCGAGGTCAATAACGATTTTTGCGGTCAATATCAACAGCATATTTCCCAGCTAATAAGTAAATAACTGTTTTATTACATGAACTATAAATAGTTATGTTTTAGAAATCTTCAATTAAGACTAATTTTAAGTGGACTCCGTGCGGCTTATCAAGCTAATTTGAACGATAAATGGCTCGAAATATAACGTCAACGGTAACGCGACGTAAATGACGTCATTAAAATAACTATTATTACATGAACTTTAAATAATATAAAAGATGAAAACTTTCGCATTCTATTTATAGACAGGTCAATATCAGCGAAAGCGGGTCAATATCTAGATTTATTGACTCGGTTATTTTGGGGGTGTGACCAATCGCGTTGCGTCTATTTATAGTTCATGTAATAATTATTATTAAGAAAGACTTTTTTGCACAAAATGATAATTGTTATCTCTGATTTAAGTGTAAAAACTATTAGATGGAACATATGAGTGCACTTTTGCACTTTACCTCATTGTTATTAAAAGATCGCCAAATCTAAACACATTTTGTTTTTGATATATTAAAAAATTTAACAGACAATGCCATAATTCATCGGTCCAATTAGTTAGCGATCATTTCCAAATTTTCATTTTTATTCAATACAAGTATGATTCATATCACACGACAACCATTTTATTATTTCAAGAAAACTTCATTTCAAAGCAATTTTACATGTACACTGCACTTTACAATGTTATTTGAATATTATTTTCGTAACGTCTAAAATATGTACTGTATCCAGTTGTGAGAACAGTATACGAGATTCACAGATGTACACCACATCAATACCAATACGCTAAATGACAAGAAAACCCGATATACTAACCTTTTTTGTCGAACACAACATAAACTAATATCACAGCTATTGCAACAGCAGCAAGTGCTAGGAACAATATTATTCCGAGTACTATCACACATATCTTTCGAGAATTTGTCTTTTTTCTTGTATTGCTTTCACTGATTCTCCGGTCATATTCATTGAAGTTATATTTATCTTCTGGAGAGTTACTTGCTCTTGAGTTTGGAAGAGTTGATCCCCTTGAGCTTGGTTGTGGGCTCACAGATTTCTTCGATCTGTGTGAATTTGTGTCGTGTTCATATGCTTTATTGTCAAATAAATTATTTGTTGTTATTGTGAAGACGTCTGGGTATTCTGGAGAAGAGTAAGTCTCCAGGAATTTGAAATGCCCGTCAATTCCACTATCACTAGTGTCCGACAGGTGGCGGGGCGAGTTGCTGTTTGTAATGTTATTCTTGTAGTGGCCATTTTGTTGCGATGAAAATGAACTTGATGATGTCGGAGATGTTGGTGGGCTGACTTTGAACTTCCCTTTCTGAAAAGAAATTTAATCTAGCTTTTTAGATTTATCTTAGTGAATTCAAAGAATGCTTTTGTTTTAGTAAGATTACAGCAAACGCGAATTAATTACGTCGTCACTGACGTCAGACAAAAATCTTCAAGGACAAGGCAGTTCGCTCCTGTTCACGTCAAAGCCCTTTTTTGGTCATCTATATGCGTTAAATAGTATTATTATAAATAATATCTTTGTCTCAGATCTTGATCAATCATCCTTAACTGTGAATAGGCATTATAAAGGCTTTTATCTAAATACATAGTGTCATTCCAGAAATTCATTATACATTTGTATTTTCATGCGACGACACTTTATTATACTGATTAATGATTAGTGTGTTTTTAATTTTGATAAGAAAAACATAATTTTTGCATGTATATGTTTATAAATTAGCCGAGTGCAGTCAAGAATTTTTCAAACCATTTCTTAATTAATTTCTCATAGATCGAATCTGAAGAAAGAAATTAGTTGGATGGATCAGATTTCTGCTGGCAATCGTCAATTTCTTCGCACCGCAGTTTTGTATCAGCGCATACGTAAACTTCCTATCATGACCGGTATGCTATATCGGTAAATTGAGTCAATGATTCAGGCAAAGGAATACATTGAAAAAGTTACAGTTCAGTTTTTTTGAGAACTGCAGAAAATGATGAATGCAATAATGGTTAAAAACACCGCATCGCCTTTCCATTTACTACAGATCACAAAATGTGAACAACGATGTTACTGGAAAAAGTGATTGAATGGTATAGAATTTATAATGTCCCATGCTCAAACACGAACGTCTAAATGTTAATGTTCACACGTTTTATGCAGTAAGGAGTTGAATACTGGTCCTACACTTCAGTTACTTCCGGTTGAATACTGGTCCTACACTTCAGTTACTTCCGGTTGAATACTGGTCCTACACTTCAGTTACTTCCGGTTGAATACTGGTCCTACACTTCAGTTTCTTCCGGGTTCAACGCATTTATGTTGCGTTTTCTATACTCAACAAAAATAGAAACCTGACACTTTATATCGTGTATTTTCCTGGAATCAGATTTAAAGCTAATTGAATGTGGTATGTAATAAAAATTGTGCATGTTTTGAACTTAATTATGCATTTTGATATTTTTGGTGCATGAAACAAGTGATTCAGTGGTTATTTTCTTTTGGATGGTGCAAAAATATATAGATTTTGAATATGCACCTCATACTTATTCAAAGTTACAGTGTCAGGTTTCTTTTTTTGTTGAGTATATTTTACTTTGACCTGAGCATTAGTATGGGTTGTGATTAGTTCACAATTTAACGTTTTACTTTTGTTTTGCCTGACTTTAATGTGTATAATAACTGACAGAGCAGAGACAAAACAGACAAACCTAACGAAATATATTTTGCAAACTGCCACATTTGCGTAAAGTTACGCAAATGCCAGACTGAGAACGTTCATTTCAGTCATAAAAGGTATTAATTAATTTCATGCTGTTATAACATTCTAGTTAATTACAAATTATTTTACGCTGTATAACACTTGTTTTTCTTTTAATTTTGAAAAAATGATATAAATAAATGGTAACGTGAGACTAAGGTATAACTAGAATCAATCTAAGAAAAATGACTAAATATACGCGATTTTATATCACCTCTTCGGTCATTGTCGAACAAAAAAATATACACAAGAAACCAAATCAGCATTTGCTTAAAAAATATTGTTCAAAAGGTTGAAAAACATCTCCCTTGGCCGGTATTAAATGTTTAAAAATATTCTTTATAAAGAATTTATAAATATAAACAATAATTTTTAACTAAAAACCAATGAAAATAAAAGAAATAGCACACAGAACACCTGGTTGAAAACAATATCCACGCGAATGAAAAGATTTTACCTGTCATAATCTGTAACAGATACACCGACCATTAATTATCCAAGGTTACCTTACATTATCAATTTTGGTAAACGCTATATTGTAGAATAAATAATAGCTACAAAAAATAAATATTTTAAAGCGGGCATAACGTCTTTGCTAAAATGCCTAAGATTAAACGAATATAGCAGGGCAAAGATATCGGAATTAGAACCATGACAGTCAACGTTGAATATGATTTTTAGCTTTCTTTGTCTGCCACGCGGCCGCACGACTTTCTGTATCCTATTTGAAGTACACATACTCGTACAGTTAAGTTAAATATGCCTAACTAGCATTGCCGAGAACGCCGCAAAAAGAAGAGGGACAAATTTCATGCAGTTGTAAAATCATTGCAGAATAATAAATAACTCGCCACCAACAAAAAAACAGAGCCTGCTTGGTTACAGCCTTGGAACGGTCAGTGGTTTGCCACTTGAGGTTTAAACCAGGATATAGAGAGCCTGGCCCTATCTTACATATCCCCCGATAATTTGATTGATTGCATTGCCCCTAAAATTTATTTAACAGGTTCTGTTATCTTAATATTAAATTCTTATATCCAAAGAGACATTTCCTTCAAATTGTACATAATTATTCCTAAATAAGAATTTACATTGTTATTCTTATATAAGCTTTACATCGTTATTCACATATTATTTCGAACGAATTTTAACTACGTTAAATTTGTATTCATACGATTTAATTCATCAAAATCTGAAGAAGCCTGAGCCTTATGAACTTGATTATTAACATACAAACATATAAACTATGTAACTTTAATTCACTATTTAAGAGACACATCGTCAAGTTTAGAGAGGATTTAATTTGTCTGCATCGCTTAGTGTGCAGGGTATTAGCATTCCTTCATTTAACAAAAGAAGAAAGAAAATCTCATATTAAATGTTTTCGATACTTAATAAATACGTACAGGTAAATCTTCAAACATGATTTTATTGTTAATGATGGCTTCAGATAAATACGTTTTAAGAGTATTTGAAACGGTTCAGGTTATACGTATGTGCAAACCTCGCCTTCTTATTATGATCGGAGAGCAGACCATGCATATCAACTGCAATTAAACTGTCATCAAACATTCCTAATAATGAATGTTGAGATTTTTCTAAAACTTATTATTCAAATTAACGTTTAATTTCAATTTGTTAACGCATAAGATTTTATAATTGTATTTTCTAGATGTGATAGAATTTGCGTTTAACCATTTCTTGTAACATTTAATTTATTACATACTCTAACTCTGCAGTAAATGAACGAAAATGTACGCACAAAAACGGCTATATAACTTACTACTAATTCTACTATTGCTAGTGCTACTGCTACTACTACTTCTATTGCTGCTACAACAACGACTACTACTACTACTTTTATTATTATTATTATTATTATTATTATTATTATTATTATTATTATTATTATTAAAAATAGCATATTTCCTACGCAACTGAAAGTGAAGTGACAAATTTTGTTTAAAGAAAAGAAATACTGGTGTAATTTATACAGGTCAAATTACATAATTTACACTGTTGAGGATATACGTGATATCCCGATAAATAGCCGGAACTTTAAGCACAGTAATAAATTCCAGATATTTATTTCTTATCCAGATTTTGGGGGACTATGAGTGGGGATGTTGATGTGGTAGTTAACTTGTTGTTATTATAATGTTTGGAGTAAAAGTAAATCAACGGTGTATAATTGCTCTGTAAAAAGGAGGCTGTGAAAAAAAATCGATGAGCGCAAACAAATTGTTGATGTCATGTCACCTGTTAAAAAGACCACCAGCTGACACCGGGCAAATATCATGCTCACAGACTTTAAAAATCTTTTCAGTTTTGTGCTACGTTTGAAATATCTTTGCAATGGAAAGTGTTTCCTGTATTCTTTAGTGCTGCTTTGAGTAAACCATAATATAGGAACAATACTGTTCATTTTAATTTTAAAGTAAGGACTTTTCATAAATTTATGATATATTGCAGAGATATGCTTTGTATTTGGTTACAATAAGAACTTTTAACACATATTGGTATTTTTGCATAAGATCACATTGCATATAGTTTCGTTTGTCGGGTTTTTAAATATGATATCTTATTTCACAAAATTTCATATGGATCATTGTTAATTTATTGCCTAACTGCACCGAGACATAACTTTGATATTATCTTAAAATCTCGCGAGGAACTTAAATACTCGGATACTGACAAAATAGTGTGGTAACTTTAGACGCTAGTTTGTGTAAGTGCAAAAGAGTTAGATATAGATAAAATTGGTCATCTTTTAAGCGTATTTATTTGAAACACGAACCATGGTATACATTCTATGCGCATACTTTATAACTTGGTCACTTCACGAGATACCATGTCTTCGGTAACATGTTTGACATGTTAGTTGTTATTTTATTTGGGAATAACTGAAATTATGTATTATTTCTAAATATGCAATATATAATCGTTTCAACATTTTGACTAGAGTGTTATTTTACCGTAAAATGCATTATCAACAATGTCGTCTGCTCGTGTTTATGACGTAATTTCAAGGAATAGTGTCGAGTTCCCAAAGACACGTTCGGGTGATACGCCGCATGTATTCTTAAAGCATATTATGTTTGTCCAAATGAGTACTCTTATTTTTATTTTCGTATTTGACCACTGCTATGTATAACCTCAAAATGTAACACGTGATTTTCAAAAGTCACAACACTGTCGTTTGACATCTATAGTTACTTGTCCTAGTTTGTTCCGGAAATCATGCTGAGCATGTTACAAAGCATATACACTGATGGTGGAAGATGGGATACTTCTATCCCGTTTTTACCGGAGGAGACTATTTTTGTGATGCACATTCGCCTTTTCGCCTCTGTCAGTGAAGGTTAAAAGAATACATGCGGCGTATCACCCGAACGTGTCTTTGGGAACTCGACACTATTCCTTGAAATTATGTCATAAACACGAGCAGACGACATTGTTGATAATGCATTTTACGGTAAAATAACACTCTAGTCAAAATGTTGAAACGATTACATATTGCATATTTTGAAATAATACATAATTTCAGTTATTCCCAAATAAAATAACAACTAATTTGTTTCATTACGTGTCATACGTTTAAAAACCTCGATCGATTTGCTTTTTCAAATATTTGAAATGACGTTTATTGGTATGCCAATACTTCCTTATTATCGTTGATCGACGGTGAAAGTCTGTATTGGCGAAAACATTAAATAACTTTCTTTTCAGTCTAAATATGGCGGCAATTAGATAATATTATTACACTATTTATGCAACCGAGCAGAAACAATATATTAAATTCCAATTAACTTTTTGTGTACGAGTTCATACATTCAGTTCATTAAGGTTAAAAAATTAAACACATTTTAAAACAAGGTTATTCCGTTCATGTGTATCGCTCTCTTCTTATCTGGAACACTTTTACATAGATTATATTACTTGTGGTTGAAAGTATATGGTAGGATCTTTGATTAGCAAAGATAAAAATATTACGGTTTGTTGTTGTTGTTGTTGTTATCAACAAACAAAATCCACAGACATATATTGTCTTTGATCTGTATTTCAAACAACGTTAATGACCTTTGCTGAAACTTGCTGGCATCAATATAGAGATAGCATTGCCACCATGTTCTTTGTTTGAGACAGTCAATCAACAAGATACCGCTACAATATTATTCCGAAGGCATTTTTTTCAGGACAATATGATTGTATTAAGTAAACACTGCATTTACAAATTATATTATAATAAACAATAGAATGAAAAAAACATTACGTACTATCATTACTGTCGATCCCCTCCCAGCTGTGTTACGAGCCAGGTATCAACTACCTACTAAGGTCACTCGTTAATATATTCTATGACAATGATTGTCGTTAATTGAGAAAACAATATATTCCGTTTTCACTGAATTTAAGTATCTTGATATTTGGTGTTTATGAATCTTGAATCAGATGCCCTGTTTATCTGACATTGTACATGTACGTGCAATATTTTCTTGTAGGCAGTTTTGAAATCTTCAGGGTTAAGCAGCTTACAAGTTTTAGTTGTTTTTTTCAGCGTATTTATCAGCCTATTACTCTTAGTTAGAAATTTAAGCATGTTTATGATGATGACTTAAACATTGGTATTTTTAGTGTTAGCTTGCATAAATATAGTATAATTTACTAACGTTATTTACATTTCGCATTCACAATCTTCAATAGATTCCTACAGACTAATAAATATGACAAAAATTGAAGTTAGCTGATTAGTTGTCAAATCAGGTCAATATCAAAGTTATCTGTTTAAAACATTATCTATACTTTCTGTTTATTTCTTCTTACCTTGGCCGATTCATCCAATTCATCAATCGAACTCATTATTGATAATCTCTCTTCTGATTAAAGTCCAGTGATTTTCTGCTTATAGATGAGGACGATCTCGAACAGTTTAACTTAACAACCGCAAGATTTCATAAACGTTCGTTTTTATATGTAGTTTATAACTCCGTCAGTATTTTTAACTAACTTAAGTTAACTTTCAGTTTAGTTAACACATGAATGATGATTATACTGCCTCGTGTTTTGCACAGATTTTGTCTCCTTGTCACTTGAAATAACAACAAAGTATGAAATTCAACACCTTTTTGACACCTTTATGTAAAGCGTTAAACATTCTTTTTAATTTTTTCTAATTTGAAATTTGCATTTCTGTATTAAGAGGACATTCCTAATTTTATGAGTAGTCACCGTATCATCTAATGTATACAGGTAAATCTATCTACCGTAACGAGACATTCGTTTAAAGGTTTGTTATTTATTTAAAGATTGCTGTTTATGTTTATTGACGTACTTTTGACAAGCCCCCAGTGAAAAAATAAACGAATAGGAAGCAAATAATTCGAATATTACGCTTGCTCACGATTAAAATGGTCATTCCAGCTTTGTGAATCACTAGGTAATATTTTATTACTGGTTAATTATATGCCTGCCCAAGGAGCTGGGTTGGTACATACAACTAACATTAATGCAAGTTTAGTATGCCCTAAACATGTTTTGTCAAGTTCATAATTTTATGTACTGCCTTATATGATTACCGATGTGAAATAATATTAAGTTTATGAAAAAATAAAAGGAAACTTGGAAAACAAATGAATCATTATTGCCGGCTCGTTTACAAATGACCCCTTTTTATGGGCGGCAATGATACATTATGTTAGTTTTTTACCAGCATCTTGTAGTTTTTACTTTTCGATTAGTAATAAATGCTTAATGTTTATGTACTTAATTGAGGAACGCCACGGGAAAAGGTACCTTCGGTCATGTTTGTGTCATTTTTGTTGTTACTATATTTAGAAAGAATTTTCAAATTTCTATTATTTTCTCATAACAAAACAGAGATTTTGTTACACATTTTGACAATAAAATGGTATTTTTACCGCGAATTGCATATTAATTAATGTCGTCTGCTCAATTTTATGACGTCGTTTCAAGGATTGACGTCAACTGCCCGAAGGTACCTTTTCCCGTGGCGTGCCTCAATTAGAAAAGCAAACACATGAATTCGTTGTATAAAGATTTTAGAAATGAACTTACTCAAAGTTCATTTAGAATTGAATTGAGATAGTATAAAAGCTAAATTTGTTGCAGCAGGATAGCATTTGGCTTATAGTAGGTAACAATCATGTTATTGCATCATAAAAAGTGTATGTGTTTTAAAATGTTTAATAGTACAGACGATATGCATCGTCATACGCATGCAGAGCAGTTATTCAGGATAGGCCATAACGTTGTTATTGTTAAAAAACTGCTAAGCACTGGATCAGGTTGTTTGTCGTGATTCTCGCGGCCAAGTATTATCGTCAGTATAAAACAGCTACCGGTGTCTTATCATGATGACACGTTTGTCAGCGGTAACCCCGCAACGATTTTTGGCGTTGTACGGATAGCTCTGTGGAAAAAATTACCTAGACAATAATAAACCGGGTGCCAGTTTGCGGGCTCTAAGAGGCCTACCGAGATACCTTTAAACAGGGTGTCTGTTTGTAAACTGTGAGCTCTGACAAGCTTATCTAGACAAATTTAACAGGGGCTGGTGTAAACTGCGTGTTCTCG
This sequence comes from Corbicula japonica, assembly GCA_038501625.1. Classification (NCBI taxonomy): domain Eukaryota; kingdom Metazoa; phylum Mollusca; class Bivalvia; order Venerida; family Cyrenidae; genus Corbicula; species Corbicula japonica. The sequence continues at coordinate 371,154 of JAZAYU010000044.1, read as the reverse complement.
TGGCCTACCGAATCAACTGGCAACAGGATGGATAAACTATTTGACAAAAATCTTGTGTTTGATAAGAAAAAATCTTAATTTTGGGCACCGGATCCTATTCGTTATTCATTTTTACACAATTGAGTTGCCTTTGGGATCCCATCTTTATACAACAGATAGCATTAGTAGGTGTTTGTGATGAAAATCAGACTCAACAAGTTTTTTCTAGTATAAATAGTTGATTTTAATATAAAAATTGAAAACCATGTCTAAAAACAAGCCATTTTACAGAAATTAATCGGAAAATTTGAGTTTTTTTAATATATGGGCGGGCCTCTTTGAACCTTTATAAATCGAGTTTTAGTGCAGACATCAAGTTGAAACTTCAACAGTTTATTACAAATACAAAACACAGTGAAATAATATCATAATCATTAAATTTTGAATCTCAAGTTTTTCTTATAATGGATGAATATAGGAGTTGATACGGCAATACTAATATTTCCACCGTGCAATATAAGCGTGTTCTTCTGCGTGCTGGAAATTGATCCTAGATCTCTATGATACAAATTGTCGAAATTTTTTCCGAGGATCAAGTTATATGTGTGAAACACAACGCACACACTAAAGATGAAAGCCCCATTGGCCTAGCACTGTTCCAGACTCTAATCTAGGAGTAATTGGATTATTTTAAAATATAAAGATTCATGTTAGTTTATGTTAGCGGTTTCAGAAATCAGATCTGATAAATTTTCTAAGCATATAATTAAATACCTTACGAACAATTGTTCTTTTCCCGGGGCTAAGTATTTAAAAATGTATGCTTTGCGTCAGAAATAACTAATTAGCAATTAATTATCGGACGTGTATACATGATAAAACCACTAATAAAGATTATTTGTACGTTCTTATCTCCTTTCATTATGAACATGAGTTTATGATTATATAAAAACGGATGGGTCGGGTTTCAAAATTATCATGTGAAATACATACATAAAACAAAAGCAATTATTCATATTAAAGTCGGCGTCATTTCATGGATTAAGGTCAACTGTTACCTTAAAAATGTAATAAAGTCAAATTTGTAATAAAAATATAATATTTTTTATATGTTATAGATTAAAAAAGATATTATAACGACGTTGCTCGTAACAGGAACATTCCGTGACGAAGTTCAGATTGTCAAGATGCCAAATAGCCATTGTATTCTGATCACATTAGACGTCTCTGAACCAACACACACCAGATGTTCATGAAGTCTCCAGAAGTTATTGGTTATCGCACCTTGTTTCAAGCATTAAACTCATTTTCTGTAAAAAGTAGTCTGGAACAATTTAAAGTTGCAGTGGTTAAAACCTGGGATAAAAACACAATTAATAATGCAACTCTTATCTGGACAAAATCACAATTTAATTATGCAACCCTTAACTGGACAAAAATACAAAAAATAAACATCCGGAAGGTTTTTATGATCTTTATCCTCTGTCAATAGTTTTTTTAATACATGAATACGTCTATTTACTTGTTAAAAGGAACAAACATGTCGAGCGTATCGGTTTTCATTTATTGCCGACTAATTTCATGACCTGTGGACCGAGTATGTATTAGTGAGTCCATGATCAAGATCAAATGAGATTTTATTATGAAGAGCTTATTTCATTTAATTGTCAGTCAATTATACGTTTTATCGAAAGGAGAGAAGTGAAATCAACTCAGATTCATATCTACCGATATCACATCAAACGATGATTTATTATTAATTTATTGATCTCCCCGAGAAGCAAAAACTGTATTTATGTCAATTTAGTTTGATTGATTTTCTTAGAATTATTTTCAATTTATTATCATCATTCAATTTATAGTCATTAGGACATTCTTGTATTGACGGGGACGGTGCAAACGTGATCTTGCTGACTAACTTAACCGGGGCACGTCACGGGGATGTGTTCCTAAATATCATTGGACATCTTAGTTGTAACCTATTTAGAAAGAACTTAACAATTATTTTAATACTGATTGTGAAAATATAATTTTACCACAGAATGCGCAAAAAGCAATGTTGTATGAATTGCATTCCTGTCAAAAAGGTGAAATATGCATATCAGGAATTGCCACATCCAGCAGACAAAGCGACCTAACACAGCCAAAAAGTAGAGAGGAGAAGAGAGCATGGTTATACAATAATCAGTTGCGAAATAGACGCCACAAACAATTGACGAATGTGAGAACCCGAGGGGCTCTGTCTTGGAACGGCCAGTGGCAAAACAGGTTTGCTACTGGGGTTATAAATCAGGTTCTAGGGTACATCAACCTCACTCTTGCACCAACAGGTTCTCATATCAACAAACAAGTACAAGTTGTTATGGTGAAATAACTCCAACCCGCCAATCAGCAGGATTGGTTTAAACTTTCCAAAGAAATCTTTTCCCTTTTCCCAAACGTCCTGTTTCGAGTTCGTAAAAAGCATCAGTGTCTTCTGTTTGATGCGCATAATTTGCATGCAAGATTGTCGATTAGGTGTGCCGTTGAGATTAAAATCAACGGGGAGACAAGTACGTGTTGTCATTATTAAAGTGTGTCTAGAACTAGCCTAGATCTAGGTTTTAAAAACAATTGCAAATTTTCTTTTTTGAAAATTCATTAATGTGTATTCATGCTCTTCTTCTTTTTTCTCCTCCTATATTGGCTAAGCGGGAACGCTGTGTATTTGCACTTTTGGCTATCCAGATAAGTATTTTACTTTAAGAAAAATGATCATGCCGCGACTGGGGAGCGAACCCATACCGTCACGGCGACAACGCCTAGCCATGCAATTCCGACATCGTTACCCCTGAGCTAGCCGGGACAAGTCCTCACAAAAGGTTGATCGCATAAATTTGATAAACGTTATCATAACTGCATGATAGTTCAAAGTTCCTTTGAAAATTTTTAAACGAATGTTAAAATTTTGTTTTTCGATAAATAGATACATATTATCTTAATATTTAAACCCGCGTTGTTACACATGCATAAAATGCACTTTTTAATTTGATGTTTCGGCCTTATGGCCTTTATCAAAGTATACAAATCGCTTAAGTCTACATCTTTTTCACATAATTCATAACCCGAAATAATAAAACATAAACGACGCCGACGTCAACGTCTTCATTATACATTGACGTGCGAAAAATGACTGCTAGTGTATGCTGCATGCGTGCGTATTAACGCGTATGCGTTTGCATGTACGTGTATTCATGTGGGCCTTGTTTATACGTACGTGTGTGTGTTTGTGCGTGTGTGTGTGAGTGTGTTTATACCGGTGAATTATAGATAGGGACTTGTGTATAAGATAGTTCTTATGTGTGTTTATGTGTGCGTCTGTGCATGAGTACAAGAGCGTTAGCGTTCATGAGTGCGTTGGTGTGTTTCGCGAGTGTTTTTATTAAAAGTTAGTTAATGTTTATATCCCTAAGGATATTAGAAAGAAGAATAATAAAACTGTTGTTGATGCTGTTGCGAAAATGTATTCCAGCGATATTTATTGGTAAATAAATAATGTAGTTTGTTTAGGTGATTTTTTTCAGATTACTGTGACCTACGGTTATACTTTTTTCTGAAAATATTAAAATCCTTGTACAAGTAGCAGTCATCCTTAAAACTTACAGCAAGAATTTCGTAAACAATATAATTAAGTTAAAAAAAATCACAAATCAGCTCTATCAAGCGTAAAATAAAGTGCAAACAAGGTCATTAAACCAGCCATCATCTCAATCAAACACATTTACATCAGTTGTAATCCTCATTCAAATATATTCACAGCAGGTCACGAAATATTCATAACTGATCAGACGATATCGGAGATGCGTGATCTGAAACTAAACCTACTGTAGATAATAGGACGGTGAAATTATATGAAAAGAAGTTATATGACTCACTGTGTGTTTCTCCTACCCCAGGTTGTATTACCATAATAGGAGATGATTGCGCTACATTAAAACTAGATAGTTCTTTGTCAAAAACAGCGGTGATTTGAAATAGTGCTAGAGAATCTGATATTACGTGTGTTAATACATAAACACAAACTGTTGAGCTAGATCAATCATAAAATTTTAAAGTTTTATAATCTTTTTTGACAATTGGTTATTTGTAGCATACATTTCTCAAGTTTTACAGTTGAAGCGCTTTTTTGTCTCAAATGACATTTAAATTGGCTCAATGCATTTGTTTTAATAAATGCTTTGTAAGTCATTAACATTTCTTTTAAGTGACCTTAAAATAAGTTTCGTGATTACATAATTGATTCTAGACAGAGTTATTCTGTTCAGTTCAGCTCACAAACGTCATTGGATGTAATTTATTTATTGGTGCAAAAAAGTTACTACATGCTTAATCAAGCTACATAAATTATACTGTACAAGGGAGATACGGATGTTTGATTCGTGATAACATATATGGATTGATATTCTCCCGTGAGTCAGTAGAATATAATGTGAATATAGATTAATTAAATATTACGTTAATTGTATTTTGTTATCATCAATTTTCAATATTAATTCATAAACAAATTTCGTGATCAATATTTCGTTTGCTTACCCAATAATACCCAGCTAGACAAAACGAGGGGTGTTCGAAAACGCAAACGTCATTTCCATATTCATATTAATAAGTGTAAACACAATATAATTAAGTATGCTATCAGAGAAAAAACTTTTGTCTAACAAGCCTGAAAATTTCTTCTTGCATACCAGATCAGGTCATCCGGTGTTTTCACCCGTGTAAGAAATTTCGATCCTACACCCCCCCGTGTAGAATGAGTCACGTGAGTGACGTCACGTCTTCAAGTATCTGACGTAATATATTAAAGTTAGTGACGTCATTTATACAAAAGTTTGCGTTAACGTCAATATTTCCTCATAATGAAAATAAATAAGTTTGTATACTTACACAGAAATGTTTTAAATAATAAAAGGTATGCAAGAAAAAGTATCTTGCATGAGGCATTCGGTAAAGATAGAAAAATCTGTCACCTCGGGTAAACTGTTTTGGCGGGAACTCGGCAGTGCCTCGTTCCCGCAAATCAGTTAACCCTCGGTGACAGATTTTTCCATCCTTACCTCACACTCATGCATGATACTTATAATCTACCCAAGTCAAACATTGAGGACTATGAGTATGTTTCAATACGACTGCCTATTTTTCGGCTAAAGCAAATATCAGGGTCATGTTTCAAAAATAAAGATAGGTAAATCCATGTTTAATACATCATTAAGTAAGGATTTTCATACTTGCCTGATCGATTACAAACATAATTTTATTTGCTATTCTGGCTTCACACAAAACAGCCCTTAACAAGAGAGTTAAGTTTAAATGATGGTATGACAGGGGTACGTTACAACACTTGTGGGTTACTATAGATACAGGAATTTCAAAATTGCCAAGTCTGTGTTGATAATAACAACTCAGGCAGTATATCCATGAATATCCATGTATTAATGGTCAGATTCCATTAAATTGTATTTATCGTTACTTTTTATCGAAAATTTGTTTCTCTTGTTTGAACTAAAGGCTTGCTAATTCACAGTTACACACTTTTTTGAAACTGAAATTTTAAGAGTTTAATAGTAATAAAGTAATACAAATTCGATTTTTCTAGCAATTAAGCTCAATTTTTCCAAAATAACAATTTAGGTATAAGAAAAGAAAATGAAGAGAATTTGTTTTTGAATATTCCCGGAAAATTCGCAGTGACCTTATATCTACCCTAGAAAGTTACTGACACACCTACTTTCCTGTACTGAAAATGGCCGATATTTTTGGAGTTTTAATATAAATTACAAGTATAATTTAAATCACTTAAAATCGATATAATATATTATTTTGTACACTGCATTTGTATTACTTTTCGAACATCTCTCGTAGAAGAAACATTACTTTATGTCATTTGATTTTTTTCTCCGTGGATGAGTAGAAAAAAGCTTGCATTAAGAAGCTTTAAATTAATACTATAATTTATGACTTTGGGTAATGGCTGTACACTTCATTTTGTACGATAATTAGTATTGTTTACATATAACGCCAATTTAAATATTGCCAACAGATCTGTTTATCTGTGAAATGTTTTAAATTCATGCATATTGTGATAATTTCAAACGAGGTTTATTCGCAAGAAGTTCATTAAATGACAGGATGCGATAGAAAATGGTTGCGACTGTCAAATTAACCCTGATTACGGTTATATTTGTTGTTTGTCTTTTGCAATTTTGATGTCAAGATTTTAAAGCTAGTATTTTATTTATTTCATAACCGTTAAGATACGCAAACAAATTCTTCCTATAGCAAGCAAATCTTTAGGAAGTGTAATGGCGGTCGGTTATGCAACATTTTATGCGCCGAGATGTGCACGAAGCTGCTACTGATTCCTTACGTTTTATCAGCCGGTATCAAATGATAGTGCCTCTAGCTGGGAGCGAACCCGCACCGTCACGGCGACAGCGCCTAGCCCTGCAATTCCTGCGACGCGACCAATTGAGCTAACCGGGACAACCTTAAAAAAAGATTGATCGGATAGCCCTGATATACGTAACAATCACTGCATGACATCGGTAACGGGTTATTTTGCTGATAACAGTACTGACTATATGTACTCAAATGATAGTGCCTCTAGCTTACTTCTCGTATTTCCTTCTTCATTTTACTCTTCTTTGTATCGGTATGTTTAATTTCAAATAACTTCTGCTAAGAATTCATATTGTACAGTCTGGTTTCTTACCGTACTGGAATTCGAATCTGTGTTGTTCAAAAAAGGTGAAATATGCATATCAGGAATCGCCACATTCAGAAAAAACAGCCTCCCCACACAGTCAAGAAAAGGAGAGAGGGAGAGAGCATGTTTAATAAAATGATCAGTTTCAAAAAAGACACCACTAACAATAAACAAAAATGAGAACCCGAGGGGTTACCGCCTTGGAACGGTCAGTGGCAAATCAAATTGCCACTGAGGGTTTAAACCAGGTTCTAGGGTGCACCAACCTCACACTTGCCCCAACAGGTTCTCATATCACAAAACAAGTACAAGTTGTCTTGGTGAAAAAACACCAACCCACTTATCGGCTCAACAATGTTGCATGCAAAAGCACACAAACATATAAAACATAAAAGCTAAGAGCATTGCAAAGCCGAAGGGGGGCGGGGTACTCAGTGATCTTACCAAGACCAAAGTTCCTGGAGTAAAATCAGCAAGAACACGATGACAGGGATAAAAGAAACTGGTAAAAGTGGGGAAATTGTACATCATCGATACTGCTGGTTAAAGTATGTAAACCGTGGGGATTTTTCCCTTTTTTATTTATAAAAGCTACTACCACATGTTGACAAAAATTTTTAGCATCAAATACAGTAAACAATAAGTTAAACACTGTTGAAGAGCTAGACAGTTTGAAATTGGGGTAGTAAATATTCAGTTTGTAAAATCAGAAAAAAGTAGCTGTATTATGAAATATACAAATAAACTTCAAAATTTACCCGACTTTGGCGAAATTTGACCTCATATGGTATAACTTAACAATAAACATAATAAAAAATTATTTACACCTTAAATTGGGTAAAATGTAAAATCAACATCAAATATTGACTTCCCTTCGATGAATAATTCATCAAAACCTCATTCTGAAAAAAACTATCTAGCTCAAAATAACTTTCTGACCTTTTTTTCAAAACACATACTTTTTCATAGACATGAAAGTAATGCATTTAGTCTCGGAATAATATTCTCGTTAATGTTCCTAGATTAAATCATGTAACCATTAAAACAACTAAGTAAAAAGGAACTGTTGATACGAAACAATAAAACCTCTTTAAAAAGCTTTCCAAATCGTATATTATCAACCAAAGAGAATATTTCAAATGAAAACATAGTCTGAGCCTTGTGCCTGTTCTAATCAAATATAACAAAAATTTTGCAAAAATGCCCTTATTGAATTTGTTTAAAATGTTATCGTGTGTTGAGTCAAATTGTTCCAATGCATTTTTAATGTCTCAATACTTAAGTTCGATTATTTTTTAGAGAACAAAATACTACGTATGTGTGAGTAAATACGACCGAAAAAAAAATCAACTTTTATTCACAACATCCAATTCTATGCATGTCTGGTCGTTTTAAACCGTCTTGTTCATCAATGTTTTACTCCATCAATCACTGTCAGGGATACCGGGAATCCCTAACGTTCATTGGTTGTCTAGCGACCACTCAGGGGCAGTTCCTCTCGTCACTCGAATCGGGACAGTCGGATTCATGGTCACATCGGTAAGACAAGGGCACACACGTTCCTTCACCACACTCCCACTCATTCTCCCGACACTTTGGACCTAAAGGAAATAATCATAATAATACTTATTAGATAATACGACGAATAAGTATTGAATAACATGCTGATTACTGTTATTAATCGGTTTTTCGAATAAATTAAGTACATTACATTTATTATAAAATTATTTGCTAAGAAAGGACATGGTTACTTATACATGCACATGAACTCTTCCATTACGCATTCATAAATCGGTAGGTTAAATCAAAAAGACCTCAATACAAGAGAAGATGCTTACCAACTGTACTGGGCACATAACCTCTCGTCGTAGATGGTGGTGGTGATGTCGCTTCTAAAATAGTAATTTTACAATTTATATCGTTATAAATTATTTCTTTAAATATAAGTAGTTTTTACCATTCGCAAACGTTGAATATCATCTTATAACAAACAATGAAACAATATTAAAAGACATAATCCAGGAAAAAGTGCAAGAGAACATGAAGGGTAAATACTCGTATTTGCAAGAATTTGAAATGAATTAGAATAAAAACGATCTTAGTGAAAGATTAAATGTAAATGATGGTGCCTAAGTCTTTATTGCTGATACCTAAGAAATGATTTAAGAACTTTCAATTGTGTTATTATTGTTGTATTATTAACTGAACTTCTGTAAATAATTCAGTCGTATATCATTAATGGCAATTTCCGCACTATTTCAGTATCACAGTAGCGTTGTTTGTGCCCTGTGATGGTATCCTTTGAAGAATTCCCCGTACGTTCAATAATTGCTGTTATCAATGATAACTTATGAAGGTCGATGAGCACGATACTTATGACTGTTTACTTAGGGCGAGCGTGGACAGTTAAATGCATTCACAGTACAGTTCATAAAAAAGCTAAAAGCTGGAGTCATTTATATTCTCATTGTGTCGTTTTTGTTCTTTTTTTATTTTAAAGGGATCACGTATTTCCTTATCACAGGTTCTCTGTGCCCTGTGGCGGCTGTGAAATCTCCCCGTGCAATCAACATGCGCTGTTATTACTTAAACCTTTAAGGGTCGCAGAGCACAATACTTATGTTCAGAAGCAAGACATTGTGAGCAGTAAAATTTAATACAAAAACTGTTCATGAACAGATTTAATCTCAATCAAACCGAGCCTGCAATATTTTGATTTGTGTCCTGTTCGTTTGTTTTAAAAAGTACTTGTAGTTCACTGTCACAGTAAGGTTTTGTTGTGTCGTTCAGAGGCTGAAAAAGTCATCCCGTACATTCAATCAGTGTCGTTATCGATAATGACATTTAAGGTCGTTGATGACTTTTCTTACGTTTGCTAATTAGCGACCAAGCAGCGTGGAGAGTAAACTTATTACCATATTTGATTAAGAGCTGGCTAAATGAAACCGAGTTTGTAATATTTTTGTTTGATTCGTGTTCGACTGCTTCCATATTTGATTTATAAGTATTATATTATTACCTGAACATCTGTAATTATTCAGTTGCGTATCATCAATGGCCATATCCACACCATATATGGTCGTCTCATTACGTATGACAGTGAATCTAAGCCTTATATGGGCGTTATCCGGGAGATCCACACATATCCTTCTCCACTTATCATGTAAATCAAACACTGGAGCCTGCCATTCGATTGTAATCTCTCTTGTCCGCATGTTTTCCACCGATAACTGTTGAAAAATACATTGTGTTCATGTATTGTATTAGATTTACTATTATATTTAAATTCTAATTCATAAATATTTTTGTTTTATCTTTTTGTCTGGTAAAATCTTTTTTTTAAAATATTGAAGGTTATTGCATGTTTTTATCGACGTTTAATTAGAACAAACATTTAAATAATTGTCCATTTTAGGTAGTTATTTTTTATTCCAATAATGTTTATTCTTATACTGTCAGAACATTATCATAGCCTTCAATATTTACAAAATTTCATGAATCATAAAACGTTATAATGGAAGTTTAATATAGCGTGATTTTATTCATGCATCATATGTGCTACACATTTTAAAATTACTTATCACTACATTTTAAAGTTGAGACTTGGTATCTTGGCAGTAGTTTTAGTAATAGGTTTAACTTTGTGACTGTGATATAATATAATTTGTCTTTATTGAAATTTAACTGAATGTAGAATATTTAAGGTTTATTAATTTTATCATTTGCTTCTTAGTATATTTATTCCACTGCTATTTGAATAATGGGTAACAATACTGTAAATTCTAATCTGTGATAAAACAATTGAATTCTTACTGTGATATATTTAATTGAAAGTAGGTTTTGCATAAATTAAAGGCTCTCTATGTCATGCCACCAACACAGAGGACCACAATGGAAATAAGAGTCTCTCTTTTTTGTGTTATCCTCGGTGTTGGTGTGCATGTCATGACTAATTTATACACATGTGTGTTATATATATTTGTACCGTACATGTTGTTTTAAATGACCATGTATATGTATTCCATACCGAAATAAATCTATCTAAATCTCTCTATTTGTTACCTCGAGAACTCCTGGTAAAGCTTCATATCCCGATGCTGAGTACATGTGGTAGTAAAACTCAAAACTCTGCCCTATCATGGTTTTGAAATCAGGCGAAAGCATTGATGCATTATCTCCCTTGCTTCCTTCATTTGCTTCTGTGTACATATAATGTCCTGTTAAATAGAAATAGTATCATTTATGTACTTTGTGCCCGGTGAAAACATAATAAAAACCAATATTTATTGATCCTCCTTGAAACCGTGTCAAAGAAAGACCCCTGTTATATGAATATGGGAGATAAGCATATCAGGATAAACAAAAATTCAGTGAACGCTAATTATCAATTTCAAAAGATAGTTCGTGGAAAAGCATTTCGCCACAGTATGTTTAAGCCTGGGTCAGGGTGCATCCACCTCACACTAGCCCTGTCTGGTTTTCATATAAACAAACACGTACAAGTTGCCTTGGTGAACAAACTCCAACCTACCAATTACCCAGGAATGTTGAATGCAAAAGCACACAATCACATACAAACATAAGTACCTAATGGTAAGAGAAAAGAGAAATGGTTTGGTATTCGATAAGATAACTGTGACCAGAGATACTTGAGTTAAATTAGCAATAACATGATAGCGAAATATTTTGTTTCCTGTCTGTTTTATCTGCTCAAATCCGCTCTCTTACACTATCGGCTCATTACATTCACCTCTGTTATAGGCTGGGACTACTTTCAACTACTTTTAATTTAACTCAAAGAAATAGTTCACCAATTACATTTAAAATAGCTTAAGTTTCTTCGGTTTTAATGAAAGATAGTGAAGATTTCTGTCATTCGTTTTATTTCAAGCTTTCAAATTCATAATTATAACTCTATAAAATAAGGCTGTCGAGTTTGGTCAAAAATCTTGACATTGAGCCTTTCGCAGAGAAGTGAGTGTAAGGAACGACAACTCTGCGAAGGAGATTGGCTCAAATCCAGAACGATTTGAAGCCATTATAATATTTCAAACACAGATTATAAATGACCATCTCTGATATACCTGAATCGTTTCTATAGGTATGATCAGAAACTGGTCCTGTGATTGGTGTCGGAGTGCGACCTTTGTGTCGGTGCCAGTGGAAGTTCGTGTACTGAAGAAACTCGTAGCCACACATATATGGATGTTCAAATGTACAGCTGACTGACCGGAAACGTTCTGAAAAAAAATCAGAATGAAGGCCGTTTGAGCTTCAGATAAAATAAATTTGATAAAAAGCGCTTTCCAAAAACTTTCACACAACGTTTTTAGTAACTACAAATGTACGACTATTAAAGAAGAATAATACTGACTGAAGTAAAGATTTAATAGCACAATGCCTGAAATAAATATGAAATTCAATTGTTAATGTATACAACAAGAACACTTACAATGGTAAAATATATAGTTAGCAAGCCTTAAAGAACACTTCTGCAATAATCTTAACATTTTGATATTAAATAATAAAATATGATTGCAACGTTTTCTCTTTTATTGTGTTAACATTTCATCTTACCAGAAGAATATTCAAACAAAAATATATGTCCAATCAAACGACACCACAGTATCTTAAGCATTACAACCACAAATTGCTTACTACAATCAGGTCCCTCGTCGCTGCGGTCGAGACAGTTAGGTGTACGGTCACACATGTAGGCCTTGGATATACATCTCCCGCTGGAACAACGATACTCCTCCGCTGTGCACTCTGTAACCAAGTTATACGATGTTATCGTGTTACATTCATTTTGACGGATACGATACATCGGACAAAGAAATCAAACTTAAAAGATTAAAGCATGACTGGTGTAACTGGACAAAGTAACACAGTGACAGTTTCTGCATGTATGAACAGTAGCGTAACTTGTTTAACTTTTATTCTTCCACTAAATGTCAATTTGATTCACAACCACAAAGGTTCACGTTTAGACGTGTTATTTTACTTTTCTATTTACTTTTCTATCTAAAGAACCAATTTGAATTAATCGAATTATTTGTTTTTGCTTAAAGCGACATTTTATACCCGGCGAAATATCGCTGTGACCATCGAATATGCTCAATTATGCTGACAGCCTCACCAAACAGCCGAAGAAGCAGAGAGGAAAAGCGAACATTGGTTTATAAAATGATTGAGTTTAAATAAGACAATGAACGAAAAAGGGAACCCGAGAGATTACTGGTCACTGACAAAAGTGGTTTAAACCAGATTCCAGGGTTCACCAACCTTACACTTACCTTAACAGTTAAAGTTGAATTCGAAAACTCAATAACGCCCGAGAATATTTACAGTATGTCCAAATGAGAATAAACACGTCGACATAAAACTAATACACATAATGCCCATTTTAAGAAAAAGAACTGAGAGTTGAAACAATCTAAATGTTAATATTGGTCATTTATAATGGTCTCTTACTATGGAACTATATATGTTATTGAATAACTTCTTACCACATTGTTCTTCGTCGGATTCGTCCACGCAGTCGACCCTCCTATCACACAACGCTGACTGAGGTATGCATCGATCCGTTGATCTACATTTCCGATAGTTGTCTGGGCATACTGTAATGCGTTATTAAAATAGTTTACATAATATTCAACATCCTTAACAAATTTAGAGCGACTTGAATAAAACTACCTATTCGATTTGTTGATATTTTCAGTGATACCGGATCCAGAGATCACTATCCGAGACGTTTGAATGAACAAAGTTTCAGACCCTTTCAGCACCGCAACGACGACAGTATCTATCTGTCCGAGAACGCTAACCTACTGCGCTGTCACAACAAGCGCAAATAAATACAACTCTCTAAGAACGCACATTTCTGTGTCAAGCAAATAATGTTGGTCGTTACTTTAACATTAGAACGTGAGAAACATTGCTATTTTTATATTTCATGTATTTACTCGTATGAAGCTAGACAAAATGACTGTATCTTTTTCACAAATACAGCAGCATTATGAATAAATAACAACAAATCATTACTGTAAGTGTATTTATACAGCCTTAAAAGTCCGTAGTCTACAATCCACTCGAAGAGCACAAAAACATGAATAACATAAGAATCTAATGGCAAGTCACTCGAGGTAGGTAGTCAACTTACTGAGGGCCTGACTGAGACCAGAACACTTGGAGTTAAATTTGCAAAATCACGATGGAAAAAATAAAAGGAACTTAGATAAGGAAGTAATACCGTATTTAGGACAAGACCCAGCCTTTACTACAATATCATCTAGTGCAATGTAGGATCTGAAGAAACCTTCCGATCTCTCGTTGCCCTCGACGACATATGTTATATTCACAACATCAACTGCAGGAAGGTTGAATTGAAACAACGTCCAGTTGTCTTCAAACGTCGGTTTGGCAATGTATCGCTCCTGAACACAACCACGACAATCGACCTGAATTAGTAAATATATTTCTATTCGATATAACGAAGACCATTAAAACAACAAAAATGTATCTGCATAAACCACATAGTTAATGTCTAAACGATCATTTCATGTCGCACATGAGATTTAAATTTGATCATTATGGATGAAATATCATTTCAGCGTTTCTGGTTTCGATACCCATAACATTCCGGATGGAACGTTTAGAAAACGGATTTAAGTTTATAAATATGACGCCATGACGCCAGTGTATAATACGAATTCCGGTTCTACTTTACACTGGTAGAAGCAAATATCCTGAGCAGATTTAGAAGAGCTAATGAAGGTTAAAAGATATCAGATATCAGTACTGAACAAAGAAGACAAATTTAGGTCAATACTATGACAACGCGTTACTCGTAGTGCATGAGAATACTTACATAAATGTTGAATGTAACGTTTGACTTCATTTGGTAGTAGAAGTAGAAACAATACTTTGCACTGTGCAAGTAAAACAACTGCCACATATTGATGTGTGCGCTGGTCTGCAAGCCATACGCATTGATGTAGAACATATTACCTGGAAAACACTCATAGATTCAACGAGAGATTCTGTTACAGTGAAACCCCTCTTAAACCATCTCTGGGATTGGACTTAAGTCGTCTTAGTAGTGGGGAGGTCTTAATTCAGGGGAAGAAAATAGTGCAATATTGTTCAAAGGGACATTGAAAAAAGTGGTATAATTATCAAGATGGTCCTGACTTGAGGCGGTCTTTATGAAGGGTTTTACTGTACATTCTTTCAGTTATATATTCATGCTATTAATACTTACGTTGTTGTCATTTTAAATAAAAACAAACAAATTATGATATAAAAGGTTAAAAAATGTTATACGGAAACACTGAAATAATCACTACATACAGATATCAAACTAACTTCATTCCTAAATAAAAATGGAAAATTTTGACTAATAATACACAATTATATTCAGATATATTAATAATTAATAAAGAAACATGGTTAAATAAGACAATATATAATCCTTTTTAGAAATAAAAGGAAAGGCAAAGGAATCTTTTGAATTACTTTTATAAATGAATAAAACAGAAGAAATAAAGCAGTTTACCATCTGCTGCCAGAGATGTGTGATCTACAAAGTCTTTATATCCAGTCTCCTCTCTAACAAATGTGGCATTCACCAACCACCAATCCGAGGCATCCCCAACCTCTTGATGGAGAGCACAGAGATTCCCATCGTCGAACGTGCATATGTAACTACTCGGAGTTTCTACAGAAGTTTTAAAACAAAACCAACATTTGGTAAAACAAACAGATATGTTCTATGATTCTTTTAGAGGACTAAACACATCCTCCCGAAACTGTTATTCAACAACCTATATCAAAAGGTATTTTCAGTATGACAAAGAAAGCAGATATATTAATTATGTTGTGGTTTGCCAGCTAATACAGCCAATACAATAAATTTATAGAACATCCTTAAAAGTGAGCTTAATCACAATAATTATTAATATCAAAATGATAAAAATATAAAAAAATAAGTACGTATTTGCAGACATTTTTGTGTCACAGTCAAAATTATAATTAGTTACACGTCTTTATATTTTCGGCTTTGAAATACTGATATCAGATACCAGACACTGGATACAATTTTATTATAATAAACTTGCACGTCACTTTTCTATCATAATGTTACGTAGAAACACTTCAAAAAGCCAAACATGATTCTTTTCAGGTAGACAAATACTGCAAATAAGAAAATATTGTACGCTAAATCTACTAGAGCTTGCTACTGGGTAGTTTAAAAACGCATTTTAATCACTACGTAAAAGGTTATATTGTGTTTACATACTGGCACATCCAATTTCGTCTTCGTAACCGGAGTCTAAACAGTCGATGACCAGATTACAGTGGGATTGTACTGGTATACACTTATCCTCTATTCTCGCATGACACCTAAATTCCTGACGAGTGCAAACTGAAAATATAATACAATCAATCATTAATGGTTTACTTATTTTCATCTCTATTCAATGATGGTTTTTATTTATGAAATAATACATAGCAGCCGATGAAATATCACGGGAATAATCATGGGGCGTAGTTCAGAGGCGCGAGGATGCATCACGAGGCTCCATGGCCCGATTCATATATATCTACGCATCTGAACGATTCCCCGTAGTTAATTCTGCAATTTACCTTGAAAGTAAGAAAATATGTTACTTTTTCCGAAGCTGATTTTGTTAGATTAACCAAATGCTTTGCTTTTATGTCATAAACTTACAGTATTGCTTTCAAATGTTTGGTGTTTCTTATCAATATGATTGAAAACAAATTTTGTTTTCCAAACAAAAGTCATTTTACTCTACTAAAAGCAAACTTACGGACATCTCTACACATTCCAGGAATCATGACAACATCATCAATGGCGGTTTTGAGAAGATCTCCAGTTTGGAAATTGACTCTGAAGTCTCCGATGCTGACATCAAAGTATCCTGTTTTCCACTCGTCAAACCCTTTGAACATTCTTCCTGAAGTCCAGCGTCTTGATTCGGAAAATATGTCATCACTTCGTCCTCTAATTTACCAGAGAAAGTAAACATACTATGGATGATAATTGCACAACGGTATCAAACTTGACCATAAAAGGTAAAGAACTTTTATGGTCCAGTTTGATACCGTTGTGTAAATTTTGAGTATTATAAAGTTTTATTATAATTCTGGAAATGGTTTGTTTTACAAAGATTACATGTAACCAATACTGTATACATCAATGATATATATGATAACATGACACTGTTTGTTGTAGAAAACAAAATAATATTAAAGTTGATTCGGTGTTAGTAAAGGGATCAAAAGAGAACCATATTAAATAACATGTTCAACGATGCTAAAAGAAAATTAAACATATCAGGAACAGACACATTTTGAAACCACAGCCTCCCTAAACGGCCAAAAGGTAGAAAAAGAGAATATCGGTATATAATTTGATGAATATTTAAAGAAAGACACCAAAAACAATTAAATGGGCACCTGAGGGAAGGGTTAAGCTATATGAGTTTCCATACATCCTAAATATTGATCAATAATTAAAATTAATCAATTCTAAACCAAATGTATGCCACAACTAACCTTGTGATTTACTCACATACTGTATTACCGGTACCTAATAAGTTTATTTGTGCCTACATGAACTCCAGTACTGGCTACAAGTGAAACGGCTCACCTGATATATTCTTTAACAAAAACAGACAGTCCGAGGTTTATATCCCCTCTCTGATAATATGCGAATCGTATGCACGTTTGTCCATCAGTACCAAATCGCGGGGACCATAATTCAGCATTTAGAACCTCTTTCTGTTTTCCATAAAAGAAATTCCCTGCAAGAAGTACGAGAACTAATATTGAATATGTTTCATAAAAGCTGTCTAGAAAATATGTGGGCAGCAGAACTCAAAAAAGTATATAAGTTAATAAGAGAATTTCATATTAATAACAAAACATAACATAAACATAACAAAATTTGAATTCATTTTATAAGAAAGCTATAAACAATAGAACACATACAGCGAGTTGATAATAAGCACGCCCTTGTATACTTCTTGCTGTGTAAATACATGTAGATAGTTTAAATACATAACCAAATATTCATTGGCTATGTTATCTGGAAAGGTAACTTGCATAAAGTATGGTATTCTTCATGTGCTTAAAGTACAGCATTTATCACATTTGCAATGTGTGAAGACCCAGCTCAGTGGCTCATCCGTGCAGTCTGATAAGGCAATACAATGTTGATGTCATTTCAAAGAATATTCAGTCTCCCCCAACAGGCCTTACCCAAAAATGACCGAGAAAACATGTTCAATATTACAATAGTTGTGTTACCTGGAAACCGTCCGCGGGTATGATCAAATTGTGGGGCGTTCGACTGAGTGTGCAACTGGCCGTCTATTTCTATCCTGGCTGCAAGTTTGTTATCGTACCCCAATTTCCATCCTTTAAACTCGTAACCGCAGAGGTATTTGTCTTCAAAGTCACATGTTACAGTGCGATCTAAAATGTTCAACGATTGAAAGCTTTCACGAATCTCTATTTTGAGAAAAAAATACCTTGGCAGATATCTAACTATATAAGATTTAACATTATTATGTTAATTAATGATGTTATCACAATATTTTTATAATAAATGATGCTGAATTAATTTTAAACATGTACTTCCGTAAACCTTTTTCTTATAAACAATTATAAAAACAATCTGAAAAACTGAAAATTCCGTTCAGTAATATGGATTTGAATACAACAAGACGTTTTTAAGTAAGTGCGATTAACATATTTCTTACTACAAACTCGCATTTCGTCCGAGTTATCCCCGCAATGATCAATTCTGTCACAAATCTGGTTGGTGTAATATAAACATCTACCATTGTCACACCGGAATTTACATTCTGGATGAAATATAAAGTACATCTGATTCAGTATATTTAAGATATATTTATGATTGTTCGAACTTCAACACTGAGTAAGACATTATGAACGAGAATTGAATCTATTTAAATCACAAAAAGCGTGAAAGTATTGAGAAAAGCAAGCATCATTAATTGGGACATCATGTCTTTATAACAGCACTACAACTCAAAATACGGAGCGACATTTTGCGCCCGACTCAAACAGCATTTGTTCGGAATGCAAATTACGCTGTAAAGTCAAAGGTTGAGAACCTCTGTCTTAAATGTGTTACTGAGTTGTTTTGCGATACCGAAAAGACACTTCATCAACGGCAAAACGGTTAGCATAAACAACAGTAGGCACCTCAGTTTGTCACGATTTCTGTCTGCAGGAATTCTTTCTTTATGATGAAATCAACTCCCATAGATTTTAAAACAAAATTTCAAGTAAGATTTCAGCAATTTACCTTAATGGCGACTCAACAACAGAATCAAGACAGTGAGCACTGGTGAAAGTAACATTATAATAACTAATTAAAGAAATGCATAGGTGCTAAAAATGAAACTGCCCCCAATGAGAATCGAACTCACGACCCCTGGTTTACAAGACCAGTGCTCTAACCACTGAGCTATGGAGGCTTACACACTGTACAAACTAACAGAACGCAATAAAAGGTAAACAAACCAACAGTTTCAAAGCTGCAGTGTGATAAAACTGGCATAGGGGTAACGATTTATGAGGTACAAACATCGGATATAATAACAATAATTTTCAGTTTATAGAGCTTTAGCTGTAGTAGTTTGTTAGATATTACGAGTGTTTTAACGGGGCTATTTCTAATACATATATAAATATTTCACTTTGTTTTTAGGCGGCGAGCCCAAGGCAGATCGATCGACATATCTTTTAACATTCGAACAAAGTTAAATATGCATATATTTACATGTATCAGGAATAGCCACATTAAAAAAACACAACCTCACAGCACTATCAAAGAGTAGAGCTAAATGTATTTCAACCTACGATATTATATTCATCATCTGAACGATTCCTGCAATCTTAAAGAGCAACAATATCAACGCAAAAAGTACCATTGACAACCGCAAATGCTTGGCTACACATGCATAATATACAATACAATTTAACGAAACGTACTTTTATCCCAAAATAAAAACGAACACTAGCATACCAGTTTTTTGATGAATCCATGGCATAAGTTTATTTACGCTGGTATAAATATTAGGTCGTTCGGTCATGTTACAGAAATTGGCAACATAACTTGCCACTCCAAATATTTTCCAGGTTTGATAGCCGACGAGGCACAGTAAGGGACCACCACTCTCACCCTGTTTTAAAGCAAATATTTGGAGTCAATTCTTAAAAAAAACATCTATATCTTATACAGATAACACAAAATGCACACTGCAAACACGGGCACAGCTAAAATAAAGTAGAAGCATGCAAATAAAAATATCAAATTCACAAATGCCTAAAACAAACAACACTTGTAAAATAAGAACTCAATGCTTCAGCAATGTGCACCGGAAGCATGACGCACTGGTATCAAGCAATTTTAAAAGTCATGCAAAAAATATAAATGTATGCAACAAATAATGCCAGATGACAACAATTCTGACAAAGTACAAGTAGCTGCAAGACAAGTAGCTAGAGCACACATCGAGTGGTACCTATTTTGTCGTCAAACCAGCTTCTGAACATTGCAACATTTGTAAAAACATTTGGTCGTTCCGTCATGTTACAATAATTTCCGACATAGCTGTTGATACCCCGTAGTTTCCATGTGTTCGTCCTATCAAGACAAAGCAATGGTCCTC
This sequence comes from Corbicula japonica, assembly GCA_038501625.1. NCBI lineage: Eukaryota > Metazoa > Mollusca > Bivalvia > Venerida > Cyrenidae > Corbicula > Corbicula japonica. Next base: position 350,703 of record JAZAYU010000044.1, on the reverse strand, counting down.
CACTATCTTTCTGCAATGCAATGAGCACTCATACAAGCTAGATCTTAGCTCACAAACCATCTGAGATCACACTTTTATTACAGGTATGAATAAAATATGTATTTAAAATTTAATTTATTTAAATACCAGCTCCAAAAGTCTAAAATAACCCCAAGGCAAGCCATTGTTGCATGTGTTCATTTACAAGCACATGGAAAAATAGTGACTACTTTCAGTATGGTTAGAAAGACACACGGAAGAAGTTTTATAATGTTTTCTAAAATTTAAAAAGAAATGTCATCGTATTAATTATAATAGATATATAAATTATCTTAATGTGCATAAATGAAATACAAAAAGTGAAATTTGTTATTTATTTTTGTTGTTTTGTGAAATTTCAATGTTTCCAACTCATGTTATAACACAAAGAAAACAGAATGTTGTCTAAACCGACCTTAAAAACATTTGACAATCTTTAGATATCATATATAACATCAACAACATGCGCGGAAGATAACTTGAAGTTTTAAGTTCTTTTCATTTCTATATGACGGAAGCTTTACATTTCTTGCAAAGACTTACTTTTGCAAAAATATTTTAAATGTTTTGTATGGCTTTGAAGCCTTAAAATCGTTTCTTTCTCATCATTTGTTTAAATAAATACACATCACTTACCTTGCAAATGGATCGGATGCCAGAGTAATAGCCTGCACACAAGAATGTATCATATATGTCTCCGTTCCATGCAATGGAACTGTTACATTTCTGTGTATCCCAAAGGGTCATTTTGAGTTCTTGTAGCACTTCAGCATAGTCTCCTGAAACCATAAAAATGATATTAGCAAATTACAATGCCAAATTTTATCATCTTTATCCTACTATATGTGAAGAATAAATATCTCTTTTCTCACTGTAGAATATTTACAATGTTTTTATTATTACTTTTTTTGTTCTGTATATCAGATATTGTTATCATTTTTCACAGAACTCGGTTAAACTTGGTATAAACAATTCAGTCGGTACAGAGGGGTCAAACTTAGCTGTGATATAACAGTCTAGTTTAAATCAAAACTGCGCTTGTAAAAGTGTTATTCTAATTTACTTTTAACAACATATGCAGTTAATTTTACCGTCCCATTTTTTCTTGCCCCACCCGATAGTAAAGCACGTGGAGTGGAGCGGTAGAGGATCGCCCGGTTCTGGTAGACAGATTGGCTGTATATACTTGGTAAATTGTACGGGTCTTTCTAGCTGTAACAGCGCTATGTCATTCTTCTTGAAGTAGACGTGATCAGTGTGGGATTCTATGGCGTCTACTTTCACCACATGTTGTGTCTCTTCTGATTCCTCGCGGTTGTTGGCACCGAGTTTAACTGTCATCATAGAGAAGTCTCTTACAAATTTACTGAAAAGAAAATGATATATAACGATTACAAAAAATCCTCCAAAAAGGAAAGTCAGTTAGAACATTATTTAAAATTAACACTCTTTATTTCTAATTTTGAAAAAAAGTTACTCGGATTACATCCATTTCAATCTTTGTAATGTTGTTTTTCAACATAACGAAGATTAAAATGGATGTAACATGAATAATAAAATCTGTATTTTTCTTGAAAAAACCAACAACATGCGTTCGAAAATCTGTGAGAAAGAGTGTTAATTTTAAATATAGATATATAACGGTAATTAGAAATTGAACAATAATGTTTATTTTGCATTCTTTATTTATTTGTTTATTAACTTTTTCCCTTTTTTCATGATTGAAAATAATTATTTGTCAATACTTTAAAAAGCAGCCTAGTTGATTTGGTTTCTACTTGAATCAGATTATTTCTTATTTATCTATACTTTCAATATATCAAAGGTTTAAGACTGAACTCAGCTTTAAGTGTTCCTACCAAACAAAAGAAAATATTATAAAATTTCGACCTTTTCAAACTGCAATTTTCAACTACATTCCCTTGTAGACCCAGACTTGTTGTCTCATATTCCATTGGTAACTTCATGAAAATTTGAACAGGATCGTTTCTTTCATCATTTAACAGACTAGTTTACGGACAAGTTTTTTCCTTATTTTTACACCTCCGGTCTACGCGAGGTCTGTAATTGTGTAGGTAGTTACTCTTAACCATTTTCAGTTTAATAACTACTTACTCTACACAGTGCGCTGCTGTTAGAACGAAGCTGTCGCTGATGAGGGAGCCCCCACAGAAGTACTGCCCACCAAAGTAGAGAGCAGCGTGCCAGGGCCAGGCACCTGGTGCAGCGTCCTCTCCATTCACGATATAGCTGACGATATCCACCATTCGCTTTCCACAGCCTGCAGTAGCCAAATAGAACCAAATGAGTAAGACTGGTCAAATGTTATATTTTTCAAAAATGTTTTCCATTATAAAAACAAGGATATTTTTCTCGGACAGGCATCTGTTTTGCCCGCAAAACTACAATACCTTACTGTCGTGTCGCGACTGCATAAAAGCGGTTAGACAGTGAATCCAGTAGTGATGCTCTTTTGATGCCCATGATATAAAATATAATATACTTAATGTTTTGATGATATCGGAATATCACATACATAGAATGACAATATTGAAATCAGCCATTGCAGAACAAAATTTGTGACCATCTAATCAAAATTAAAAATAAAAATAATCCTACCTCTTGGTTCACAACTAACTCTGACAGCCTTGTTGCTGGGACAGTCACCACTGCAATAATGGGGGTCATTATTGGTCAGAATATATTTACAGGATTCTTACGAAAGTAAGAAGTATTTATCTTTATCTCGAAATTTCACTTATTGAAGTAGATACATTCCTAAGATATGAAGATTTCTTAGAAAACCAGTCCAGTTTTGTCAGACTTGACTAATTGCTGTTTAGAGTGCTTAACTTAATATGCATGAAAAGAAAGATCCGTACCATGTTTGTCATAACAGATGATTTTTGACATTTATATTCTGTATAATACAACTTCCATTTTAAATTTAATATGTTAAAAGTAACAAACTTATTTAGTATAAATATATTTACTGAAGTTAGTGACGTTATTTAGAAAATCGGGTTTGTGTTTAGCAGCGACTCGGTAGAGCCTCGACAGATTTTCTATCTTCACCACACACTCATACAAGATACTTATATTACTTATATTATATGCAGTCCAGAATACAAAAAGGATGTCTCGTTTGTATGTCTTTCATGTTCATACTAACAACTTGCAGTTCGATGCACGAATTTTACTATGCAATCTATCAAACACATTGTTAGGAAATAAACAAAGATATACAAAATAACTATGCAATCTATCAAACACATTGTTAGGAAATAAACAAAGATATACAAAATAACTAGATACCTTATTGTCATAGGGCCTAACACTGATTTGAATCGCCCTTCTGGAGATAACTTAGCAAAGTTGTACACATTGTGAGTGATGTCTGTCTTGTTAATATAAGCTCTGGAAATATCGAACAATGACATTATATCAAACTATGTAAGACCTCTCAACTAAACATGAAATCAGTGTATAACTTCTTTATATAGGCATACAAATACAGAAAATGCGAACATGCATAAATATAATGATTTAATTTATTAAATAATTGTAATTATTGTTTTAAATATTTTACTACATGAATGCACCATCACTTTTCAACAAAAGGAAGAATTAAAATTTGAAAAAGAATGTCCAGACATAAAAGTTAACAAAACAAACAGTCATGTAAACGAGGACGTAAACAGAAATAACTAGTTAAGAACGAAGACAAAAGAGCAAATAATTATGTTATACCTGGTAAATGTGTTTAAGCAACAATAACTAATGACAATTTTACATTAACTACGAATTGTCACGGCAGTTTGCATATATATTTTTTTATTATTTATATTTACTATTAACGTCATTACAAATGAACACAATGATTGAGAGAAAGGCTCTTCCCCACTCATACAAGCTGGTGCATTTATAAATGGATACCTTTATAATGTGGTACAATGATATTGATGGAGGCGTTTAACCCTCTTTCAGTAGCTGGATATAATTTATAAATAAATACCATAATATCGTGTAGGGCACTTACCCTTCTCCTAGGAGCTGGGTACAAGCATATTCTCCATACTCTTCAGTCCAGGAATCAGCACAAATCGGGAGCCAGAATTTCTTGTAACGCAGTTGCAGTATACCATTTTCATTGTTTACTATTTAAATAAGAAAACAACATTTTGGAGTTTTCAATGTTAATATATTGACGCGAAAACATAGATGAAACGTTTTTCTAACTTTTCATATTTTAAGCATTTGAGTAAAGGAAAGTGTACATGTTTGCAAAACTAATGTATGAAGATCTGGAAGTTAAAAAGAAACAGCTTTGCTCGTTGTCAACATAAAACAAATTAAATATTACACATATATTCGTTTAAGTCAGCTGAAACATTTTAAAAATTTTATTTTTCCTAAGAGTTTGCGCCAAAAAAAACACAACATTTGCGGTCTTTTAATTATCGTATGAACGCATAGAGATAAAATGAAAATAAATAAGTTATGGAGAATAAGTGAAGGAAAAGAGCAAAATTCAGAATGCAGAATTATTGTAAATTATTAACTACCATGTTACTATATTACTAACATGTATTAGATGGGAAGGATTTGAGTTACATGTAGAAACTTAGTAAGTTGTGTTAAAAAAAAGAGCGAGTTCTTAATTGATATACTGATAAAATTACATGCACCAGGAATTAAGACCTATTTAAAGATTGAAACATCGCCATAAAAAGCCATAGAGACAATGTAGGAAGATTTTACCTACCAAAACAATTAGCTCGACATGTGCACTGCTTGGGCATTTTCTGGCAAGGCAAAATTCGTGACGTCTGACTTTATATTTGGAATTTTTACATGTCAAACAACCTTACTGCTTCGTTGCATTTTTAATTCTTGGACCGAATTACATATTCGTTTCGCTTTTTTATTCACTGAACGAATAGCGAATGATATATCTAATCAAAGAAATTGCCATGTGCTATTAGATTTTTTGTTCCGATTCTTACTTAACAGACTTTTGCTGGTTTATTATACAAAACGTCCTGATATAACAGTATTGAATTATAAGGGTTTTTTTTTGTTTGTATGAAATCGAAATTCGCCTTTAAAAAGAAAAATAATACCGCCTTCTCTTCATAGAAGCTCTACATTTAATTTTTGCAACGGAACGCACAAAACGTGGGGTAGAACGCAAACAAAAACACGCAGTTAAAACATTTTCTATTCTTTATGGCAAATCGGCATGAAATCGTGTCAGGAAAATTTCAATCAAGATATAAACAACAATTTATTTTAAAAAAGTTAATTATCTATATCAAAAAGAAAGGGTTTGCATGTTGAATTAATCACAGTATTCTAAACTAGCATACAAGAGGAAAAATCATTAATGACAGAAACAGACTATATATAACAAATAACACTCGCTAAAGTCTGTATCAAAACAAGACCGCATACTAAAGGGAAAGTGATATGCAACATTAAAGTGGATAAAGGTTAATATAAGAGGGAAATGACATTACACTTACTACACTCCCACTCATCTTCGCCGTCGGGACAGTCGGCAACATTATCACACCGTCTTGACACATCTATACATGTGTGGTTCCTGTCAGCACAGGTAAACTGATTGGGAGCACAGGTGTCTGAAATACGTGCGAATTCAGATAAATTATCAAATTATGCACCTTTGGTTTGAAGATCATATTCAATTAGTGATGAACATGACAGAAAAAGGCTAAACTGAAATCAAATGTAGTAATTGTTTTAGACAAAACTGAATTATGCATATCAGAAACAGCCCCATTTATGACCCCGCACACAGCTAAAGAGTAGAGGTAAAAGAAACTTAGGTCTACAATATCATCACTAGTCAACATAATAATTGCTCGAAATATGTGACAAAGTGAAAAGACAATGCCACGTCCAATTTTTTTGGAAAAACTCACATTTGTTCAGAATTGAGAATTCATAGTTACGTATTAAAATTCATCTGGCCTGTTGACAAAAATTGCTTTTCGCATTTACATGTATTATTTAAAATATTGGCATGATGTTGTTGATAAAATTTGCTTTTATCTTTTCATGATCTTGTTAATATGTTTGGTACACTTTTACAACAAGTATCCGCCTACGGTGTTCATGAAGTTCAATAGAATACTTGAACATTGCCCATGATAATCATATACGGCTTAATGTTCTCTCCGACATGAAAACGCTTCAGGTTTAGGTATCTTATCTTAGTAGTTAATCTCCAACATATATACAGTAAAACCTCGCTATAAAGACAATATCAAGGACTGATCTAAAGTGGTCTTTATATAGGGGTGTTCTGGTTGGTTTGGAAAATAGTGCAACACTGTCAAAAGGGACATTAAAATAGTGGTCTAATTATGGGGGTGGTCATAATTTTAGAGTTGTCTTAATGGGGGGGGGGGGGTTACTGTTTCACTTAACCCATGCATTAAAGGAGTTAATTCATTTTTTAATCACAACAGATTATGGCGAAAGTTTATTCTTAGTCAGAGTTAGAACAACACTGCTAAAGAGGCATGGTATCTTAAAGCTAACGAGTATTACACCATAGTTCACCACGTACATGTTCACTTATCAAAATGTGATCAATGAACGCCACAATTATGATAACAGTTTACTGAAATCGAAATGAGGTGAAAACATCAAATATGACGACTTACCACAGTTGATTTCATCCCAAGCATCCTCACACTCTGCTCGGCCGTCACACAACCATTCCGACATGATGCATTTACCACTTGGACACTTCACCTGTCCATGTGTGCATCCATCTAAAATTAAAAAAAAGACTCTGCAAACAATTACCAAAATATGAACCCGAGGGGTTACCTCCCTTGAATGATCAGAAGGAATACACTGGCAGTGGGGGTTCAAACCAGGCACTTGCGACTAAAAGGTTCTCACATGAACAAACAATTATTGGTTGCCTCGGTGTGTAAACACAACCAGGTTGCCTTGGTGTGTAAACACAACCAATCAATCTTCTCGACAATGCTGTATGCAAACATATAAGCGAACAAACATAAATAAACAATAAAAGCGAAAAACATTGTCATTGGAAATGAAAGACAAATCTAACATTAGGTTATATAACTTTTCACGAATGTAATGTAATGTGCATCGAATTGCGTGTCCCCTTCATTGTAGCTGTGTAGTTGTATAGAAATAACGTGTATGTAAACTACCTAATTTGATTAGACATGATGCTCGGGATATCTTCATTTTGTTCGCTACTTCATAAATAAAACTTACCACATTTGTTTTCATCGCTGTTATCTGGGCACTGTGGAACACCGTCGCACTGCTGGTAGGATTTAATGCACATACCCATGTCACACTGAAACTCATACTGGCCGCACACTGAAACACATTTCCGAGGCTTTACACATACCGGTAATTATCAAGCCGCAGTGAGAATTCAAAAATCGGGAAATATATATTAAAATAAAAAGTGTTGTTGACAACTAGAAACAAAAAACGAATTTAAGAACCAACACAAAATAAATGCAATCTAACAGAAAACATATAAAACGTTTTAACATAAGTGATAGCAGAATATAATATAGTGTGTCTTCGGAAAGTGACGCCATCCCCTGAAAAGACGCTAAATATTTAGCAGGAAAATATAGTTTATCATGTTTTCGCGAAAACAAAATATATTATGGTGAGAGAAATTGTCACAAAACAATAAAATTTTTAGAACAAATAAAATAAAATTCGTGATCCATCTAAAATTGGCAAAATCTCAAATGCTTCAAATATCGCCGGACACATTTACGTCAAGAAACTAGCGAGGCTACGAGTCAGTCATATTCACGTAGCCCCCGCCGAAGACACATTTACGTAACTTAAGAAACTAGCGAGGCTACGAGTCAGTCATATTCACGTAGCCCCCGCCGAAGACACATTTACGTTAAGAAACTACCGAGGCTACGAATCAGTCATATTCACGTAGCCCCCGAATTCTGTTGAAATTACGTGATAAAGAACCTTTTAATAAAAAGGTGTTTTGTCACGAATGTTTTGTTTAAGAAGAGTGCATAAAACGCAAACTTAAAAAACGCATTATCAACTCAACTGGGCACCAATCCTATATTTAGTATTGGTGAAGTTTATACTTCATTTTACAAGTAATATGACATTTGTTTGGTTATATTTAAGTCCGTAAACCGTTTTGGTATTGTTTGTTTGTATCTAACACGTTGATGACTTGTCATCATCACTCCGCATTACAACAAACTTTAATTGAAATGTCTTGTATGATCTCAGATGGCAAACTTGAATCCTTGAATACAACGAACGATATTAATTAGGCATCCGTTTCTTAATGTGAATGATTTATTGATGCAAGTGTTTACCATAAATAGAAATTAATCAAACCGACCACTTAATATTGGAGAAAAACAACAGATGAAGTAATGTGAATTCAACAATATTATTTGTCAGATACTGATATGCGTGAAATTCGCAGACATATTGATCCACGAACGTAAAATCACCAAGAAACTAAACTTAACATTAAAATAAATGAAAACCACGAATTTTAAGCCCGCTAAAATGTCGTTTAACAAAAAAATACGAAATTTAATGCATATGAATATAAGTGCATCCTAATTAGTTGAAATTTTGACCACGATTGTTTTGCTTTATCTCAAACTACCTGTTTTAATATTTTTATAATAAATATTATACAAAAAATCATTGTAGAGCTACTAAAATTATTAATATGCTTTTTAAAAAGGTAAACCTCTAAATTTACCATATAAATATCATCACAGACTTAAAACAGACTGACTAGAACGAGGCTAATCGTGACGCAGAAAACGTCTTCTACAACAATTTCAGTGGTTTTTTGCTCTTAACTGGAGACGAGGCGGTGTGAACAATAGTGTGCATTTCCATTACTGTCCATGAATAGACTTAAGCTGTATGTTATATTTACCACATTCCATCTCGTCCGTCCAGTCCCCGCAGTCGTCGACACCGTTACATAACTTATCCTTGTAGATACACTTCTGTGTTCTCTTGCAGGTAAATTCGTCAGGGCGACACACTGTAAAGTATAAGCAGTACCAGATCCCATGCTCCAAAGTTCTCATATTAAGCTGACATTTAACGTCAAGGTTGACATCATTGCGTATTACGATGTCACTGACGACGAATTAGACATTTTCATAAAGGAACGGTCAATATCAGAATTGGAATAAAGCGATGTCAAGAGTTGACATTCCATTACAGTATAAATCTATGTCAGCTGAGTGTGAACACAGGGCCTGGACATATTTAAATTCATATCTTGCAAAAACAGGCTTAACATAATGACTATTGTAAAAGACACGAAAACATAAATTTGTATATCGTTCCTGAGTAACAGAAAAGAAATACTTGATTTAATATCGTCCCTCTGTAAAAACAACAAGTATTTATGTATGAATCACTATAATAATAATAATAATAATGATAATAATAATAATAATAATAATATTATGATGATGGTAGTAAAGTTGTCTGAAGAATATTTTGCATAGTGAAAGAAGTTAGTTTTTGGTCGTCAGAGCCATAAATGACCACTGACTTTTTTGTTAAGGTTGTAAACCTAGTGATTATCTAACTTCTGGTATACATACTTCTTCTGGAAATTTTCTGTTGTGCTGAAAGAAAATAAACAATATTATGTATATGTGTTTGTTTCACTGAAATATTGATTTTATTTCACGATATTACGAGAAAATGACATTTTAAATCCTGAACTAAAATCCATCTTCCACTGAAAAAAAATATTTTTATTTTATGCTTTTTGTCAAACAAATCTGAAAAAATGAAGGGGTATTAATTAAAAAACCAGTTCGGCAAACAGAGTGAAAATAAAAATAATATTTCACAGTTTGAAAACTGAAAATGTTATTTCACTGAAAACTCGATAATTTACTAAAACATAAGTAAAAAAATATTACTTCGTTTACCGAGTATGTTAATAAAATGTTTTAGAAAAACTCATTAATATTGTTATGATAGTCTCGTTTTTTTTAAACATTGAAATTACAAAATTGTATTAAGCAGTCATTAAAATTTGTTAACTATATATACCGGTTACAACACTTATTCTGTAGCCCCCATAGCCAAGTGTTTAGAGGGTCGTGATTTCGGTCCAAACATTCTTTGATGTTCATTTAAATACATGTAAAGTGCAAATTGATAAAGCATATATTAAAACAAATCGACCTTGAATTCTACACTCTCTGTCGTTGCTATATTGGTTAAATATTTTGCAAGCGTTCAGTTTAATCTAATGCACAATGGATCTTATTCATTTGTTAATAAACGGCTGAACTATCGCTTTTAGCTCTATCAACAACAGTCTATAACAGATTGACAGTGTAGGAGGCAACATTTATCAAAAGCGGGAATCTACGTAGTCGGCAAAAATCCACCTTTTTAGTAAAACTTACACTGCGGAGATTTTCCAAATTGTTTTGCTGGAATCAGACAGTCCATCGCTGGGTATTTGTTACAGTCAAAGTAGGCCGCAATGTCTGTGCACGAACTCGTCACGTCTGTAATAACAAAACTATAGAGAACCAATCTTCGAATGTAACATCTGATATGTTCCTTTTTTTGGTGATAGTTACAAAATGTAAGGTGATACATGTAGAATCTTTGAATATAAAATATACTTAACTTGCTTACTCCACAATTGTTTGTGTTTGTAATTTTAAATCTCTGTCAAATATTGACGTATTTGAGTGAAACGTTTAAATAAAACAGTAAATGATCAGTTTGTTTTAATGAAATAGAACAGCCATAGACAGTGAGTGATTTATATGAGGCACAGCTTTTTAACATAGTTTTTAATAAAGATACCGAGTTGTTGTGGGAGCAATAACTGTTACAGTGTTTTACTACATTTATACAATATCGTCCATCATTCTCAGGAAACAACAAAAACCTTATGCTTCACATATATTTGAGGCACGCCACGGGAAAAGGTACCTTCGGGTCATTTTTGTGTCATTTTTGTTGTTACTATATTTAGAAAGAACTTTCAAATTTCTATTATTTTCTCATAACAAAACAGTAATTTTGTTACACATTTTGACAATAAAATGGTATTTTTACCGCGAATCGCATAATAATTAATGTCGTCTGCTCAACTTTATGACGTCGTTTCAAGGAATGACGTCAACTACCCGAAGGTACCTTTTCCCGTGGCGTGCCCCATTTGTAAACGAGAATCTAGTTATACTTCACCATAGCATAAACTTCGACAGGGCTTCTTTTGAATTCCATCAATGCACTTCGGAAACTGGATACTGCAGATAAAATACAAGGCATCGCGGTGACAGCCCTGACTAAGCACGCCCCGGAAGTAACCATTGAACGATTCTATGGTGCTTGACTGGTCAGGTTCGAAGAATAAATTTGGATATATAGTTTCATTAAAGCCAAGGTCGAAACATTCGCGCAGTCTGGTCATCTCACACGTACCTATAAGAATGATAACCAGTAAGACAAATAGGAATCACCTAATACGAATAGAATCAGCATGTGTTTATTTTTTAGATTACAAAACGGCATATAATATTGTTTTATATTGTTGTTGTTGCTGTTGTTGTTGTTGTTGTTGTTGTTTTGTGTGTGTGTGGGGGGGGTCTGCAATATTGCCATATTTTGTTTAATACATGTTAAAAAGTCTTTGTTTTTACCATAAAGAGTTTAGTCTAACAATACTGCTAAAATATGAAAAAACACAAAGAAATATTGGTTTAAATTCCAGTGTTTTTCGTACATTGGTAAATGTAAAGCTTCTAATTTTTAAATTTAGATTGTGATAAAAATTGGAAATTTAGTATTATTGTGTTTGGAACTAAATGGCCCTCGTTATTTGTAATAAACTTGCTATATGCCAAATATGTCATCTTCTCAATTATATTATTATTATTATTATTATTATTATTATTATTATTATTATTATTATCTAAATTTTTACATATTACATGAAACAATTATGCACTTATCAAACAAACGTCACGGGACTCAAGTAAAGTGAAACGCCATGACCTTACGGTAATACTTTTATATAGAAGAAGTACCACGGATTGAGCTAAAGTTGTACACATTTAGAAAATATACAAGAATATACATCTTTACACACTTGTATATTATCTTTATAATTATCTGATGTACGTATGTGGTTTGCAACATTCCATTTCACAAACTTTCTATGCAAACAAATCCTTGTAATTCTAGAACAACTCTCCTAGCAAAGGTTTATGTCCGCTCATTTTCTCAAACTATCACACGTTTGCTAAACATCCGATACTTATTCCATAAAAAGTCGGTTAATAAACTATATGAAGTTGGTAGTTACGTTTTTCTGTTGTCGTTACCGGAGCAACGGTAGTGGCAGCAACGTCGACACAGTCTGTCTCTTGGAAATATTCACACGGGAACGGATTTGTAAAGTAGCTCTCGCAAGTCGTTGATGCTTCTGTTGTAATGAAGAAAGTAAAGACAAAGCGGTTTTACTTTACTTTAAAAAATGTAGAACAAAACATAATACGACACTAGTATAAAACAACTCTCCTTCAGAAATATGTGTTGAATTCCATATGTACAGGTTTTTCATTTAAGTATCAGTCACATTATCCAGCGATGGGGTAAACGATGGGCAACCGATGCATTTTTTATAAAAATTGATTGGTTGCCGGCCGGACACACATAGTAATCGGACGGTGACTGAGGCCACCGGGTGCATCGGTGGGGGTCATCGGGAGAAAATAAGTTGTAGTTAAAAATCAGCGATGTCTCTGCCGATGCCCCACATCGCTCTTCATCAGAAACTCATCATTAACACATCTTCAAGGATCGGCCTATGTATGGAGGAGCATCGTCCAGTGTTCGTTGAATCTGAGGCTCATCGTGGGTTAGTGGTGTGCAACATACATCGACGATGGTCACAGTGAAATGAAATTAGCATTTTCACCGTTGGATAAATGTTGAATACTATATGTATTTGTTCTGTTATTGCTGAACTACTTTTTTACTTAATATTACAACTTTTTTAATTTTTCATATTTGTTCGACAAAGCGTAAAGGTGTAACACATTTACTTACCGGTGCAAAGACGCTTGCAAGGATTACTGAAGTATCCGCTCTTAGGGTCACACATCGGAAAATACATGGAACAAAGGTATGTAACAACCGCCTCTTCGCACAACGTATTCACTGCAGATCTAGCGACGTAATTGAAGGCGTCTATTGCCTCTTGTTCACTGTTGTGACCAAAGTAATTAGGAAACACAGTTTGAGTAAAACCTTTGTTTCTGCATAAAGCTACATTAACCGGCAGACACAGTGCTGAAAAGAAAACAGAAGTAGTCCTTGAAATGACGTCATATGCTTCAGCGGAAAACACCATATAATTCAGTTAAAAAGTATATTCATAAAAAAGCAATATATGCATATCAGGAATCGCCACACTCACAAAACACAGCCTCCCCACGCAGCGAAAAAAAAGGGAGGAAGAGAGAGAGCGCATGTTTTATATAAGTATGTCAATTCAAATAGGACGCCACAAACAATTAACGAAGAAGAGAACCTTTGGGGATACCGCCTTGGAACGGTCAGTGGCAATACAAATTGCCACTGGGGGTTTAAACCAGGTTCTAGGGTGCACCAACCTCACACTTGCCCCAAAAGGTTCTCGTATCACAAAACAAGTACAAGTTGTCTTGGTGAAATAACTCCTATTCATGTACGAGTATCATTTACAAGAAATGACAGACGATTGTTTATTTGTTTCAAAAGAAAAATGTGCATGCAACAAAATATTTAAACAAAATCAAAGACATAATTTCCCACGTTTCATATGGTAAATCTTGTTAAGTTTATTGTACACGTACATCAATTTATAAAATATATAAGGTTTCATAATAGCGTGAAAAAGTTTAAGTACACACATTATTTAATCTTTGATACAACGATTACCAAATACTTTATTAAAAAGTTAAATTGTATATCCACATTTAAGCTTTTCTCCATACATTGTTTTAATAGCGATGTTCCTACCTTTTTGTGGTGTTATCACTGTCGTTGGTGCTGAAATAACAATTGATTAACCCTTTAATCCATGGATATTCCTTTCATCGCATGTGCAAACAGTGTAGATCTAGATCAATGGACACACCCATGCCGTCTAATCACGATCTACAATATCGCTTTTAGATTCATACGAGATTACATGTATTTCTGATCAAGAAATAAGCAGTGTAGATCCTTATCAGAAAGCACAACTGTGCCAGCTGATCTGAATCTACACTGGTCGTTCATGTGATAAAAGGAGTATCCATGGATTAGTCGATTTCACTATGTACTTTCATGAAAAAAAGAATTATGGCTGGGTAAATAAATTGAACTGCCTACGAATTCAGACAGAAACATGACATTGCAAATATAAACGTTTAAGGGAAACTTGTAATCCTAAATAAATCAAATTCACTTCTGTAATTCAAAATTCTCAACGCAACAAAATAGCAAGAAAAATATTAAGCATACAACAAGGTACAACACCCCAATATCGTTTTTATTGTTTTAGGGTACTTTAAAAAGCACACCCTTATTTATTCTTCTTGTTTATACGGGAAGGCTGTGTTTTCTTGGTCGGGTTTGTTTCCAGATATGTGTATTTCACTGTCTGAACAAAGAACAGATGGGACAGAAAGACTACCTGGTTGCACTAACACCCTGACAACGTCGGAATCTTTTTGTCCAACACCATCGACCACTGTAAGTCTGAATATGTATGTTCCTTCTTTCAAGTTGCCTATACTTAGAACCTTGGAATCTGTACCAATCATTTCAATAGGGGTTGTCGGGGAGAGCTTTTGCCATTGATAGAACCTTATACCATGATCATCTTTACTAGCAGAACCATCAAGCAGTGCCGACGTTTTAGGAAGGGTGATAACAATATCAGAGCCGGCATCGGCAATCGGTGGTTTATCAGGGGCTGCAAGGACCAACGTTAATATCAACACTAACCTAACATAAATCTCAATTATATTTATTTATTTATTTATTTATTTATTTATTTATTTATTTATTTAGTATATATCTCTTTATATGCGGGTACGTGTACATGTGCTACTTAATAAATGTAGTTTTTATATCAATTACTTTACTGGTATTTGCTTTCATAAATGATATTCAATGAATTAGACAAAACTAATAATGATTCCTATTTCTACTGAGTCGGTACATATTTTTTCAAAGATAACATATCAGTGTTATGATCTAGGTTTTAAAGATAAGAAACTTAATAGAACATATTTGTTGACAGTTGTATTAACTTATAAATTGCTGGAAGAAGTACCTGGAGTAATTATAATCTTTCGAATATTTGTCACGTTAAGGTCCGCAGAAGCTAAAACTTTGCCATTGTTTTTCAGTGTTTTCTCTACAGAATCAAAAGAATCTAATTCAGTATAGGAAAAGGGAATACAAGATACAATGGAAGACCATACAGTTGTCACAATAATACATGCATCTAAAAATAAGTGGAATACAAGAAAATAAATTACTAGAAAACTGACAGGAAATTATCACAGTTCAAACTATTAGAAGCGAACACATTCCATTTAATTAAGACTAGATTTGAATTATAAGTTTTAATTTAGTTACTGAGATGTTCCAGGAAAAATGTTTAAGAATATCATCTTTTAAAAAACTATTAAGATTTCATCCCTTTATAAAATACCTGTTTGTTTTAATGTAGTAGCGGTTGTTTTTTCTGTAGTAGCAATCACTCTATGTGTTGTTGACATCTTAGTACTTGCAGCTGAGGTAGTTTCCGACGGCAATTTTGTTTTATACGTATAATTCGCTAGGGTTGTTTCCTCGGTCTTCATTAACAAAATATCACTTGTTACTTCCGGAGAAGAGTTGTAGGTCAATAAAGTTGACGATCTGTAAGCTGGTGATGAACTACTAGATGGTTTTATTTCCTTCACAGATATTCTTGATACGACGACGGGAGATGTGTTCACAACGGACGAAGATGATACTAAATTTTTATTTACTGGCAATGATGTTGATGGTGATGTTAAAACAGGCGATGATGACATTGATGATGTTAACTGTAAATCTGATGAAGACAATAAAACAGGCGTTAAAACTGACATCGTTGAGAATGATACAGGAATCGGTGACGAGAATAGTATCGCTGTCGAGCAAGCTGATGGTGTTGTTAATATTGATGTTGATAATGAAATCGATGATAATAGTGTAGATGATGACGAGTTTGACGACGATGATGATGATGATAATAAAGACAAAAATGACGAAAATGACCGATCTGCTGTTTTAATGGTTTTAAATGGTTTTAAAGTTGGCGTTGGAAATAATGTCGACGGCAGTAATGTGAAAAAGTCCACTGATGTTTTAACTGAAAATAAAGAAATAAATGATGTTGCTGATGGCGGTCGATGTGTTGATAATGCATATGATGTCACGGCGGTAAATGATGAAGTTAAATTATACGCTATAGATGTTTTGTTCAATTTCTGAAATGTATCACTAACTGTTGACGATAAAGCTACTTTTTCTGCTGCTGATTTCTCTGACGTTTGTAATGTTGTTGTTAATGATAATGAGGAAATTGGGGAAAACGAAGATGACAACGAGAAGGATGGCGGTGATGGGGATAAATATACTGATGACAGTGAAACTGATAATAAAACCGAAGACGCTGAATAGAATTTCGGTGAAGAATATGAAACAAGTGGTGATGATAACGATGCTGACTCCGATAACGGTACCATTAAATCTTGAAAAGATGGTGATATAAAGTCGTGTGCTATTGATAATGACGGTGGTGGGGGAATTGGTGTAGGTGAAAAAATTAATCGTTGTTTATGAGATGGCGAAGACAATATGTATTGTTTAATAGTATCAGATGAAACTTTGGAAGGGAAAGACAAGACATTGGAAAGCGATAAATCTGATAATAATGGTGACGCAACATTTAAAAAGATCGATGGGGAAACATTCAGAGTGTAGTCAGAAAAAGAAGAGGCATCTATGGATGAGGAAACATTGAGAATGTAGTCAGACAAAGAAGAGGCATCTATGGATGAGGAAACATTGAGAGTGTAGTCAGAAAAAGAAGAGGCATCTATGGATGAGGAAACATTGAGATTGTAGTCAGACAAAGAAGACGCATCTATGGTTGAGGAAATATTGAGAATGTAGTCAGACAAAGAAGAGGCATCTATGGATGAGTAAACACTGCGAGTGTAGTTAGACAAAGAAGATGCGGTTTCTATGGATGAGGAAACATTGAGAGTGTAGTCAGACAAAGAAGAGGAGGCATCTATGGATGAGGAAACATTGAGTGTGTAGTCAGACAAAGAAGAGGAGGCATCTATGGATGAGGAAACACTGCGAGTGTAGTTAGACAAAGAAGATGCGGATTCTATGGATGAGAAAACATTGAGAGTGTAGTCAGACAAAGAAGAGGAATCTATGGATGAGGAAACATTGAGAATGTAGTCAGACAAAGAAGAGGAGGCATCTATCGATGAGGAAACACTGAGAGTGTAGTCAGGAAAAGAATTGGGGGCATCTATGGATGAGAAAACATTGAGAGTGTAGTCAGACAAAGAGGTGAGGGCATCTATGGATAAGGAAACATTAAGAATGTAGTCAGATAAAGAGGCGTAGACATCTACGGACAACGAAACATTGAAAGTGGAGTCAAGGGAGGAAGAGGGAACATAAACAAACGACGAAACAGTGGAAGTGTAATCAGCGTAAGGGGAGGAGGAGGAGGCATGGAAGGATGAGGAAACATTCAGAGGGTAGTCGAAGAAAGAGGAGGCAATGTGGGAGAAATCGGTGGAGGTTAACGATTCAAGAGTTTTGGAAGACAAGTGCGTTTCAACTAAACCTATTGCTGGAAGTGAATAGAATGTTGGAAACGAAGATGTTTTAACTTCATACGAAACATTAAATGATGGAGTTGGTGAGAAAAATTGGAAGTCAATTTCTTTTTCTGAAGATGGTAATGAGATTATAATTGATTGATTTATGCTCGAAATGGAAGATGATGCACTTCGGTATGAAATTTCAAACGATGAAGATATAATAAATGAATCGTCAATAGAAACATTTTTTGCAGAGGTAGGTTGAGTAACTTGACTTTGATCAATCGTGTTTAGCACAGATGTTTTATTCACATCAATAGTTTGATATTTATCTGTTGATGTTGACATTCCTCTTTGGTAAGTCGGCGGATTTAACGAAGATGTTTGTGCTGTTTTTGATAACCACTGAATTGTGCTGATCTGCAGTACACTGCTGTCTTTTGATTGTAAAGTTAAAACCGGCGCATTCAATAAAGAAGGCGTTGAAGATAATTCAGGTAAAGATGTACTAGACATATGCTTTTTGTCTGTTTCTGAGATTGATCCTAATATCATATCTGATAATATGCTCGAACGGAATGTTCCACTACTTTCACTTGTGTCTGGTTGAAGAAATGACACCAAAATCCCTGTAGACGACCGTGAAGATATATCGATAGATGTGGTGCGTATTGTGTTTGATGTTTCTGATAGAAAAATATATTCCTTAACATTTTTTACTTCAAATGGAAAGTTTACGCGAGAATTTCTTAGCAACAAAGACTTATAAATATTAAATTCTCGTCAATATCAAACTGTTTCTTATTGGCTTTGTGCAATCATTTAACGGGTTAGTAAAACTAGACTACTAATATTGTTTAATGTGTAGCTCAAATCTGATTAGGAAACACAATCTCAAATTACATTTCTGCAACGATAAGTAGTACATTAAAACGATTTCTGCAACAATAAGTAGTACATTAAATTGCGATGCTTTTGAATTACCTGCCGATGAATATTCTGCTGACGGAAACAACATTGGTGTCCAAGTCTTTACTGAAAATTAATAATACCAGGCCACAAGGTTATAAAACTGAGAATGAATACCACACTCAAATCTCATTCTTCTCACTGGTCAATTCTGAGACTGTGCTCGAATTTAACCATTTACATTGCTTTCCAGTGAGATCTGAGACAGCTTGCCATTCTCGATTTTATAATCTTGGGGGAACAGATTTCATAATTGCTTTAACGTCAATATTTCGGCATAATGAAAATAAATAAGTTTGTATACTTACACAAAAATGTTATAAATAATAAAAGGTATGCAAGAAAAAGTATCTTGCATGAGAAATTAGGTAAAGATAGAAAAATCTGTCACCTCGGGTGAACTGTTTTGGCGGGAACTCGGCAGAGCCTCGTTCCCGCAAAACAGTTAACCCTCGGTGACAGATTTTTCCATCTTAACTTCACACTCATGCATGATACTTATAATCTAGACCCAAGATAATAAAGCTGTAACTGGTGACCAGTCTTAAATCTCAGGCAATTTATTGGTTGAAATGAAGGTTATTCCCCATTTCAATTAATCATTTGCTTGAGATTTGAGATTGGTTTCCAATCTCAGTTTCAAGATTTTGGTCCCGGGTCATACACCTATAATTGCATTTCCGCATTGCAAGCATTATTGAAAATAACCAATGTATTTTTGTCTTATTGCACCGTAAAATGCTACAGACTTTTAATTAAGTTATGATAGCTCTAAAATATATTGTTAAAATAGAAAGACTGATTCGAAATACAATATTTCCAGTTGGAATGTAGTTTTCTTTGAATTAAGAAGAATAATTTATATCATGTAAGAAACACCATTGTTAAAACAGATAAAAAGACACTGCTATAAATTAATCTAAACAATTTCTTATATATTTAAATATAAGTACATATAAAGCCACTCGAAAAACAACTGAAACACAACGATAAACGCGTTTAACTAATAAAATTAATTTGAGCCAAGTGATAAAATAATGTTATTTGAAAAATATTTGTCGTTATATCGACTGAAGTAATACACCTGAATTTGCTCCAATTACACTATCTTAAAATTTTAATTTCTAATAATAAAATTGTAGTATAGTCTTCAAACTTGGAAAATCATAATTATACATTAATTTGCACTTCTTTTGATGAAATAACCATTTAATTTCCTACTTGGTTTTGAAAATAATTGGCATTTTATCAAGGTACGGGTCAAAGCAAAAGTAACAAAGTCGTCAGTATATTTTTTGTTGACGCAGATGTCGGTCTCCTTATAATACAGAAATGTTGAACGATTCCGTTCGATGCAGCAATGATGCAAGTTGTAGCTGTAAAATGGGAGATGTTGCAGCATTGTATGTCGGTAAAGATATGTCCTTCTCTCAAAAGCTACAGTTACTTTTGTTTTTACGCCTTCCTTAATTAAATGTTATTAGTTTATCAAGGGACAATGAAATAATTGTAATGACTCAAGGCCCCACAATTTTGAATCAGTAACTGAAGACAATATCAAAATAAATGACTCGTGGGAGCATAACTGTATTTTTATTAAAGTATTGTTTGGAAGATAAGCATCTTTTCACTCAAATACTCGAAAACTTGTCACGAATACTTGTCATTTCACAGGTATTTATCACGAGGCTCGAAAACACGCACCGGTTAGTCATCACGTGGCTCAAATAAAATTATCGAATTCTATATGCAAAATTTATAATTGTTGACTGTTTACAATAATAAGTCAACAACAAGTACAAATAGTTTGAAATAATGCACTGTTTGCAATTAATGTCTACACATATATAAAAGCACACTGACAATAGTGCATTTAAGACATACTTTCCTTTTCTTGATATGCACACAGAATTCGTATAATTAATAATAAATGAATCGTGTCATGCGAAAATGTGCCTTCGCTGTTATATTACGGCATTTTCGATTTTCGTTATTTTTAGAAAGAATACAATTTTTTATTTCATTTTTGACGAAACATTTATACTTATATTACTATTTTTTATTATTGTATATCTTTCCCGAGAATTTCCTTATAATCAATGTCCTCGGCTTAACTGTTTGACGTAATATTTTTATCAAGAATTGACGTCAAATTCCTGAAGACATATTTTCGCACGTTGCGGTTCAAGTATAACAGCTAAAATTACCACATTTATGCGCGTTCTATGCAACATCTAATAGTTACTACAAATGCGGGATATGGGAAGCACAACGTATCTAAACTATCTTACCGTTTAAATTTATGGTGTCTCTATCAATTGGTAAACTGGATTCCACAGCACCGCCCCGAATGCGCTCTTCAACAAGAGAGGCAAATTCTGGGGCAGATCTTGTCTTGACTTGGTACTTGTCATTGTGTAACATATTGAAGCTCACTTTTATACTGCCTGGTCTGTAAACATTAAAATATAGTCATGTAATACTGTCATTATATTCCTGCATTGTAAAGTGTTTGTGTATGATATCGCGCATTTCTGGTCTGATTAGGAAGATGTGTTTTACGTTGTTTAAATATTCCATTACCTTAATCCAGTAACATCCGTCCTGATATACGAATCAGCTAATGAACTTCTTTTCATTATGTTGTCAATCTACAAACAGAAGAAACAGAAAGACCCATTAAGTGTTGTCATTAATTGAGTGGACGAGTGATAGCTGAGATGCATTTTGCTTACGTATTAACAGCATATGTGTGTTCCAAAAATAGATCACTTTCACGTTATGACAACATATGTGTATTTGATAATGAGGCATTTTGATATTGTTACAAATATGTGTATTTAAAAAGCACTATGAGCGCGTACATGTTGATCAATTATATATAACATTTTGATATTGTGACATTTCAAAATAAAACGCTCATGTATGCTGATTTCAAATCAAAGAACCTTTGCAAGCGATGTTTATCTAAACTTACTTCTTTTGTAAAATTCTCAACAACAGATATGTACAAGGTTGAATGCGGATCATAAAGATCTGAAGTCCAGGTTTCTATGAGATCAAGAGAACCCTCCAGAGTAAGTATATCTGTAAACAAAAACAAAAGAACCAAATATAAAAAAGAACCAATATAATCCTAACACGGCTTGTATTTACGAAATTGAAAACTCATACACAATTGTTTAGTTTCTCGAGTCTCTGAGGTCATAAAAAACATTTGGTATTTATTTCAGGCACTTATAAAGCTTAACATGGGCAAACTCGTGTTAGACTTGAAAGAATAAAAAAACTAGACTGTGTCCAAAGGACACTGATGCCCCCACTGCTGCAAAAACATTTGTTACAATATTTTGTACCAGGTATTAACAACATGTGGTGATGATGATTAGTAAATGAGGAGTAAGTGCCACAAAATTTAATAACTAACATAAACAAAGGGCCATAACTCTGGTGAAAATTGTTGCAAGACAATGTCCTTTACAACAATCTTCACATCATGTCTAATCATCTGTGCAAGTTTGAAAGAAATCAGCTAAATAGAAAATGTGGAGTTGATGCCACAAAATTTTGTAAGTGAAATAACCAAAGGGCCATAACTGTGGTAAAATGGCAGCAGGAAAAATCTTTTCTTTATGATCATCTACCCATCCAGCTTGATCATGTGTGCAAGTTAGAAAGAAATCTGTCCAAAAGTAAACGAGGAGTTGATGCCACAAGATATTATTACTGAAAAAAAAACAAAAAGGGCTATAACTCTGGTAAAATGGTCGCAGGAAAAAATCCTTTCTTCACAATCATCTACACATCCTGCTTCATCATCTGTGCAAGATTGCAAGAAATCCGCCTTATAGTTTAAGAGGAGTTGACGCCACAAGATTTAATTACTGAAATTTACAAAGGGTCATAACTCTGGTAAAAATGGTCGCAGAAAAAAATCCTTTCTTCACGATCATCTACACATCCTGCTGCATCATCTGTGCAAGTTTGCAAGAAATCCGCCTTGTAGTTTAGGAGGAGTTGACGCCACAAGATTTAATTACTGTAATTAACAAAGGGCCATAACTGGTAAAAATGGTCGCAGGAAAAATCCTTACTTCACGATCATCTACACATCCTGCTTGATCATCTGTGCAAGTTTGGAAGAAATCCGCCTTATAGTTTAGGAGGAGTTGACGCCACAAGATTTAACTACTGAAATTAAGAATAGGCCATAACTCTGGTAAAAATAGTCGCAGGAAAAAATCCTTTCTTTACGATCATCTACACACCCTGCTTGATCATCTTTGCAAGTTTGAAAGAAATCCGCTTTATAGTTTAGGAGGAGTTGATGCCACAAGATTTGGGGACGTACGGACGGACGTACGGACGGAAGGACGAGTGCAACTATATATGCCTCCCACTTTGTGGGGGCATAACAAGCTGTTAAATTTACAGTAACAAGGGTATTACGTATTTCTACTGAGTATGTACTGAAAGAAAACAGAACGTCATTTAAGTACCAAGTACCACCCCTCCCGATAAGTTATAGATTTATGTGCAACATTATGACCTCAATTAATTTCTTATTAGCGTGTGATTTTAGAGGCTTAGTACCTAATGTTATAGGGAAAGTGACTGAACGTGTTCATGTCGTAAACATCAGTCCAATATTGTTATCTGACTGTTATCTAAGCATCACTTGTAAACTCTCAAACATCAAACTACACTCACTTGACAAAACGATAGCAGGTTTCTTTTGTGTGTGCATGTTTTTGACGTTAAAATATTAGCCGAATAACTAACTGACTTGTCAACAATTGCTAGCTTAGTTTTGACAAAAGCATCCTATACAAGAAACAACAGTCGCAATATACTCATGTCAATTAATACACTTGACGATGGAGAGATTTCTCCAACATACAACGCACGACACGGAAGTTGTTCAGTTGATCTTATTTAAAATTGTATTCGTGATATGTTTAGCATTTAAAGATATTGCTATTTTAAAATGAACACAAGGTTATATTTCATTTTATATTATCTGATACAAATTTCGTCTACGTTATAATGTTACGGTGCACGACAATTTGTCGAAAGACACTTGATAGAATACGACAATTGACAAAAAGGACACGTGGTAGAATGCGACAGTTTAAGGAAAGGACACTTGATAGAATTGTATTTCCGTCGAATTTTGTCGAAAATTTCCGACGTGTCTTCGAAAACTCCCAGAATTGAAAATGAAGGTATAAGCGGGGTATAAAATGTGTACCGGAAGTACTGATGTTATTACCGCGAAACGTCTTCAGCTACACTTTTTGACATCATTTCATGGTATAACCCCAGCTTGGCTCTAATGTTTTCATAACATGTTTTCGATGATTTTTCATTGACTGCTTTTAATGCCTAAATATTTTGGTATCAATATTGAGATTAGACCATAGATATTATTACTATATATTGAAAATGATCTTATCTCAATTTTGATACCAAATATTTAGGCATTAAGAAAAGCAGGCAATTAAAACAAAGTGCAAACTTTCTTTTGAATGTTATGACTCTTTGTACAACAGCAAACATTTTTGACAATAGGGTTGAAACTTAAATTAAGAAAATTAAACGTTTGTTATGTGTTATCGTCGATACAATGCCACATTTAGTCTAACATTTCATTTGCATTTTAAAATCTTTAAGTAATATCATTCTCTAAAATGTTGACAAAGGTTTTATTGAAGAAAAAAATGAAAGCGATGTCAGTTTTCTCCGTTTTGTTTGAGTAGCAGTTTTTTTTATTAATAATGTCGAAATGATAAGCTACATGAAAAGTGTTTTGCATACTTACCCCCCCCCCCCCCCCCACACACACACCCTACAGTTAATTAGTTTATCGATATCATTTGTTACACGACGGTGACGGGAGTTTTGAGGTATAAAGGGATATTTTGAAAAGAACTTATTTTTCCCGCGACAATAGAACTTACCTACAACTGGACGGAAAGTAACTTTTAAAGACGACTGTTTGGATTCTAAAAAATAAAATATCTTTATATTAATTAGACATTAACAATGAGTGGCATAATTATGTAAGATGAATTTTTTTGTAAAGTTTGAAGAAAAATAATTCATCTCATGAAAAATACAATATAGTTCAAAGTTCAGTTTAAGACGAACAGACTTACAACGACTGGGTCGGAAACGATGTTGATTATGGTTGACAAGTTTAAACATTACATTAAAACCTACCTCCAGCATCGAAAACTATATATTTTAATATCACAGCAACCCCAGAGCATACAACTGCTACCACTAACACTGTCAATAAAACCTTCAAACAACATGAATGTTTCTTCTTGTGTCTCTGGTTCGGGTCCCCCAGCCGTGTTTCTGTCTGCACACAATCGTGGCAACTAGCAGAAAGTCTCTGTCCACTGGAATGACCCGTTTGAGTCGTGTTATCAGCTCCTTGTTGAACATTGTCTGACCGGCAACTTTTTGATTCATTAGACATCCTGACGCCGTTTGTATGTTCATGATTGAAGCCATTCTTTGGTCTATAGAGATGTTTGAGTTGGTCTGTTGGTTCGAGGTCATATTGAAATCCCTCATTTTGACAACCGTTTTGTTTGAACGAAGGGGACAGTTCCGAATTATCGTTATTTTGTTTTCCTCTCTGAAAATAAAAATAGCACGACTAAAATTCACAGAAATTGATTCCTCATATGTTATACATAATAAGGGAACCTAATCCCGTTAGAGCCATCGTCTTTTCATGTGTCGATATGAAACGCTAAACTCGGTAGTACGATGATCAAAACACGAAATCACGACAGTAAGATAATAATAACGCGCCAGTACAATAATAATAACGCGCCAGTACGATAATGATAACGCGACGGTACGATAATAATAGCGCGACGGTACGATAATAATAACGCGCCGGTACGATAAAAATAACGCGACGGTAGATAAAAATAACGCGACGGTACGATAATAATAACACAACGGCAAGAAAAAAATAACGCGCCGGTACGTTTAAAATAACGCACCGGTACGATAAGACTAACGCGACGGTACGATAAGACTAACGCGACGGAACGATATTACAAACGCGCCGGTAAGATAAAAATAGCGCGACGGTACGATAATAATAACGCGCCGGTAAAATAATAATAACGCGACTGTACAATAATAATAACGCGACGGTACGATTTTGATGACGCGACGGTACGATAATACTAACGCGACGTCCGATATCGAAAAAGTGATAATACGGCAGTATAATGATGATAATGCGATATAATATCGTGTTTTCACCAGCGTGCTGTCTCATTTTCAGAATCTTACTGTCATATGATCGAGTTTTCGTTCTTGTTAAATCGTGATTCTGCATTTTCATTGTCGTGCTGTGAAACTGTCGCGTCAACATCGTCGCACTGTAGCGTTATCATAATAATTCTGTCGTGTTATCATTATCGCACTGTCGTGTTATCATTATCGCACTGTCGTGTTATCATTATGGCACTGTCGTGTTATCACTATCTTACTATCGTCTTCAAGTGCCAATGCGCAAGAATGAAAATATTAACAAATTCATGGTTTCATCAATGTTAAGACTAGGTTTAGGTTAATAAATGGCAAGCAGTGCCACTTGCCGATAATGACCCTGACAAATCAATAATAGCCCTAGGGCTTTATAACTTCTATACATTAAAAACGACTCCCTGTACCATTTCTTGATTAAACACTGTCATTAATTTTATTTACTACGTCATGATGCCAATTAAGTACTACGTCATTTGAGTAATATTTGACGTAATTTAACGAATGTTTACCGTTTCAAACAATATCAGTTGTTTATTTTGTTTTAATTCGGACAACTTCGAAGTGTGGAAAGGATGGGAATTCGCTTAATTTTGAATGTGAAATGGGATTTTGGTGGTATGAGTCGGTAAATGTTAAGATTTGAATGTGTTTCATTCTTATACCGCTGCTGCGAGCTTCGTTAACATCAGATTATCAGGCCTTTTGAGAATAGGAAAAACACGAATGAAAAATAGAGTCAGGTTTCCTATGATCGGCCAGTTTTATAAGGTTTCTCTACAAATATTGCATTAATCTACCGTCTTTAAATGTTCAATTTTGTTTTGTAGTCAGCAATTTTTACAAAATTAAGTCTTAAATGCACGCGCCATTGATAAAATCGCTGCGGTTTTAAGACGTTCAACACAACTAAATTCAAATGCTTTGCTTGCTTTCCAGATAACCAATATATCTGCCTGCTATCGAATTGAATGTTTTACGTAATACTCGGTCCTTGTTGGAATTATTTGGTCGTACACGTTGTTTCGTTCTGCTGTCGAGGTATTCCGTTGTTTCTCTAACATTTATTTACTATTAACAATGTTAGGAGAGTATAGAGGAAGTTACTGATTAGTAGTGGATCATTGTGGACCATGCGGAATTTAAAATATGATACTTCAAACAAACTGAGCTATATTTTATAATCCAAATGAGTGCAAAAGATACTGATTCTATTCTAATGAAAATTCAAAATAATAAAATGAGCTCCATTTAATATTTCCCTATCTATGCTTTAAAGTATTGCCAATGATAAATGGTCACATGGCTAGAAATATAAAATAATTTAATCAGCGTTGGCTCTTTTTATATCATCATTTAAAATCTGGCGTAGCATTGATTTTGTTAGTTTTCTCCAGTAAACCATTTATTTTGTGAAATAAGAAAACCTTATCGTATCCTGTAGTGATATTGCTATACAAAATTGAGGTTTCAGTGAGAACTAAAATGTGATATTTAGGGTCCAAGATAATAAAACTGAGATTAAAGAACAGTTTTAAATCTTACTGATTGGTTGGAATAAAGACATGTCAAATTATATGTTTGAGACTAGTCGTTATTTTTTGTATCTGTAATTATCTCATTTTTCATTCTTAAACATGGCCGTTACGTGATACATGTATGACTCTTTGCTTTCGTCAAAGCATCGGATACTAAGAGTTTATAATGTTTATTATGTTTTCAGCTTTAAAGAACATGTTCGCAAGGTAACATTGGTCTTGGGGCAGAGGGATCGTCGGCCGCGGACTCCAGATCCGAAGATTACAGGTTTGAATCGCAACAGGAATGAGATTGTTCTGCAGTTTCCACAATCTACACGTGACGCGAGTACTGGTTTTAACACAAGAAACGTGAATAATACAAACTGAAAGAACTTAATTAACATTTGATCTAAACTAAATAACTTTAAGCTGCACTAAAGGAAAAGTTTGGTTATGATATTAAGTTTAGTTGATATGAAGATTTGTTGTTGTTGTTGTTTTTTGTCTCTTTCTGTCAGATAAAACTCTGTGTGCAGTGGAAACTAAGTTAAAAAGTCGCTTACTAGAGCAATGCCATATCTCTACTAACTGACAGTTTCATTTGTCAGGTTGCCTTCCCTGCCAGCATGAAAGAGCTCATGAACAACTCATCATCTCACTTTAAAGCACCGCGTTAGTCTTCAATGTGGCCATTACTTAACTTTCTCTTCGCTACAATCAACTAACACTTGTTTAATTACTGCTCTTGTGAACAATAATATGTAGAACAAACCTTGGCCGACAACCTGTGTCCGTTCTTACGGTTGTCCGTGTCATCAATGAGCCTGGACAAGGTATTGCTGCTAACATATTCCAACTTTTCATCCAGTTCTATCTCCTGCATAGACATTATCTGACCATACTGCTTTATTACACCGATCTAGTCCATTCAGAGACACACTCAACCGATGTTTATCAGTTTCTTTGATTTTGTTAACTGTATTGCATTTAATCTTAAAATCGGAGTCCTTGTTTCTAGCGGTAAAGTCGTGTGCTAGAACAAACTCCTTTTAATCACTAGTTTTATAAAGAATTTACTCAAGTTATTTTCCTGTACTAGTTCACATATATATTGCAATGTATATAGTACGATACTAATCAAATAAGTTGTAGTATGTGTCTTTTTAAGTGTCATTTACTATTTTAACCGTAGTAGTTGTAACGACATGACATGATAATTAAGGGGATTCCGGGCCGTTTCCTGAACACTTGACCGTATGAGGGCAAGTATGAGAGAAAAAAGCAGCTGCTTCACATAGTATAATACATTTATATCCTAGTATGCTGATGTGTTGCCGGAATGTGTTTCTGTACCTTTAAAAGATCTACTGGCCCTAAAGACTCTTGGTATTTAACCCCTATTTTGTGTCGTCGTTGTTTTCAAGTCTCTACGTTGGTTCGGTGATAACACGGTGCTTGAGCTTCTTCCAAATGTTGTAATTATAATATCAAGACTCCATCAAGTCGGCTATGCTATTTACTATACTTGGGCCAGTAAAACTGTAGAGAATTCTCAAATCTCAGACATCTGATATCTTATATCATACGGCATAATAAGCGCTTCCGGAAACACGACAAATACCTGTATGTTGTTCTCTTACAACTGACACTCTGACAGTGTCTAGGTTACTAGACTTCATTAACACTATTTAAGCTTAATTTATTTTGTTTGCAAAGGCAAAAGTTTGTAATTCAATATTTTCGTTATCGAAACCTAACTGCTTTAAAAGTGCAAAGTTGAGCGTTTTATGGTGGCTCAGTAAAATTTAATCTAACAGTTCGCGTGCGTAGGATCAGATATACGTATCTTGTACGAGTTATTTGTGCTCCAGATTTAAGTATGAACACCACAAAAATATGTAGGGACTTTTTTATCAATCAAATACTTGCATACTGATCATTAGATATACTTTATACGCTGTTGTATTATAAGTACTAGTTTGATCAGCAATTCATTAAATCGCCGCTGGGATGGTTCAAATTAAAGGTTTATGTACAGATAGAAATACTTGGATTTAAACCGTTGGGGTGGGTGCCCCAGAGTTATCACAATTTCAGCTATTTTCGCCCTCACGCATAGACAAATGCAACCCGATTCTGTTTTTATTAAACTTATTATGTTTTTGAGAGCGTACAATCTCGAAGAAAGTGTCGCTACCCTGGGGATACATTCGTGTCTGCGTTTTAGCCTTCTATATATATATAATAAATAGCAACAAAAAAAACAACGCAATTTCCACACAACCACACACCTTCAAAATCTAGAGAGGAAAAGAAAGCATGAGTTAGTATTATGATGAATTGAAAACGACCCCGTAAACAATAAAAAAACACATGGGAACCCAAGGGGTTACCGCATTAAAAAGGTCAATGGAAAATATTTTGCCATTTGGGATTAAAACAGGTTTTAGGATGCAATAAGTTCTTGGTTAAAATGAATAATATTTTACTCCGTATCGTTTATTTAAGGATTGAATCGATATTTGATGGTTTTTATTTGGGTATGGAAAACAGTTGGGTTGTTTAAAGTGTATAAAGCCCGAAGGGCTTCACGCATACTTTACACAATCCAACTGTTTTTCATACCTTATGAAAAGAATCGATAATCGGGCTTCACGCATACTGGTATAATTTATGTTATTTAATGCATTTGTCCGGACCACAAATAATACAATACAGCAGATACATGTTCTTTTACGTGAAATTTACTGCATGGACTTATATATTTTACAAAGCGGTCTAAATTACTGAGGCACGCCACGGGAAAAGGTACCTTCGGGCAGTTGACGTCAATCCTTGAAACGACGTCATAAAGTTGAGCAGCCGACATTAATTATTATGCAATTCGCGGTAAAAATACCATTTTATTGTCAAAATGTGTAATAAAATCACTGTTTTGTTATGAGAAAATAATAGAAATTTGAAAGTTCTTTCTAAATATAGTAACAACAAAAATGACACAAAAAATGACCGAAGGTACCTTTTCCCGTGGCGTGCCTCATTTATACTCGACAATGCCTATCTGGAGACCATACGAGGATATTTATGTAAGTCTCCATTAAGCTGGGCCTTAACTTTTACTACAGTTCGATTAGTTTTCGGACTTTGCATTTATAACTGGCTACTAAATACTCAAATAGGTCCGCATACTTTCTTTCAGATATTTGAAAATGTCATTTTTGCGTGAGATTATAACGAGAAGATCGTGACTCTGTACAGAACAATCCAACCAGTTCATTCAAAGCTAAAATCCCTGCTACTTGAAACTATGGGAAAGTGTTTACGTTTTCTAAAATAGCTGAAATACTTACGAACGAACGATAAACATTAAATCCCCATTCAATAGAAGATATATAAAAGGTGTTTTATTCTTGATTTCCTAAAAAGTCCCTATCCGTGGGAATTTCGTACTTATTGTAGAGATCGTTGTATCATAATCTTTCTGAACGTCTTGAATTATTTGAAAAATTGTTTTGATAAGAACAACACAGGGCGTCTCGAGCGTCAAGTGTTGGCTAAATAATTACAGTACATGTTATTCATATTAACTTGTGTATTTCCGCTTTATATGCAGTATACATTAGTAGATTTAGTAAATTCGCAAAAATAACCTTATTATAAAAAGCTAGTCATAGCATAACGGTATGTAGCTATGTGTTACGGTTATGTAATCATCTTCCAAAAAATAGTGAAAAAGTATTAACTGATAAATAAATAATTGTTATGTTTATAACTACTACTGTCTAAACTTTAAATTTTAGAGATTAATTAATGGTAATTTTTTCCCTTTTTAATTATTTTTTTGCGAAATATTAGAAATACAATTATACCATGTAGTGTAAAATCATTGATACACATGTATTCGTGGGGTTTGTATTTTAGTGGATTGTGTGCGCAGGTCGATCAACGAATTAAAAAAATTGAAATATTGAATTTGAATGTTGTTTAAAACATATAAATCCACAGATTTAAGTACCCACGAAAATTGTGTCTAGCGGAAAACCACGAAATGTTATGCCCACGAATATAAGAGCATCCACAGTACTAGTAGCGCTATATGTGCAGTGTGGCGGCCGTAACAAGTCTCCCCGTACATTTAGTCAGTACTGTTATCAGTCAAATAACCCGTTACCGATGTCATGCAGTGATTGTTACGTACATCAGGGCTATCCGATCAACCTTTATTGGGGTTGTCCCGGTTAGCTCAGTTGGTTGCGTCGCAGGAATTGCAGGGCTAGGCGCTGTCGCCGTGACGGTGCGGGTTCGCTCCCAGCTAGAGACACTATCATTTGTTTTTGCTTTCTGGAATCGGCGAAATCAATTACTCATAACATATATTAAAGCATTAATCGAAATAATTTAACAATGCAATTTAATGTTTAAAATATTTATAAATTGGTAACAGTTGCTTACTCAGTTTTCTTCAAAAACTGTTTGCGAGCGAACTCGTTTTGATGATTTAAAAGTAGTGTGAACATCATTTATTTATCATCAAAGCAAGAATTAAAAGCTTAGCGGCAGCTGCAAGGTAAGTACTCAATCTGTGTTGGGAAATTCTAGCTGGTTTTTATACGTATCGTATATATTATGGTTTTATACGTAATGTTTTCTATTTGAGTTTAACGTTAAACGTTTAAGCAGATGATTATACACTTAAGACGTCTGTGGTGTTGCATTTGCATTACCTGGTGCATAAATCATAACTCCGAAAATCATTCATAGATATGTCTGCTTTAGATTTCAGATAGGTTTGCAAGAACGTAAAGTTCAGAAACAAAACGTGAAGAACGATTAAGATGTCATTAGAAGAAGAAAAGATAAGAGAGTTTAAGCACCTGAAAAACTACTTGTGACGGTACAGGTGGTCTGTTTTGTTTTCTCACGGTTAACCACTTGTTTGTTACATCGATCAGTACCGAACAGCTCAGTAGGGTAATTACTTTAGCACATATCGGAAACAATACTCCGTTCGTCTTGGAACAAAACAGACTGGTTTCCAGCGGCGTTATTGATGTACTGCACTCGGAAACCCGTCTAACATCCTTGAGCCAGAAACGCCGCAGTATCTCAGGTGCCGGCGGCTGGTCGCCGTAAGTTTTCTTGTACAGGTATTGTTCATGATGCAATTAATTGCTTTATGAATTGCTGTGATTCTGTGCACCGACATGATAAGAAGGTATGAGGATGTCAAGTACGTCATATCAGTCTAGGATCATGCAGAGAATCATTAACCGGTTAGATTGCCGCTTTCAATATCAAACCGAGTATGGTTCACTAGTCATGCTAGTAGCCACAAAAATGTACCTCAACAAAATATGTTCTAAGAAAAGCTAAACTGTCCGTTAAAGAGCGCAGGTAATCGATGACCTAGCAGAGACCAGAGTACTTGAGAACTTATCCAGATAACCAGAGGTATGTTGTCAATCTAATCTGACTGTCGGTATTAAGATTTGTGTTTGATCACTAGGCATACACAACACCAAGTTTTTTCTTTGAATTTATCCTTGGTCGTTTATAGTTCAATTATGTGAAATACGTACAACATACATATATTATTGATATACCTTTATTTTACATAGAAGAAAAAATCGAACAGTGAAGATAAATAGCACGGCCTAAAAATTCCTCAGATGTTCTGAATGTTCACTGAACATCATTTAACTGAATATTTTGTGAGTAAACATTATCGAGCGAGGCTGGGAAATAATCATTTATTTAATATTTAATATACATGTATCATCGAGATACTAACGGGAACAAATATCAAACTAGTTAATATTATCATAATGCTTTCAAACTCAATGATTTCAAGGAAAAATAGCATCACTATCAGCCCATTTAACATTTATGTGTACGATATGCTCCGAATACTGCTTACATAATTATTCATATGTCACCACTTGACACAGCTTTACAGGTGTGCAGCAATACACCATCTACAGATGGTGACAGGTCCTATTCCGCGTATTCAAGGCTGAACTGAACTTTTTATTCAAATAAAATCGTTCGGTGACTTAAAAACAATACACTGTCCACTTGAAGTCTCAAATAGTTCATACCATATAGAAAATTCTACCAAACCTCACGAATATTATTCTATATAATAGCACCAATATGTTCTTTAAATGAACACCTTCAGAAAAAAATCTTCCATAAATCCACATTAAATACATAAATGTAGTAAGTCTTCATTGATAATTATTTGCAAACAAACATTTTAGACTTGGTGTTTGCTTTTCAATTTAAGCTTAAGTACAGAAAGCCCTAATTACAGGGGCGAATCAAGAGGGGGTTCAGTGGGGTTGCATTCATGTAAACAAAATTCATGGGAATTTTTAGACATTTTTCTTTACTGTTCAAACGTGTCATAATCAAAATAAAAATTCAGATTGATAAAATTTATTTGTGCAAAGTTTCACCGAACGCCATTTTGCCGTTATGGAGATATTGATAATAATCTTTTTTTATCGATGAACGTGTAATGATAACTGTATAGGGTGGGGAATCGGAAATAGGAATGTCGTTTTAATAATCGGAGATCGTATTTCCAATCTAATGTTGCAAACAAATTACCCTTGTTTGTTTTTACTCTAAATACACTATATTACACTTAAACTGATAAAAAAGTTATTGCTCTGTATATAAAATTTCTGTTTTCTTGCATAATTTTATGTTTTCTGGCGCGTCATTATAATTCACTATTTTACTGATTCTATTCCGAAAATCTGCTTTATGCAAATTATGGTAGTTTTTTTAGATTTTTTTTTATAAATGCAAACGTTTCAAAGATTCTACTTTTCTAGCTAAGCAAGACTCTTTTCATTTTTTTGTGATTTTTACATCAGTTGCATAGAGAAAGAGGATATTTTTGCACCAGTAACATTCATTCTGTCGAGATATGACAACGTTTTTATTTAACAATCATCTCACTTGCGAAAACTGGCTAGAAGTTCGATTTCAACAAGATCCAAGTGCACCCTATCCCCGAGAAATGCAAGCTGCCAAACACTGTACACGAAATACCGCATAAACTACAAAGGCTTGCACAATTTGGAATACACCATGCAATCTGTCTTCGTGTACGGGATACTTTAGTGTTTATTTCATTAAAAATGGTCCAGGAATAAACGAGAGACAATGAAAAACTTACCTCGAACCGAGATATTTTGTTCGGCTGGCGGCCATGTTTTTGTCACGCGATTCCCCACCCTGTGTAGATGGCCCTTAAATTCAAAGAAGAATTAATTCTCGTGCGTAAGCGCAGTGGTGTTTCAGTTCGCAACAATTAATTACATTTTAAAGACAAACGTTTAATGATCTAATATCTTTTAGTGTTTAAATTCGCGCAATTTCACAGCGCAAACACGCGAAAATAAAACTTTCCCCAAATAAAGTGATTCCACAGTCTGCAATTTCTAACATTAGTTTCGGCTCAGTTATGATTTTGTTACAGGACTTATACAGTTTCGTCGTACCGTTTGGTCGAGAAACGGCCAGTGTCTACCAAAGAAGGTAAAAATGACCAAGAAAACTTATATTCTTCAAACCAAAATCAGGTCTGTACTACCCCAACGTCAGAGATGGCACGTGACGTCTGTACTACCGCAACTTCAAAAACGGCACGTGACGTCATTATCGCGCAGTTGCAGTTGAAAAATATCCATGTTTGATGTTTGTGTCATATTATTATACTGCACAGAAATGTCATTGAATTTGAACAGATAATTTGCTGATGATGTTTTTCTTGAAAGGACATGTGCGGATATATTCCCGGGGTGGGGGGGGGGGGGGGGGGGTGGGGAATCACTCACAACCATCACCGCTAGTGAAGCGAGAAAATTGTTCTGCAAACGTCCGGTGACGGTTCTGTAGATATTTATTTTATTTTGACCCGGAAAGGTAGGTGGTCAGCTTTGACAATATCGAGCAATTCTTAAAAAAAACGGGGAACATGATTCGATGCGTATAGGGTTTGTCTACATGCTTATATAATGAGACCAATATACCCATACGTCGTTGACTTATGACGATCATTCCGCCTCTGAAATGAGAGAAATTCAATGTGAGGTGAGGTTATTTCGATTTGCCTGCAGTATTTAGTTGTTTTTCCGTCCTGTATCACTATAGGAACAAGTATGTATGTGGTCGCTGGTTAAGTTGGGGGACTGTTTACACAGAAGAATGTGTTAAGGTTTTGCTCCGTTCGTCGTAGCTTTGTCATAGACAAAAATAAAATTATTAAAATCTCTCTAACGGCAAAATACAGCTCAATAACACTTTGCACAGATTAACGTTATTAATAGAATGTTATTAATACATGCATATGTTTAATTTACTTACGCTAAGAAAACTTAGAAACGATGAAGAAAAAGTCTTAGACCTAAAAAATCCCTAAAATTCTATTTGCAATTTTTTACAATAAGGAAGCAAAACTAAACATCAATTAAAATGTCTTTATGAGTAATGGGTTACTGACAACAATATCTAAGACCCTTTGGTCTAACAAATGTATACAATGTGAGTTTTGTGTAAAAGTGTGTTTGACCTGGTCGCGAAAATGAATGACCGAAAAATAAAAAAAATGTTGATTTCTCTCTTCATTAATGAAAGTTCTTTTCAAGGACCTTAGATAATGCTGTAGGTATCATTTCACTAATTTATCTGGTTTACGATAGGACGGGAACTTAACTCACAGAAGGATTTGTAAATATATAGGGGCTATATGGCTGATGGAAAGGTAGGAAACATTACACACAGAAGAGTTTGTAAGTATATGTGACGGGAACTATATATGACAAAATTGAAGGGAGTAAAAGCGTCCGATAGCAGAATTCTGAGGGACTAATTATAAGGTGTAATTATTGAAAACGGTATATTCCAGTTTCAATAAAATTTCTTCACCAGAGGAAACCCTGTGTCAACGCTGTGGGTGGAATACTCTTGTAACGGATTAGTGGGTGTGGTACAATTGCATTGCATTCATTAAGTCTTTTATAAAGGCATTTAGCGTAAAATATCAATTTGTGTATCCCAGCCCATGTATTTTTTCTATGTTGTTAAACATCCACTACTTTCATATCTTCTGGATACATTTTGTGTCGCTTCATAAAAATCACATTGTTAATATTGTGTTGCTTGTTGACGTTCA
Source organism: Corbicula japonica (assembly GCA_038501625.1). Lineage (NCBI taxonomy): Eukaryota > Metazoa > Mollusca > Bivalvia > Venerida > Cyrenidae > Corbicula > Corbicula japonica. Next base: position 313,756 of record JAZAYU010000044.1, on the reverse strand, counting down.
CTAATGGGTTGTAGACTTTGTTTAACATAATACTTTTATCTAAAAGTAAAACTTATCCAGAAAAACTTCTTTTTCGGCATTCATAATGTTCAAATTTGAGCTCTATCATAACAAAGTTCTCTAGAACTTCTTGAAAAATCATTATTTTCTCCTTAATTGAAGTACCTGTCAAAATTAATTGAGCGAAGTAATTGAATAACATGCGCCACAGAGAGGCTTTTGGGTGATAACGATATCACATGGGTGTGAACTTCTGAACACTTCATACTCTGCCAAAGGCTGTGACGTTTATAAGTTCTTACGTCAGCGCAGAAAAGTCTTTAAGTAGGTTTTGTTTAATATTGATAATATTTGTATGATGTTAAGGAACACTACCTGTGAAATAATTATGTGCGCTCATATCGGCGATAACAGAAAGATAATCAAGCAGGAGTTAGTTAAATAATGTTTATTTTGACGTTTGATCACGTTCTTTTCTGTCTGTAGTTTCTTCATTTTATACATTTTTATGCTTTGATTCATTCCTATTAATAAATGAACTAAAGGTTAATCGTTTTTATTGTTTCAAGATCAAACTGTGAAGCTAAAGTAATGACTATGGGAATAAATGTCGTAGTTGTTTTTTCTTGCGACCATCATTTTCTTTTCAAAAATGTTGTCCTATCACTAATTGAATTCAGATCTATCAAAATATACAAAATTTATATTCTATGAATATTACTTAAACATGGAAATGAACCGCTCTACAGCCTTCTCCACACAGCTTTGAAACCCTTCGTAATATAATTAAAACAGCCACATGAACGGAACTGGGGTTTAGAACGGTTCATTTCAGTTATATACATATAGATTAATTTCGAATTGTTGACGGTGAATTTTAGCAAATGTTTAGAAAATGATATAATAACAGTGACTTGACACCTCTTTTTTCCAAGAAGACAAGGGTGTATTGGTAATTAGTCATTGTTTACTGTGGGTGGGCAAAGTCGTATAGCACCAAGTCACTCCATGTTCCCCCTGGTCCACTCAAATGAAGTCAGTTTCAATATATTAAAATTTTTTTCTTCATCTAGGGGCCTTCTAACTGTTAGAAATCGGCCTGTTTACGGCTTTTTTGCAGGTATAACACGTAAAAAATAAACGAAAGCAATTTCATGTCTATATCTCGTTTGGAAGAGGCGGACTAGTTCCGGATATTTTGGCACTGTACAATGTATTTGCAATACCTCGTTTAAAAAAGGGTCTATTAGGTTAGAGATCAGGAAGTTTATATTGTTTCAAATCAGACTTTTTCTGAATTTGTGAAAAAAAAATGTGTTGAGTGGGTTTGCTTTTTATGTTGCATTTCCTAACACGCGTCTCGATCCGGTTGTACATCAGGGACGTGACCATGTATTTTATGCCATGTCTTCCACAGTTCAGAGCGAATCAATAGGCTTCTAACGTTCTAAGTGCTAGTCTGATTTTGTGATTTTGTGTTTCTTTGAAGTCTTATGATCTACCTACACATATCGTACTGTAAACCGATGCATAACCCAAGCTAATTTAACTGTTTAAATATGAAATTCATATGTTTTCGCTGATTATTCATTCATTCACTTTATTCCTTAAACGTAAAAACTGTAAGTTTAGTACATGTAAAAGCGTTTAACAACTGCAATGCATTCAAACCTCATTTCGAAAATGTTCATTAACTACGGAAAGCCGCATGTGTTTGAAGACGTTCTGCCTTGCTGTTTGCTGCAGTTTAAAGATCCCCACCTTTGAAATTATCTTGCATGTGTTTGCAATGATTTTGCGTTGTAAGAAATTTTACTTTTCAGTATACAAACAGAGCATGCGGATTAACTTAATTAGAAGTCTAGTTGTTATGTTATCGATATAAGTATTTAGTATTTGAGTTATTTTGTCTTTGATAAATGAAGGAATAAGCTAACAAGGCAACCTACCTCTGACCGGCAGTCCACTGTCCTTGTTCTTCTTCTTATTATACTTGTACTGTCCTGCAGTAGAATGTCATTCCTAGACATAGAAATCCAGCTGTCAAATATATCCATTATATCAAAATAATCGATATGAAATTGTTTTACCAAATAATCACTTTCAATTTATGTCACAGTATGCAGTTTAGGATCCGTGATTTTTCTCATAAAATCCCAATTTCCATTAAAAATGTTACAGCTTATAAGATCCACACATCTGTTTTTTATTTTTTTAAATATCTTTTCTTAAGTAATTTTCTGTTATTTTGTTTGCACTCTGCTGCTAGCAGTTTGAATGTCCGCAGAGCTTTTGATATCTTTACGTGGGATCCATAATTTTATCTGTGATCCGACCACAGCAGTTTGAAGAACAACAAGTTTGAATGTCTAAATGATTTTCAGCCATTAATTTGCATAATGGTTGTGACATTTCCGACTACCACGCACTTTATTTCACCTCTAATAGTTCTCATAAAACTCGCTTGTTTTGTTTGCTGTTGTCTTTCCTCCAATTACATTATTAAATAAGCATATATCGTCAATTATTCATGAAGAAATAGACAGAAACTATGATTTATAGCACTTGCTCAAAATAGTTACATCTTTTTTGGTCGTCTGAAAATGATAAAATCTAAGATCGCTCAATAAACGTCAATACTGTCCATATACATAGCGCATTACATTCTATAATGACTCTTGGTAGAAATTATTTTGCCGTTAATTTCTTAGAAACAGCCCACGTCTTTTTATGACCATGGCGCACCTTTTTGGACATTAAAAAACAGGGCGAGGATCAAAAAGCATAAACTAATTTTATTATAAACGGCACTGCGGTTTATTGGATACTGAAAATTTAGATCGTGGTGTTAGATAGATGTAAAAGAAGTGCATGTAAAGAACCTGCGTAATTTTAGTGAATTATTATTTCTGAATTCAGCAGTCAATAAATATATTTCACAACTTTTCTAACTCCACACTCTTTTCTTTTCCGTTAAAATTAAAACACCTCTGTGAAATATAGAATTATTTCAGTGAAAATGTTGTTTATAATGGAAAATGATCAGTTTGTTTTAAATGAAATATAACTACAACGATAATATTTAAAAAAATCAGTATACGTTATAACCAATTTAATGAAAGTTTTCTGAGATATTTGAAAAACAAACAAACACGTATTTTCATCTGAGAACACTATTTCAGACTCTATAACGACAGAGTACAGCTATTGATAAGAGTGTGTCTGTATTTTATAAAAGTTGATTTTATTCAAAACGGTGCAGAATGTTCAAGTATACATATGTGCGGTTATTTGAAACAGAATCTTTGCGCTAGTAAGAGTAGAGTAATCGAGGTTTGGCACGAATGATTTAGTGCTTGACACATTAAGCTTTTACAATTTATGAAGCAAAAAAAATAGTTGTTAAATCATTATAATAAACTTTTGTTAACATTATTTGGAAACACTTGTAAAACAGTTAAAACGCGTTTTATTTTCAATTGCTTTAAATGTAATTCATAATATATAATTTTAGAAAACATTCATATTCGTATATAAATTTCATGAACTTTCATTAACCAAGATCTACTTATTTTCAAGAAATAGACAACAACATATGTTCGGTATGCATTTTGTGCACACGAATTGTAGCAAATCAAATGTTCAACCCCAGATTATACTAGAACAATTGATCAATCGATCATTTATTGAAACATGGCTTCAATTCCAATATCAAACTGAAGTTCTATGGAGGATTCAAGTTGAACTACTATCGAAACAATTTATCAGAGATTTAACATTCTATTTTTCGCCTCTTTATGAAATCCTTGTAACAGCACTGCACCAAGCAAAACCAAAATTTCCCAGCTAAACTAAGAAATTCTTTGGAAATATAAATACCGGAGTATATATCCCGTCATGGACACTAACAAGGCGAAACATTATTGTTAGCAAGATCACGTTATGATTAGTTGACTTCTTGTTATTCTATTATTGAAGGCTTGAAATATATATAATTAAATAATGTTTTTATTAATAACATTACTTATACATAAAGCCATGTGAAAAAAACACATGTGTAATCATTTCTCGCCAAATTAAATTAAAGAGGTCGTCGAGTTATTTAAAGCACCTAATGTGAGGTCTCGCTCAAACTAAGCCTGTAGTTTTAAAATGGCGTTATTTAGTAAAACCACGAAAATCTTATTATCAGTAAACTGAAAAAAATGAAACCAGAAAACATAACTTATGCTAATTGTTTGTGTGATATTATCTTAATTTATATGTAAAATAATGTTAATTGCACTTGATTCTAATTTACAATTGATTTTCTGGTTAACACAACAGTTGGTTTTGAAATATCCTGTAGAGTCTCTTGATATAAATCCTGTTTATATTTCTCTTAAACAGATAATATTTCTCCGCAGAACAATATAATAATATTTTCCACAAACTGAACCGTAGTCTGGTTACACTAAGCGTTTCCCGCTATTTCAATTTGCGTCTGTTACCATCACACAGTATCATGTTTTACTAACGGCCTTACAGCTTTACTGCCAGACATAAAGGATTTGCAGGTTTTCAGAACCTTGTTTTCCACTAATTAACAACAATGTTTGATCATGCGTTGAACATCTTTTGCTGTTTTACTGTTCTAAATTTACTGGGAAAGAACATTCTGAACATTTGAAAACAGCATATATGAATTTCTAGAGTTTATTATTAATTTATAAAAATAATAATAATAATAATAATAAAAATAAAAATAAAAATAATAATAATCATAATCATAATAAAAATCATAATAATAATAATAATAATAATAATAATAATAATAATAATAATAATAATAATAATTATTATTATTATTATTATTATTATTATTATTATTAAGTATATACTAGAACATACGTACATTTTGTAGAAACACCATACAAACAACCCAAAAATAAGTTATTTTACAAGTTCTTTAAATTTATCTTGATACTTCTTAACAATAAAATGCTGTTAAAACTGTGCGTTCTGTATCAGATTGTTTAGTATTACAATCACCATAAATGAAGCTGAGTCATCTTCATTTTTCCGCTGTTACTTACTAACATTTTCAACCTTTCACCCGCTTCACAAATCAATATTAATTATTGGCGCCGCATGCGTTGTTCCATTTGGTAGAACTTGTTTAAGAGGCTTACAGAGGCTTTAGAAGTCAGAGTCAACTCGTGGCGTTTATTTAATGAAGAAATTATGGACAGTCAGCTAGAACAAACCTCGATTACACGGGAATTAAACAGCTGATCGCTTCACAATAAACATAAAGCGCCAGTGTGAGAAACAGTGTGAGATGAGCCACTTATCAGTTATAGAACCTTGACAGAAACCGACGATACGCTCCAGCAGCAACCTAATCGTTCGTTTTGATGTATTGAGGAAATTAAAACCGTTCAACCTTTAGTCTGATCTAGAAGTTTGTTTTCAGGAAATACATTTTCAATGGATGAAAAGGGAACTTTGAAAGCACAACGACAACAATATAAAACTATTTCAAATTTAATAAGAGCCGGTTAATGGAAAGAAATTGCCCTCGACGCCTAGCTTCAATTTGGATGGAACTCATAATTTACACAAGCACGTGTAAATTGCACATATTTGGAATGATTCGCTACTATCTTCCATAATACTAAACTCTTAGTAATATAAACAGAATATGACGTTACTGTCTTCTTATCCGAAATATGTTGAAGTAATGGAACTGCATATTACTGTACCACGGCTTAGGCTCGGAAAGAGCGCAATTCAAGCTCTATGGCACTGCATATTACTGGCCCACGGCTTAGGCTCGGACAGAGCGCAATTCAAGCTCTATTTGACTGCATATTACTGTACCACGGCTTAGGCTCGGACTGAGCGCAATTCAAGCTCTATTTGACTGCATATTACTGGGCCACGGCTGAGGCTCGGTCTGAGCGCAATTCAAGCTCTATTGGACTGCATATTACTGGGCCACGGCTTAGGCTCGGACATAGCGCAATTCAAGCTCTATTGGACTGCATATTACTGTACCACGGATTAGGCTCGGACAGAGCGCAATTCAAGCTCTATTGGACTTCATATTACTGTGCCACGGCTGAGGCTCGGACTGAGCGCAATTCAAGCTCTATTGGACTTCATATTACTGTACCACGGATTAGGCTCGGTCTGAGCGCAATTCAAGCTCTATTGGACTGCATATTATTGGGCCACGGCTGAGGCTCGGACTGAGCGCAATTCAAGCTCTATTGGACTTCATATTACTGGGCCACGGCTTAGACTCGAACTGAGCTCAACTTACGCTCTATGGAACTTCATATCATAGGGCCACGGCTTAGGCACTAGTCATAGTGAGCGCAACTCAAGCTCTGTTGGACTTCATATTACTGTGCCACGGCTGAGGCTCGGACTGAGCGCAATTCAAGCTCTGTTGGACTTCATATTACAGTGCCACGGCTGAGGCTCGGACTGAGCGCAATTCAAGCTCTGTTGGACTGCATATTACTGTGCCATGGCTGAGGCTCGGACTGAGCGCAATTCAAGCTCTATTGGACTTCATATTACTGTGCCACGGCTGAGGCTCGGACTGAGCGCAATTCAAGCTCTGTTGGACTGCATATTACTGTGCCACGGCTGAGGCTCGGACTGAGCGCAATTCAAGCTCTATTTGACTTCATATTACTGTGCCACGGCTGAGGCTCGGACTGAGCGCAATTCAAGCTCTATTGGACTTCATATTACTGTGCCACGGCTGAGGCTCGGACTGAGCGCAATTCAAGCTCTATTGGACTGCATATTATTAATTAACTAAAACAATATTGACACAATATGTATAATTCAGCCCACCTTATATGGGTTGCACTCATTTCATATGAAATCTCAACTGGGTCAATACGAGATAACCTGGGCCAATACGGGTTTTACTGAGCCAATATGAGATCGCATGATTCTGATTGGATAATGAACTGGTCCAATATGGATTGAATCACTTCCTTTTAAAAACAAAAATGCCGCCATTTTGGAATTTCCAAGTCGAATTTTTATGGATAAAAATGATAATAGATAGTGTGACTTTGGACACTAGGTGCATTTAAGCAAAGCGGCAGAGGATAAGTCTATGTTGCCGCTTTTGGTGGTTTCTTTCTGTGTAATGAATTTCTTTGAGTTTATCTAACTCGTTAGTACAACAACAACGCGGATGTTTGCAGCAAGAAGTCTGGAAACTAAAAAAGACAGTGAATTTTAGTGGATAATTCTGCATTTGAGCAAGTTTATTGAGCGTAGCATTGCAAAAAGGACAAAACTTAGTTTGGATAGCTTACAGACATGTTAAATTCAGTATTTACATGTGGAAATCTTGGATGGAATGTGCCAGAAAGTAAACTTATTTTGGATATATCTGGAAAAAAACTAAATTCAGACTGGATAAACAAGAGACTTGGCTGCCACAGTGTGTAGTAATGTTCAGGCTGTTTTTGTATTCAAAACAAAACAACCTTCATATCTGCATCTCCTTGGTAGCTTATACCAGCCAGGTCACTAGCGTAGTTCGAAGATTGAACATTTAAATCAGAGCTGACACTTCATCTCATCAGACCGGTAAATTAGTAATTTTAAAGTCTAGAACTATGGATATTTTGTTAATTAATAAAATTGTCATTAATCAAGTTAATTCATATTAGCGTTGTTATTGGGCCTCTGGCAGTCATATTAGCCCTCGGCCTACGGCCTCGGGCCAATATGACTACCCTTGGCCCAATAACAACGCCAATATGAATTCACTTGATTAATAACATTATATTACTGGGCCACGGCTGAGGCTCGGACAGAGCGCAATTAAAGCTCTATTTGACTGCATATTACTTGGCCACGGCTGAGGCTCGGAGTGAGCGCAATTCAAGCTCTATTGGACTACATATTACTGTGCCACGGCTGAGGCTCGGACTGAGCGCAATTCAAGCTCTATTGGACTGCATATTACTGGGCCACGGCTTAGACTCGGACTGAGCGCAATTCAAGCTCTATTGGACTGCATATTACTGGGCCACGGGTTAGACTCGGACTGAGCGCAATTCAAGCTCAATTGGACTGCATATTACTGGGCCACGGCTTAGGCTCGGACAGAGTGAATTTCAAGCAATATTGGACTGCATATTACTGGGCCACGGCTTAGGCTCGGACAGAGTGAATTTCAAGCTCTATTGGACTGCATATTACTGGGCCACGGCTTAGGCTCGAACAGAGTGCAATTCAAGCTCTATTGGACTGCAAAGTACTGGGCCGTGGCAAAGGCCCGGATGAAGCACAAATCAAGCTCTGTATCTGATTAGAATACAGTACTGTGAACGTTTAAGGTTACAAACGAATCGCACGATACGCGATATACGGTCGCACGATACACGATAGAAAGACGCACGATACGCGATAGACGGACGCACTTTACACGGTAAACGAACGATACACGATATTGCCAATTCATATAATTTATGGACGAGATTTCTAAAAATTTGAAAAAATTTTCAAAATATAATATGAATGGTTGAAATTAAATCACATAAATTTGAATAAGCATGTAACTTAATCACGTTGCATGATAAAATTAAAAACGTTTTATGCACGATACTCGATATACGGACGCACGATGCACGTTAAACGGACGCACGATACACGTTAGTCGAACGCACGATACGCGATAGACGGACGCAAGATAGACGCAAATTTTGTAACATTAAACGTTCACAGTACTGTATAGGCATACACACAATGCTTGTACATGATGAATAATATAACACATACATTCTAGCTCTGTTTTATATTGTTTAAGGAAGTTCTGCAAAATGTCAAGAGGCATATTTCTTATGTAAAACATACAAATAATTCATACGCTTAGAGGTTCTTATGCAAATTATTTATATTTTATTTCGGAATGAAGCTACGTTCTGACATTTTGGTAAAATTCACATTCAGTTAATGAAGAAACAGTCAATAGTATGTAAATTGTTTGACAATTTTGGTGTTGTTCACACATCACATTTGGCAGAAGTCATTTTCTTTCACCCAAAGATCAGAACAAATAAAATATGGTGTCGATAAATATTTTGAGGAAAAAGTATGATTGAAGTTTTTGAAGTGTCATCAAATCAAACTTTTACAGCCTTAGTTAAGTTTCAAATGGTTTGACCAATTTAAAACTTCTGCTGCTTTGATCAATCTCTTCACAGAAAGCGATAACTAAGTCGGCGGAGGTGGGGGTCTTTTGTCTTGTGTATTGTATAATACCGAGTACACAATAATTAATTACTTATTTTTTGAAGCACGTTTTATAATATATTTTATACATTTTACAGCGGAAAATCACACACTGTATTTCTTTTCGCTTCGTGCATTTTACCAAAGAGAATTCAGGCTTGGTGTTGTGTTGTATCTTGTAGATTTGCGGCTTGGTGTTGTGTTGTATCTTGTAGATTTGCGGCTTGGTGTTGTGTTGTATCTTGTAGATTTGCGGCTTGGTGTTGTGTTGTATCTTGTAGATTTGCGGCTTGGTGTTGTGTTGTATCTTGTAGATTTGCGTTGTTTTCGAATTAGCTGGAAGGCAGAGAAAGGCAGAATAAATTCAGTATTCCAATACCGTTCATAGTGAAATGCGATCAGTCAAAATTTTAAGTTTTTCTCAGATTCATTTTCCATCGAACTTACTGTTGAAAAAATAATATCAAGATTCGTTTGAAGAAAGCAGAGTGAAGTATAGTGCTTGTACAATGAAGTATCAATTCTGCAGAAGAAGTGTAAAGTCTGAATAGTGAAGACACCGGTTTCTGGTTTCTTAATTGTTAAAACTCTCGAAATCACTTAGTTTGGTTACACAATAGCATAATGACAACGTTCCGATTGGCCGAGAGATAATGTTAGTAGCTGTTTATAGCCGTGGATTCTTAAAATAGCTCCTATTTTAATGCTCGTTCAAATCATGCATTGTACTACAGTATAACCGATATCCTTACCTCGGACATATTTTCGTTATGGCATCAGAAAACAGACAAAAGAGGATCACATTTCTTAATTTCCTAGTCAATTGTCGGTGGAATTCAACAGAGGACATCCCAAATTGTAGATCCATACCCGATTTGGTAAGATTTGCGAAACATTTGTTTAGTTGCTGATTTTTAAACCTGTGTTTACATTAACACTTTACAAACTGGAAGTTTTGTTATCTCCCTTCTCCGGCTTTGACGGTCGGGACACGAATTTTTAGAAAACTTGGTATTTGATAGTAAATTCGGTGTGGATAGACTGATAACGGTTCCAGACTATCAAAACAAAACAAAAATGTGTATATCCGGTGTAGACCCTAAAACGGTATTTTATGGGGTGGGGTCGGCCAGCTTATACACATTTTGGAGAAAACGGGGTTTGTCTCCAAATCCCCTTTGCTTTAAATAACTAGTGTAACGAGCCTCGAGCGGAAGGCACTCAACAAACTACTTTTCTAAGCTAATATATTTATATAATTTATATACAATTTTTCTCTCAAAAATTCTTCAACATATGCCGAAGCAATAGATTGTTTTTAAATAATATAATTAATTTTTCCTGAGCTACTTTGCTCCAAAATGATTAAAATGATTTGTTTGAAACAAAATGATCAAGGTAAAAATCAGCCGAACACATGCAAACAATCTTCGGGACAATGAACCACCTGGACAAAAGGATGAATTTTAACCCAAACTGCCAATCACTATACTCCGATTTTACGCATTGAGCCAAAAATGTTCTTTTGTATTTATTAATTTTTGGAATATTCCACAAAATAGGGAAGTTAGTTGTTTCAATCATCGCTGATAATGTTTAAGTTGCACAGCCCTCAATCACTATACTCCGATTTTACGCATTGAGCCAAAAATGTTCTTTTGTATTTATTAATTTTTGGAATATTCCACAAAAAAGGGAAGTTAGTTGTTTCAATCATAGCTGATAATGTTTAAGTTGCACAGCCCTTAAATGATTCGTGGCCGTGACAGTATCGCACCTGATTTGTTATAATAATACTGTAAGGATTGTCTGTTCGAATCCGATGAGCGATGTCGTTTTTCAATGTCATTCTTTTCAAATCATTCATCAAGAAACCGACAAAAATGCAATTTAACCTTGCAAAATTCAAGTAAGCTTTCATCAAGCAGGTTGATAAGATGAGTACTCACATAGTTTTGGACGATGCCGAGAAATTGTACAAAATGGTTTCAAATTTTGTAAATAAAAGAGATTCTTATGAAGGTTCTATTTACTACACTTGTTTACAGAACGTTCACAGGTGTCAGCGCCCCTTTGATGCAGAGGTTAAAGGGGATATGGAGAGCTGCTGTACAAAAAAATATATTGTTATAAAATGGAATGAAGACGAACACAATTAAAAGGAAATTGCCAAAAGATAAAACAACTCGATAAATAAAATCGTGTCATATGAACTAAATTAATATAATAAAAAGCAAATGAAGGACAAAATTTAAAAAGTTAGTGATTGGATTCGAACTTGCAATTTCGTGACTAAATATTTGCTGTTTTTAACAGGTTTTAATGTCGTATAAGTTAAGTAACTTAACGGTAACTCTGTAAATTGATGCACTTTACCTATTTAGGATTATGACAGTGGACTTGTCCGAAAGGTCACAGCTCACGGTTCAAAATCATACTATAACCCTGAACAAATCACAGTCCGAAATAAAGCGTTCTTACAAGGATTTCGAGCAAACCCTCAGCGCATACGCTGAGCAATAAACTATATGAAAACTAAGCTTCCAACAACAAGCTTCAACAAATCCTCTAACAATAACACTCTTACAACAATCAAATCTGAGCAACTAAAACTTTCAAACAGAGTGCTAAACAAAGTCATGAACAAAACCTCGAACATGCGCTTTGAACACATGCAAACATGCACTTTACACAAACACTAAACTACCAGCTCGACAACATTGCCAGACGTATGTGATATCCCGAGGATATGTTCGTCCAGCACTTCCGTTCAGTAATCTAAGATTAAGTGAATAGTTTTTTGGCCGGTGTACCTCTTCGTTAAGCAATAAATTGAAGACACTCTCTTAAACCCCCATTTATAGCTTCGGAGCTGTACTATATTGGACCTATAATGCAAACCAATGTTAAATCCAAAATTAATTAAAATAATTAATTAATTCAAAGATGTTCAAACCTCGACAATCAGCGAAGGACTGCAGCGCAGCAATAAATGGCACTAACTTTTATACCAGCTGAAGGACGTTCTCGTGCTTTCCTGTTCAAAAAACGCTAATTTAACACAATGTATTTGCTTGTGATATCTTGTTTGTTTGTGATATCTGGTGCTACCCGTAGCTCCTGTTTGTGATATCTGGTGCTACCCGTAGCTCCTGTTTGTGATATCTGGTGCTACCTGTAACTCCTGTTTGCGATATCTGGTGCTACCGGTAACTCGTGTTTGTGATATCTGGTGCTACCCGTAACTCCTGTTTGTGATATCTGGTGCTATCCGTAACTCGTGTTTGTGATATCTGGTGCTCCCCCTAACTCCTGTTTGTGATATCTGGTGCTACCCGTAACTCTTGATTGTGATATCTGGTGCTACCCGTAGCTCCTGTTTGTGATATCTGGTGCTACCCGTAACTCTTGTTTGTGATATCTGGTGCTACCCGTAGCTCCTGTTTGTGATATCCGGTGCTACCCGTAGCTCCTGTTTGTGATATCCGGTGCTACCCGTAGCTCCTGTTTGTGATATCTGGTGCTACCCGTAACTCCTGTTTGTGATATCTGGTGCTACCCGTAGCTCCTGTTTGTGATATCTGGTGCTACCCGTAGCTCCTATTTGTGATATCTGGTGCTACCCGGAGCTCCTGTTTGTGATATCTGGTGCTACCCGTAACTCGTGTTTGTGATATCTGGTGCTACCCGTAACTCGTGTTTGTGATATCTGGTGCTACCCGTAACTCCTGTTTGTGATATAAGTTGCTACCCGTAACTCCTGTTTGTGATATCTGGTGCTACCCGTAGCTCCTGTTTGTGATATCTGGTGCTACCCGTAACTCCTGTTTGTGATATCTGGTGCTACCCGTAGCTCCTGTTTGTGATATCTGGTGCTACCCGTAACTCCTGTTTGTGATATCTGGTGCTACCCGTAGCTCCTGTTTGTGATATCTGGTGCTACCCGTAGCTCCTGTTTGTGATATCTGGTGCTACCCGTAGCTCCTGTTTGTGATATCTGGTGCTACCCGTAGCTCCTGTTTGTGATATCTGGTGCTACCCGTAACTCGTGTTTGTGATATCTGGTGCTACCCGTAGCTCCTGTTTGTGATATCTGGTGTGCCACGTTACTCCTGTTTGTGTTACAGGTTCTGCGCCGTGAATCTTGTTTATGATATCCGGTGCTCCCCGTAACTCCTGTTTGTGATATTTGGTGTTCCTCGTAACCCCTGCTTGTGGTATCTGCTGTTCTCCGTAATTTTTGTTTGTAATATTCAGTGTGCGCCGTGACTCTTGTTTGTGGTATGTGTTGTGCTCCGTGACTCGTGTTTGTGATATCTGGTGTTCCCCCCGTTACTCCTGTTTGTAATATCTGGTGTTGCTCGTAACTCTTGTTTGTGAAATCTGGTGTGCCCCGTAAGTCCTGTTTGTGGTATCTGGTGTTCCCCGTAATTCTTGTTTGTTATATCCATTGTGCGCCGTGAGTCTTGTTTGTGGTATGTGTTGGGCCCCGTGACTCTTGTTTGTGATATCTGGTGTTTTCCGTAACTCTTGTTTGTATTCTCGTGTGTTCCTCGTAACTCTTTTTTGTTAAATCGGGTGTGCCCCTTAACTCCTGGTGTTCCCCGTGACTCCTGTTTGTGATATCTGGTGTTCCCCGTAACTGTTGTTTGTGATATCTGGTGTTCCCCGTAACTCTTGATTTTGATATCTGGTGTGGCCCGTAACGCTTGTTTGTGATATCTGGTGTACCCCGTAACTCCTGTTTGTGATATCTGGTGCTCCCCGTAACTCCTGATTGTGGTATCTGGTGTTCCGCGTAACACCTGTTTGTGACATCTGGTGTTCCCCGAACTCCTGTTTGTGATATCTGAAGTGCCCGACAACTCGTGTTTGTGATATCCAGCGTGCGGCGTAACTCCTGTTTGTGGTATCTGGTGCTCACCGTGACTCCTGTTTGTGATATCTGGTCAGCCCCGTGACTCTTGTTTGTGATATCTGTTGTTCCCTGTGACTCCTGTTTGTGATATCTGGTGTTCTCCGTAACTTCTGATTGAGATATCTGGTTTGCCCCGTCTCTCTTGTTTGTGGTATGTTGTGTGCCCGTTGTTTATGATAACTTGGTGGCTATAAATTTGCTTTATGCTATTTTACGCCAATAAAGTTTATGTTATGTTATGTTATGATTGCCCCATGAATCCTCTCTGTGATATCTGGTGTGCCTTATTTACCCTGTTTGTAATACGTGGTGTCACAGGTGTGCCCCTCGACTCCTGTTTATGATAATTGATGTGCCCAATGAATCCTATTTCTGACAACTGGTGTGTCCATAGCTCTACATGATAGTGAAATTATTCGTTGATGCAAAATGGTGCCAAAATGATGATAATACGCCTCTCAAATTGACAGGCTAATTGGAACATCTTAACATGGCAACAACAAGTCTTCCCCAGGCCAATTGGAACATCTTACCATGTCAACAACAAATCTTCTGTAGGCTAATAAGAACAGCTTGCCATGTCAACAGCAAGTCTTCTGTAGGTTAATTGGAACAGCTTGCCATGTCAACAGCAAGTCTTCTGTAGGCTAATTGGAACAGAGTACCTTGTCAACATCAAATCTTCTGTAGGCTAATTGAAAAAGCTTACCATGTCAACAACAAATCTTCTGTAGGCAAATTGGAACAGCTTGCCATGTCAACAACAAATCTTCTGTAGGCAAATTGGAACAGCTTGCCATGTCAACAACACATCTTCTGTAGGCTAATTGGAACATCTTACCATGTCAACAACAAATCTTCTGTAGGCTAATTGGAACATCTTACCATGTCAACAACAAATCTTCTGTAGGCTAATTGGAACATCTTACCATGTTAACAACAAATCTTCTGTAGGCTAATTGGAACAGCTTACCATGTCAACAACAAATCTTCCCCGGGCTAATTGGAACAGCTTACCATGTCAACAACAAATCTTCTGTAGGCTAATTGAAACAGCTTACCATGTCAACAGCAAGTCTTCTGTAGGCTAATTGGAACAGAGTACCATGTCAACATCACATCTTCTGTAGGCTAATTGAAAAAGCTTACCATGTCAACAACAAATCTTCTGTAGGCAAATTGGAACAGCTTACCATGTCAACAACAAATCTTCTGTTGGCTAATTGAAACAGCTTACCATGTCAACAACAAGTCTTCCCCGGGCTAATTGGAACAGCTTACCATTTCAACAACAAATCTTCTGTAGGCTAATTGGAACAGCTTACCATGTCAACAACAAGTCTTCCCCGGGCTAATTGGAACAACTTACCATGTCAACAACAAATCTTCTGTAGGCTAATAAGAACAGCTTACCATGTCAACAACAAATCTTCTGTAGGCTAATTGGAACAGCTTGCCATGTCAACAGCAAGTCTTCCCCAGGCTAATTGGAACAGCTTACCATGTCAACAACAAGTCTTTCCCGGGTTAATTGGAACATCTTACCATGTCAACAACAAATCTTCTGTAGGATTATTGGAACAGCTTACCATGTCAACATCAAGTCTTCTGTAGGCTAATTGAAAAAGATTACCATGTCAACAGCAATTTTCCCCAGGCTAATTATAATAGCTTGCCATGTCAGCGTCAAGTCTTCCTCAGGTTTATAGGAATAGCTTTCCATGTCAACGGCAAGTCTTCCCCAGGTTTATTGGAATAGCTTATCATGTCAACGTCAAGTCTTCCCCAGGCTTATTGGAATAGCTTATCATGTCAACGGCAAGTCTTCCTCAGGCTTAATGGAACAGCTTACCATGTCAACAACAAGTCTTCCCCGGCTAATTGGAACAGCTTACCATGTCAACAACAAGTCTTCCCCGGGCTAATTGGAACAGCTTATCATGTCAACATCAAATCTTCTGTAGGCTAATTGAAATAGCTTGCCATGTCAACAGCAAGTCTTCCCCTGGCTAATTGAAATAGCTTACCATGTCAACAGCAATTTTCCCACAGGCTAATTGGAATAGCTTGCTATGGCAACGTCAAGTTTTCCTCAGGCTTATTGAAATAGCTTATCATGTAAATTTAATATCTTCCCCGGACTAATTGAAACAGCTTACCATGTCAACAGCAATTCTTCCCCCAGGCTAATTGGAACATCTTACCATGACAAAATCAAGTCTTCCTCAGGCTTATTGGAATAGCTTACAATGTAAATTTCAAATCTTCCCCAGGCTAATTGAAACAGCTTACCATGTCAACTGCAATTCTTCCCCAGGCTAATTGGAACAGCTTACCATGTCAACAACAAGTCTTCCCCGGCTAATTGGAACAGCTAACCATGTCAACAACAAATCTTATGTAGGCTAATTGGAACAGCTTACTTTGTCAACAACAAATATTCTGTAGGCTAATTGGAACAGCTTACTTTGTCAACAACAAATTTTCTGTAGGCTAATTGGAACAGCTTACCATGTCAACAACAAGACTTCCCCGGGCTAATTGGAACAGCTTACCATGTCAACAACAAATCTGCTGTCAGCTAATTGGAACAGCTTACCATGTCAACAGCAAGTCTTCTGTAGGCTTTTTGGAACAGCTTACTTTGTCAACAACAAATCTTCTGTAGGCTAATTGGAACAGAGTATCATGTCAACAAAAACTCTCCTGTAGGCTAAATGGAATAGCTTACCATGTCAACAACAAGTCTTCCCCAGGCTAATTGGAACAGCTTACCATGTCAACATCAAGTCTTTCCCTGGCTAATTGGAACAGCTTACCATGTCAACAACTAGTCTTTCCCAGACTAATTGGAAAAGCTTACCATGTCAACAGCAAGTCTTTCCCAGGCTTACTGGAACAGCTTACCATGTCAACAGCAAGTCTTTCCTAGGCTAATTGGAACAGCTTGCCTTGTCAACAGCAAGTCTTCCCCAGGCTAATTGGAACAGCTTACCATGTCAAAAACAAGTCTTTCCCAGGCTAATTGGAACAGCTTACCATGTCAACATCAAGTCTTTCCCAGACTAATTTGAATAGCTTACCATGTCAACGGCAAGTCTTTCCCATGCTAATTGGAACAGCTTGCCATGTCAACAGCAAGTCTTTCCCAGGCTAATTGGAACAGCTTGCCATGTCGACAGCAAGTCTTTTCCAGGCTAATTGGAACAGCTTGCCATGTCAACAGCAAGTCTTTCCCAGGCTAATTTGAACAGCTTGCCATGTCAACAGCAAGTCTTTCCCAGGCTAATTGGAACAGCTTACCATGTCAACAACAAGTCCTCCCCAGGCTAATTGGAACAGCTTACCATGTCAACATCAAATCTTCTATAGGCTAATTGGAACAGCTTGTCATGTCAACAACAAGTCTTCCCCAGGCTAATTCGAACAGCGTACGATGTCAACATCAAGTTTTTCCCAGACTAATTGGAATAGCTTACCATTTCAACATCAAGTTTTTCCCAAGCTTATCGGAACAGCTTATCATGTAAATATCAAGTCTTCCCCCATGCTGATTGGAACATCTTATCATGTCAACAACAAATGTTCCACAGGATAACTGGAACAGCTTTCTATGTCAATAAAAAGTTTTCCCCCGATTAAATGCATTATCTGACGGTATGGCCACTTGCAAAATATGCTATTGATGTTCTGTATATGAAATGCGTAATCAATAAAGCACAAAATATTCATTTAGTGTGAAAATGTCAGGTTGTTGTCATAATTAAATTATCAGCTTAGTTGGAAATTTCTTTTGCACGCGACATTTGTGCTCTTTGTGAGATTTTTGCATAAAATCCAATGTCTTTAAATGCTAATAAATAGCTTGTTTTAGATTGCTAACATTTAACCTCTACATTGATACAAAATTACCTGGCTTAATCTGGATATGTTATTTGTCACTAAAATAGATACACCGCAAGTTTGAAATAAAATGCAGCCAAAGCTTTAAGATAACTACTGAAACTATCTCGACATATCGAAAAATGATCTTTAATATAAATAAATTTTGATTAAACTTTTTGAAATAAAATTTAGAATTGCTATCTTAAAAACAGCTGAATTTTAACAAGATTTCCTCGATTTCTTCCAATAATAAGCTTACTTGATCGAAATAGAAACATTGGATAGAAGTTATCAGAATATTTCAAATTGCTCAAATTGTTAGGTTCGTCATGATTTTGATAACTGCGATAAAACCAATTATAGATATCTGACGAGAAAGCGTGACCCCATGTTGAGGGGATTTCACATTTTCTCTGATATTAATGATATGAACACAAATAGATTGTTACATTACCTTAGTTATCTCACTAATAAAATAATTCACCGTCATAAATCACACGTAAAGTTTTGTCCGACAAATCATTTAGATACGGCTTTGATTGATTGGCTTGGTAGAATTATTTTGGTATGATTAATGTCGCTTGGTAAACTTCGGCTATCTCCGCTATCTTACGCAAGCCTCGGCTTCACAATCTGCGCGGATGAATTAGATAAGTTATTGATATTTTTAATTGGTTTCTCTGTCACTTTTAAAAAATCCTTCTAGAACTATAATAATTTATAATTGGATGGATATTGTTTGATATTTTCATTCATGTGCTCGGAAAGAGCAGGCCACCTACGCTGCAAGTTTGAATATTTAAGGACGACACTTTCACACCGTTCAACCCGTTAACTGGAAAACCGTTTGTTAACTCGAAAACAGATTACGAAAAATAAAAGGAGTCGACACTAGGTGAGATTAATTCATATTTTTGCACGTTAAGCCAAAGTTTCCATTCGGAACTGGTAAGTATTGTTTCAGAAGAGAACGGCGAATCTTGGCATATATTTTTCGAGTGCAAAAGATTTATATCTTGGAAGAAAACTCTGTGTAAAGTGAGTTTCCTTTGAATTTTTGTGTTTGACGAGAAATATCACTTTTCATCCAGCGATTGCAACAAATTTAGTAACAGAAACATACACAACCATCATTTATCTGTAGTCAGATCAATTTTCACTGACTAATTTTTTGTTTCAAAACGTCAACATCGTTTCAAAGCTGACATGGTGAGTGAAAATGGTTAACTGGAAAGTCCGATTTAATTTTCAGTTGTTAACTCTGAAGTCAGATACATGCCATTCAACATTAACCCTGAAATCAGATTTTAAGAAAACTTTATGTTGAGTATTTATGTGTTTTCTATGACATTGTTTCGTTGTTAACGTTTAATGTTGTGTAAAAATGAATAAATTGATACAGACGCAGATATTCTTAAATTATGTAACACCGTCTTTTACCGGAAAGACCGAAAGCAAGATTAATACATATTTTGTGTCCTATACTCTCAAAATACATACCCGAGTGTACCGAATATTGTGAAAATTTAATTGGTAACAGGCGCATCAACAATTAAGAATTGGAATGTCTAAAATTGAATCTCCATAATGTGAAATGCGATCCAAATTTCCCGTTTATAATCTCAAACATTGGTCACTGGCGTACCGTTTTTCTCAGTAAGACTTGGGTTATAATTTAGTTTTACATAGCATATAACGTGGAGTTAAAGATTATTGTTGTTACAAAGCAAATTAATTACATTTAAATACATGTTTTCTGTTATAGAGATAACATCTTTGATACGGAAGGAGGTAAACGTCTGAAACAGAAAAGGAAAAGTTGTCTTTTCTCGTCACCAAGTCAGCCAGCTCACAGGCAGAAGGATGTCAGACGAGTTAAAAGATTTTGTCACTCTGTCGAAAGGGACATATGGACGTTTAAAAGTGTGCACATACAGATATTAGTGTGGCAAAGAAATCGGTGTCTAAAATAACAAAACGTAAAACATTTTGGCTTGCTGATGAATAACTTCACGCCGCTAATTAAAATATAATTTTGCAATTCTTGTGGTTTAAGACTTTTTATCTGAACACAACGAGAGACTATTAGAGAGAATAATTTGTGTTCTTTCTTTTGCATATTTGTACACTTATGACATTGCGATAATTTGTTATATTTCGAAGAAGACGATGTTAAG
The DNA here is from genome assembly GCA_038501625.1 of Corbicula japonica. Taxonomy (NCBI): domain Eukaryota; kingdom Metazoa; phylum Mollusca; class Bivalvia; order Venerida; family Cyrenidae; genus Corbicula; species Corbicula japonica. The sequence continues at coordinate 293,521 of JAZAYU010000044.1, read as the reverse complement.
AGTATTCTGACTTCAGTCTTTTTTGTTTGGTATCGTCATTCAGCTGCTGTTGCTAAATTTAAAGATTTCAAAAATTAAATTTAAAACTTTTGCTAGTTTATCTTTATTTCACCAGCGAATTATTTTTGTTGGTCGGCTTTAGTGTTGAAATTAATATTTTAGGTTACAGTAAACGAAGGTATGAATTCTGGATAAGAATATGAAGCTATTTTATTGTGGAATCGGTAAATTAATAACACTTTATTCGTTCTTTTGCCGTAAACACGTATTAACTTAATTAATGTCATACATGGGAAACTCGATTTAGTTATTCAATGGAAGTTGATCTACATAAACAAAGCAGATGTTTGTATTTATTTATTTATTGTTGTTGTTGTCGCTGTTGTTATAGTTTATACTTAAAATATAAATTCATGCAGTTTGTATTGATCATACTTGATGAATGGCTGCCAGATTTAAATCCAATTCTAGTCGAATGCAGAAAAAGACACTGAATTTTTCCGCACTTTGTGAGACTCGAATCAGAGACCTTCGGATTTGGGGTCTGGCTTCTACTGCTTAGCATTCTGTCATCCGTAACTTCAATGAAAACGCTAATACACTAACTTTACAAAGATTTTTGTAAGTGTTAACATCACACTAATCAGAAAACTACTTGATGAAGCTACTTTGCTGCTCAGCAGGTTTAAAATAACTACTAGTTCACACCAGTTTTTTTCCAAGAACCTAAATGTCCGCTTTCCTTTTAATTTTCTAAAACTGCTGAAATACAATCAAGCAGATAAGACATTTCATTGTCCTGTGACGAATCAACAATTTTTTCCATTTCCAACTCTTCAAGCAGCGTTGTAACGTCGACATCATTGCTTACATTAATATTTTTATTATCCTCCATTTCAGTGAACTCTTTTTCACACTTAACGAGGGTAGTAAGTTTCGTTTTCTCTTTTTCTGTCAGTAGTATGGTATATCTCAGCCTTATTGTTGCTAGTTATGAAAACTTCTCCTTTGCACGGGATGATATCTGTGTACTCTTTAGTTCTACATGGTATAGCCTAAACATTCACTAGAACTGTTCAGTTCCGCTTCACGCTTTGAGGCACAGAGAAGGTTGCAAACGAACAAGAAGGTTGACAGGGTCGCAGAAAAATATATAGGGACAGTAATAACACCTGTATGTATCCATTGCTTTTAACTCCAGTGGCAGACCTGAAACCGAAAAAGCGAGTCAGACTTGAAAATTTCTGACATATAAATCTTTTATTTCTAGTTATTTTATCCATGTATATACATGCATTATAACATTAGAATATTTCAGCCGTGGAGAGGCAAAATTTAGATATTCCATTTCCTACCTTAGACTAGATGCAGTATTTAACATTCTAATTCTAGAAATTAGAGATACGCATTTGAGCAGTTACATGCAATTTCATTTAAATTTTCACAATATTCGATAAACTCTTTATTTTTGACAGTAAACGGCACAAAATATGTATTAATCTTGTTTTCGGTCTTTCCATTAATTTCTCATAATTTAAGAATCTCTGTGTCTAATTCGATCTGTTCATTTACACAACTTTTTAACGTTATGTCATAGAAACACATAAATAATCAACACAAAGTTTTCTTAAAATCTGATTTCAGGGTTAATGTTGAATGGCTTGTATCTGACTTCGGGTTAACAACTGAAAATTAAATCTGACTTTCCAGTTAACCATTTTCACTCACCTTGTCAGCTTTAAAACGCTGTTGACGCTTTGGAACAAAAAAGTAAACAGTGAAAATTGGCCTGACTACAGATTAATGATGGTTGTTTATGTTTCTGTTACTTAATTCGTTGCAATCGCTGGATGGAAAGTGATATTTCTCGCAAACATTCATAGGAAACGCACTTTATACAGAGTTTTATTCCAAGATTTAAAACTTTTGCACTCGAAAAATATATGCCAAGATTCGCCATTCTCTTCTAAAACAATACCTACTAGTTCCGAATGGAAACCGTGGCTTATCGTGCCAAAAGTATGAAAAACTCACCTAGTGTCGACTCCGTTTATTTTTCGTAATCTGTTTTCGAGTTAACAATCGGTTTTCCAGTTAACGGGTTGAACGGTGTGACTTTTAAGAGCCTCGTTCCCTCAAAAAACAGTTCACTCTCGGTGAAAGATTTTTCCATCTCTACCTCACGCTCGTGCAAGATACTTATATTCTAAATGACGTCACTTACTTGAACAGTGATGCCATACTACGTGTTGTGACGTCAATTAAAATCTTAAAGTCTTATATTTTATTTGTTCTCCATTTTGGACGAAATTAGGCGCATTCTAAGGGGAAAGTTGAACAGTACTCACGGTTGCCAATACATATGTCTCATTGTTTCTTCTTTTGTCTGTAATCAGGGCAAATGCTGAAATTGAATGATAAATATTTTATCAGTATTTTCTTCCAAATTTAAATCAAGTTCTTGAACCATAGAGAATAACTTCCGATTTCCCAATAAACCAAAGAGATCATTTCGTGCTATACAATTTATTTTCAGTCATCTAGTGTTTGCCTACTGATCATTATAATGCATACAACAGTATTCAAATTAAACAATTTAACAAATTATACCTTTGGTGTCATTATTTCCTGGCTGTTTTTTTCTCTATTTATTGTTTTAATTATTTATTTGATTAGTTGTATTAATGTGTGCCAAACGCTTCGATTGTGACATACATCAAGTGCTGTTGTTAATGTGTTGCACCTTTCACCAATGCTTTGCCATAGACAAAAAAAAAAGAAAAATGTAAAAATCTCTCAAACGGTAAATTGTAGTTCCATCAAACTTTGAACAAACCAATGTTATTAATATATGTTTTATTTACATACGCTAAGAAAAGTTAGAACAGTAAAAACAAGGTAGACCCCCAAAAACCCCTCAAATTCAAAATCACAAAAACGAAGTAACACTAAACATCAACAAAAAGTCTTGATGAGTAATAAGTAACTGACAACGACACCTAAGGTCCTTTGGTCTAACAAATGTATACAATGTGAGTTATTTATAAAAGTGTGTTTGACCTTCAATTTCCTGGTCGCGAAAATGGATGACATAAAAATAAAAATGATGATTTCTCTATTCACAATTAAAAGTTCTTTTCAAGGACCTTACTAGTAGGTATTGTTGTCAGTATCATTTCACTCATGATGACATTTGAATTGTTGTTTTGTGTTGCTTCCTTTTTGTGATAAATCGCAAATAGAATTTTTGGAATTTGTAAGGCCTAACTATTTTTCTCTACTATTCCAACGTTTCTTAACATATGTAAAATAATCATACACTTATAGCATTGATTTGTTCAAAGTTTGATGGAGTGAATTGTGCCATTTGAGAGATTTTTTATAGTTTTCTTTTTTGTCTATTGCAAAGCAATGGCGAAGAGCGCAAAACCTTAACTATGTCAACAGTTGTGCAATATAATTCCTTTGTAAACCACACCCGTCAACCGGTAGAGCCAGGAGCGGACGGCACATCCAGGCGCAGACACGGCAAGTTTTTTTCATACTTCATAGCGGTGTAAGAAATTATCATTTTCGCTAGTTTTGATTAACCCTTGGGAAGAAATATCGGCTGATTTTAAAAGCCAAATGAATTCTGCACATATCCGTTCATTTCTGAAGTGGTAAAAGGTATAATTAACATTTTATCGCGATTTAAATACTGAAGTTTGTGATGAAATCTTGAAGTTCTGCGTTTAATAGCAAAATGCTCCATAGATCTGAAAATCTGCATAAATCTGTAAGCACTATTGGAAAATTTAATCATTGAACTGGCAATATGTGAAATATTGGCACAAACAGACTTTTAATAAATTCGCGGGGCTTAGTGAATAGAGCTGGGGTATAGAAATGGGCAGGTCCATAGAGCAGAAAGCGAATTAATTGGCGGGGACCAGGAGCAGATATAATCGAGTACGGAAAATCGTTCGATGTATTGCTTTGACACTATTTTACTCATTAATTATAAACGTTTGTTGACATACATTGATAGTCTTGTTCGTGCGTATGTCTGTTCATGTCATAAATCATTTCTAAAGGCGCTAGGTTAAGGATTAATCCCTTTCATCCGGTCTGTGGACTTCATTTTAAAACAAAACCTAAGCAAATTATCTTTGGTAAAATATTTGCCTTTACGAGTTTAGCACGAGTTTTTATTTTATGGAGAAAGACTATATTACTGTCTATTAAAGCTTGCGCATATCTTAACGGGAATTTTATGGTTTTTTGCAGTTAGATAAACTAATATAAAATATTAAACATTAAAAAGATGTGGAGAACAAAAAAGAAAAAATGTGGGAGAAAGTCTATATTTTATAAGTCCCTACTGGTTTTGAGACGAAAAATGCGTTTTTCGGTTTCATTATAGGAAAATATCAACATAAATCGCAAATGTCAAGAACTAGGCTACACTTCATCGCAAATTTGACCAAAACACATCGTGCTGAAAAAAGCTAATAGGACCAGAATTAGTTAGCCTCGCAATTTTGTTAAGATATTGCGCCTTTTGCCATTGCTGTGCTTATAGACAAAATAGAAAAATATAAAGAAATCTCTCAAATGGCAGAATGCAGTTCCATCAAACTTTGCACAAACCAATGTTATTAATATATGTTTAATTTACTACATACGCTAAGAAAAGTTAGAACAGAAAACAAAAATAGTTAGACCCCCAAAACCTTACTAAAAGTCCTATTTGCAATTTATCACAAAAACGAAGCAACACTAAACATCAATTTAAATGTCTTGATGAGTAATGAGTTACTGACAACGATACCTAAGGTTCTTTGGTATAACAAATGTATACAATGTGAGTTATTTGTAACAGTGTCTGACCTTCAATTTCCTGGTCGCGAAAATGGATGACATAATATTAAAAAATGTTGATTTCCATCTTCACAATTGAAAGTTCTTTTCAAGGACCTTAAATGTTGTTGTCAGTATCATTTCACTCATGATGACATTTGAATTGTTGTTTTGTGTTGCTTCCTTTTTGTGATAAATTCCAACTAGAATTTTTGGGATTTGTTAGGTCTAGTAACTATTTTTCTCTACTATTCTAACTTTTCTTAACGTGTGCAAAATAGTTAAACACTTATAGCATTTATTTGTGCAAATTTTGATGGAAGAGCATTTTGCCGTTTGAGAGATTTTTATATTTTTCTTTTTTGTCTATGGCAAAGCAATGGCTAAAGGCGCAATACCTAAAGTTTAGAGAAATCGATAAAGTTATAACGGAGAAATACGTTTAAACATTATCTGGGGTGAACATGACGTCAGTCGTTCAACTTTTGTTTTCGGTGTTTTAAGGTGCTTTTTCCTGTGAACGATCAACAACAGCGAGACAAATGATTAACCAGCAATTATTCAGTTAACTTATCAGAGTTCATGCATCACAAGCTTACAAAACTCCTTTAGAAATGATTTCTGTATGATTTATGACATGAGCAGACATACGAACGGACAATACTATCACTGTATGTCAACAAACTTTTATTATAATTGAGAAAGTAAAATAGTGTCAAAGCGTCATATGCATACCAACGTTTGGGATGGATCAAAATTGTACTGTTTATTGGTGTAAATATAGTGTTGCGCTCAACCCGGGGCTAGGTGGCGTGGGCAGTAATATGTATTTCCATTACTGTCCATAAACAGGCTCAATCAAACCGAGCCTGCAATATTTTCATATTTGTCGTGTTCGGTGGCTTTCATAGTTCCCTTTTCATCTAAGACATCAAATAATTTTTCGTACTCGATATATCTGCTCCTGGTCCCCACCAATAAATTCGCTCTCTGCTCCATGGACCTGCCCATTTCTATACCCCAGCTCTATTCACTAAGCCCGCGCAAATTTGTTAAACGCCTTTTTTTTGTGCTAATAGTTCACATATTGCCAGGTGAATGATCAAATTTTCCAATAGTGCTTACAAATTTATGCAGATTTTCAGAGCTATGGAGCATTTTGCTATAAAACGCAGAACTTCAAGATTTCATCACAAACTTCCGTATTAAAATCGCGTTTAAAATGTTTATTATCCATTCTACCACTTCGGAAATCAACAGATATGTGCAGAATTCATTTGGCTTCTAAAATCAGTCGATATTTCTTTCCAAGAGTTAATCAGCACTTGCAAAAATGATAATTTCTTACACCGCTGTCTAGTATGAAAACACTTACCGTGTATGCGCCTGGATGTGCCGTCCGCTCCTGGCTCTGCCGGTTGACGGGTGTGATAACAGTTTTCCTGAAAATAAACTTTTTACATAACCTCTAATGTCGCCGTCCCAATTTCACTGTCACTTATGTATTATACGATACCAGTAGTAATATATACTGGCTAAAAGCCCCGTTTGCGTGCAAGTGCACTTAAGCACGAACCCTCCAGATTCACTTGTGGAGTGATCTCGAGGTGTTTAAACATCCTTGGCAGGCCCCCACGTTTGGCGCTATTGTAACAAGGGTTCTGATGGCTGAAAGCCCCGTTTGCGTTTGAGGAGGATATTCTTGGGTGCACTTTAGTACGATATAGGTCAATAAAGACGCTTGACGAATCGGTGAACCAAGAGTAAAATTTACTTTTAACCGCCATCTTGACTAAATAGCTTGAAATTAATAGGGCATGGAGTTAACGATGCATTGTATAGAGTACGATTCATTGTATTGTGTAACAGGTCACGAATGCAAAAGTTAAAGTGCAGGCCCTCGGATGGATTGAGGCGGACCCCTACAGTCAAAGTCCAGGCCCTCAGAGGTGCTGAGGATGCCCCTCGGAGTGATGGTGTAGGCCCTCGGAGGGATTGAGGAAGCCCCTCACAGCGAAAGTGCAGACCCTCTGATTGAGGAGCTCCCTCAGACAGATTGAGGATTGCAAAGGCTCATAAAAACATATTCTATTTGTCATCCTTGATGCAATCAGTTAATAAAGACTCTGAAAACGTTGAACATTAGGGTACTCACAGGGGTTGTGGAAAGCCTCTGAGGGATTGATGAGGCTCCTCAAACCACGATTGAGAAGGCCTCTCAGGGGGACTGTACAGCTACTTTGTGTCGAATTACCCTAAACAAAACTCCAAATTAAATCCTAGTTTGCTTAATTATAGAACTGTATGATCAACGTTGAATTGTAGTAGCCTTATTGCGACTTTCAAAACCGAAATTCTAAGACATTTATACAGAATTTCAGAAAAGAAAAACACTAAACATACACAACAAGGCACTTTATCACATGTTGTCTTTTTTTTTTGTTCGTAAAAATCCAGTACTTTTTCATAACATAATATCCGAACTCTTAATCACGCATAACTTCCTTCTTGTTTGTAAAGTTAGTTTTATGTAAAATAAACGAATATTATTAAGCTGTTAAGTATTGTAGACATCGAGTTTGTATGTATAATGTGGGTCGCATGTCATAACAAGAAATATCTTTAAAAAAGATAAACGGCGTTGATGGAGAAGATTTTTATATGTAATAAAGAATAAAATAAAGAGCGTGCACAAATTTCGTCTGGTGATTATACGTCGATTAAAGAAGAATGTCTAACATTAACTGTACATTTATTCAGTTTCAATAAAATACCTCTTGTAGAGTTAGTACTAATGACGAATAAATGTTATTAAAATACAATAAGTGAAAATAATAACAACTTGTTACAAGAGCGAAATCTACCAACTTTTACGTAAATTAACTTAAAAAAAAGTGTCCCTACCGAGTATTGAACCCGGGGCCTCCGCTTGAAAGGCGAGTGTGATAACCACTACACCAAGGCGATTTGAATACCTGGATTTGAAATTAACAATCAGTATTAAAGGAAGTAAGAATGAACCAGTAAGAACCAGAAATATCAGCACTTCTCTGTCGTTTTACACTGTGTATTGTACTCGAGTGTTTACCTGACACCCATGAATATTCCATATAAAATCGTATTTAAGCAATCAATTGACTTAACTGGTTATTTATACCGTAAATATCTTTTTCTCCAATACAATTATCGCTTTTAAAAACGAAAATGCCCGAACATATAAGTGCCATGTAAATACTAACACACAATATAAAAATCGTTACGGTAATCATTAACGAGACCCACTAATAACCAATCAAAATAATCTATTTGATTTTCCCGCTGCATAATAAGTTTTATTTACAATATTTCATTGGTCGAAAAACTAGGTCAAAAGTGAGCTTAGACAGCTAACGCCGAAAAAAGCATGCTTATATTTAGTGAGATACCTTTAAGTCATTGTTGCGGAACATGTAAACATAAGTGAGGGTTAAAGACGTATAAATTGTGTTAAGTAGACTCTTAATCAGAAACAGTAGCATACCTGTGTTATGGACTCCGGCGGGTTTTAGACACTTCAGAATTTTATTTAACATGAGAAGTGAAATAGGAGGGATTAGGAGTGAAAGAGGATGCATGAGGATTGAAAAAAAATATGCATGAGAAGTGTGACATAAGTATGGGCATTAAAGTAATGAATGTTGGTTAGGTTATTAAGTTAACCTCATGTACACTAGTCAAAAGTTCTAAGTGCACACTTGATAAATGTTAATTTTTCCAATAATTTGATTGAATCTTTCAAAATAGTGTAAATTCCAATGAAGAAGAATCAATATTCTATTAAAGCACACCAAAAATTTTAAGTCTGCTTAACCAGATTAAAAAATAATAATATTTTAGCTAAATTGTTCTCAGAAAGAAATTCTCAAGTTAATTATCATTGCATCGGCTATCATTTGTGATCGTTTTCTCATCTCTGTATAATTTAAATTTCACGCAGATTTAAAGGAAATACTGTAGTTTGCCATTCCATTGCCTTGAAATAGCTTTCTGTAGCTTTGTAATGGTCTGCTGGGCACGATGCGCCAACATACTCAACTTTATTTTATCCATAAAGTTTTTACAGGATTTCAAGGAGAAAATTCCTTTGTTCACACAATGTTTTGTGCCAAAAGTTTTTGAATTGTCTAGCAGTTTGGGATGATACAATTTTCTATGATAGATGTGTAACCGCCTTTCCAAACGAAAAAAATGTATTCATTTCGGTAAAATTGACCAGTTTTCGGATACGCCTTTTGACCGAATAAGCGTCATTTTCGAATAATTCGATATTGAAGTTTATTGAATTTCTATAAATTTTAGTTTTAAATTTTTATTTAATGGACAATTATCCAACAAATTTTACACTAATTTTTTCGAGTTTACGTTGTTTTACGTAAATATTTAATGACGTAATTGAGTAACATCAGCGTTCAACGTAAGCAACGTAATCAATCTAGAAAAAAAAATCGTTTGATTTTCTTCGTAAATTAATAAAATATGCAAAATAAGGTATTTCTTTTGCATTTACGAAAACCGTCAAGATTTCTTTACAACAAATTTGAAGTTGTGCCTGTGAAAAGAATTTTGACGGCAATGTCGTTGTCTGCTGACGTCAACCGTTCCATGGTTACAATTTGTTGGTGTGTTTTTCGTGTTTGTCTTGAGTCGGTGAACATGTGAAAAACAAAAACGATTGTAAAAAAATAAATTTCGCTTGCCGCACGGGGATAATGCATAAAAAGCGTATGCCGACGTGGATGACGTAAAACGTAAAACATATGCACGGTTTTCAAAAAATTATTGTTGTTTGATCATTATTAACTGTAAGTCAAACTTTCATTCAATTTGAATAAGTTTACTTTAAGATATTTAAAATTGAAAAGTGTGCACTTAGAACATTTGACCAGTGTATGTATTAAGTAAAGTAATTACTTAAATAAGGATATATATAAAAAAATTCAACAAAAGAAGACGGTTCCTCGTTTTTATTCACATCAAACTTTTACATGTTAAAACCAACACTTCATCTATATAGCAAGATAGCAAGTAGCATTCATAATAATAATGTGAATCTTGGAATATTTCTAATGTCAGTTATGTTATTTTTAATAAGGACAATAATGCTAATCGATGGCTTGTTTCGGATTCTTTCTAGTTCGCTGTTAACCCATCGCTCTACCCGTTGCACAGGACCGTCAGCATCTCCCCCTTGTCCCCTCTGTCTGACTGATAATGGTTTCGTCATTTCCGGAGGATCGTATCTATTCAGGATCTTTTCAAACAAGTATTTTCTGCTGCTGATCGCGTACTTCCATGCCTCTTCGCTGTCGTAGTCAACAATCATTTTTAGGTCAGATGCCGTTTTCTTAATTGTTTTATAAGTAATATCTTTCCGAATGGCATTGACCCACATTACCGTATTAATAAAAACACTTGCCATGCTCCTTTCATTTCGCGATAAACACGTCTCCTAGCAACGTCTTCCGTCATACCCTTAGATTCCATATAACTTTGCACTTTCTCTTCGAACTCCTCCTGTCGCTTATTAAAAGAGACATCAATAACTCGGTCCCATGGGTCTTCATACTCCTCATTTGAGGAGTCAGTCTTAGTCTCCATATCACTCTCTTTATCCGACTCCATTCCGCCTTCGTCCTCCGTCGTTTCCGAATCATTCTCGCTGTTCGATTCACCTCCGGTGTGCATATTCTTCTTATGTCGCAACGTGTGATCCGGTCTAGTAAATGTTTTCGCACAAATGTGACATGTGAACATTTCGCCGCCTTATCCGCGAATAAGCGGTTCCTCATAGATCTGTATTTGTAGAGGAGGAACCGCTTATTCGCGGATAAGGCGGCGAAATGTTCACATTGTGCGCTGTGAGGGGCCTCCTCAATCCCTCCGAGGGCCTATACCATCACTTCGAGGGGCATCCTCAGCACCTCTGAAGGCCTGCACTGACTGTGGGGGTCCGCCTCAATCTATCCGAGGGCCTGCACTTTAACTTTTGCATTCGTGACCTGTTACACAATACAATGAATCGTACTCTATACAATGCATCGTTTACTCCACGCCCTATTGATTTCAAGCTATTTAGTCAAGATGGCGGTTAAAAGTAAATTTTACTCTGGGTTCACCGGTTCGTCAACCGTCTTTATTGACCTATTTCGTACTAAAGTGCAGCCAAGAATATCCTCCTCAAACGCAAACGGGGTTATCAGCCATCAGAACCCTTGTTACAATGGCGCCCAACGTGGGGACCTGCCAAGGATGTTTAAACACCTCGAGATCACTCCACAAGTGAATCTGGAGGGTTCGTGCTAAAGTGCACTTGCATGCAAACGGGGCTTTTAGCTAGTATATATTACTACTGATACCAGATGTGGCATAAACGTTGCTATTTTCATTTTATGCGCATTTTCGGTACGTTTTCGTTGGCATAGAAAACTTAATCTAACCGCACATTTTATGTCCATATTTCAACTTGTCGTATTCAACAGAATCGAATATCAATCACAATTACGTATAAAATAGTTTTTCTAAAAGGAAAATTAATATGTTTAACCATTGTAAATTGAAACTTGATAGTTTAACAAACTATACAAAAGTTATGCAGTGAACTGTTCATTTTAAAAGATACATACATATAAATATATCGCATGCTTATCAATACGGAAGTTTGAATGTGTTGCGTAATTTGATATCTGGTCGTTATCAGCAATAAAACAGCAGTTCACCTGATCTATTAAGCAAACAATTCACTGATTTGTTTATAAATCTACCATAGATGGAATAATAATTTTGATACCTATTTGTCAAAATGTCTATCTTGTATAACTTTTAGAGAATTAAGTGTGTGAATATAAGATTATTTGAACAGGAGCCTATGGCTAACTCTAAAGTTCATCTAACACTAGTGCGCCGGACAAACAAGCGACGACCAGAGGATGTCCCAGGAGGAAACCAGACCGGACAAAAGAGAGCAGATCTGCATATGCCAACGCCTCGTAAAAGGTTAGATATAGCTATGATTTCGTTTGCATTATTAATCAAATTAATACTGATGTAGGATATGATAAAAGTTATTAAAAATTGGGGCGCGTCACGGGAAATGGTACTTTCGGACAGTTGACGTCTATTCTTGAAATAGCGTCATAAAGTTTAGCATACTGCATTATTTATTACGCATTTTGGGTTAAAAATTACATTATGCTGTTAAATTGTGTAAACATGCAATATCAAATTTGTTATGATAAGATAATGAATAATTATATTCTCATTCCAAAAAGAGTAAGAACTAAAAGGTCAAAAAAAATTGACAGAATGTCCTTTTCCCCATGGTGTGCCCAAGTAAAGCCCAATAAAACATTCAGTTTCAGTGTTTTTTCTAATTTGTTCAGTTATCAGGTAAACACACATGTTACATTAGTTTGAATACAAAAGTAATGTTACAACATTCATAAACTTTAAACAACCCAAATCTTCAATCCCAAATTCACATATGGATTCAAAATTTATAATAAGTGTTTCTAAGGCTTCTCTGTTTCATTTTGTATAAATATATACTAATTTGCTAAGCACCAAGTAAACCACACTTTATTTTGAAGTCTAGATGGTCTAGATTGCAATTACACTAGAAATTGTTGAGTGATGCATCTAGAAGTTTCTCCGTGTACACAACCATAAACGACAGTCCTTTTAACAAGGTGAACCTGTGTTTCAATGTATTAAACTAATGCTCAGTTCCCACTGCCGATCCGATCAACTCGATCACGCCCGATCAGGCAATCAGGTACTGGTCTGGCTCGGCCGGTATAACGATCGGGAGTGGTCGGGAAGATCTACCTTGGTCGGCATCACTCGGGCTTTCTACCCGAATATTTTTGACATGTCAAAATATTCGAGTAGTGATCGAGTAGCCAAGCGGTCGAGAAGCGCTCGGGAAGCGATCGTGTATTGGTCGAGTAGAAGATCGAGTTGATCGAGAAGCAATCGTGTAGCGATCTAGTTTGGTCGAATTGACATCTTTTACCCGATCTGTACCCGATCATCTCGACTTCTACTCGAGTATTATCCGATCGCAACCCGATGAACTCGACCTCTGTTCAAACTGGTCTCCAGATTAACTAGACTGCTACTCGACTGCTACTCGACCACACGATCACTTCCCGATTGCAGTTCGACCATACACGAGCTAGTCACTATTTATATGTAAAATTCTGAAAAACACTAAAAACGGAACAATGTAAGAAATAAAATTAAACTAAAGAAATGCAAATAAATATATTTGGGAAAACAGAAAAAACAAGAAAAAATATAAAAAAAATCCCAGACTTTTAAAAGTTTCGGTACACGACCCTCTACGACCCGTGTACTACCATGTCGATCTGGTCGGGGGAAGGTCTGGCAGCGATCGAGCACAGGTCCCGTTGGTCGAGCTGAGGTCTTGCAAAGGTCGGGATGATCGAGCGGAAATTGGTAAGATGGTCGGGTTGACGTCGTGAAGGAGTCGTGAATAATCGTGTGGGGGTCGTGTGTGATCGACTATAGGTCGAGAAGAAGTCATGTATACGCGTTTAGTCGAGCTTGGTCGGGCTCAATCGGGAAAATTAGGGGATCGGGATTATCGAGTTGATCGGATCGGCAGTGGGAACTCAGCATAACGCTGCATACATGTACCCGACATTTGTAGATGCGCAATCTTTACTTTTACTTGAGAGACTGAATATTTATAACTTAATTACTGGAAAATCGAATGAATAAGACATTTATTGGAGGCAGGTATCATTAGTTGTCTATTTTGTTGTTTAGGCAGACTTTTGCAATAAAATTACTTGAGTCGTGCGTTATAAAATTTGTTTTTCCGGCCTAAAGACCAATTAACTCCAGGGGCGGATCCAGAGGTCTTTTCGCCGGGTGGGGCACACATGTTGCCGAACCCTCTTACAAAAAATGGATGGATGGAAGAAAGCGCGCGTTTGGCGTTACCGCGCTTCTTTACTCAACCCCGCCATTTTGGTTGTTTAATTTGAATTAAAACAGTACGTTATTAAAGATGGAAATTTTTGTAAAGAGAGTTTATGTTTTTTGTTCTCAGAGAACCGAGAACGCCCCCCCCCCCCTCTCCGAGCTCTACGCTTTTATTGTAAACGCTAAAAACGGGATTTGTTTTAATAATTCATTTATTTTAATTACTGACATCTACCAGATAAACATCTTAACGCTGTCTACGGTAGAATACTTAGCCTAAACCCCGCCCCAGAGTTCACCAAAAAGTTTAAAATTGTTCAAATTATGTTACATCTAAATCGTCTACAACAAATTTCCCACAGTGTGGATGATTTCGTTTTTTATATGTTACACATAAAAATTAAACAACCCAAAAAAAAAAGAAAACAAATTTCACAACCGCTTCGCCATTCTGCAGAGTGTGCGCTAGTCTGGTTCCCATCGTACTCACTGGAATGTGCCGGTAACGTAGTGCTAGGGGCAGGTAATCCAGAATAAATTTGCGCTCAAACGTAACAAGAAATATCTTTAAAAAAGATAAACAGCGTAGATGGTATAGGAAATTATGCAGTTCATAGCTGCTAATATTCAGTTCATCTTGATTTACGTGTAAATTAAATCATTTTTATTGAGAATCCTACACAATGACGTTTCATTACAAATACTTAGATTTGAATGAAAAATTACACCTCACAAATAATAAGGAACAGATAAATAGATTTTAGTTTTGTTTATAAATGTGAATCTTATAATTATGAAAAAGGTATTTTAAAGGTATTGGCTTATTGATATCTTAAACATTATAAACAAGGAAGTAGAGGATTTATCATTTACATATATTCAGTAAAGATCTTATGATTTATTGTTAGCAATAAAAAAGTAATACAGAGTTATAATTGTTTTCTTTATAACATTGAAGAGAATTTCATAGGAATATGAAACAGTTCTAGAATATACCACAACTTTCTACTCTACGAAAGCTGCATGCTTTAATAGCAATCTAATAAAAAAATCATTTTCTGAAAAACCCTTACGCTAGTATGTTCTTAGATCTGAATTGAGTACTTTGATAGCGGACTTGGATGGCGGACTTGAATGGGTTTTTTTTTCGCGTTACATGTAGTTGTCAGATTTAAGACAAGTAAGCACATCGTACAATCCTCAGTCGTGATAAAGAATGAATTTTATATAAGGAACGTATTGTAAAAGGTCTGGGTTTTGTTTATTCTTATAACATAATATACTAGATGATATATCTATAGCTGAAAGAAAAAACATATTTTTTTGAAATAGTGAAGATTTCAAGACTTAAATAGCGAACCCAATGTTTATATCACGTAGCATACTAAATACAGCTGCCAGAGACCGGTAAACAGTTTAATTACTGAAAGAGTTGGGATAAATATCCATTAACTAAAAATTCACAAATATAAGTTACAATAGTTCAAGCTTGCAGATTTTATTACTTAATTTTAAGTTTTACAGTGAATGTATAACATCGTTTTATTTAAGGCATTTCCACCTACTTTCACTTTCATGTTTGATAGGTTTGATAAATAGTGACTTAATTGTTTTTGACAAATAAACCTAGCCAATGACGAGTACTGGAGTATGCCTCAATTCAACATTTTTCGACTTAACAGAATAGCAAAGATCTAAACGGCACAGCAATAATCATTTCAAAAAGAGTATAGTAATTGTTTAAAAATCACATTAGATGCCTGTTCACCCTGCTAGTTGCCTCTCTGGTATAAATAGCTACCAATGGAAATAGTTTATTTCATTTTCCCCCTGCATAATAATAGAATACGAGTATTATTTTTAACACTTCATTGGTTAATAAATTAGGTCAAAACCAAGCTTAGACAGCTACGCCGAAAAAAAGTAAAACTGAAGACGGGTCTCTGATTTTATCACACGTACAAGTCCACTGGATTTTATCACTTGTACCCGTCTACTGCTGGATACGAATAGGACGAGTTTAGTGAAAAATAGGATGTCATTTCTTAAAATGGACCTGTCCATTTCCTGCTCAAGCATTGCCGCTGGCCACCAGCGTGTCACCTGCTGGTGTCGTACAAAAATATACAGGATACGGTGAAATGATCGTGGGCAGATTAAGCAGCCTGCGTTTTTATTAGATGCCTATATTGTAACATTTTCAATATTAGTTGCTAATAAAAATGAAATTTCGAGGTTTAAAGCCGAAATTTAACAATATTTAAGATGTCTTTCTTAAGACAGCAACAAACATTTTTAAACGTTTTAAATACGTTTTATTAACTGAAAGTTTAAATCTGTATGTAAATGAATATAGCACAATGTCATGACAAGCGCTAGCTTAACAAAACGCATAAAACATTAAACATTTTTTCAGGGCGAATGAATAAGAGTATGAGCGATATCAAACCTCATGAGACTTTAAGATTTGCTGAATTTATGCTTATAATGAAACGTACCATAAAGCGTGTGCCCCTATGATCGGTGTTCGTGCCGGGTGTGTGGGGGCATGCTGGATCCGACGCTGGTCTCATTATCGCATCAACACCGAATTCAAGATGATTTTGGTTCTAAATTGTTATCATAAATAAAAGAAGTGCTACACCAGATGGTGTTTTATCATCACTTTTGGACTAACTGCTTACTCAGACGATGGTTTATCAACCGTATATTGTCACCCGGTAACTGGCAAGTTGACAGTTTGTTTTTCTTGCCATCACGGTAATGACTGTCGGTATTTCATTGTTCTTTTATGGGAGAAATTAGCGACTAAAATGGGACAATGATAAATCACGTTTATTGAAATATCCAAACAAGTGTTTCAATGTCTGTTCAATGCGGTTTTTCGGTTTGAGCTATCTCATTCCTTATTTAACAGAGCTCCCATTGATATCATTTTACATTGTTTACAATAACCATCAGTTATGGCACAATAATAAAACAGATATTATGTCGCCAGAGTCTTCTTTAGCGTTCGTCCATCGACCGTTAACAAAACAAGCAACAGCCAACTTAAACAATTCATAAGACGATTTCAGACAGCAGAGCAAACTGGTTAGGTATTTTATGACGTCTAACGAGACCATAGAACGTGAGTTGATTCAGCAAGTTCACGACCAGGGTACATGTAATACAACTAAAACTAAGACTTCCTTTCTTGCAGTTCGCTTGAATTTAACACAGAAGCAAAAGAATACAGTATCCCGGAGTTCTACGAGACGTTTCAGACATGCCTTCCATTGGTCGTCATGGTGACCCAAGGATTTTACGGGGATATTTGCAATTACTGTTTCAACAGAAAGCAGGTTTGGTAGTTAGGTTTCTGTTTGCAAAATCGAATTAAAACTTGATATCAATTTTTCACACAGCTATCAATTATTGACAGTTGTTTACCTACATTTTAGATGTTAACCGTTCTAAATGTCTTCGACATGTCCACAATTCGTCAATCCTGAAGAAGTAGCTTTGTTAAATCGATCATAATTAAGTGTTAGCCAAACAGATAAATTCCTTGATATTGTTACCATTGGTATCACTTGTATATTATTGTTTAAACAATGTATATTCATAAAAAAAGTTATGCTAGATGATATGATTTCGTGATTATTTATCTTCCAATTAAGGGCTTGTGCCAATGAAAACTTTTACTGTCAAAAAGTGAAGCCAAATTCAGGATAACACGTATCGAGCATGAAACGTATCAAGAAAGGATTTTTTCTTTTCTCATTAAGCAGTGATACGCAATATGAAAATTCTTACCTTGGTTACTACCCTTATGTATGTATGTAAAATAAGTATTGAATATGACTTCAACATAAAAAGTGCGCTAAATTATTGAATTTCTTTGATCATTACGAATACATCGTGTTGGAACATTTTCTGTTATTTTGTTAACTTTGCGACTTGGATCATAAGTAAAAGAGTTACTTACAAATTTCATGTTCAGAATATCATCTGTTTCTTTATTTGTAGATAATGTTTATCAATGCAGTATCAAATCAAAAACGAGTAGTGGCAAGGTTCGAGTCTCCGACAGGGCCTAGACTTCTCAGTATTCCTGACACTTACCAGGAGAAGTTTTGCGTAGTTCCCAACAAGGGTAAGTTATTTTTGTGCAAACTTTTGTTCTTTGGTAATTCAATTGATCAGTCTAAATGACAGTTTAGTAGTTTATTTATAAAAATGGTAGAGCTAATTCACGACAAAAGTCATAACAACAATACTGAGGCCAATATATTGAGCAAAAATGAAAACTTGACAAAATAACATGGGAAACTCCGGTGAATGCAAATATTCGGAGGAATGTGATCACTAATTTGTTTATCTTGGAAGTTGTCGGTTCAGTATATATCGATTAAAAAAGAAAAAAAAATTGGTTGCGGGAAATAACGAGTTGGAGTTTGTTCTTTCTTTATTTCAAAGGGAAGTAATTTACAAAAACGGATATTAAAGTAACTGTATCTAATTTCTTTGTATCCGTAAACTTAAAGTATTATGTTTTTCCTTCTGTAAATGCCATAAACTTCTAAATTTGACTGTCAAATAATCTGTTTGAGACTTTTGTGTAAACAAAAATTGATCCCACCATTATTTAGGAAAGGGGAGATAACCTTGACCGCTGTAATAAAACCAACATCTTCCCGCTTTAAATGGCAAAAATACCACAAAATAAATTTAGAATAAAATAAAACATCACTGAAGAAAATTTTGGAATTAAGAATTCCCTTCTAATTGATAGATGCCAAGGAACAAGCTGGGGCGAGTTCAGTAGAGGATGAACACTTTTTGTATATGATATTGAAGGACCGGGGGTTGCCGTGCTCGGTACGGTTTCCGGCTGACAGAACCGTAACGGCTGGTTCCAGGAGTATTAGTACAAACAGAATTGCACCCTTTCACCTCATTGAAGCATTCGACGAAATAAATTTGCTTGGCAATTTTGTACAAAATGGTAACGTAATGTGTTCTCTTTTTTCACTGCAGAATATGTTGATCCCTAAAATTTTCGATGTGGCTTTCTGTATTATCGTTTCTAATTTAAATGAACATTTTTGGAAATAATTATTTTATATTATAGAGTATATGCCACTGAATATTAATTGGAAAACAAGAAGGCATACAAAATGTATGTATCTAATTGAGGCACGCCACGGGAAAAGGTACCTTCGGTCATTTTTGTGTCATTTTTGTTGTTACTATATTTAGAAAGAACTTTCTCATATCAAAACAGTGATTTTGTTACACATTTTGACAATAAAATGGTATTTTTACCGCGAATTGCATAATAATTAATGTCGTCTGCTCAACTTTATGACGTCGTTTCAAGGATTGACGTCAACTGCCCGAAGGTACCTTTTCCCGTGACGTGCCTCTTTTATGTTTTAGTTTAAGTGTAATATCTGATGCATCTGGAACAAGGTTTTGTTTTCATGTCTTATAGGGTGCCTTTATCCAACAAAAACTTCATCAAATGTTACAGCCGAGCTGGGTTCAGATGTCGTACAAATACCACTGTATCTCTCCAAACTGCGTGTGTGTATTGTACAAGGAATTGCAAACCAACCCGTTCATGTCTGGGAGACTTTTAAAGAGGAATTAAGACGCCTTAGTGCACAACTTGAGTATGATATGCAATGTGGCAATATGAGTAAGGTTTTATCGCATAATCTGACAAGTAAATCTGTATATAATATTATATCTTATTGAAAGCTGGTTAAAACTCGTGTTATTTTGCACCTTAAAAGTTATTTTATATTTTATCAAAAGACAAATGCCTGAAGAAAATGAATTGTTGAGCAAAATAGGCCTTTTAACACCGCGAGTCACATGTTCATTTTGAAATTAAACTGCCGAATAGTTCTTGGTACACGATTTAAGTCATGTTAAACCTCACAGTCTGGTTCTGAGCACCAGCTTCTATTTAGACTGATTATCTGATTATCTAGATCACTTAATTGAGTCTTACTTTAGGTTTTAGTTTAGATTCGAAAATGAAATAAATTTCAGTACAGCGAATCTGTTTGTTTGGTAAAATATTTGTAAAATGCTGACCGCAAGCAAATACTTTCGTTTAGTGATACGATAGTTCCAGAAAAGATGCTTACTAAAGGAAATAAAAAGCTGTTTCGATGCTTTTACAGATATAGCAGAGTACTTACAAAAGTCTATCCACTCTCCGGAAGCGTATCCTTATATACAGCCGAAATGTTACGTGAACATAGTTTCTCTGATGGTTTCTCCCCCATCGAACCTTGGCCCTAACCCACAGGGAACACCGAACACAGACAAAAAGGCACTGGGAACACAGAACACAGACAACAAGGCACATGGAACACCTAACACAGGCAACAGGGCACAGAAAGAAACAGCTGCACCCACAGATGCTCACCAATGTGCATTAGACGATGTATATGAAGAACTAGACGAAACAGCAATGGCCGGTCCTAATAGATCAAAATTACCGGACAAACAAACAGCAAGGCAACAAGGCAACACATTTGAGCAAAAAATCAGTTTGGCACAAGACGGACGAAGACCTAGAGGTACCAAAAGTGAATCGGAATATGAAACGTTAAAGTCTTCAGGAAATATCCCTTTACTTCCATCAAGGAAGAGAGCAGACACTTCCGCAGAGACTGTAGAAATATTGCCACGATCAGAATTTGCTGCAGAACTAAATGCGAAGATAACAGCAAAGAGGAATGGGAGGGAAAGTATTGGAAATGCTGAAAATGACAGTTCTGAAAAGCCTATGTATACAAACGGTATACCAAGATCTGCTGTTGAGCCAACACGTTTTGGGCAGCAAACCTCGACGTGCGAAAACAACAAGACGCCCCAAAACGAAAGGTCTCAAGCCGAAAGTATTACAAAGTTTGGGTTGCCAGGCAATATAAATAGTTCCCAAGATGTTGCTAAGTTGACAATACAAGAAATATGTGACTATTTAGTAAAGCTTAACCTTGGCAGATATGTAAATAAATTCCGAGAGCAACAAGTGGATGGGGCATTGTTGGTTGATCTTGACCGAGAAGTTCTTCAGACAGACTTTGGTATGGCGGGAGTTGAAGCAATTCGACTTCAAAAATTTGCAAAAGAAGGACATCTTCCCGTGTAGCTGTATGATGAAATAACTCATGAATACGTAAATAGTATGTAATTATTTATTGCGAGATTTAAGGAGTGTACAAAGTCAACCCAAAACCGAACCGGACATATCGGTCAATTGCTAAAATAAAGAAAACCAATGCGGAATCATTTTATAAATAACCAGAAAATATTATAGGCTGTTACCTGATTTTGATTCACTGAACAAAGTTTTATGGTCACCGAAAATAACATTTCTTGGTGACACACTATTTTTTGTAACACCCTTATCCGCAAATGTAAGGGAAAATCACAAAGACCGCAATGGAAGCAAAATTGGAAATACTACCACATCCTATTTCGAAATAAATTGCTATTATGTACGCTATATACAAATCTTTACCACAACTGCAGAAAATAGCGCAAAATGACCTAACAAATGGTTGTAAACGAATGTCTCATTACCAACTTTCAAATAATTTGAAGTTGTATACGTATACAGTTTATTACGGGCCTATTAAAATTTGTTCAGTGTATTTTTAATTATGTAACATGGAATGTATTGTTGTAACTTGAGATTCGGCTTAGTAGCATACTGCGCTTATCTCATAAGGAAGATAAAGAGAATCTATCATTGGTATTCGGCGAAGATCAAGGTATCTAAAGACGAAACGAGGCTGTGTCGAGTTTCCATCTGGAAAGCATTACCCTAGGGTTGGGATACCGTGATCTTCGCAGAATACAAATGATTGATTATTTTTCTCACTTACGTCTTAAAGATTCAAACAAAATTCTTTAAAATTCAAATAAAACGCAACAATTTTGGAGAACTTTTTCTTTTGCGTAACTTCTTGTATGAACGGTAAATCAGCCAAGAAAACACAGTCCTGTCAAAGTTGAATACCCCTAACATGTACAACAATATTGTTAAAATTTAAGAAAGGAAAAGAATCGTTATTACATGCCATGGAAATCTGCAGAGGGTTCATCCGTTGATAACGGATCTGCAATTTTTTTAGGTTATCCGTGATTTCGTCACATTTCATAATTCAAATAGATTGAATTTTACATACCAATTGAAGTTGAAATATCACGATTTAAAAGCAGATTATTTCCTATTTTATTTTCTATTCATTTTCTCTATAGAGTCTGATGTTTAATGAAGCTCGCAACAGAGGTATAAGAATGAAACACTCCAAAAATAGCATTTACCGACTCATACCACGATAAACACTTCCAAGTTCCAGCAACCCACTGTATCTTATCCAACTGATTTTTAACAAAATCATGTTAAAACAAAATAAACAGCTTGTTCTGTTTGAAAAAAAGTAAACATTCGTTTAATTACGTCACATAATAAACTTAAATGACGTAGTTATTAACATCATGACGTAGTCTAAATCAATAATAAAGCCCTCAATTAATACGGTGCGCAATAATACGAAAGTACGCGAGCACTCGGAGTTAAAGATAAGGCCATGCGAGATAAGGAAATCTCACACGGCTAAAAATAGAGATTTTTCTGTCTAATAAGTAAGAAAAGAATTTGTCCGCAAAATTTAATAAGGACTAAGAACCGAACGACGGTGACTATGAAAAGAACTGAAAAAGACACATATTTGTAAACTGTGATGTATTGTATTGATTGTAAATGTACTTGTAAACCTGATAGAAAATATAGGAATGCCAAGAACAAAGAGTGAACTTGAGCCTTTGTTGTTTGACTGTTCATTAGACGTAATGAGAATGGCGACAATGACAATTTCCCTTGATATCACTTTTAGCAAGGCAGCATTGTACAGTTTTGCATTCGATTATAAAAATATCCAATAGAAAACAACACTTGTTGCAAAGGTCAACTTTCCGCGTCGACCACACGGCATTTGTACGAATTAATCAATTACGTAATAACGGGTGTATACAATAGGAATAGATGAAAAGGGAACTTTGAAAGCTATCGAACACGACAAATATGAAAATTTTGCAGGCTCGGTTTGATGAAGCCTGTTCATGAGCTGTCCATATTGAAAGATTTCGCTTGGCCATGAAAACTAGATTGTTTACTGTCAAATGCAAAATGCAAATAAAACTAACTTAAACCACAGACAATATTACGTTACAACACAATCGCATGTGTCATTATTTCGAACGATATGCAGCTTTCTTGAGAAACCAGATAATTTATGACACGACACGGAAAAATGAGTCTCCGGAAAGCTAATGGCAAATCATTGAAGTGAAGTCATAAAGTTGAACAGATCACATTGCCTTTTAAGCATTTTGCTATAAAAAACATTTTTGATAAACATGTCAAACAACTGGTGACAAATTCCACGTAGGTACATGCTTCATGAAAACAAGATTAAAGTAGTCTGAAAAACTTTCATGTGATCAAGACCTGTAAATGTATAAATAGATGAAAAGGGAACTTTGAAAGCCATCGAACACGACAAAGATGAAAATATTGCAGGCTCGGTTTGATTGACCCTGTTCATGGAGAGTAATAGAACTGCATATATTACTGCCCACGCCGCCTAGCCCCGAGTTGAGCGCAACTCAGTATTTACACCAATAAACAGTACAATTTTGACCATCCCAAACGATAGTGTGCATATGGCGGTGAACATGGAACCTTCAATGCGGTATGTTCAGATTAATACCATTCCATGTTCAACGGGTCCCCAGATGAAAGAATGGGTTTGCCCTTAACGAAAAAACAATGGGCGGAACTAAACAGGATCAAATTTTGACAGGGGATCTAAGAATATAAATCCTGCATATCACAGACAACGCCAAAAGGCAAAAGTTAATCTAAAGACTGGAGGTACTGATGGGTCGGCCATCAAAACACAATTGAAAAGCGATGGATCTTTGGCAAAGAGTTTGTGTTTGAACGGGGACCAATTTACTTTATGACCTCTGAGACATAGATCTTCGACCCCAAAACAATTAAGGTCCAATTAACAAGTCAAGGCAAAAACTGTTATCGAGTTTGCAGACGCAGTGACATGGAAAGCAAACCTGGTTGAAGGACAATATGTCTAAAGATATAATTAGAATATGATTGGACTTGTAGACGATAATATGAAATAAGACGATGCATCTCTCAGAACTGACCAATCAAAATTAAGTGAAGGATATCATACTACATAGGTCATATGGTCAACAGTAAAAGAAAGCTGGTCACAGTCCTCAGACACTACACTTATTTAAAGGTATTACTCCTTTCGTCCTTGCATTTGCATTTAGACGGACTTTTTAATTTTTCATTTTATCAATGAGAGTTCAATGACAAATGAAATATTACCTTAATGGCGTGAATACTTTTGTAAAGTTTGGAAGAATAATGTGAGCAGTTGTTTGCAAGCACAGTATCAATAGACAGCACCTAAAATTCTGAGTTGAGATACGGTGACACATATGACAGAACTAGATGGGTTTTCAGATGAACTCTTGTGTCACCCTCTGGTACAATGTCGGAAATAATGCAAGTTCAAAAAGGGTCATAACTCAACCAAATGTGACGTTTACCTTAAGAATTTGGCATCATCATGAGCGTATTGTCATAAGTAATATAATTTGAAAGTTTCATGAAGAAATATTGAGGAATGGCAAAGTTATGGTCAACGTTAAGTTTTCATGTCAAATTCAAAGTACACAAAGGGGCATAACTCCATCAAATGTGACCTTGACCTAAAGAATTTGGCATCACCATGAGCCTGTGGTCATAAGCAATATAATTTAAAAGTTTCATGAAGAAATATTACGAAATGGCAAAGATATAGCCAACGTTAGGTTTTCGTGACGGACGGACGCTCCCACAAATGTTCATTTGTTGGGTATTTCTTTTGTTTAAAACTACCCAACAAGCGAAAAACTACCCAATACGAGACTAACGGAATGAATGGAAAGTTCTCACAGATGGGCATTTGTTGGGTATTTTGGTACCCAACAAGTGCCCATCGGTGGGCCCGGATGGACCGAAGGACGGACGGACAAAGCGATCCCTATGAATCGCCATTTCTTCGAAAGGGCGACACAAGAAGTAGCTAAGCTTGTCATTGTCTTTGAATATTCAAACTTGAAATCAACAAACAGAATTGGGTCACATGATGTAAAATAATACTACAAGTGACACTATAGTTTTTTTTTCAATAGTTTTATTATTCAGCAAATAATGTTCAAGCACACAATTACACTGATGCTTTTTTGTCAACTGATGCTTTTTCAATGTGGTGCACATTCTAACGTTTTGTTATATTTTATATAAATTGTCTCATTTTCGCACCCACTATTTGTATCGACATTTGTGATTTTTTTTATTCTTGTCCGTTACAAAAGCTGCATGTTCCATTGCAGGAATTAGTGGCAATATAAAGGCTGTATGCTCCGTCAGACAGTCATAGACAGAATGTCAAACTGGTCTCCTCACAGCATTCCATGTGAAGCTGTTATCCTGAAATATTAATTTCAACAAATTACCTATTTATATTGAAGTTCAAGCATAATTTATGGTCTGTGCTTTTTTTAATTTATTTGTCGAAATTAGAAACTGATAAATATTTGACAATAAATTAGTTTTGTCCAATAATATTAATTTTCTAGCCCTGGCAATACTACATTTATCCTGACTCTTGACACGGTAACCCTTGGGTTCTCATTTTTGTTCATTGGTTATGGTGTATGTTTTGAAACTGACCATATTTTTCTCATTTCTTATGATGAACCTTAAATCCTTGGAGACGCCTAAATCATATAGACATTTGACCCAGGAAATAACCTTTTGACTTTTGAAAATTAAAAAAAAATTAAAAAATCATTCTGACCCTTGCGATTTTACCTGAAGTGTCTTTGTTTTCCTTAAATTAAGGGTAATTTTGGTTATTAATTGCCAGAATCCACCAAAAAGTTACACTAGATGGGTGTTCACTTGTGTCTCCCTGGGAGCTATGTCAGGTTAAAAATTCAAGAACAAGAGGGGGAATAACCCCATCTTGACATAAAGAACTTGGAGTCATGATGAATGTGTTGTCATGAGCAATATAATTTGAAAGTTTGATGTAGAAATATTAAGAAAAGGCAAAGTTATAGTCAACATTAAGTTTTTCTGTTAAAATAAAAGTACAGAAAGGGATTAACTCCATCAAATGTGACCTTGACCTGAAAATTTACATCAGCTCAAGCATAATGTCACAAACAATATAATTCTGGTGTCTGATCTGGATTGATTGGAATCTACACTGTTTGCATATTTGTAAGAAATAGCCTCGTGAATCTTATTATGAACCATGTAGATCCTATTAAGACTGCACAGATATGCCTGCTGATCTGGATATACACTGGTCACTCATGTCAAGTATTCATGGAAGAAAGGGTCAAAAACAACACAGTAACTTTTTTATAGGTTGATTAATTTTCTTGTGAACTGAGGTCTTACAAGTCTTCACATACATACAAACACAATTTTATGTTTTCTAGTTACAAGATACAAATACCAACATTTACAGATAGATTAAGTGTCTCTCTATCATACAGTCATGCAACTCTAATACATGGAAATAAAAAAATGCAAACCTTGTCTCCATTTTTTACAGTAACATTCATATCCTGCTCCCTAGTTTTCTACCAATTTTGCAAACGTTTCAAGTCCACAGCTTTTACTAGACTGATGGTACACATGGCTGAAAATAAATGTTGTATTTTAAATTAAACAAATAACCCAAGTCAATTTCACTGTACTTTTTGTTGCTTATGAAGATGTACATAAATAGCTGTTGCAGTTAAACAGTTAACAGATTACACTGTTGTCATAATTTGTTTTTAAGGTAATTTTTTATAAATATCACACAAAAGAGGTTTTTCTGATGTAAGCTTTGTGCCATCTTCAATTCCTATAGGCTCCTACACAATTGATCCCATTTAACCTTTTCCTCCATATATATGCCTTTATGGCATGGGTGATCAGTGTAGATCTAGATCAGCCGACACATCCATACTGCCTGATTTGGATCTAAACTGTTAGCTTTTTATTCAATAGGTTATTTCTGACCACAATGTGACCAGTGCAGATCCAGATCAGATCTGCCATCTGATCTGTATCTCTACATTGGTTGCACAGGCATGAAAATGTGTATGTATGTAGTAAAGGGTTAGTTATTACAATAACACACTTGCATTTTGATACTCCATTTTACTCGAAGGATACACCTTTTAACACATGATCAACTATTGCAGATCTAGGTGCTGACACATCTGCTTCCAATTAAAAGAGCTTTAGTTTAAATGTATCTAATGAACAGAGTAGATACAGATCAGACCACAAAAATGTCTGATGTGCAAGCTGATCTGGAGCTACATCTGTGCTATCTCTATCTGATCTGGATGTACACTGGTTGCCCATGTGGTGAAATGGCGTGTAAATGGAGTAAAGGGTTAAGTTATTAACCGTGAAAACAGAAACAGCATTGGATTTTTGAGACACATTCATATGAGATTACCCTACTTAATAAATGAAAAAGCAACCACAAGAACACATCGTGTTTTTGCAAGGTGGCCCACAGATGAATATTATATAATGTAATTAATCAAGTGAATTAATGTTGGCCATGTTATTGGGCCAAGGGTAGTCATATATGCCTGAGGCAGAAGGCCCAATAACATGGTAAATGCGAATATACTTGAGGGATAATTTTATTAATTAACAGAATAAAAACATCAAATTCATATGAAGACTAAAAGTTTTGGGCCAATACAGGGGTTCTGGGCCAATATTGTAATTGCTGGGCCATCATAAAATAGTTAAGTATGAATGTGATATACAATGTAGTGTCTGCCAGGATTATGGCATGTTCAGGTCAGGTGATAACATGCACCGAGATTTCGCTACACTGCAGTCATGTAAAAAGGGCAAAGTATGGAATACCTGTACTGTATATTCATACAGGGCTCTCACTAGAGAGAGACTTGAAGGAAGTAGTCCCATCAAAAGTGACCAGACTTCTCCAGACATGGGGCGAATTATTTTTAAAAGTAATGCATTAAATTAGCATTATTTGCCAAATGTGTGCATTAAATTAAATTAGCATTACTATATTTTAAGAAAGTAATGCATTAAATTAGCATTATTTCAAAAAGTAATGAATTAAATTAAGCATTATTTTATTCACAAGTGCACTTACAATAAATAAATAGTCAATTGTCAATATATGCACAAACGGGATCATCTTCCAAAAAAAATCACCATGATATTTAATATACAAAGTATCAATCTGAAAGTTTGAAGATCTAAAGTGACACCTCAAGAACTTACAACAAAGTTATTCTTAGTACATATAGGTTAGTGCAGGTTTAGCTTTTTAAAACTTTTGTTATCTTTGATTTATTGCTGTTTTCACACATTTAGAGTGTTGTATTGACAAGAAACAACAGTGCCAACTTGTCAAATTAAATAATTATGGCACCTGCATCTGCATTATATGCTGATTTCCTGAAATCTGACATAGCCTTTAATATTTTTACAATGACACTGAATCAGTAACTTGAATCAATGGTTAGGAAAATAACTTCATTTGAGTGTGAAAGTAAGTTTTGTGCATGTCTGAAGGTTTAAGTTGATTTCGATGCTATCTTATTTCAGAACAATATTTTTGGTATTTTTCACTGAACTTCAAATTTCTACCACAAACTTTTTCAGGAATATTTAAGTGTTTGACAATTAGTGGGAAATATATTGTCCCAATGAATGTGTACAGTGAAATGATTTAAAAGTGCTGTTTTTGTTGACAGAGCTTTAAATACTACTGGCTATTGATTTCATAAATTTAGCATTTTCTTAAAACAACTAAGCTTAAGAACTCATTGCTTAATCATAACTTTTTTAAAACTTTACAACATTCTGATGAAAAGGCTTCACTTAAAGTCTGTATCTTATTTTACTAATAGTGAACACATATCAAAATACTTACTGTCATATTCATGATTTTCTCTTGCTATAAATAAGATAATGTTATAGACTATTAACATATTAAATATTTAGAGCATCTTTGCATCTAAAAGTTACTGTTAATATAAATGCTAATTAGTAAAATGAATCATCAAAATCCAATAGTAAACAAAATCCAATTAATGCCAAATAATGCTAAGCATTACAACATTTTGGCATAGGTAATGCATTAAATTAGCATTAAAATAATGCTTAATCTGTTGCATTTCATCACTTAGCATTACTGACAAAAAGTAATGCATTATTAATGCATTTGCATTAAAATTTAATTCTCCCCATGTCTGGACTTCTCTCTTCGTTGAGCTTTGGGAGAAGTCTTTTTGTATTCAATATATAGGGAAAGAATGCCGTTGACTGCAAACTTCTCCATAATTCAGTAAATTATGACAAAACTTCTCCCTGATAGGTGAGAGCCCTGTTAATAGTCAACTAATAAAATTAAATATACCATTAGCCTTCTTCCTCTGCTCTTCCAATTCCATGCTTTTTGAACCAGAGATGTCACATTTCTTTCATTTGATTATAACACTGAAATACATATTTAACAAACACAAAATTATAACAATTATTTTGATCTTTGCTCAAATTACAAATATTCTTTATAATAACTGATTTTATTTTTTCAGTTAGTGATCATAAAAATATTAATTTACTCTCATTTTGTACTTTGCTATAATCACTTTCTTCAGATTGTTTCTATTCTGCATTGGAATTCATTCAGTCAGAGGTGTGTCTACAAAAAGTCACACACAATCTTTTGGACTGTGCAAAATGTTTTTCCTTGTGACATCAACAAGCATGCTCGACATTTAACTTGCTAGTTGGTGTGAAAAAGAGTGCTGTCATTTGTTTTGTAGTTAATATGCCTGTTCCAACAGCCATTCAAGAATATTTCATAAAGTTATATTGATTAACTGGATTAAGTTAGTATCCATATTGTTGCATCACTGCCAGAGAAGTTATTATGTGTTTCCTTACATGCACAGTTTCTTTGCTATCCATCATTGGAAAAAAATCATGTGATAGACTGAATATTATGACCTTTTATTTGCTCCAAAATACTGTCAATGCCAATTAATTAGACAAAATCATATCATCAATTTGGGATATTTTGTATTAAATAGTATATTACTTTCTTTTGAAAAAAACATGAAATATAGATCCAGACTGCAAAAAGCCAAAAATGTGTTGAACTGGTCAATTGGGTTGTCACTAAAAAATTACAAAGGGGGTTCCTTTCCAAATAACTACCGGAAATTTATTTTACATTGCTGATCAGAATTCAAGTCTGGGTAAAATCATAGAATTAAAAAGACATAAAGGTCTGCAGTAGTTTTGGTTTATTTTACTTTAAAACAATTTGTATTGGAAAGCTTATAAATACTTGTTACATCAAAATTATTAAACTGAAACACTGTGTAAACCCAGGTTCATTTCAATACTGAATACTGGTGTAACATCAGAAGGGAGGTAATATATTCATTTTTATAATTTGGCACATGTTTGTAGTGAAAAAAATTTAAATATTTGGTTTTCATTTTATAATTTATTGTTACTTTGTTAGGCAATTCTACTATTAATAAGACTTAATTTAACACTATGAAACTTAATTTGAGTTACACATAAAATGGGTGATGTAAATGATTCTCTTGTGGAAATCCCGGTAAGATATTTGAAAATGGTTACAGATCTCACCCATTCAGTACGGATAACAGATTTGGGGAAAGTTTTAAACTTTATTTTAATGCCACATGAGATCAAACTGTTCAATACTGAATTTACATTATTTGCATTAGGTATTTGAGGTAATAATTAACATTGTTCTGTAGAAAATTTCTAATTTATGAAGTGATTCATTTACAATATCATATCAGCATAGTAATTACTGTTGCACTGTTGAAACAGAACACAGAATAAATGACATCAAATTGCTTTATGTCCATTGATACTGTATTTTTGGGCCCAGAGCATGAACCTTGTGGGTAGTAGTCGCCCCACCTAAACGAGTCTGGCTAAACCTTGTGGGTAGTACTCGTTGTCACCCCACCTAAACCAGTCTGGCTGCATGTCAATATAAATGAACACTGATTATTTATCAGATTACAGGAACCTGAATTTCCATCTGAAAATATCCAGATCCGGAAAAATATTACATTTTCCGAATGCAATGGATTTGTACCCCGCCCACTTACATGTTACAAGAATTTACCAGTTGCAATGTTGACACAGCGTTATGGCAGCTCAAGCATTACAAAGAAACTGAAATATACTGTTTACAAAAATTACATCTCCTAAAACAGTCATTGTGGATTTAACTCAAACATTTTTATTTTACCTTCACTTTTGTTGTCCACTTCATTGCATGATGTCAAACAGTTCTATACAGCTTCAAATGGGGTATTATGTCAAACTTGGTTGATACGGGTCTGACATGAACCAAAGATCATCTAAACCTGTTTAAGAATAATTAAATTAACAAAGAAATACATGATTATTCTTTCTTCCAGGATGCTAAATTCACCCGAAATGCATTTAAGAGATACTATTAAATAAATTCATATAATTTGTGAAGTTCCTGTTCTGTATACTCAGTGAATCCCTGAGGTTCTACTCTTTTTCTTCTTTTGGTTTTCCCTGGATTATTTTGAGAATATCTGTTCTGATTAAATGACCTGTGAGACATCATTGAATGGAGTGCAAGACAAAATTGAAAGTAGTAAAAACTTCTGATAGTGGATTTCACTGACCATTCCAAGGCGGTAACCACTAGGGTTCTCATTTTTGTTCATTGTTAGTGACGTCTCTTTTGAAACTGATCATTTTATTAACCATGCTCTCTCTCTCTTTTCTCTTGACTGTGTGGGGAGGCTGTTTTTTCTGAATGTGGCGATTTCCAATATGCATTTCAGAAGGTCTACATATAAGGTGCAATTATTCAGAAAACCCTGTGTCAACTATGCCACCGGTTATGATTTGGGAATGGGTTATGATATGGGAAAATTTCATTCATGTCAGATCTGGATATTATCTGATGCCAATGGAAATTCAGGTTCTTTTGATCAAATGCATAAAATGAATTCATTAATATATCTGTTAAATCAATTCATGTATGATTTTTAACTTACTTTAAACACAATTTTCAACAGATCTTAATGTGTTAAAAATAAATCATTGTGAATCAGATGCTTTATGTTTGAAGCATTCAAATGGAAATAAAAATCTTACACGATATTTATAACCAAGTTATTTGTTAATCGTACAAAATCCGACTTCTTTCAATGCAATACATTGAAATGATTTTATTACTTACATCGCTACAAGGTTCCACAATAAATAGCCACAATGATTAGGGCCCTAAATTAAAAAACAAGTTTTGCCTTGTCCTACTCAGTGTTTTGAAACTCCTACTTTCATTTTGGAGAGTGCATTAAATGACGTAACGGGACGTAACTTTTAATAAAACCAAAATAGCCAAAATCTCGTTTACTGCGGTATAGTCTTTCGAATCTAAACATGGTAAACGTCAGTCAGTTGAAGACGGTCAGTATTCTGGAAGAAGAATATAAAATTTCAGTTTTACAAAGATTTTGTAACGTTACCATTCGTAAACCACCAAATCCACCTCCATTTTCCATATGAAAAATTCTATTTACAAAGAGAAATGCTATTGTCAATATACATTCAAATGTAACATGGGTGTTATAAAACATTGCATCACGAAAATAACTCGATAAATACTCACTATTCAATTGATTGCGATGGATTTTTCGTCTTAACCGAACGTTGTCGAATCCAATATGGCGATCCGCCATTAGGTATTCATGCGCGTTCATGACTCAAAATCTTGTCTGACGTTCCACGAGTTAAATTTCTTCAAATATTGATTGATTCCATATGTTTAAATATAAATTTTATCTTTTTGCACAGCATTACAAAATTGACCGCTCTGCAGCATTGACTTACTTTTTGAAACTAAGAACTATATTCTAGGGTAGCACGCAAGACTGTCGTAACAACATTGAAATAAAGAAGGAGGTACGGCAGTCTTGCATGCAACCCTAAATTGTTAGGTTTGCAGTAATGCAAAACGATTGTCGAAAACTGGCTAAACTGGGTCGTGGCCGACCCAAAAAGCAGGAATTATATCATAGGGGGTGATTGAACAATATACGAATCAATATTGGCGGGGAAATTGAAACCACCCGTCTCAAAACTGGTCGAAATATTAAAACAAAGTTAAATTTTAGAAGTACTAAATACTAAAATAAATTACTAGAATACTAAAGATATTTTTCATATTTGTACACAGAACACAGTGCTTGTATTCTATGCGCTTTTAAATATGTATATTCCTGTGATGTGTACTTATTATTTGTTAAAGAGGAAAATTCATGGTCATGATTACCTATTACTAAGAGTAAATAAATAATATTAACACATTGGAACTATGGTGGTCTCTGAAAAAAATGGCCAGCATAACTAAATGCATTATACAAAATGTCATTTTGCTAAACATTTCTTACAAGAAAGTTTAAAATTTACTTAGGATTTCACGAATTCTGGAGCGGATTCTTTTTTAGAGCCTGTGACATCGGAAGTGTGACCTTGTTATAAGTTAGTTTAAATGTTAGATCTTAATACCGTGTCATTTTTCCAAACACTTCTAAATGCTTCAAGGATTTCAAGACTTTTGTGGCGGATTCGATTTTGGGACCTGTAACTTTGGAATATTAGTGTGACGTTAAAGTAATTTCAAAATCTTCAAGATTTCAATAGTTATGGTCCGAACACGAATTTGGAGCCGAACGACTATGACTTCAGAAGTGTGACATTGACTTGAAACTGTATGTTAAAACATGCACTCATGTTATTGTTAGGTGGGTGATCTAGAAACTGGTTAACCTCGCCCCCAGTAGCGATCTATTTCTCCGCTGACTAGTCCAATGCGGAAACCCCATTTCTTATCTTTTTCGTCTAATATTTGTAGTGTCCTCGTATGTTTGAAATTTAGGTCTCAATCAACCTTCTTAATTCGTAAATGGTAAAAAATTATGCGGGACGTTGTAAATTAGACTAAACTTCCTTATTGTTCATTAAAATCCTAATGGAAAATAATTCTCAATCGTCAGTCAGTCCGTCTGTTTTCCGTGTCCCTTTAATGAGGATAGTTCCTTTCTATCTCTTTCTCTGACATCCCTTTTTCTCCCTCTTTTACTTTCTCTGTGCTCACTCCTTCTCTCACACACCCGCTCTCCTCACTCTCTCTCTTTCTTTCCTGTTCTCACACCCTCTCTCACACCCGCTATATATTTCCTCTTCCCATTCACCCACTCTCCTCTTCTCGCTCCCTCTCTCTCACACCCTCTGTCACACCCCTCTCTCCTTATCTTGCTCCCTCTCACACCCGCTCTGTCCTCTTCACACTCCCTATCTTCTCACAGCCGCTCTCTCTCTTTCTCTCTCTCTCTCTCTCTCTCTCTATCTCTCCCTCTTTCTCTCTCTCTCTCTCTCTCTCTCTCTCTCTCTCTCTGGTGGTATGATTTAACCAGGTACTGCTTATCTGCTCATGTAGATAATACCTTTAAAACATGGTGACTGATAATAACATGGATCAATTCAATTTTGTATTAATCTATAAATATTACAATAAATACTTTGCAATATGCAATCAAGTTACTGTTTAAAAGAGCAAACATGCATCATGTCTTTGTATTTTAACTTTATAAACTCAAAAAGCTCACGTAATATTGAAATCATATAATGTCCATTTACAATAGTATAACGTGGAGGAAAATGTGTATGGTATCTTCCATAACATAATTGTTAGTTATGAGTGTTGTACAATACATTCAATGTCAAAGTGTTGCGGTGTTCCGTATGGACAATTTTTTTATCCCCCTTTACCGCGATGCACGATGGTACGATGGTAAAATCACGATGGTACGATGGCATGATGATGAAAACGCGAAGGCACGATGG
Organism: Corbicula japonica; assembly: GCA_038501625.1. Classification (NCBI taxonomy): domain Eukaryota; kingdom Metazoa; phylum Mollusca; class Bivalvia; order Venerida; family Cyrenidae; genus Corbicula; species Corbicula japonica. The sequence continues at coordinate 258,585 of JAZAYU010000044.1, read as the reverse complement.
TGAAACAACGATGGTACGATGGTGAAACAACGATTGCACGATGATGAAACAAAGATGGTGCGATAGTGAAACAACGATGGCACAATGGTGAAACAACGATGGCACGATGGTGAAACAACGATGGCACGATGGTGAAACAACGATGGTGCGATGGCACGATAGTGAAACAACGATAGAACAATGATGAAACCGCGAAATTACATCGCGTTTTAACCATCTTACCATCGTGCCTTCTTATTTTCACCATCGTGCCATCGTGTTTTCATCATCGTGCCAACGTATCTTCGTGATTTCTCCATCGTACCATCGTGCATCGCGGTAAATCGAGAGAAAAAATTAGTTTATCCATACGGAACACCGTACAGTGTGCATACTGCATTTCAAATTTAATTTTGAACATTTAAGTGATCCGTAGCTGAAAATCCATCTCAATTAATATAATTGCATTCAGTTTAATCCTTGGTAGATTTATAGTTCAAAACAGCATTGATACTGACTTATCTCTCCTTTTTACAATACGGAAGTTTTAAAACGTTTGCAAACATATTTGTGTCATGGCTAACCTATTGTTCCTTGCGACCATGTTATAGTAGTAAGACCTCGTGAAATAGTTAAGTAAACGTTAAAATTAATACTGGAGTAACTGGAAGGATATAAAGTTGATTCTGCTCACAAACTAAACAGTTTGAGAATGCTTAAGTCAAGAAAAACGTAAGACATTAGTTTTATTTATTTTCTGATCAATTGCAGTATTTTACCTCAGTTGTTAATATCAACTTGTAGGCTCACCTGTGTCGAAGGCTTTAAGGTGACCTATAGTGATGTGTAGGCAATTTTGTCTATCTGAAATGGTACCTAGGTGGCTGTTTACTTGTGTGACAAATTGCTTAGTATAAAAGGGGTTTTTAGGTGGCGAGGTTTTCTAAATGCACTTAACTCTTAGATACTTTGAGTTTTGAGCAGCATTGCACACAACATCTTTTTGATAAATTTTCCCCCACAGTATTACCTGCCATGTTATCTGCAGATTTAAAAGAGAAGTCTCATAGAGGATGACGTATGAGAATGTTCACAAACTATGAATCCATTTCAATTATGATTAGGAAAAGATGGTATAGATAATTTCACATCTAATTGAAATAAGAAATTTATAAAAAAAGGAAGAATGTACACTTTCTTGCATACCAGATCAGGTCATTCGGTGTTTTCACCCGTGTAGGAAATTTCGCTCCTACACTTCCCATGTAGAATTAGTCACGTGAGTGACGTCACGTCTTCAAGTATCTGACGTAATATATTCAACGTCATTGATAAAAAAGGTTTGCATTAATGTCTATATTTCAGCATAAGGAAAATAAATTTGTTTGTATACATACACAGAAATGTTATATATAATAAAGGTATGCAAGAAAAAGTATCTTGCATAAGACATTCGGTAAAGATAGAAAAATCTGTCACCTCGGGTGAACTGTTTTGGCGGGAACTCGGCAGAGCCTCGTTCCCGCAAAACAGTTAACCCTCGGTGACAGATTTTTCCATCTTCACCTCACACTCATGCATGATACTTATAAGAAGGTAATAATTTTCTTTCAGTAACATAAAAGTTGAATTCGAAACAACGGCAAAGGAATACAGTTTGGCGGACTTCTACATCTCTTACCAGGATATACTCCCGCAAGTTGTCCTGGTCACTCGAGGTTACGGTGGAGACAGCACATGTAGCACTGTCTTAAAAGAGAACCAGGTATGATATTATAGAAGTTTACTCCAAAGACGTTTCACTTTACAGCAAATGGATTTGTTACTGAAATCATCAAGCGCTTTTTTGTTCTTTGGAGTGAGAGCAATATACACAACACAGACATAATGAGGAGTTGAGGTTTTAATGAGTCAAACACGTAAAGCCATTGAAAAAGCGAGTTTCGGCCATATGTTATGTTTTATGAAATTTATTTAAGTATAGATTCATTGATCAATCTTCATTATTAAAACCAAAGAAAAATGTTTAGTCGTTGTTAATCAACTTGTTAGGAATAAACGTATTTATTGTTATATTAATATCAAAGTCAATTCAAATGTGACTGAACAAGTTATTTTAAATAAATGTGAACTTACTTAGTTGAAATTTTAAGCATATGAATATACTTAGCCATTTTATACACAACACCTCCCATATACGTCGATTAAAGATACACCGATCCTTAGGAAACCAATCTTAGAGTTTATTCGGAATTCTTGGTGAATTTCTTTTAACAAAAATTTGCCAATTAATGCATATATATTATAAAGATGAATTTTTGTAAACGTCATATTGACTTTTATGAAGTGAACGAGTTTGTATTTGTTAAATTACTGTGTAGCTTGTTCGTAATTTGTTTTAGATCCTCTTTATTAACGCTATATCCAGAAAGACTCGAGTTTTGGCAAGATGTCAATCCACTAGAAGACAACTGTTGCTTGGTATACCTGCCACTCAAAAGGTGTGCTTGGTTGAACGTGGAAGATGTATGTCTTTCTTAATCATCCGCTATATTTTATTCTCCACTTACTAGACAGAACAATCTCTATTTTTAGCCGTGTGAGATTTCCTTTTCTTGCGTACCAGATCAGGTCATCCGGTGTTTTCACCTGTGTAGGAAATTTCGTTCTTGCATACCAGATCAGGTCATCCAGTGTTTTCACCCGTGTAGGAAATTTCGATCCTACACCCCCATGTAGAATGAGTCACGTGAGTGACGTCACGTCTTCAAGTATCTGACGTAATGTGTTCAAGTTAGTGACGTCATTTATAAAAAAGGTTTGCGTTAATGTCAATATTTCAGCATAAGGAAAATAAATGAGTTTGTAAACATACACAGAAATGTTATAGGCCTATTCAAGTAAGTGACGTCATTTATGAAATAAGGTTTGCGTTAATGTCAATATTTCAGTATCTTCTATAAGGAAAAAAATAGTTTGTAAACCTACACAGAAATGTTATCAATAATAAAAGGTATGCAAGAAAAAGTATCTTGCATGAGACATTCGGTGAAGATAGAAAAATCTGTCACCTCGGATGAACTGTTTTGGCGGGAACTCGGCAGAGCCTCGTTCCCGCACAACAGTTAACCCTCGGTGACAGATTTTTCCATCTTCACCTCACACTCATGCATGATATTTATAATCCTACATCCCCCATGCGGAATGAGTCACGTGAGTGACGTCACGTCTTCAAGTATCTGACGTAATATATTCAAGTTAGTGACGTAATTTAAAAAAATAGGTGTGCATTAATGTTAATATTTCAGCGTAAGGAAAAAATAGTTTGTATACAGATACACAAATGTTATAAATAATGAAAGATATGCAAGAAAAAGTATCTTGCATCAGACATTCGGGAAAGATAGAAAAATCTGTCACCTCGGGCAGAGCCTCGTTCCCGCAAAAACAGTTTACCCTCGGTGACAGATTTTTCCATCTTCACCTCAAACTCTTGCAAGATACTTAGATACTTATAATCCTTCATGGCCTTATCTCCAAGTCCAAGTGCTCGCGTACTTTCGTATTTATTTATTGCGCACCATATTAGCACTTTCATTATTGATTTAGACTACGTCATGATGCTTATAACTACGTCTGTTTAATTATCTGACGTAATGAAACGAATGTTTACTTTTTCAAACAGATCAAGCTGTTTATATTTGTTTATTAGTATTTTGTTCAAAAATCATTTGGAAGGGATACACTCGGAGGTAGCTAAATTCTGAACGCTGGAACTTAGAAGTGTTTATCGTGGTATGAGTCTAAAATGCTACTCTATTTAGAGTGTTTCATTCTTATAACGCTGTTGCGAGCTTCGTTAAACATCATGTTCTATGGAGAAAATGAATTGGCAATAAAATAGAAACTATACTGCTTTTCAATCGGGATATTTACATGTAACTGGTATTGTACAATTCAATCTATTCGAAGTGTGACGAAATCAGGGATAACCTTAAAAATCGCAGATCCGTTATCAACGGCTTAACCCGCTACAGATTTTCATGCAATGAAAAAACCTGATTATTTTCCTTTCTTAAATTTGAAACAATATTGTTGTAAATGTCAGGGTATAAAACTTTGACAGGACTGTGTATTCATGGCTGATTTACCCTACTAGAAGTTACGCGAAAGAAATAGTTCTGCAAAATTGTTGTGTTTTTTTTTAATTTTGAAGAATTTTGTTTGAATCTTCAAGAAGTATGTGAGAAAATAATCAATCATTACCAGTATTCGGCGAAGATCACGGTATCCCAACCCTCGGGCAATGCTGGAAAGCATTACCCTCGGGTTGAGATACCTTGATCTTCGCCGAATACCAATGATTGATTCTCTTTATCTAAACGTTTTTAATATAGCTATAGATCTACTTTTAATTATATTTTTTTATTATTTGGACAGAATATTATGAATTATCATTTAATTTGCGTTAATTGACAACAGACAATTCAAACATAGCTGTCTCGACACGATTGAGGACATACATCGTGGAACAAAATGCGATATGACCTCAGCTATGAATAAACTATTGCATTGTTTTTCTTCAAACCAAATCTGAAAGTAGTACCAACAGCAATTGTAAACTAAATCCAAATTAATAGTGTTAAGTGAATCTAATGATAATAATGTAAAAAACAATTTTTATAAACAGGCGAAAAAGAAAGCTATCTGTTCGATATTTTGAATCAGCACACTTTACCGTTAACTGTCCAGTTTCCAAAGGAACACGACATGGAGAGGGGGCGACATAATGAAGAACCTTACATGCCACTCCTACACCTTACTCAAATGTACGACGAAGTCCATTTGCTCGGGAATTTTGTTGGTAATTTTATTAAATATATAATATTTATTTGTTCAAAATAATGGGCGTTTTTTCCTTAAAAATAAGTTATAACGAGAGAAATAAAACAACAATTTTACAAATCAGTGGTAATGTTGGATCTGTAAACAATATTATAGCAAACATAAATCAAGTGTCATATCAAAATGTTTACAGTATTTTGTTACAAAGAACAACGTCTTACACTCGCATTTCAGAAACCCGCGTTCACATTGATATTTACACTGACTTTCAAAATCTGATGTTTATGACAGGAAACATCTCAACGTCATGATAAGAAACATTTGATTCGGGTTTCAGTGTTAATGTCAAGGAACATCTTATTCGGCTGTTTTATTTCAATGTCTTGAATCATCTCATTCGACTTTTTAATATCAATAACAAGAAACATCAAATTCGGGTTAAGCGACATCAACTTCGGCTTTTTGTTTCACTTTTAAGGAACATCATATTTGAATTTTAACGTCACTATCAAGGAACATCGACTTTGGTTTTTTAATGTTACTACTAGTACTAAGGGAAGTCAAATTCGACGTTTAATGTCACTGGCAACTGTCGATGAGCATCCAATTCGACTTTTAATGTCGCTGTCAAGGAACATCGAACTCGTGTTTTCAGTGTCACTTTCAATGACGATAAAATATTTTCAGTTTTGTGAACACGTAACTAGGTCTTTTAAAAATAACGCTTAACTCTTAACACAAGAATTAACGTTAACAACGGTGTTTCGTAGTTACATAGTTAGAATAAAATGCATACATTAAAAAAAGTTTGAAGTTATTGTCTCTAAATACATTTGTACACAAATATTTTACAGGAAAATTATTTCTTCGTCGAGATATGTAATTACACTTTCCAATTAAGATCAAAAAAGATCTTGTGAACTAATTGTGTTACAAACACCTGTTTAAAGCCGGGGACCGCTGGATCTAACTTTACATTTAAGAAGATGCATAAAACAGAAAAAAGAAATAGTTGAATTTATATACGTGATGTTCTTCCGTGGAATCTGATCGGGATTTACAGTGTTTACTTCTTTGATATAATGAATCTGAACTGACCAGTGAACTTCCTGATCATGGATGTGCGGACAGATCCACACAGGTCCCACATATGAAATAAGATAGTTTCAGCGGAGATAAGGGTTAAATGCTCCTAACAAACAACACTGTCAGAGAAGTACATGTTCTTCAGTTTGTTTTATCTTTTGAAGGCAACCAACAAGATGTTTGCTCTCTGCAGTCTGTCAGACAACTCAGTTCTGATATTGTATACATTCCACTACATTTGGCGGACGTACGACTCTCTATAGTCACTGGTATTGCGAAGCAGTCTTCAAAAGTGTGGCATCATATCCTTGGAGAGTTAACAGAATCATGCGCAGAGCTTGAATACGATATGCTTTTTGGCCAAACTGGTAAACCATTTTGAGTTTAAACTTATTGATCTTTACTGTTCGTAACATGTACTACACACGAGTATGCTCTTGTAGAAACATCTTTATGTGCCCGTTTTACAGAATATTAATAGACTTGAAAATAATGTGAAAACGCATATAAGCAAATGCAACGTTTAAGCCGATACAAGTCTTGAAGTTTACACACTGTTAAGCATTAATAAGAAAAAATCAAAATTAATACCGTTTATGTTATCTGATCCTCTACTTAGCCATAATTCAAACTACATTGTTAACTTTCATTGAATTATTTTAATCATGCGAACAGTCATGGATATTAACCTTTTTGTTAATAAAGTTTGTCATGATGGCATGGTTTGTTACAACGATTCACTAAAATATTTTTGTGCTTATTATACTACTCATAGTTTGCTAAGCACCAAGTTAAGGGCTTAACACAGGCTTTTGCCGTTATTGAGATTTTGATAATTTTCTTTTTATCGATGAACGTGCTGGGGAGGAGTATGGTAATCCCTTAGCCACAGATCATTGTATTATCTACTTTATATACAATTACATCGTTTACTGATGCATCGAGAAGGTCCTCCGTATACCCATGAATGAAAGTCGTGCATATGAGGTGACCCTGTATTTTTAAAGTATTTATTTTACGCAGCATACATGCACAAGTGTACCCGACAAGAAAAAATGAATGTTTATGCCTGAATTAACGGCAAATGCGAATTTTATAAGACGAATTTAAAAGGGTGCAGAAATCGATAGTTATTTTTGTTTCGGCAAACAATGATTATATAATATCCCATATATCACCATTCAAATTCAAAATAAACCCCGTAAACGAATTAAAATGGTTAAAATATTTATTTCTATTTAAATTGTTTAATCAGTCATTAATCAGGTGAATAAAAAGAAATAAAACTAATAACTGGCATACATCAGAAGATATGTACAAAAATATTATTGGTGCTTAGCAAACTTTAAGTTGGATCTTTAATATAAATTGCACCTTAAAATGTACTGCATGAATATTTTAGTTTAAGTTAAAACGAGAATCAAAATTATATGATTGTTTTAAATAAATAAAATAAATAAAAGACAATACTGCTTTTACAGATATAGCAGAATTTGTGCCAGATATTTCTAATGTTGGGAAAACATATTCCTACATACAGCCCAGATCTTATGTGAGCACTGCCAGGCTGATGGCTGCAACTCCACTGGAAGAAAAAGACCATAAATACGAAGAGACAGAAGAAGCCGAAGAAAGTGTTTACGATACAATAATATGTCCTCCAGATCCGTCTCTTCCTCAGAGAAACATTGAATGTGGTTATCTGAACACACCTCTACATAAAAACGACAAAGAAGACGCTAGTCAAGCAAATATTCAAACGATGAGTAATATGATGCAAGATTGCAAAGGTTTGTCAATGCGCACGTATGTAAATGAAGTCCCAAGAAACGAAGTACAGCCTTTCTCTTCCCAACAGCAAATACCAGAAAATGAAAATAACAATATACCAAATAATGATATAGAAAGTTCAGAAAATGAACACAATGTGAAATCTGAGAAGCGAACACCAATGATGTCATCAACCAATGTTGCAACATTAACAATATCCGAAATCGGAGAATACTTAATGAAGCTTAATCTCACTAAATATATTGAAAAGTTTCGTGATGAACGCGTCGACGGCGCAATATTAATTGAAATAGACAGAGACGTGCTGAAATCCGAGTTTGGCTTGTCAACTATTGAGGCTATTCGGCTTTACAAGTTTGCACAAGAAGGACACGTCCCTTTACTGTAGTAGTTCGGATTTAAAAGGAAACTTATTGATCAGGTCCGAATGTCCAGAGGCTTTTATTCGATTATAGACTTGGCCGGAAGTGAAGAAAACACGTAATCATGCAAAATGATATTTCAACATGTTTCTGTAACTTGACCAATGTTCTAACTTCACCAATGATCTTATTTTAATTTCTTGGCGCGCAATCAGATTTTACTCATCAAACTTAAATCATAATAAAACACATCAGTTTTACTTCTTGTAATAAATTAATAATTAAAATCCATACATGCCTTTTACATTGCTGACATGTATAATCAAAGAGAGGTAAGAGAAAGAAATAAATAAAACATATCAAAAGTTGTAAACTGTGATTTCAACAAATTGCCTTATCAGTCATAAATCTAACTTCAACACCTGCGTCATTTTGAGAGTTGACATTATAATGGCGATAACGGAAAGACAATCACAACCTCCGGACAACACCCGAAGAACTGAGCGAGTAATAAACTCTTAGCACTCCATTTTATTTAATTGACATACAAATCTTTAACATTTTCGTGTTTCTATCGAATTGTTATTCAATCACTTTTAGATTAAACATATTTAATACTATTAATACTATTATTTAATACTTCCGATCTGCGCTCCCTTTTTTATTGGGCAAAATCTTACACTCGTTTTGATTGGTTATTCGATAAAGAAATTCGTTAAACATATTCCCTTTAACTTTACTAATTTTAACATTTCAATTTATGTTTTGACTAGTTTTGGACGTAAATAGAATTTTACAGAATGTTTAGGTCTTTGTATCTTTTTCTACTGTTCCAACTTTTCTTAACGTGTGTAAAATAAAGTTACATTAATAACATTAATTTGTGCAAAGTTATATTTAAAATGCATTTTGCCGTTAAAAATATTTGAATAATACATGTATTTCTTTTCATCGATGACAGTGCAACGATGACTGTACTAGGCCCTAAGCGCAGTGCTGAAATACTGGTTGATTGTAGGTATCTTGCCAATCTAGAACATCACACTGACACCATTTTACTTGGCTCCTGGAAAATAACAGGTTCTAACCAAGTTGTTTTAATTCTAGATTATTGTTTATACCGAAAGATTGTTGCAAAGCAAGTCCTATTTCAGACTACTTTGGGAGCCCCTAAACCAATGTCGAGTCAAGGTTAACTCAGTTTAGTACGTCAAAAATGAAAAACTGTATAAAATAAATACATACACTATCAATTTAGTTTAAAAGGAAGTTTTAAAACAATCATAATGATGTGTTATCTTCAGGGTTATGACAGCTTACTTAGAGACAGTGGTATTTAATTTACAGAGGTATGACAGGTGTACTGGTTTGATATGACAAAATTACACTTTACTCTAGGCAGGCAAACGAAAAATGTAACATGTCGAAATCACGGCAAAGGTATTCACTGTTTTAATTATTAATTTAATGTAGTAGTAGTACTAGTAGTAATAGTAGTAGTAGTTGTTGTTGTTGTCGTTGTTGTTGTTGTTGTTGTTGTTGATATCTGTATTGCTTGTATCAACTTGCTTACAGTGATGTTATTGGTTTGGCTTTCTTGCAAGGCAGATAGGTTGTACAGATTGGGCAGCTGACAGTAAGCGTGTAAGGGACAAAGACATTTTTCATTTAACATGTTCATAAAATATTTGTCAAAACAAAATATCCCTTTTTGTAAACACTTATGCAAAATTTAGTTTAAGAGAATAGTGTTTTCAAGCTTTTGCATGAATTATATTTGTCAGGAATCCCTGTAATTCCTCCCTAGAATCTAATAAAAAAATTTGTAACGTAAAACAGCTACCTGAATTATTTGTTTGTACGAAAATTATTGTCGTATTTAACAAATTTGTTTTTAACTTATGTTGCCGTTTGATTCAAGAAAAATGATAAGCAAACTGTTTGTTTTTAGTCTAAGCAAATCACTGTTAAACGACAACAGAATGAGTTCTTAAAACTAAAGGAATTAAGCTAGGCTACATGAAAACTATTGGTACTAGCAAATGCTAACATAGGCCTGCATATATCAACTTCAATATACTGTAGAAAAACGCAACTCTAGTCCAATTAACCTCATGTTTATCTTTATAGAACTGTGCTTCTTTAAAGAATGTGACATCTCAGTCGGTGTTTGGTATTGTCTTTAAAACACAGTATTATTGGGCTGTAATAAACTTCCAAACTAACTATACTAACATTCAAACAAATAGATTTTGAATACGTCCTCTCGCTTTCGTTAATTGTTTGTGGCGTCTATTTTGAAACTGATCATTGTATAACCATGCTCTCTTCTCTCTACTTTTTGGCTGTGTGGAGAGGATGTGTCTGCTGGATATGGCTATTATGCATATTTCACTTTTTCACAATGAAGCTTGGCTTTTTAGTTCAGTTTAAAATGCATTGAGTTCTTCAGAGTCCTAGCAAAGAGCTTAAGTTTATTTTAACTGTAAAGCTTTGCTTCTTCAGATACTCTGCTCTGTGATTGCCAACCATGCAATGATGTTGTTGTTGTTGTTTTGTTGTTTTTCCCAGTTTTACGCCCGTCCCGCCTTTTAACAAGGACATTATGGTGTGGGCGAGAACCATGCAATGACTTCAGTAGTTCACTTTATATAGACTTATTTGTGTAGAGCCGTCTATCGTCAATTGTTATTGGATGACGTTATAGTTACTTTTCAAAAAGCGCCCAGACTAGGATGGTCTTCGCTGGTACTGTGATAGTTAACTTAGCTGGAAAATTAGATTAATAAAATCTGCTTACCTTTTTCTAATATATATTCCTCCAATAACTTTCAAATTTTAAGTTTTAATCCACCATAAAATGGAGAATGAACGTTGATTTCTTTGAAAAAGTTTTCTGGGTAAAGCTTCCCTAGTGTCTGGCAGGTACTTGCAACGAAAACCACTTTAGTACCGCGGTAACTCTGTATGTGACTGACATTTTAAAGTATGGTGTTCAGTGTAAGACAAAAGTTTTAACAAATAAAAATAAAAAGTTATCAGATGTTCTGAAAACCAAAAATTCTTTTTAAAGTCAGTAACTGTATTTTTTATCTTTTTTAAAGTTTTATACACAAAAAAATACTTGCTGATGTTAGTCAATATTTAGACAGTGAGGGCACCTAAATATACTGTCCCTCCTCAACACAGTAACCTCTGAACAATATTTCAGGTGGGTCCAATGTGGACAAAAGTCGCATTTCCTCCAAGTGACATAAACAATTGTGTCACATCCCCTGATCTCTTCAGGTTGCAAACCAGAGTAAACACAGTATAAGTCCTCAGTGTCCTGGTCAGAGATAATGCTGTCTTCTTCATCCTGTGACAGAATCGGTATGGGACCACCAGACCTGATCAATCCTGATGTACCTGGCATTGGCTCTTTCTGCTTTCCTGAGGGCGTTTCAACTTTTAATTTAGAACTTCGCAGGTTGTTCAATGATTTCAATGTTCTTCTCTCTCAGCAAATTTCCTGTGATAAAGGGCGGGACAAACTTCCGTTTAGGTTTCCTCTCCAGCGCTTTTGTGACTGTTCTTTTGGCAAAGAATGATTGGACATGTGTTTGGGTAGATTCTTTTGTTTGATTCTTATTGTCAGATGTTGTAGACTGTGTTGAAGTATCGATAATTTTTGTAGCTTCATAGATGACTGCTGGAGCAACACTGATATCCGATATGGCTGTTTTATTAAAAGGGAAAATACCAGTCTTACGAAAAGAAGCTTGAAGATTCTCTGCAGATAGAGCTTCAGGTATGGTCTCGCTGTTAGTGAGGTAACGGTGTACTTTGAAACGGTGAGCCCAGGGTTCTGCTGCATGTAAGAATGGCAGGCCATACTGTACATCTTCTTAAAGAACCCAAATACGCCAACATCAAGGGGCTGGGTCAGATGACTCGTGTGAGGAGGCAAAAAAAAAGGATGAGATTATTTCTCTCAGCCCATTGAGCAAGAGTGAGTGAAATGTGGGATTTATGTCCATCATAAAGTAGTAAGGCAGGTATATCAGGTGACAGGTTTGCATACTTCACAAAATGTTTTGTGACATAATTCTGGAATACCTGGGTGTTTGACCAACCATTCTTAGTCATCTCACCAGATGATCCCATACAGGCATCTTGAAAGAGGTCAGGGTTCCAACGCATTTCCTCCTGCAAGGATGGTAACTAGAGAAGACCTTGGGGATGTAATTGCTTGTGGAATTGTTTCTTTACTACAAACAATTTTTGGTGGTTGGTGCTCTGTTGAAACTCCAGTTTCGTCGATGTTAAAAATACGTTCTGGTTTGTCAAGTAACTGATGTTTAACTGATGGTTATCCAAGAGAGATCCAAGTTCAGTGTTATAATTGTCCACAGCCTCTCTTGAATCAGATTTGGCTCTCGAGACCGACAACTTCTGAGGTTTCACAAAGTCTTAAAACCAACAGTCGCTTAGACTTTAAGCTGACTTCACATGTTTACCTAGATCGATGGCATACTCCTTGGCCATGTTCTTGATCTTGGATACGTTATAACCATACCCTATGTCAGCCATATAGGAGATGTGTTGAACAAGTTTCTCTTCTTCATCTTAAGAAAACAAAGACACATCTAAAGGAACCATGCCCCTTGTTCTATCACTCAATGTTGACTCTGGTACACAGTATTCTCTTGCTGCCCGATAGACTGACATGCCTTTCTGGGTGGCTTGGAACGTCCTTAGTAGATTTCCCCTGTCATATTTCATCTTTGTCTTCTCAATCTGAAATATTATTCAATGCTATGTTAAAAAATCAGACTAACTAGCATTGACATTTTAATGAAAAAAATGGCACGAATCCGCTTCCGTAGTTTTTATTTTTGAGGCGGGCTGTGACGTCATTACTCACTTCTGCAGAAGACCATGACATGTTTTGAGGGTAATCTCAGTATAGTCAGTGAGTTTTGATAAAATTTCTATTAATATTTCAGTTACTTACCAATATTGAAGACATTTTCGCAATTTTTTTCCTGACGCAAAAATTGACACTTTCGCTTTCTATTTTCCGTAGTAAATAGTCGACAGATGGCGCTGTTTATGCAAATTAGGGAATTTTCGGAATACCACGCTGTCAGCACGAATGCAGTACCAGCGAAGACGACTATATATAAAATTACAGAGTTTTCCTGCCTTTTTAACTGCATAAGCGTCTAGTATTTTAAATGTTATTTAATGCTTTACTGTGTAATGAGCGTCTATATGATAAAATAAATCTTCAGTAATTTAGTCATAAATAGACTATACTCAAGTAATCAAACAGTATCGGACATTCATTTGGCCAAAGCTCTATCGCTATCTTTATTATATTTTGGTCTGCAACGAAATGAAACCTTAACAGACATGTGTCGAACCTCTATAACTTTGTACAATTATTTCGTAATTATTTTGAATGTTAATATCAGAGACGAACTTTAACATGATAATAAAAGAGAATAAAAGATTCTATATTTTAGAATATAAAAAGCAAGGTGCGCCTTTGGTATTAGAACGTCAATCTATTTCTTTAAAATTTGTTTTTTTTCAGTTTCGTTAAATTCCCGCTCCCGAAATGCACCAGATACTGGATCCGCACCGTCAATATTACTCAAGCAAATATATAATTCTTTGATTTTTGTTTCAGGTCCCTGTAACGGGTGACCTTAATGTCAGGCCAACAACGACATGTTTTATAAACATGTATGTAGTTGTTGGCAGTTTAGATGTGACTCATTTCTCTAAGTTGATTCCGGTTAATATTTAGTTTTCTATAAATGTTCGCCCTTGGTTTATTTCTAACTGATAATTAAGTAAACTCTTAGTATCAACTACAACAATAATTTATTGTATTTTAAACAGCTTCGTCGAGTTTTTAACAGATGAAAACATATATACTGTTGCACAGTTCTACAGCAGGTTCCAGTACAGACTTCCAAAAATTGTCAAGGTGATTCAAGGTTTCTATGGGGACAACACTTGCAGAACTGTGTTCGACAAACATCAGGTTCGAAGTGCAATAATTGGTTATACTTTAAATGGTTTTCAATAGGTTTTTAAGCTTCTATAATATTTGTTAGACGTTGAAAAAGGTTAACAAATTAATAATAGTATACGCATGCTTCTCCTTTTTGTTCCCATTGCTAAATGTTATAATTTATAGTTTGTGTTTTCGAGGTGACCAAACAGCCCTGATCATTTTTTGATATGGGTATAAACAAAAGTATAAAGTTAAACAAGTAAAAATATATTTTTCGCGGGGGTTGGGGGGGGGGGGGAAGGGGGGCCGTATCACGCCATTTGTTCTATATTATATAATATTTTATTGGCTTGTTTTGAAAAAAAATAAAGAGATAATGAATAAAAATAACTTTTTTGGGGAAAGGAGAGAGGAGCGATGACTAATAGGTGCTTGAATCCACAACCCATTCATCAACATCCAAAAATCGTGTTGGTTCATGCTAGAAAGATAGAAATGATTATAATCGAACATTGAAAAAGTTTTTTCTCCACCCCTAAGCCCGCATTTCCTGACCCTAACCTACCGCCCACCCCTTAATGACTTCTTCAAAGAAATTAAAAGTTTTAGAATTATATGAAAAAGAAATATTGAAAACAATGTTGAAAGGGTACCCCATCCTGACACTCTGACCAAGCTTCCCTCTATCCCCTATCCCACCCCCACTTTCGCCAACCGTAAACACTCTACACTTCTTGTTAAAAGAAGAAAGTGGCATTCGCTTTATACCTTACGCTATAGCATAATGATGAGAAAAGAACTTGCATGCAGACTTTAACCATAATTTTCTTAGTCCGGTCCAAAAAGGGATGTAGTTTAAGCAAAAAAGACGTAAATATATATACTACTTGACAAACAAATCGGGTTTATGATGGGGTCAACTACACAGAGTTTCAAAGCTATCATAATAACGATATTAAACTTACGAACTTGCATGCAAAATTTAACTATAATTTTCAAGTCCAAAATGCTAAAAGGACCATAATGAAATCAAAAAAGCAGGTTAAAGTTATGGTTTTGGTACATCAACCTAATATATGACCGTGAATATATGTAGAAGGTTTCAAAGTTGTAGTATAAGTTGTATTAAAGTAATGGATGGTACCTTTTTTGCATGCAAACTTTAACCTCAAATTCCAAGTTGAAAGTGGCTATAATTTGATTAAATGGAAGTTAGAATTATGGTTCTTGGATATAATAATGAACAAATGTTTCAAATTTGAAAGCTGTAGTAATATTTCTTTGTAAAATATAATGACGTTACACGCAAATGTTAACCAAAGAAGTACTTATTAGAGTAACCGATGAAAACACTGACAACAATACTTAGCCCCTGGGAAACATTAAACACATTAGTATAAAGTATGGCTTACTTTTCAGATACTAGTTATCAATGCCATAGCTAAGCAAGGCCGAGTTTTGTCAAGATTTCACACCTCTAATGACTCGAAGCTACTGAGTTTACCGGATACATACAAGTTGCGTCTGGTTGATCGTGGCAAACGTAAGAATTACTCAGCAGTTGTTTATCAAACCTAATGGAAAAGTATTTAGAAATTGATGTTACTCAAGATATATTTATTTTAACCTGAGTAGAGTGCTTATTGCAATGCAATAGAGTTAAATTATTATAACTGATATACTTAAAATAACGCGCGTCGGTTACAAAGATTAAATTTTAATGAAAAGCTTCTTTTTGTTTAATATTATGAAATATCCTGTTCATGTATTCAGACACGAATAAAACTACATTGTACGAGTGTATATAAGTGACTTGACACCATTTTTTTTTTCAAAAAAAGGGCGTATTAGTAAAGGTTGACAGGGGGTGGGGCGGCTTGTCAAGCGCCAGTGGATTTTATCTTTAAATAATAATTACAATCTAACCCTTACAGATGACTCTTAGCATTATCTTGGAAGGAGAATACCACAAACACAATTGGGCAAAAGGGCCTGCTAAAAAGGAATTCGGGAAATTTTGAAATATACATGATTGCAAAGATCTACAAATTTTTACACATCAGCGAAAGAATTTTGAAAATCGTACCATAAATAGCTTTACTAAGGCTATCCGAAATTGCTTTTTTAATGTTATTGAAGGCAGCCATTTTTAATGATGACCAGTAATATCATCAATTTTTGTGCACAGATAAAAATACTAAATTAAGAAAATCTCAAAATAATATTAAGTTTGTCATGTTATAATACTGGAAGTTCATTATAATAGCAATTTTAAGTATTTTCTGTGATTACTTTTTTTAATATTTACGTTATACAAGATATTAATAAAATGATTTATGCTCATTATCAGATGACTTGTTACCTTAAAAGTGTCGCCAGCCTTTGTTGGGATCAATATAAAAAAAGTGAAATATGCATATCAGGAATGGCCACATCCAGCAGACACAGCCTCCCCACACAACAAAAAGTATAGAGGATAAGAGAGCATAGAATTACAATAATCGGTGTCAATATGGACGCCACAAACAATTAACGAAAGTGAGAACACGAGGGGTTACCGCCTTGGAACGGTCAGTGGCAAAACAATTTGCCACTGGGGGTTTAAAGACAATATTTCAGCAACCAGCAGATGGATTTTAAAAATCTTTTCAGTTTGTGCTCAGCTTCAAAATGTCTAATTCAAATGGACAGAGCAAAAGCTCAAACACTCAACTCGAAACAATATGCGACATTTTACTCGAAACCAAACGAAGAATGAATGAATGATATTTTTTCAATAAGTATTTTCTCTTGTTTGTTCCGACAAGATGGAACTGAAGACTATTTGTTCAATATTTTACGAAACCACACATTGCCATCCACGGCTCAGATACTGATGGAGGAAGGCCAGAGAAATCAGATTGGAAAGACCAATCAAAACAAACCATACCTGCACCTTATCGAAACATTCGAGGAAGTCAATTTGTTAGGGATTTTTGTACATATAGGTAGTATTAGTAATCATTTTATTGTATTGTGCTAACTCAAATATAATTGCTCGGGTTAGTATTAAATGTCATCAAATAAAACAATAGACTTAGTGGGTTTATCATTATATAATATGAAATCGAGTTGATTTATTGATCAAAAATTAACATCAAGAAAAATAATATTGCTTGACCACCGGTTATTTTGAAATGTTTAAAGAATTTTACTTTCATACTGAGTAAAGACCATTTGTTCTGAGATCACTAAAATGCGTAAAAGGAACAGTTTCTAGACGTTAAAATTTACCATATCCAATGCTCTGATTTGATGTGTTTTGCTAAAAGAAGTGTGACTACTAAAGTAAAAATGGAAATCTTTGCGAACTTCCTCACGGTGTACTTTACTGTGGCTATTGTTTACCAATTTCACTTTCTTCTATTTCCAGGCGAAGTAAGTCAGGATGCTCAATGTGTAGAATTTATAAGACAGAGTTGTTATGATATTGTTCACATACCTCTGTACTTGCCTCAGCTCCAACTGTCTGTTGTCACTGGTGTTGTGAACGAGTCTCCACATGCATGGTTCAAGTTTCGGGAAGAAGTGAAACGATTTAGCCAGGCGTTTGAATATGACTTGCATTTTGGCATAACCGGTAAACAAATATTGTACCGAAAAAAAAGTTTAGTATACGTTCTTAAATCGTTACCTTATACCCATTTCATTCAATAAAATGTTCAAGTTACTATGAAATCATTGTATTTCACCTTGACAAAATATATTTGCCCTCAATTATTATCAGAAGACTAACATTGAAACTTAAGTATTGACACATTTTCAGTGGCCTAATGTTTGATATCTGTATGTTACAGATATAGCAAAATATTCTACAGACACAGCGTTTTCCGGACAGAATTTCTCTTACATACAACCCAAGGCATATATAAAAATGGATATGTTAAATGCATCAAACTTTTCAAAAGACATACCAGCTGAAGGAGAACTCGTCAGTCATGACACACAACAAACAGAGAGTATTTATGATACAATTAATGAACGACCTCAGTCAGCTTCATACACGTCATTAGCGCTGAAAAAAACTCCGTCGAAAGATAATACACTCAAAAACAACGAAACATGGGCACCTTCTCTTCCAGATAAAGTCAAAGTTGGTGACGCTTCAGATTCTGTTAAAGGTTTGGCAAAGGCATATGAGGCAAGACATCGACATTCAAAAATGTCAATGGACTTAAAACTAAAATTGGAAGAAAAGCGGTTTATGACGCGAACTAGTAAATATGAAAACGACTTACCAAGAACAGAAGTAAATCCACTTAACATTCGCGAGCAAACACTACAAAAAGAAAGCAAGGATAAAACTACAGATGTAACGCGACTGGTACCAGGAGACAACGTTATCACTGAGACACTGAAATCTGTCACCAACTATGTTGACGTTGCAAGTTTGAAAATACATGAAGTCAGTGCATTTTTGAAAAAACTTAACCTCAGTAAATATATCGACAAATTTTCCGATGAACAAGTCGACGGAGCAATACTTGTTGAACTTGATCGGGAGATTCTACGGAATGAATTTGGTTTGACGGTCACGGAGGCAATACGACTTTATAAATTTTTAAAAGAAGGACATGTTCCAATATAATGCCGACTTTGATAGGAACGCAAGAAAGAAATGCCTGTTGATTAACATTTAACTTTTTCCCTTTATGTTTTCAAGTTGTGCACTGTAAAATGAATACGATGTTATATTCAAGTTCAATGTTGGTAATATTTTAATTAAGTTTTGACAATTTGCTGAAAGTAAAAATGAAATTAATTATTTTCTTTGGTGTTCTAAAAGATGTACTCCACTTGAGTTGTTTATGACCTCTCTCTACTATTACTGTAAAAAAGAGACGAACTTCAAAAGAAAAACTGATAGTTCAAAACCAATCTTTTGAAATAAAAGTGAAATACACATTCAGTAATCTCCACAGAATAGACAGTCCTCCTATGCAGCGAAAAAGAAGAGATTAAAAGAGAACATTTGATAGACCGCATATTTCACAAAACGTTTATGTCCCACGTGTGATATATTCGGTCGAATACGTGACACGTGTGATATATTCGGTCGAGTACGTCACACCCTTCTGCCGAATATGGGACAAATAATGTTACATATTCGGTTGGAATAAGTTTTTCAACGCTGATTAAAACGTATTTGTCACTTATAAAAAATTGTCAAAAAATGAAAACGGTGTATATAAATAGAAGTCCAATAATTTAAAATATTAAAGAACATTAACCTGGTGTATGGAGCAACATCAGTAAATATATCGACACATTTTCCGAGGAACAAGTGGACGCAATAATTTAATCCTAGTGTTTGGATGGATGTAAATATAAATTAGATGCATGGCTTAGATTTTTGGATGACATTTTTACGATTTGGACTCTCTCTTTAGAGGATTTGTATAAATTTATTGAATCACTTAATGCATTTCATCCAAATATAAAGTTTACTAACAATATCTCGTGTTGCAACATCGCGACAACACGACGCGACAACATTATCGCGTTGTCATGTTCGATACTGTGACACAATACTGTTGTCGCAATGTCGCATGTCGGGCGATAATACGGTAAAACAACGCGATAACATGATGCGATATTACGATATTAGTATCGTTTTGGCGCGATGTCGTATCATGTTCTTGCGTTTCATTATCGTTTTATTGCATTGTCGACTGGCAACAACACAACAAGGTATCGTGTCATTACTGTACATTGCATGTCTGCAAGTCGAAAACGTTGCAACAAAAACTCACTCGTGATGATGATGTTGATGGTGATGTTTCGTTGACGTTAATGAGGGCAAGCTGATGCTGCGGACAAAGATAATGGCAACGATTTTTAAAATTGCTTCATTGTATGAAATGTGTGATATATACGGTCAGACATTTATCGCTAATTTGAACAAACGTATGTATGTCACATGAAGACAGATTGATTAACTCGGCCGACGACTTGCCGTCGATGTATGTCCGTATGTACGAATCGCTCATATGTATGAAATGCACGCGCCTTAATTTCCCACATTTGTCTCCCACCTTTTGTTGTCGTTCGCCATTTTGATTTGAATTTCGGTAAAAATAGAAATATAACAATAAAGTTAAGCTTACATAAAATCCTCATATTATTTACAATAATACAAGTGGAAAATATTCCTCGGTACCGTTATATTATCGTTCAACGTCATAGCTATAATTCAGCGGTAGGAATCACGTGGCGCTATGTTTTGATACCAAGCACTAGAAAATGGAGTCTCCAAGTAAAACGGTATGTATTTTCTATTTGTTTGTCTCGAATATTTAAGAAATAAATTTTCTAACATAACCTAACATAACCTATTTTCCAGTACCCAATTTTAGAGAAAACGTGTTACAATTAAATTTGAACCAAGCACTCATGAAATTTTTTCAGAAACAAGCACTAACCGGTTTCATGTTTCGTTACAGATAATGGTATGCACACATTGCGGTAAAACTTGCAAAACAAAAAGGCTGAAGAGTGTGCACGAATAAAAACATTCTGGATCCGCACTTTACAGATGCTGTGGCTTAATGTTTTACAGCTTAAGCCACTTAAAACGTGAAAGGTAAACTTTTCATTCAAATGTGGCTCGTTTAATTAATAGCTTTTAGGCGAACGAAACAAATATAAGCTTCGATATATTTTAATACTTATTATAAATTGTTTAAATCAATGCCTTACTCTTTTTGTTTCGGTAACTTGTAATTTTGCATGTATGAACACCCGTAAGTCCCAACTATAAAGTGTTTTAACAGTAAAACAATGAAATGCCGTGGTAAACGAGTGTTGCTTAAACGTCACAGTTTGTGTGACTGTAACCGAAAAGTAACATCTTGCAAGAAGAAAACAAATTCAAATTCAATTTTTTAAATATGTTTTAGGATTTACAATAAAAATATACTAGTAAATGTCTTATATTTAAACATGACTAAAAGTAAGACCTAACTCGGAAATACCAAATTTAACTCGCGACCCATAAAACTGGCACAGATGTTTAAGACAATAGATTGATATTCTCATTTCCCATACTATTAAAAGCTAATATTGGCACAAGATTTAAATGTATAACTTGTTACGGCTAAGTAGACAGGCACGCGATACCCTGTTTGTATAACTGAACATGATCTTATTAAAATATTTTGCTGGTGGACCATATTGAAATTAATAAATTTGTCACGTGAATGTCAAACTTATGATAGCGTACTATAAATCAGTCATTTATCATTTGGTTTACAAAATTGAATACAAGTTCAAAAACCATGCGACTAAAGCTCATTAACACTTTAACGAGCTAGTCTGTTAAGGATTCCTTAGAAGTATCCCATGCATTTCCCATCTTTTACGTAACGTGCAGCCCTGAGATTTCGATTACATAGTTTTGTAATACATTTTAGACAATTATGCAAAAAAAATAAAAAATAAAAATCTGAAATAAAATTTTAAAAGTAACGAATAGTTTAAGTAAGCAACTACTCTTTATTTCAGAGGTTGTGTCCATAGTGAAGGGAAAATCACAAACGTGAAAGGGCTTTCTCTACCACTGGAGACCTAACCCAACATATTCGTCTGTGACATCGAAATTTGCTGTAACTAGTGAAAGATAGAACTACAATTCATTCGTGAACTCCGGAATCACAACTGGTGAAAAAACAAATTCCAGGGCTCACTTGGTGAAATATAATTCTATCTTTCACTGATAAAAAATGTCTTGTTATATTATTTGATCTATTTGGTCATTCGGAATATTATGTGATTATTGGTACCAACCTGTTTTTACAAGAAGTAGTATTTTAGTGATATTTCAGTGCAGAGTGTTGCCATGTTATTTTGAATAACTATACTTATTTACTGGTTGCAAATACACTATGTTAATGGTTGCAAATGACCATTGCTTTTGTTTTGAAAATTACCTTTATTTAAAGAATGCAATAAATATTTGATGGCTCTCTATTTATCACAAATTGATTTTTCTCTCGAATAAAAATCTTTTCATAAATAAAAGAAAAGAATGCCTGCATGTACTTACTCCAGAAAAATAGCATTGCATTGCTTTAATACAACTTCCTCCCAGCTAGAGACACTATCATTTTCTATATACAATAATATGTGCTACAACTTGTAAACACTCAATTGGGGCACGCCACGGGAAAAAGTACCTTCGGTCATATTTCGTAACATTTTAGGTGTTACTATATTTAGAATGAACTTACAATTATCTAATATTTTTCATAAATAAAAGGTGATTTTGTTATACATTTTGACAATAAAATGGTATTTTTACCGCGAAATGCATAATAATTATTGCCATCTGTTCAACTTTATGACGTCATTTTAATTAAGGATTGACGTCAACTGTCCGAAGGTACCTTTTCCCGCGACGCGCCCCAATTAATAAACCGCAATCATGTTTGTTCATAAATGTTTTGTTATTATACAATATGTATTCTTTGATTGAATAAAAGTGATGCAATCTGTTAAGTATTTTTCAGTAACTTAGAAAAGAAAGAAAATTTAATGTTATAAATAAACATATGCAGTAAGTTAACAGCCTTGAGCAAGCAGAACAAGATCAGAAATTTACATCACTGTCACGTTGAAGAGATTGAATAGTGTAAACGGTGCACATTGAAAGCCATTGCATTTAACAACATTCTTTATTTATGAATATTTATTCCAGGCCCATCATTTTCGTTGTTAACATTTCAGAGTCATTTCGTCGGGCTTCCTCCCAACGTACACCAAGCGTCCCTTAAGCTTAGCACTTCCAGGGCTCGATAAATCCACTCGCCCGCTCGCATTTGCGAGTGAAAGTTCACATCGGGCGAGCAAAAAGTTGATCAAACTCGCCCAGCAGGGCGAGTTAGATTCTCCAAATCCAAATGCTGCTTCTCTAAACATTAATAAATAAAGTTATTTGGTAAAACAATCAAACTGCAGACTGCATAAACTGTCAAACGAAAACCGGAAACCGACGTCATACCGAACGCGCACCTGCCAATCGCGTATGAATAAAACATTGCCGAATGCTACTATTGTTATGGAGTTAATCGATTAATAATTCATTGAAGCAGAGTACGTTACAATTTTAATAAAATATAAATACGGGCTATTTCGAAGATTATATATTAAATGTAAAAAGCTATTATTATCAATTTATAATTATCTAAGCTGGTTATGCCGATACTGACTGATTTTTCTCGACTTATAATTGCGCACCAAAGGCTTGGTCAAAGAACATTGTTCTGATAATGAAAGATCTAGTCTAAATCGAGCAGCATAATATGAAAATGGCGTCTGCAAAATAGAAAAGCATCATGTGCGAGTACATTTTGTGAAGGGCGAGTAAATTTTTAGGGTTACTCGCCCTGCAGGGCGAGTGACCCTGGAAAAATTCTTCGAGGCCTGACTTCTATCACTTGATCCCGTTGCTAGCTTCACCCGTCCTGGTAGTCGTATGCGCGTTGATGAACCAAACAAGTGGTCTCTGTAAATTGTAATTACAGACAAAATATGTTGAATGCGAAACAACAACAAACTGCATGTATTACATGTTAACAAAATGCTAGTTAAAATCAATTAGATTTAAAAGAAAGGGCATTCATAAAAGTTAAGTTAATTTTCCCGACCTTGTTAAAATGCACCTTAATATAAATGTCTCAAAAAGTATCTATTAAGTCTTTAGGAACAGAAACTAATATGCTTTCAATACGTAATACATTAAGTTAAAAAAGAAAATGCAATGTTTGTGGAAAGTAAACAACATTACGTTTTGAAAGATACTCTTCAAATCAGAAATAATTGTAAAAAATCATTTGGTTTGCGCTTGGTTCTGAAAATATTTCATGAGTGCTTGGTTCAATATTTGAATGTAGAATGATTTCTCCAAAACGCCTACAAAGTCTTGGAAACCAAGCTGCAGGTACACCATCAGGTATACGCGCAGTTTATATGCAAACGATACTGCGTTTATTTACGTGGAGTTTTTAAAAAAATGGACAGTTCGGGCTTGGTCCATACATTTCTGTAGCAACTTTTGCATCGATTCAAATTTTGTGACAAGCATTCCAGGCAAACTATAGCACTGTTTGGCATAAGCAAGGTATCAAAATGCGGGGAAAATTAGGCGCTGGAAAAACAGGCTATGTTTGAAAAATTATTTCTGTAATACTCGAAACTAACATATAGAAAATACATACCGTTTCACTGGGCGCCGCCATTTTCTAGTGCTTGGTACCAAAACATTGTACCACGTGATTCTTACCCCTGAATTGGTAATGTTTGTCATTCCCAGCTCTTTCAACAGAGTGTCATATTTTACATGATCTTTGTAAAACAATTAAAAATCAAATAATATTATATGAACGAGTTCGTCCTACATTATCATTATCCTTCCTTTTGCTGAGGATGAACGGCAACTAAACAAAATGCCTAACCGTTTTTACAGTCACTCTAATGTGAGACAATGTTTTGCAGTTAAATGTACTGGTTTCCGTATGTTTGTGTCTCGAAAAAAGGAAAACATGATTATTCTCACCTAAAGCTCATCCAGTAAATAAGTAACTATTAATATATAATATCCTTAACATATTATTAAGTGAATAATCCATAAACAAGTTATGTGTCTTGCATTTACTATTGACACAATTACAATTGACTTCGTACAAAATATTGCAGTGCTAATCGATCACCCCTACTTCGTAATTTCACAATTATTGTATTTCAACATTGCAAGCATTCGCTATATCGATCTTCTTCAAATACCACACTGGGAAATAAAGTGCGTGTGTTGATCAAAGTTACCCGGATCAAAACAAACACATCAAAGCGGAAGTTATAAATATAGCCTTGAAAGGTTTATAACCACCTCGGTGCATGTACGTAGATAAATGATTAAATAAATGTTTAAATAAACACAGGAAGCCTTATAAGATTTTATATAATACATCGGAATGATTTCTAAGTGTAACTACACCTACTCTTGGAGTTCGACATGTTGAGATTTAAACTACGCCAAAGGTACCGATTTCAGTTAGTTTTGTTCTCTTCTTTGATCTTGTTTTAGGATTTAATATATACACCTATTGACGGAAATTGTATATACCTTTTATTACTGAAATCTCTCTTGGCGTTATAATGACATTAACATTTACAACAAATGCACGTAATGTAAACAAATGAGTTTTATTAAATCATTATTGCAGGTACATATGTATTCGACATTTTTTATCATTTATGTAAGTCTTCTTTGAAAATGTGTTAACCCTATAGAAGAGATAATCATAATGTGCATCAAAAATGTTTGTTTTTTCTTTACTTTTGGAGGGATGCCTCCCTACCACTAGGGAGGGGATAAAAGCATGCGAACGAGCTAAATGGAAAACACTTTTACACGCAAATGAGCTTAATATGAACACTTTTTAAGGATATATATAAGTATGTTGACATGACACTTTATTTTCCATTATTGATGAAACACATTTCACTTAATGTAGTTTAATATTTTATATTTTGGGGGGTACGGAAAATGGCCAGAAAATTCGAGAAAAATATATTACATGTACTTCGCAAAGGGGAATTACCACCACCACCATCACCACCACCACCACCAATAACGACACATATTTTGCGTACATGTACTGAACAGAAAATACATTATTTAATTATTTAAATTTTAAACTTTATTATAATTAGTGATGAGAATCGGATTGGTAAAGTGTAATCGATTGATTACTTGCAGACCTTAAATTGATTATATAATATTTTTTAAAAAATATATAAACTATTGTGTTTGCTGGAAATAATGAATTATGGTTTGTCAAAATCTGAAAAGCATTTACAATTCTAAAAGTGGGTGGGGTAACTTACGTCTTGGAGCAGATTTTTATACCCCCGCTTCGAAGAAGAGGGGGGTATACTGTTTTACCCTTGTCCTGCGTCCGTCCGTGCGTCCGTCCGTCTGTCCGTCCGTCCGTAACAAAATTTCCGTCGCAGTTTTCTCAGCAACTATACCATGCAGCAGCCTGATTTTTTGCATATTGCTTTATCATATAGTCCCATATGGTGTAAAGCAATTTCATGCTCCTTGCTCATCTACTTCCTGTTTGCCACATATTTTTAGATTTTGTTACTATGAAGGTGCATTACATCGACCAAAAGGCATGTTAATTTTCCGTCGCAGTTTTCTAAGCAACTATAACATGCAGCAGCCTGATATTTTGCATATTGCTTTATCCTATAGTCCCATATGGTGTGAAGCAATTTCATGCTCCTTGCTAATCTACTTCCTGTTTGCCACATATTTTTAGATTTTGTTACTATGAAGGTTCATTACATCGACCAAAAGGCATGTTAATTTTCCGTCGCAGTTTTCTAAGCAACTATAACATGCAGCAGCCTCATATTTTGCATATTGCTTTATCCTATAGTCCCATATGGTGTAAAGCAATTTCATGCTCCTTGCTCATCTACTTCCTGTTTGCCGAATATTTTAGGTTTTGTTACTATAAAGGGGCATTACATAAACCAAAGGGCATGTTAATTTTCCGTCACAGTTTTCTAAGCAACTATAACATTCAGCAGCCTGTTATTATGCATAATGCTTTATCCTATAGTCCCATATGGTGTAAAGCAATTTTATGCTCCTTGCTCACCTACTTCCTGTTCACCAAATACTTAGATTTTTACACATAGTTGACATACAAGCACAATTTCCGTTGCAGTTTTCTAAGCAACTATAACATGCAGCAGCCTGATATTTTGCATATTGCTTTATCCTATTTCCCATATGGTGTAAAGCGATTTTATGCTCCTTGCTCATCTACTTCCTGTTTACCGAATACTTAGATTTGTGCTCATAGTTGACATACATGCACAATTTCCATTATAGTTTTCTTAGCAACTGAAACATGCAGCAGCCTGATATTTTGCTTATTGCTTTATCATATATTACCATATGGTGTAAAACGATTTAATGCTCCTTGCTCACCTACTTCCTGTTCACCGAAAACTTAATTTTTTTATATATAGATGACATACATGCACAATTTGTGTCGCATTTTAAAAAGATGCGAACATTATTTCTGTATACTCTGACAAAGCCGTATTGCGGGGGTATTAATCACCTTCAGTGATAGCTCTTGTTAATTTCACTTTTGAGATATCAAAGTTTCCTTCACTGGTGCTAATCCCTGATATCCTTGTTTCATGTGTTTCCAGGAGATTTAAATTATTCGTTATATTCTGATCACGGACCGTCTATGCATTTTTTTCCATTTTAAAGAGCAGTTTCTTTGAAATAAGTAACCCAAAGATATTTAAAGTTCAAAAAGATATATTCTGAACAGTCGGAGACATCACGAAATAGAATGCAAAGTGGATTTTATTTATTAACGAAACGGCGACTAGAATCGATTCTCATGTCGTCGACTTTTTATTTTATTATAAATTTTAATAAATTTCAATAAAAGAAGGAATCAAACAAATAGCGGACGATGACAAAACATAAAAATGAAAATATTGTTGTCTTCTTTAAACTGCAATGCGCGTGTAATCATTTTAGTTTAATTAAATGTATACTAATGTACTTTACAGGCTTATATTATGTAACAAACTTAGAAATTGTTAATAAACTTGAAACTTGAAACAAAATCTGACATTATGTACACTTCTTTCGCCGATCATTATTTATTCCACACATTATCGATAACTTAACGGTCATGTGATCAACTTGTTAAATTTGATAGGGAAAATCAATCATCAATATGAGTAGCGACCGCTGTACAAGTGTTAAAGTTATGTGTCATAAGATAAACACAGTATCACGTGTCTGCCTACTTCTCCTTGATCAGTTATATATTCGTTAAGGTCAGTACAGTTTTTTATTTATATTATGCATTTGGCTAGTTGCAGACCATGTAAATACTTTTATAGGCATGTTATAATATGAACTAAGGCACTGCCTCTTTCGGAATAGACGAATCAAAAGTGAAGGATATATATGTTTAACAGTAAAAAAGGAAACAAGTCAACAGTTGTTGTTTTACTTTAAAACAAAACTGGTAAAGGTTGTAAATGAGATGAATACTGCTGTAAAGTTTTAAAGAATCCGGTGAATAGTTGATTACACCAGCTTGCTTGTAAATTCTTAGTTAAACAGCACCAAAATGTGATCAAAATGTAATACAGACCCGAAAAAATCTGGTTAACAAAGTAGATTGTAAAACATCATTCCACAACACCTAAAAGTCTGAGTTGGGATATGGTGACACCAATGACAGAGCAAGTAGCAAAGCTTGTCATATTCTTTGAATAATAAAACTTGAAATCAACAAACATACTATTGGGTCTCAGGACTTAAGATATTACTATGAGTGACAGTAGAGCGATTTACTGTCCGAATAGAATGAAACATTCAAATTAGTCCATGAACAGAAAAGCAAATGCTGATGGAGTGTATTCCTGTTTTCTACAGTGTAGATCCTGATCAGACTGCACAGATGAGCCAGCTGATTTGGATATACACTAGTCACTAGAATCTAATTTAAATACATATCTTTTTAGTTTACAAAAATGGTGTGCAACCAATGGCATGCAAATCAATACTGATAAAACCAAAGTAATGTTTATTTCAACACAACAAAAAAGACGGTGCTTTGAAAGCGATCAGATCTCTTTATTCTACAAAGATTTTAAAATTGATCAAAGTTCATGTGAAAAAATATTGGGAATCCATTTTCAAAATAACTTAAAATGGGATATCCATGTAAAAGTAATATGCAGAAAAATATACTCTTACATTTGGCTTCTTTCAAAAATTAAGGACTTCCTTCCAATAAATTCTAGAACATTGTTTTACAAGGCATATGCACAACCACACTTAGATTATTGTTCTATATTGTGGGGAAATACAGTAACTCGAAATATTAAAATGATTCTTAAATTACAGAAAAGAGCATGTAGAATCATCTTAGGCAATGAATACATTGATTTTGACTCAGCTCTACAAAAATTAGATATTCAATGGTTTGATCAAAGACTTATTTTTAATAAAGCTGTTTTTATGTACAAAGTAGCCCATAATGTCTTACCTGATTATATTTGCAATATGTATGTTCCTCGTGACCAATTACAATTCGAAAATTATACATTACGATCCCATATTAACCATATGCCACACTTAGAATTATATTAAAATAGTTTGCTTTATTCAGGCAGTCGTTTATGGAACAGAATTCCTAAAGAAATAAAAGATGCTTCTACTGTAGACAACTTTAAAACTTTGTATCTAAAGTGGAATGGATGATTCATTGATTAGTTCCTTTTATATTTTATATTCACATTTTGATGTTAAGATAAGAAAAAAATGTATAATATTGCCTCAATGAAACAGAAATGTGTTGAGGCATGTATATAAAAATACATTGTGTATTATTGATTTATGTTCTCAAATTCCTTAAATATTCAGTTCTTCCTTGTAAAAACGCAGTCACATAGGCCTCGAACACACACTCGCGCACCCACGCACACACTCACTCACACGCACACACATACCCATTAAATGCAACACCTAAACATTAACACAGATATATTATTTGCAGTTTCATTTCTTATTATAATGTCATATTGTGTTTTGTGATATTGTTTTATTTATGATCATCGTGTTGATCTTAATCTGTTTATGTTAATACTTGTAACCTACCTACCCTACCCTACCCTACCCTACCCTACCTGCCTGAATTAAAATGTCAAGATGAACCCAAATAGTAACTTATATTCATGCACTGGTAGATTCAGTGTGATATCTATTATACATTTATGCAGCTATAATACATGAAAATGAAGAAAATTTATGCAAACCTTGTATTTTATGGTGACATTCATATTCTGTGCCATAGCTGTCTACCAATTCTGCATAAGCCTCCACAAGCAAGGTGATACACATCTCTGAAAAATTAAATTTTATTTTTAATCTTCTTTGATAACCAGTAAGTTAGTTACACCTTTTGTGGCTTATGGTGATGTACATATATTGCTGTTGCAGGTAACAGTGAACACTTCATACTGTTGTCATAATTTATTTATAACATGTAGGTCTTTTTATAAAAATTACATGAATAAATGGTAATGATGAAAGTTTCATGCCATCTTAAAATCCTACACAAGATTATCATGAAACTACACTCAACAAAAGTTCTAATTGGTCACTTTTTATCGGTTATTTTTTATAAGAAAGACATTGAATTCACTCTTTTTTTATGATCATATGCCAACATCAGTCTTCAACTTAAGCTTTAATCTTGTAATAATTGATTTTGGAACAGTCTGGCAAGAGTTATCCTTAATTTTGCTAAAAATGCATTTCTTGCATAAAAAGGCCAAGCAAACAGAAATTTGCTCTTAATTCCTTGTTTTGTTTTAATAGATTCCCTCTTTAGTAGGAAAAACATAAAACATGATCAATCAATAGCACATTTGTTTAAAAAAAAACCTTTCAAAGTATCCAATTTTAAAATTTCCTCCCTTTTAATTAAAGACTGTTCAAATTTTGACCCTGCGCTGTAAGTAAATGGTATTGGATTTGTTTTAGAAAACAATCAATAAAGATTTAAAAGACATTAGATAATTGATTTCTAGACATAACAGTTCTTTCCACAACCCCTCTTGACGTAGGGAAGAAACGAAACTAGCATACATTGTAAACATATACAATGAATGACCAATTAGAACTTTTGTTGAGTGTGGAATGTTAACACATTTTAAAGACCACAAAGTTGATATGAATCCATATCTTTGCCATCTGATCTGGATTTACACTAACTGTCCATGTGGTGAAAGGCGTGTCCATGGAGCAAAGAGTTAAGTAATAAATTGTGACAAATGAGTGACGTCATTTATTCAAATTATTGACGTCATTTATAATAGATGAAAAAAAAAGGTTTGCGTTAATGTCAATATTTCAGCGTAAGGGAAATAAAAAAGTTTGTATACATACATAGAAATGTTATAAATAATAAAAGGTATGCAAGAAAAAGTATCTTGCATGGGACTTTCGGTAAAGATAGAACAATCTGTCACCCCGTGACAGAATCTGAGCCTCGTTCCCGCAAAACAGTTAACCTTCGGTGACAGATTTTTCCATCCTAACCTCACACTCATGCATGATACTTATAATGCTATATCTGAACCTTGGGTTCGAGTCCTAATCATGAATACACATCTTTGACGCCATTAGTTGGTCAGATTTCATTTGATTAGTTCTGTCCAGTCTTCTGTATCCAGAGTTATTCAATGCAATACCTAATCGCTTTCCCACAACAATTTTAACGACAGCAATCGATATTATTATCTAAACTGCAATGTTAAACTTACTGTTCCGTGTTGATAATTGCAGTAAACAAATTTAAAAAATAAACACGAAAATTTCCAATGTTTGGCATGCTGGGGAAGAAACCGATGTAAACGTCACTTAGTCACACTGTATTTTAATTAACCAAAATTAATTATAACAACTACCGTAATAGGCAACGCTACGGTGGAGTCTAATGTTTGACCCTAACTCTGTGACAATGTTAGGTTTGAATCAATGTAGAAACTTATTTACCTTAAATTTTTTCGCGAGATAAAGTCAAATTGTTATCTAACAAACATATGGAAGGAGAACTTCTAAAAAATGTGAATCGAGAAACAAAATGGCGGCTTCTTAAGTTTGAACCGGATACAGGCAATGAGGACTATGACACCCGGATGTAAGTCACATTGTCCAATCAGAAAGCTAGATTTTGCAAAACGGAAAACACATTTTCTCTTTGTACTGCCTTTTGCTCATGCGTATTACCGTAATCGGCGAAGCCGATTCCGTATTAATATACCATACAATAGTTAACACCTCCTAGATTTCGAGAATGTGCTAATAGGCTATGTTTAAGGGTGTTTTTTCTTCGCAAATGATACATTATGCCAAAATTATTGGCGGTTAAAACTTTGAATTCTTTATATTTGAATGTTTCAGTCACTGGGATAGTTATTGCATATTGTTTTCAGTATAATAGCTGCGTTCCACAGAAAGTTCATACATTTCCATACTTACTCACTGATGTGCTAACTCGTTCACAAAATGCAAAGCGATCGCACACTTAATCACACATTTGCCACTCAACCAAATGATAAATAAGTCAGCAATCACTTAATCATCGCATCATTATGATGTTATATTACAGTGCCGT
The DNA here is from genome assembly GCA_038501625.1 of Corbicula japonica. Taxonomy (NCBI): domain Eukaryota; kingdom Metazoa; phylum Mollusca; class Bivalvia; order Venerida; family Cyrenidae; genus Corbicula; species Corbicula japonica. The sequence continues at coordinate 226,234 of JAZAYU010000044.1, read as the reverse complement.
TGAGCTGATGACAGATTCAAAGGAATACAGTGTGGCAGAATTCTATGACAGTTTCCAACACAAGCTTCCACAACTTGTCAAGGTGACACAAGGTTTCCAGGGAGACAATACCTACAGCACCGTCTTCAACAAAAATCAGGTTGCTATTTGATTTAATCGGATCTATATTTCCGATTGTTAGAAAAATCTTGAGTTGTATGTGATGTATGCCTTCGCAAGCGTCATTGTTGCCTAGTAGGTGAGTTGAAGATAAACAAGGCAATTTAGCCCGTATAAGTATGAGAACTGACGGGGAAAGTGTGAGGGTAGTGCACCCTTTATTAAACCAGACTGACTGTTTCAATGCGCTAACCCATCTGGTTCTCGTTTTTGTTCATTTTAGCTTTGTTTTGCTTTTAATAAAATTATTGTCATATTCAAAACGCACGCACCTTTCCATCTTAGCATTGCAGGGATGCTGTGTTTTCTATTCGTGATTATGAGTCTTTTACTTCTATTAGCTTTAAATAAAGCGATTTAAGCGGACATGTTTACATTTATCGGAAACTGATCATTTTTCATAATCGTTTAATCTGAGAATTACAAATGGGGCACGTCATGGGAAAAGATGTCTTTGGGAATTTAACGTCATTCCTTCAAATGACGTCACGAAAAATAACATTATATTGTTATATAAATTACGTAAAAAGGTGAAATATGCATATCAGGAATCGCCACTTTCAGAAAAATCAGCCTCCCCACACAGTCAAGAAGAAGAGAGAGGGAGAGAGCATGGTTAATTTAATGATCAGTTTCAAAAAAGACACTACTAACAATAAACAAAAATGAGAACCCGAGGGGTTACCGCCTTGGAACGGTCAGTGGCAAATCAAATTGCCACAGGGGTTTAAACCAGGTTCTAGGGTGCACCAACCTCACACTTGCCCTAACAGGTTCTCATATCACAAAACAAGTACAAGTTGTCTTGGTGAAAAAACTCCAATACACTTATCGGCTAAACAATGTTGCATGCAAAAGCACACAGACATATAAAACATAAGACGCTAAGAGCATTGCAAAACCGAAGGGGCGGGTACTCAATGATCTTACCGAGACCAGAGCTCCTGGAGTAAAATCAGCAAGAACACGATGACAGGGATAAAAGAAACAAATCGAGCTTCTAGGTTCTTTTAAGAAAAGATTTCCCCATAAACCTTCATAAACTCTTAAACCCCTGCCACCGTCGTGCAACCAATAAGGTAAGCATAATGATCAACTGTAGAAGGGTTAATCACCAGGCCTGCAGAGCGCTGTAAAAAATCATCAATAAGTTATGAGAAAATTAAAGATAATTGTTAGTTCTTTCTCAATATAGTAACAACTAGAATGTCACACAATATCACCGAAGGCACATTTTCCCGTGACACGCCCCATGGCATTTTAATAATGTCCAGTGCTGTTCATAAATTCAAAAGAGATATTAAGTTATATCGTTAAATGTAGCTGTTACATACCTTTATATGTTACACAAACATTGCCAGTTATTTGTTTGAATCCGTTGTTGGATTTCCTGTAGAATAATCAGTTGACGAAATATTTAGGGATTGAATGTCATCAACGTGAACACTTATGACAGAGTTTATATGTTAAGGTAATTCATACCCCCAGATAGTACAGTTGCACTAATGATGAGCTGTGAAAATTAAATTATCATTTTTTTAACAATTTCCAAACAAACTGTTATTATATTGTTACAAACAGATGAATATTGATAATAACAGGAGACAATTGTTGAAAACAATGAATTTTGTTAGAAAAGCAATAAAATGTGGTACCTGCTATGTTGTCTAATCCGGGTGTCAAAATAAAGCACTTTCCGCTCAAATATATCAAGAATAATTAATTACAATATCCAGTTCAATGTTCCTTCTAGGGTCAACCAGTGCTACTTTTTCAAAATAACTTGAAAGTATTGCTCTTATAAATCAAAATCCAGACACATCATCCTTTGTCCCATGAGGTCACTCACCCATGCAAAATGCATGCAAATCATGCCCACTTGTGTTTACCTGTAGGACAGTTTAATCTCTACATGTATAACAATGTAAATCTTGTGTGATGGTATTTGTACAGTGACAGTGTTTTGAAATTCATAATACTCAATGTTTAAAAAGTTATTTTGAAAAAGTAACACTGGTTGGCCCTATCAGGTACCACATTTTATTACTTTTCTAACAAAATTCGTTTTTTTCAACAATTGTCTTCTGTTATTATCAATATTCGTCTGTTTGTAACAATATAATAACGATTTGTCCGGAAATTGTTGAAAAAAAAGATAATTTAATTTTCACAGCTCATCATTAAGACAACTGTACTATCTGGGGTATGAATTACCTTAAGTCATATACACTTCCACTAACAATTATGAATTATTGGTTCGGTTGCCTTTAGAAGCCATCATTTCTAAGTAAAATTAAAGTAAGCTTGTTGTTGATTTGTTTTCAGGTTATCTTTATAAACGCCATTGCCAGGCAGACTCGAGTATTGGCAAGATTTCAATCTGCAAACATTCCTATGCTATTCAGTTTACCGGAAACGTGCTTAGTATGTCTATATGAAAATGGAAAATGTATGTACCGTTTTACCTTTAAATATTATACCTAAATCAACGTGAATATGATAAAAAGCATTGCCTACATACCTCAAGTAGAATCCCAAGATTCTATAAATAACAAATATGGAAAAGCGAGACAACGAAACAAAGATATAACAATCGCTTCCTTGCATCATACCTTCAGGACGTCCATCGTCTTTTCACTATTTCGCATCGAGGTTTCGCATCGTGGTTTCGCGATCTCGCATCGTGTTTTCTTTTTATTTCGCAAAGAGGTAAACAGGCCGAAACAACAATCAATTAGTAGTCAGAATTTTCAGAGTGCTCAGAATTTTTGACAAAACGATTTTGAAATAGATTTTTCTTCACTTCACATTGAAGTCACTAGATATTTATTACCAGGAGGCTCTTGTGAACGGTGTATGTTTCGTCGAATATCTATTATTGATGCTTAAAAATGATCGAACACATTATCGCTTGGTCGATAAACTTCTTAAAGTTTTATATATCATAAAAAGACGTAGAATAAATCGAACAACATCTTAGACCAAAAGTTGGCATAAGGCTAACCGTGGGTAATGTTTATCTTCCCCTAAGAAAATGGTAACTAAGGCCTAAAATAAAATATTGTTTGTTTCCCCATCCACGACCGACCCGAAAAAATCGGCGCGATTCGAAAAATTTTATCGCCGAAACCAAAATCATACTTTTTTCTTATTTGTTACGAAAAAAACCTGAAACAAAAGTGCATCTTTGTCGACTAAGTTTGTATACCAAACCCTTCGCAAGTAAGTATTAGAACAGTAGGGAGTGATCATTTTACAGCAGGGCATTCATCTTTTGTACATGTAAACTGAGTATTTAAGAGTGTTGGTGTTCTCCTTACAGTTATTCCTAGAATTTCTATGCGTAAATCATTAGTCTGGAAAAAATTAAAAAACAGTATTTGACCTACCTACCTACCCATACTCTATCTGCTTGGGTCGGGATGGGGAAACAAAAAATATTTTATGTTTGGCCTAATAGAATACTTATAAGGCTTTAAAGATTTGAATCGATGTTTTGTCGCCTTATAAGGCTTTAAAGATTTGAATCGATGTTTTGTCGCCTTATGTCTACTTTCGTCTCTAATTCTGGGGCAAAAACTGAAATGGAGTGATAAAATTGTTTTCAGTATTTGCCCCGAATCATAGACAAAAGTTGACACAATGCCACTATTGTATTAACATCTCTGGGTAGTGCATAACTTTCCCCTTAGAATAGGTGAATTTCGTCGAAAATGGTGAACTTATAAAATACTTACATGGCTTCGAAGATTTGAATCGATGGGTTTTCTTTCTAAAACCAAAAATGACGTCACAAAGCACGTGGTATGATCTTGATCATGGAAAATGTGTATTCGGTAAGCGAACGTGACATCAACGAAATGACGTCATAAAGTTCGTTGACAACCTTCCTTTAAATTCTTTTACATGTCGTAATACAAATTACAGTATATCGTGTAAATGTTTACCGAAATCAGCTGAACATGTAGCCATAAGAAAGTAATTTTTTTCTATATATAGTAACAACTAAATTTTCCGGGCATATAACTGAATACACATTTTCCCATGACCTGATCCGAATACAAAATGTCACGAAGGAAATATATTTTATCTTGAATTTTTATCAGTTTATGCCCCGAATCATAGACAAAAGTTGACACAATGCCACTAATGTATTAACATCTCTGTGTAGTGCATAACTTTCCCCTTAGAATGGGTAAATTTCGTCGAAAATGGTGAACTTATAAAATACTTACATGGCTTTGAAGTTTCAAAGTTCCCTTTTCATCTATTTCGATGTCACAGTAGCGTTGTTTGTGCCGTGTGGCGGCTGTAAAAAGTCTCTCCGTACATTCAATTAGTTCTATGTCCTTTGAAGGTCGTTGAGCACGATATCTATTTCTAGGTCAATAGTACTTCTAAAATTGTTTTAAAATTTGTTTTATTTCGGCCAGTTTATAGATGGGTGGTTTCAATATCCCAGCCAATATAGATTCGGTTATTGTTCAATTATCCCAAGGATATACTTCCTGCTTTTTAAATTTTGCCTTTGGCGTTGTCTGTGATATGCAGTATTTATATTCTCAGATCCCCTGTCAAAATTCTATTTTGTTTAGTTCCGCCCATTGTTTTCTCGTTTAGGGCAAACCCATTCTTTTATCTGGGTACCATACGCCACTAAGCATAGAATGGTTTTAATCTGAAAATACCGCATTGAAGGTTCCATGTTCACCGTCATATGCATAACATCGTTTGGGATGCATCAAAATTGTACTGTTTATTGGTGTAAATATTGAGTTGCGCTCAACCCGGGGCTAGGCGGCGTGGGCAGTAATATGTATTTCCATTACTGCCCATGAACAGGCTCAATCAAACCGAGCCTGCAATATTTTGATATTTGTCGTGTTCGGTGGCTTTCAAAGTTCCCTTTTCATCGATTTTAACTAAGAGTTTGTGTTTATTTTTTAGATCAACGAGAAAACAATTTGTTCGACATATTGAAACAGAACACATTGCCACTGAATGTAAAGTTTCCGAGAAACTTAACTCGAAAAGTGGCAATTGGAATCGGAACACCGGATGTCGTTTCACCTCTACACCTTACTCATGTATTCCAGGAAGTCAATATGCTGGGAAATTTTGTAAATATTGGTAATATTTTATTACCGCATATTTTGCCTAAAACTGTTCTGCTCTATTGTTGGGCCAGCATTTCAGATACATTTTTTGTAAAAAGTGAACAATGCTTATCAGAAATAGTCACGTTAGCATAGCCTCCTCACACATTTAACAAGAGCACCGCGAAGCGAGGCAATATACGCCCGAAGGGTTATATCAAGAGTTTCTGAGCGGAAGGGAAACAAAGTCATATGATCTTTGATCCCTGACCCTAAGTCTGACCTTAACCTTGAAGCGAGCCATCCTGAACATGGCTTCTGCACGTCGTCTTAATGTGGTAAACATTTGTGTCAGTTTTCTTCGAAATCCTTTATGGGGTTCAAGAGTTACAGAGCGGAAGGGAAAAAAATCCTATGACCTTTGACCCCTAAGTCTGACCTTGAACATGGCTTCTGCACGTCGTCTTAATGTGGTTATCATTTGTGTCAGGTTTCTTCGAAATCATTTATGGGGTTCAAGAGTTACAGAGCGGAAGGGATAGACGGACACAGAGGCGATAACAAAATACGTTCCTTCGGGCGTATAAAAAGTAGTGAGGAAAAAAGGCATAGGTTTATAATGTGATCATTTAAAAAAACTACACCACAACGAATTAACGAAAATGAGACCCTGATACGTAAACATGTGTTAACCGAGTTGTTGTATAATGAGTTATCCGAATTGTATTTGTTTAAAATATCGTAAGTTGTAACGTAAGCAAACAGTCCACCATCTTATATGGCACTATTATGAAAGCATAAAGAGGAATCAACGCTTATTTATTGTTAGAAAATGTAATGAGAAGTTTGTGAAAAAAATTATTATGTTGATACGACGAAGCAAGCCAGGCCTGCCAAATCTCCGGATTTTGCCCGGAATCTCAGGATTTTAAGTTACTTCTCCGGATCTCCGGATTTATAGTCAAAATCTCCGGATTTCTATGAAATTGCAAAAAATATAGATTAATTAAATCTAATTTAAAAGTTGTACAATAAACGTAAGTTATTCTACTGCAGTCGCACATTTCCTGTTTATTACTAGATAACGGGATAACGAGGTCGTGGTCAGTTACACCCCGTTTCAATGCCTCTGGCACAACTATACAATAACCGCGTGTCATAAACTAAACAAGGGCCTCGATGTTTCACCTGCCTTTATCTTTTTCACTGCATGTTCATTCTAATATTGTCAAAAACAGATCTTAACAGTTAAAAAATGAATGGTAAAAATCGACAAAAATCATTTTAAAACATGTTCTTCAACCATTTCTAACAAAATCGGCAAAAATCATTTATAAAATTTTAGAAGAACATAATTACAAAGAAAACTATTAGAAAATCATCATCATTGTCATTATCATCATTTTTGTTCAGTCACAGTCATAGTGAACAGCAGAAACAAAACATTAAAACAAAAACAACATCATCATCATCATCATCATCTTCGTCGTCGTCGTCGTCATCATCATTGACATATTCAAACAAAATCTCCGGATTTTTAATGAAGAAGTTTTGGCAGGCCTGGCAAGCACATCTCGTGAAGGGTCACGATGTATTTTTTGTTGCTGATTCTTATCTTTTATTCTAGTCATGGTGTGTTACTTAAACCTCGTGTACTTTTGCCGAACAAGATGGCGGCTGAAAACTGATAAGGGATGTAACTTTTGCTTTTGTACGAACAAAGTTTGCACAATACATTTCCAGGTCAGCTCAGTAAATTTGCAGATTACCCGAACTTTGTAGGACGGTTGAGCTTTGATGTTCTACACATACCTGTGTACTTGCCTCAGCTCCGAGTGTCTGTTGTCACTGGTATTGCGGATGAATCACTACAGGAATGGGTGTCCTTTTTGGAAGAGCTCAAAAGATTTAGTCATGAAATGGATTATGATGTTCTTTTTGGCATTTCAGGTTGGTAGGTTGGTAATTAGTTCAGTTGATCCATATAAGAATCGTTTTATCTTATTCTAAAAATCAGTTAATTCTGCTATCTGTATCAAATGTGTTTGTCTATCAATGTTTTTCGCGCAAACTTTAGTGCGGGTGGTGGTGGTGTGAGGCGGGGGTGGACCCAAGCGCAATTCGTCAATTGCACGGATTTGTGTGAGTAGGAGCTGCAATCATAATTCTTTTCAATTCAGTATCTGCTTCTTATATTTAATCAAAATGAACTCTTAATACTTAACAATAACATTTGTCTTTCTGTTGATACTTATAAGGATCATTCACGCGTGTTGGCTAAAGATCGCGTGAACCAGCCCGAGTGAAATATGCACAAGGGCGGAAACGAGGCTCTGTCGAGTTACCGCCTAAGTGCATATTTCACGAGGCTGGATCATGCGATCTTAACCCAACATAACTGAATGATACTTTTTCTTGCATACCGTATTTATTTTGCGCATTTTGTGGTATTTTCCTGTAAATGTTTCTTTGCAATATTTTTTTATAGAAGCGGAGTGATATACGAGACATTCCATCGTTCATTCATAAATGCGTAAGACGTCGTGACGTCATATAAGGCGCGTGACTCATTACTACATGGGGGTGTAGAATATAAGTATCATGCATGAGTGTGAGGTGAAGATGGAAAAATCTGTCACCGAGGGTTAACTGTTTTGCGGGAACGAGGCTCTGCCGAGTTCCCGCCAAAACAGTTCACCCGAGGTGACAGATTTTTCTATCTTTATCGAATATCTCGTGCAAGATACTTTTTCTTGCATACCTTTCTTTATTTATAACATTTCTGTGTATGTAGACAAACTAATTTATTTTCCTTATGTTCAAATATTGACATTTACGTAAACCTGTTTTTACAATGACGTCACTAACTTTAATATATTACGTCAGATACTTGAAGACGTGACGTCACTCACGTGACTCATTCTACACGGGGGGGGGGGTGTAGGATTGAAATTTCCTACACGGGTGAAAACACCGGATGACCTGATCTGGTATGCAAGAATCAAAATTTCATACACGGGTGAAAACACCGGATGACCTGATATGGTATGCAAGAAAATCTGCGTTCTCTGACAGATGTCAGATTTTTAACAACTTAAAAAATCCATCTTACCTTACTTAAGACAATTTTCAATACCCCAGCTATTAATTATAAGTATCATGCAAGAGTGTGAGGTGAAAATGGAAAAATCTGTCACCGAGGGTTAACTGTTTTGCGGGAACGAGGCTCTGCCGAGTTCCCGCAAAAACAGTTCACACGAGGTGACAGATTTTTCTATCTTTACCGAATGTCTCATGCTAGATACTTTTTCTTGCATACCTTTTATTATTTATAACATTTTTGTGTAAGTATACAAACTAACTTATTTTCCTTATGCTGAAACATTAACGCAAACCTTTTTTAAAAAATGACGTCAGTAACTTGAATATATTACGTCAGCTAATTGAAGACGTGACGTCACTCACGTGACTCATTCTACATGGGGGTGTAGGATCGAAATTTCCTACACGGGTAAAAACACCGGATGACCTAATCTGGTATGCAAGAATTTTTGGTGTTGTTCAATAAAATAATAATGATATGATAACTGTTTGCTTTCTGCTATGAACAGCAGATGTTCTTCACCTATGCCTTTCTTTGTTCTCGTTTGCGGCAAATCGATATAGTGACTATAAGCATCTGAACATCTATTGGTTTAAGAATGGGTTTATGCAAAGTATGTGTTTACATACTGACAGTTCATATATCAATGAACCGCAGCAAAGACTGTAATTCTATTACTATAATTACAACCACCGTCAAATTTATTTCACATTTCTTTTCTACTTCAGTTGTGTTTGTTATGTATACATTTGTACGGTGTAATATTGTGAGCTTATTCGAATTTTATACCTTCCAAATAGGCTAATTTCAAACCGCGATAGTTTCACAATTTTCTGTTTGTTATCTCTTACACGTTTGCTTTAAAAATAATTGGCAATTCCAAAGACGTTTTCAAATAAAAATAATTTGAAATTGTCAAAGGGTGATGCAAAGGTAAATTCATAGGACTCATTGAAGATAACGAAGAACTGGTTAAAGATTATGGGCAATGAAGTGTAACATTACATACCCTAACCGTTCAATACACAGAGACACGGTTTGGCGGCCATATTGACCTACTTCTGTTTGGCGAGTAAACAAACCGTGACCTCGCTGACTGCAATATATATGCGCGTTGAGCGGAAAAGGTTTAAATAGCCAAATTTCTTTAGTTTTTAATTGGAAATAACATGTTTTTAACAAATTATAATCGTACATTATCTAGATAGTTCTCTTTTCTTGAAATTTTTGTTTAATTAACTTTAAATCTGGCTTATTAATTTATAATAAAACCGATCAGCTGATATATGTCAAATCAATTCTAAATGTAAACAGCACAGTATTTTACATTCCTGACGATTTGTTTTTTGTTGCAAGCCGATCAAAGTGTGACTTTTTATTTCAGACAATCAATGGGAAAGGAGCTTAGTTTTGTCTGGTTTGAAATATTAGATAATAATATTTTAACCCAGGTTTTGTATATAAGGGTGATATGAAACCTAAAATGGTTCAAATACTGATTCAAATACTAAGTTTTGCAATGGATTACCAACAGAAAGGATTTCAACTGAACTCAATATTAATTATCTAAATAGCACATATATCTTTTTTGTTTGTTGTTTTCTTTATTCAAAGTAGAATGAATTATTTAGTGAAGTACAGACTTCATGTTGAACATCCTCAAATCTGGGTTAGAATATTCTAACCCAGCTCAAATCTAGTAGCTCTGGTGTAATCATTACTTTGGAGGCTGTCACTGTCTTCCTAAATGCTGGGGTCTTCTGATTTTAAGTATCCATTATAAGAAGATTTTCAATTTCATGTGACCAGTCTGGGGTTCATGGAAAATTGATTTATGCAGGTGGATCTTAACACTTATAATTAAAATGATATTAAGAATATAAACTTGAATGTTGGTATATAACTCTTCTCATCAAATCTAGAGTATAAAAATGCTTGAAAATAACCACAAAAATAGATGTTTCACTTGATTTAGTCATAGGTTTTTAAGTAATAACTTGTTTCTTATGGTATAATAGATTGTATCTATTAGTATAAAAAGACAAGTTTATTTGTGTTTGGACTTTTAGTCCTATACCAGGACTATGCAAATTATCTTGGGCAAATTTGAAATCTTGATAGTTTTAGTTAAGGGGTTTACCATGACACAACATTACTAGTAAACATGTTAACCACCTATTACTCTAATGATGAATAAATATGTTTAATACTTGACACTTCCCCTATCAGACTTATAAGAATTCTTGTTCTGCTAATAATATAAAACATGCTGAAAGAAATCTCCTAAATGTAATTTGTCAATATCAATTAAATAAATATAATCATGTAACAACAAAGTGAATTTCTCAATAATTTCTCAAGAAATAGAGTGAAAAAATAGACGGAAATAACAGACTGTAATGTGTTAATAAATATTATCATGTAAACAATTCAAATATTTGGGTTATATATTAATTATGTGATAGTAGCAAAAGCTACTAGAACAATATCACATCAATTTACAACAATATAAGTTTATTTAATAGCATTTCATAAGCTAAACCTTATATGCAGCTAATATGAATAATTCCACACCATGAAAAGCATAATAGCATAATTTTAGCAGGTAATCTTATGTGAACAGTTACTGTTAAAAAATTCATTTTAATGATTGGTGCTTATGTCACCTTGTAACTTCACTTTGTTTGTATTTACTACTGCTTTTATATATACCAAAATAACAGAATAAATGAAAATTTCATTCGAGGTAAGCAAAACTAAGTTGAATATAATTCAGTGGTAATTTTATCAACAAAAGGTTTTGATGTATAATTAATGCAACCAACAGATAACTTGCAAAATTTAAAATTATGTGAGTTTTGAAAAAGTCTACAATTTGAAGCAAGTGCTGCAATGTTTCCTGAAAAGGGTCAAAATTAAAACACTGCATTATATTTGAATCTTTTTCTGTGGCTTATTTTGACACATTATATTTTGATTTAACTAAATTGGACTGGTGTCAGTTTTCCAAATCGAGATCCTATCATCTGGAGCAAATGTTTCAACAGTCCTTACTTAATTGATTTCAAAGTGCAACTAAATTCAATGATAATTGTTGTTTTTTTAATTTTTATATATGATTGTTAATTAAATCCCTTTCAAAGTACTCATATCCCAAAAGGCTATGGCTTAAAAGTATTGGGTGCTCTTTTTCAGGCCATAGTTACATATATTGGATTGTAAAATTAACAATCTTCTGCATTTATTAAGTATGTAAAGATCATTGTTTATGGCAAAAGATGAGAGAGAACATTGAAGATAAGGTCTTTTGGGTTTCTCATGACTAATAGTTTGATTTCTCCTTTGGTTGTGGATTATTTTCATGTTGGAATGTTTAGTGTAAACAGTAAGGCCAGAGAATAATGACAAGATCAGAGGTTTGATAAAGAAGGTCTTTCAGAAATCAAACAATTTTTTTTTCAAATAATTCCTGTTAAATCAAAAGCAATGTTCTGCTAGGCATACTGTGTATCTGATCAGATTATGTAGGTCTATACATAATCTAAATGGATTGATAGTGTATAGTTTGCCCATAAATTTAAGTAGTTCCTGTTGTTATGTTTTTAATACAGCCACCACTGCTGATGAAGTTGAAAATATAAAAAAAAACAGATGTTTTGGCACAATTTTATCATAAGATTATGCACTGATAATGAATATCCGAATTATCCGAGTATATGCCCACCTGGAACTTATCAATAAAATTCTCTCCAAAAAAAGCCATTGTTGAATGGTAAAAATGCACAGAATGCAATATCAGGTTATGGGACAACTCTTTCCTAGCGAGATGTAAAAAGATTATTGTAACTAGTCACATAATTTGCAATGCAATTTTCATATACGGAAAAGCGAAAAATCTTTGTTTATTTTCTAATTCACTGCGTTCAAACGAAAATAAATTATTTATCCCATATTCAAGTAATTCATAGGTAGGAAAAGAAATAAAAACACCAAGTACAATAGGAATGGTCGTATTGCATTGCTATATACTATATTTCAACGACAACATTTCATTAACGTCTATTAGCCCATCTTTCCTGCATCCTCGTCTTGGTTCGTGTCAAGCCGCACAACCGGAATCATCGAGCCTGCTGCAATGAATGTCTATTATCATCCAGAACCTACTTGAATAGAAAAATAACATCATCTTATACATATGCAAAAGAAAAACAGCCAGTATTGTTTGCTAATAATCTGCGCCCAAAGTTAAAATAATGAAACAGAAAACGCCAAAATTTAACTAAACGTCTTTGTGTAGATTCCTATCATCTTATTCAACTTTTTACATTCGACTTAACTCGCTTACATTAAGAACAATAAAATTCAGACAATCCAGCGCCAAGTGGCACTCACTTTCAAGCCAATCAGCTAGTCTTCCACAAAACAACTTCATTACATCACAGCGCCAATCGGCACTACAGCGCCAATCGGCACTTCAATTTTACGCCACGTGGCGAGGTTCGTTCCCAGGAGGGGCAATATCTGATAATCAAACTAAACACTACCAATGCAGCGCCAAACGGCACTCAATTTCAAGCCAGTCGGCTAGTCTTTCACAAAACAATTCCATTCCAACACAGCGCCAATCGACACTACAGCGCCAATCGGCACTTCAATTTTACGCCACGTGGCGAGGTTCGTTCCCAGGAGGGGCAATATCTGATAATCAAACTAAACACTACCAATGCAGCGCCAAATGGCATTCACTTTCAAGCCAATCGGCTAGTCTTTCACAAAACAATACAATTCCAACACAGCGCCAATCGGCACTACAGCGCCACTCAGCGCTTCAATTTTACGCCACGTGGCGAGGTTCGCTCCCAGGAGGGGCAATATCATCTGATAATCAAACTGAACACAACCAAAGCTTCACCAAATGACATTCACTTTCAAGCCAATCGGCTAGTCTTCAAAAAACTATTCCATAACACAGCGCCAATCGGCACTACAGCGCCAATCGGCACTTCAATTTCACGCCACATGGCGAGTTATCACTCAAATCGTTAACCTGATAATCGAGTTAAATACAACCAATGCCGCGCCAAGTTGCACTCACTTTCATGCCAAACGGCTAGTCTTCAAAACGCAATTCCATTTAAATACAGCGCCAATCGGCACTACTTCGCCAATCGGCATAACAATTTCCCAATACAGCCAAGCGGCTACACAGCGCCAAGTGACACCTCAGTCTAATTCCAATAGGCTATTCTCTTAGCAAATCAAATTACAAAACAGCACCATGCTACACTTCAATTTTAAGCCAATTTGCGGGTTTAAAGCAACTCCTTATTTAAGTTAATACAATCAAACACTTCTAAGTCAAATTAACAGCGCCAAGTGGTTAAATTTGCAGTCCAAAAAATCATCATGCTTATCAATTTAATGTTAAGCGTTTTTCGATTATTTTTAAATGAAGTGGCTAATCTTTTCTCTAAATCGAATCGCATATAGCGTTCACATTTTGTCAGGTAATGGGAGATCAGTCCATTAAAATGAAATATTTTGGCCAAATCAATTAAAATGCTACAATCTCCGCTAAGAAGTTTTCTTCGTCCTTATCGTTTAAATCGTAGAAAATATATCCAATTCCACGTGTGAATCGTGTCAAATTATTCTTCCAATAACTACTGATCTTAATCAACATAAAATTTAAATTATACAATTTCTAATTTTCACGGTAACTTAAAATCAAGACCCATTTAAGCAAATGCAATGAAATATGCTGAAATGTTAGTCAAGTTGCTTTTCTTGTTTCGAACAAATGCAATTCTTGGCAAGTGACACTTAAATTTTAGACTAAGTGGCGATTTCGGAATTCGTTATACACCTTGAGAATCGAACCAAACACATCCACGCTAATACAGCGCCAAGTGGAAACGTAATATTGATGCAAATGAATATAATTAAACGCCAAGTGCGCATAAAATTTTACTCCAGTAGCGAGATTAAGGCCACATCAGCCTCTAATGAAAACAAAACACATCCGGTTCAATGCAATGTTATAATGAACTACTGATTTAGTAAAGTGATTGTTTTGTCTAAACAAACACAATAGGATATATCGCACACTTTCGCCAAGAGGCGATTGATCAGAATTGAAGCAAACATACCCAAACACAAAATAACAGAACGCACAATCTAACTTTCAGCCAAGTGGCTTGCTCACATAAAATTGTAGAAAATGTTCTCAGTCCAATGCAGTTTCTGATAAGCGTTTGATATATACGTCAAAAATTACGAACCATTCTAATTGCGAAAAGAATCATTTGAAATTTATCTTTCATAACTTCTAAGTGACTTTTAATGCAAACTACCAAATCTTGATAACAATCGTAGAAACAAAATGAGACAAATAAGGTAATTAAGCTGCTACCTATCAACTAAAAGTGTACAAAAGTGTTAACGGAGTTCTAACCGTCTTCGCAAATGGTGAAATCAAACACATAAAATGAGGGTGGGTGGGACGGGAAATTAGAAATATTTAATATGTCTGTACAATAGCAATGCGACGACTCGAATGAATTTTATCCAAGGTTTACACCATATATAATGACACTGCACGAGAATTTCGTGAATCCTCACAACCAATAACCTTGAAGCATACATGAGATGAATTACATAGAAACGTGGATAAATACATTTATTTTCTAATTCACTGCGTTCAAACGAAAATAAATTATTTATCCCATATTCAAGTAATTCATAGGTAGGAAAAGAAATAAAAACACCAAGTACAATAGGAATGGTCGTATTGCATTGCTATATACTATCGAAAAACACAAAGAACGGGAAAATTCTATTATTAGACCTTTATGAATTGGTAGTATCTCAGAATTAAGTAAAAGTTTGTAAAATTCACTATAATAATGCGAATGTTTTTGTTTTTTCTTTAGATTTTTATTACGTAATTTTTTGAACATTTTAATTTCTATTGACTGTATCATAAAACCATATCAATACATGCACGTGCTAATCCAACACGACAAAACCTTCAAGGAAACACACTTATCAATCTAACGTAGCGTAATAGGCAACGACAAGTTATTCTGAGCTAATATACTAAGGAACTTAGCGTAAGAACTATATGTTTCTGGTATGAGTAAATGAAATTCATGCATACTGGAATATTTAAAAAAATATAGTATTCCTTGTTATTCAGCGCAACTGTGGCAATATTACCGATAATTTCCCGTAAAATCTACAGATTGATGTCATATTATATGTACAAATTATTATTGATATCTAGAAAATTATTGATAATTTCCCGTAAAATCTACAGATTGATGTCATATTATATGTACAAATTATAATATTAAAATGCAAACAATCATAACTTGGGAACATGGCGATCTTCCCATTGTGCTAATGGGCTAAAGCTCGCACTCAAATCTACATCCCATCATATATGAACATTCTCGTAGAAAACTCAAAAATGACTGAAAATATACGAACCCATAAATGCCAGATTTTAATATACTTTCCACTTGCCTATCCAACCATCGTTTCAGAACACCTGACAAAGCAATCTCTCCGATTCTTGGCTTACGTTGACCAACTGCATTAATGCCGAACTTGCCATAGTAATGATTATGTTGGGCTCAAACCAGCATCCCGTCATAAAAGATCAACAAATTGTTTGTCCTGAAATTACTAAGCATACTCTTTCTTAATTAAAACTGTTAGAATTATAATAAAAACAGTATAAATCATGGAAAAGAAAACAAATATCCACGGATTTCAATAAACATTCTATTTTCTACCGAACCAATCGACAATGCAGTCTCTATGAAGCCAAGTCTACATGTAAAGCAATAGAATTTGCTTTAAATCTTAATTGTATTAAACACTAAAATATTATAATAAATAACTGTTTTAATTATTTCTATACTTATAAAAGTCTAACTACCGTAAGTAAACTATAGGAAAACACAAGGCTCTTTGATCAGTTTATTCTCTCCAAAACAAGAGCCACTCATTTCATTTGGATAGAAAAGTACAGTTAGCGTCTTATACTGTATAAAATATACACACTTTCCATGTTTTCCACGTGCAAATGTACATACAATGCATAACTTATTATATATGACCTATCTGATTGTTTTGCAGCAAGCCTAAATAAACGCAGTAAAATGATATTATCACCATCACACTCATTGTTACTGTTGTTTGTTTTTTAAATACATGTGTAACAATATTTTTCATCGTTATAAAATTAACTTGTCAAATTATTATCTATTACACAGAGATTAAGCGGCCAGACTTAAATTGCAACACTAATGCAAATGCAATAACAGCTGATTAACTTTCTCGTCCCTCTAGCATGACATGAACCTTCAACGAAAATAACCGAAGTCTTTAAATTAGTCCTCAAACTCTCGATTTAAAAAATCAAACATTTATACCAATATCTAGAATTCAATATTTGAAAAACTAAATAAAAACCAAAATACAAAAGCATTTCCGAAAAATGCAAACCACTCTCAGGACGCTGCCTAGATACGCCTTTTATTCATCATCCAGCAATCATCACGAGACTGTCAAATTCGTCAGTGACAAAATAATTTGTCAATGGTTCCGACTATCGCTGTTATTGCCGACTCCGAGCTCAAGTTGTATCCATGCCCTAGGATATTTGAAGAAAGTTGCCGAACATGAACTCCATCAGAAAATTTAATTGTCCTTCTCACAGTCAAGTAATGAACTTCTCAAATACGTCCTTAACAATTTATGGATTAGAAATATTTAATATGTCTGTACAATAGCATTGCGACGACTCGAATGAATTTTATCCAAGGTTTACACCATATATAATGACACTGCACGAGAATTTCGTGAATCCTCACAACCAATAACCTTGAAGCATACATGAGATGAATTACATAGAAACGTGGATAAATACATTTACTCGCAACCTCGCTTTGACGTGACCTTCACCTTCTCTATATGACAGTTGAAACCGTGTCTCCGTGTATTATCCCGATTAAAATATCCATATGCAACATTCCTTCTCATTCTCTTTTTAATTCCGTGGGTCTAAATCCTAAACCTCTGAATTTGATGTAAATCTAACTCATCGCAGCGATATAAACAATGAACCACTTTAAAATCCTAGGCGGTATATACATGTACTCGTTAAACAATTCTAGAATCTTCGAAACTTATCCAAATCAACTTTCACTTCACTTGTAGGTGCTAACAT
The DNA here is from genome assembly GCA_038501625.1 of Corbicula japonica. Lineage (NCBI taxonomy): Eukaryota > Metazoa > Mollusca > Bivalvia > Venerida > Cyrenidae > Corbicula > Corbicula japonica. The sequence continues at coordinate 208,638 of JAZAYU010000044.1, read as the reverse complement.
CAGATTTCTCTCATCATTAGTGCCCATTTCATTGGGAGTACACAAAAGTTTGTAGAGTTGTATACGTTGAATTACGACAGAGAAGAGTACCTATCCAATGTTCTTGACATTGATTAAAGTTATTTTCTGGACGAATTTATGGTCATATAAAATTATTATATTTACATTTGGCTGTTACGAGAAGACTTTTGATACAGATATAAATTCTGTCCCAACAGAGAAAAGAGGATTGCTTTCAAAGTACTTTAAATATCTTTCTTTTTTTTGAAAATATATCTTTTTGTGCAGTAATTTTAGAGACCTTATTTTTAGCAGTTGAAATTTATCTTTATGTGACCTGGCGCACGCAACGACGTTGCCCGACGTTGCCGTTATTTTCAGAGTTTAAAGTCACTGTAGAAAAGTTAACTTCTACTCCTTTTCAAAGTATCTACCTTCACAACGTACACATTTCTCATGCCGAAACCCGTGACATTGAAAGTGTATCAATTAACATTTTGTGAGCAGTTGCCGTACCTACATTACAAACTTCTGCAACTTCTCTTACTGATAAGCGACGGTTGCACTGAAGCGCGTTTTTTTGGTAATTGTCAGTTTATCGTCGATGACGGACGGGCGACCGCTCCTTTCCTTGTCTTTTGTTGATTTTCTGCCATCCCGATACACCTTATGCCATCTAAACATCAATGGCCGACTAACAGTGCGTCCGTTGTTTGCCTGTTCTAGAAGTTGCTTTATTACGTTGGCGTTTCGCAAAGATTAACTCAAAACATAATAAAACACGCTTTTGACGGTATTTCTATAGTCGCTGTCTTGTCGCGCAGGTGTTACTATAACGATCTGAGATAACGGCTTAAACAATTTGCGGAAATCACGTACCGAAGTGAGAAGTAACGGCATAAAATTTCGCGACGTATGGCGCAATTTTAAGGGCTCTTTTCATACAGAAAGAAAAACTATAACAAGAAAATACGCCTTGCGCCAGGATGCGTTGACAGTTGTTGCTATTAAAACGATTATATGCATAATAGTAATGTTACCACGTTTTAAAGTCCTTACTCGGATAAATTACATATAACACTTTAATTTGTATTAAATATTCTGCGCAGTAATAATTAGTTACAGAGAAAATCATACTGTCTCAAAACTTTCCGAACAACCCTTGTAGTACCTGCCCTTTTGCCTTTTGCCTTTGCAATGATATTAGTTCTTATGTTTTATATGTGTGTGTGCTTTTGCAAGCAATATTGTTGAGCTAATGGGTAGGTTGAAGTTATTTCACCAAGACAACTTGTACTTGTGTGTTCATTATAGAACCTGTTGGGGCAAGTGTGAGGTTGGTGCACCCTGGAACCTGGTTAAGATCCCCTGTGGCAAATTGTTTTGCCACTGACCGTTCCAAGGCGGTAAACCCTCGGGTTCTCACTTTCGTTCCTTGTTTGTTGCGTCTTTTTTTTAAACTGATTATTGTAATACCAATTGCTTTCTTTTCCTATATACTTTTTGGATTTGTGGAGAGGCTGTGTCTGCTAGATGTGGCCATGTCTCCATTATTTACTTATCGGTTTTAAGAAAGCATGGTACCGGCTATGTATTTATAGATTCGTTGCTATAATTAAATTCTGAGCATTCAATATAGATAACAGATATCGAATGTTTTATCTTATTATATTTATTCTTTTAATGCAAGTCTTAAATATACCAGCTCTGTGTTCTAAGTAGTTTTCAATAATGTGCGAGTTTCTTTTCCCACAAACTTCTCACAGAGTAACCTTGGAGATTTAAAGTGGCAGACACAGATGAAGTAAACTGACCTATAAATCCGTTCAAATATTATAGCATATTCACGTGTTTTAAATTTATTTTGATGAATTTAAGAATATGTTAAGTTTCACAAGATGAAAACGATATATAATTTTTAACAGTTAATTTACATTTGTGAAATTGAAAAGGCGATGCACTAATTTTTCATTTCCATTAAATGCCGTCCATGTTTAACATACATGTATGTTATACTTTTCTTGCTAAATGTGATTGTATGATTTTGTGTGCAACATTGGCAAGTCTGTCTGTCTGTCTGTCTGTCTGTCTGTCTGTCTGTCTGTCTGTCTGTCTGTCTGTCTGTCCATAACGGATATGCTACGATAGTTACAGACAGAACCCTATAAGTTTATGTTCAGGAATGGGAACAACGTCAGTAAAGTTTACAAAGATAATGTAGTGAGTGTCGTTTCTGCACGATGTCAATAATTCATTAATAAGTATCTTTTTTACAGATATTGCAGAATATTCAACAGATAATATACATCCGGGGAATTCGTATTCTTACATACAACCAAAGGCTTATGTCAGCATTGATTCGCTGATGGATACAGCTGTTTCAAAAGAAAACACACACCTCTTAACCAAAACAACAGAATCAGAAGACAGCGTTTACGAAAATCCAGAAGCGGACAATGTCTATGAGATTTCGGATACAGACAGTGATTATGAAGAACCTGTACCAGCAAGAGTTAATGTGCAAACTGAAAAAAGGAATGTTCTTGGTCATGCTCGAGCAACCAGTGCTAGCATACTGCCAGAAGCAGCTGGTGTTTATGAGGAACCGGAAACAGATACGGATTATGAACAAATCGATGAATCAGAATGCTCAATTAGTTTTGAAATTAAAGAAATACAGTCTGAAAAAATTGCACCGAATGCTAAAAATGAAAAAACTTTGGCTCCTCTTCGAGACAGAGTCAAAAGTGGTATCGAACTGAATCGTGCGCAACGTAAAACAAACGAATTTAAGGACATGCAACCACATTTAGAATTAGCAAAAGAGCTTAAAGCAAAACTAGATATAAGACATACTTCCCATCTAAATGCCGAAGAAAATATTAAATGCGTTAATTCCTCGGATCCCACGTATTTGAACGGTTTACCAAGAACAGAAGTACAGCCAACAAGACGTCAACAAGAAATATATCAAAATGACAACGACAGGACAGTCACCAATGAAAAGAAGCGGCTTGCAGCAGGAATCGGCGTGACCAATGCCGGTTTGAGATGTGTAACCACGTGTAAAGACGTTCCAAAGTTGACAATAAGTGAAGTTGGTGAATATTTGAAGAAACTCAATCTAAGTGAACATATTGACAAATTTCGCGATCAGCAAATCGACGGAGCACTGTTGGTCGAAATGGACCGAGGGATGCTACAGCATGAGTTCGGTTTGTCTTCGGTAGAGGCACTTCGACTTGTCAAATTCGCCAGAGATGGACACGTCCCGATCTAGAGCGTCTTTTTGTGACACAATGAAAAAGTTCAATTAGAAATTACAATAAAGGTTTTCTTGAGTTTCACTTATATTCAGTCGATAAATTTTAAAGAGTTATAATATCCAATGTATTGATTTACCTATTTATTTATTGTATTTTATTTATTTATTTGTTTATTTATTCTTAAAGTTGAAATTAATTTAAGCCATGTTTTAACAACTACCATTACTAGTAAGTTAAAATATCATAAGGTCGTTGTTTCTTATCCTAAAACAAATAATAGTTTTGCTGATTTGTTTTAATAGTTAACTTGAAACTTTTTTCTTAATAGGCAATAATTGCAACAAAGTCATAATACATGGAACTAATGTATATCCTCCTGAAATGCTGAAAACGATTGTTGATCATTCCGGTGTGTTACGGGATTTTTATCTTTGTATGTTTATATATTCAGAAAAGCTGAAGTGTATGCCTGGAATTATACGCGAATTCAGAAAGTTTTGATCCATTGTAAAGGATGTTTTTGAAAATTTTAGCAATAATTGGTCTTTTACTTAAACAGATTTGTTAATGAATATGTGTCGCCTTAAAGTACGATAGCGAACTTATTTCTACAAGTCTGTTTATCTTATAAATAAAGGTTTAGGTTAAATTTTTTCGAAATGCAGATTTCCAAACATTTTTCCGGTATTACTATATTAGCTTAAAATATTGACTCAAAATGTTTGATGGCATGAAACTAGATGGGTGTTAAGCTGAACACTTGCATTTGGCATCATCATGACCCTGTTGTCATTAGCAATCTAATTTTAATGTTTGATGGAGAAATATTAAGAATGGCCAAATAATAGCCAACGTTATGTTTTGATGTCAAAATCCAAGTACAGAAAAGGGGTATAAATCCATCAAATGTGACATTGAGCTTAACAGTTTGGCACCATCTTGACTGTGTTGTCATAAGCAATAGGGAGTTTCAATTTGAAAGTTTGATGAAGAAATATTAAGAAATGGCAAAGTTATAACTGATATTAAGTATTCACATCAAAATCCAAGTATAAGAAGGGACATATTTCTGTCCAATGTGACCTTGACCTAAAGAATTTGTCATCATCACGAGAAATGGCAAAATAATAGCCACGTTAACCGACAAAGCGGACAAGTGTTGAAAAAATTAATAAATATATCACATATGATATAATAAACCAATCTGTCGGAAACAATGAAAATTAAAAAAACTTCTATATTTTATTTTCAAAATTGTATGCAATAATCAACGTTAATAAGACGTTAAAGAGCTGTCGTGTATATGCCCTATGCATGTATCTTCGTGCCCCTCGGGTTCTCATTTTTGTTTTTTGTTAGTGGCGTCCTTTTTGAAACTGATTATTTTATTAACCATGCTCTCTCCCCCTCTCTTCTTCTTGACTGTGTGGGGAGGCTGTTGTTTTCTGAATGTGGCAATTCCTGATATGCATATTTCACATTTTTTTAAGTACATTTCATGTTCAAATTGCAAAAAAACTTGCCATAATTAAATTCTAAAAATAAGTTTATTTAAGTTTACCCTCGTACCTCTTGAATGCAATATCCAATTTAATGATTGCGAACTGAATTCTGCCAGAAAAGATCATTTATTTCAGGTGGGGTAAAGGATTTCATGGGGGTGCCATTTTACATGTCATCGTGCCTGGCTTTGAAACTGGGTCGCTTAGGTCATTTAAATATTGGAAATGTAAAACTACACTGCAGATTAGGAAGGCAATTCCTTTGGTAAAAGTTGATACCTCAAACAAGACAAAAGTCATCTATTTTAAAGTGACTCTCTTTGTTGTCATTCATGAAGTTAATTAAGAAGTCAATTTTGACTACAGACAGGTGATTTAAATTTACGATACAGCTATAGTAGGTTCTCCAAAAAGGTTTTGGTAAATTTGAGGGTTAATTTTTTAGATTTTGTTTTATTTTTGTGGATTATTAGTATATTTTTTTTTTTGGGGGGGGGGGGGCGGGTGGCAGGTAATATCTTTTATATTCAACACTAAGATTGATATGATTTATGTAAAATACCAGTTTGTTTACTATGTTCTTGTCTGTGTTTACATATTATCACATGCTGCATTTGTTTACAAAGTTTGATGTGTCAAAATTAATAGCGCTTGAATAATCATAAGGAACGAGGATATGGGAAGGCAGTGATTATCCATTGACCTTTATGAACATTAAGGAAGTGCAGGGTCATTATTGTTGGACACCACCTTAAATGCTCGAAATGTTCTCATACAGCAAGTTTTCTTCATTATTAAGTATTGTGTACTAGTTTTGTTGTTATGTATAAAACTTCTCAGAGATTAATACATTATCATGATATAATAATTATTAAATTGTATTAAATAGACCTAAGACTTCGTTAGTCTCCGATAATCTGGCTACTGGTGAGAAGGTCAGATAACTGACAATACCACATAGTCAACGTCATACAGTCTCTCTTTATGAGATGAAGAGCAAAGTGTCATAGTGTTATATGGCAATCATCGCGCATTGTACCTGGTGATATCCACTCAATATCAATTATAAATAAACACTCACGAAGTAGACACAACTGTTAAGCGCGGGCATACATTCGCGCAGGTGTATTATTTATAAAATAAGGTTTTCAGTGATTTCATTTCCATCGGTTTTGATTTTGATCACATTTCCCTGCGCGAAATTTAAATCTCCAATGAAATATTATGATAACGTTACCCTAAAAACATATCTTTAGTTTAATATCCGCTTAAAAGCTGCGTTGTTGGGCTTGGAGTGTGAGAGTGAGATTAAGTCTACATTGACAGATTATAACTGACAAACGACATCAAACATAATACACATGTATTGGAACTACAAGGATGTATGTATTATTTAGAAGAAATCGTCATCTTAGCGCAATAACGGTATAAGTACCATTGAAATAAGAAGGATTTAAACAGTTATTGCACTAAGGTGACGAAATACAGATTTGTGCCATGCGTGAAAGTCCAAAAGTCATCTGAAAGAGGCGGCATTGTGAGGGGCGCAAAAATAGCAAGCTGGTATCGGTAAAAATATTGATTTTGGTAAATATTCGTCATAGTGACCAAGCAACCATATGTGTTTAGGTTATTTTATTCACATAAAAATAAACAAATGCCATGAACCCAACCAATCACTCACATTGCCAGTAACTACACACTTACACCAGATATGAATCGGTTTGATCAAGTCGAGAACAAGGTTGATCAATACGTCACCAATGACGTATCAACTATAACGTAGGTAACTTGGTCATATATTGTTGTCCGTTTCTTTGGATTGGTCACTACGACGTCACTTTCTTTTGACGTAATTGCGTGCACAATAGTCGCGTGCAAAATAGTCGTTTGTTTCCTACTTTCATTTCGATTGTAAACAATATGGATGGTGGCCGAAAGGGATTGTGTTGAGATAAAAGACAAGATCGTTTCATTGTTTTACTTTGGCATTAGTCAAGCTGAAATATCTCGAAGGTTAAGGATTCCTAGGACTACAATTACAAATATTTTGAATAGAGACACCGGGTTAATGTAGAAAACAAGTCCAGATCTGGCGCACCTTCAAAACTGAGTGAGCGGGATACTCGGATACTTCTTAGAGTAGTAAAACAGAACAGAAAGAGATCGTTGTCGGACATTACAAGTGGTTTTATCAGTCAAGAGGCTCGGAAGTTCCAAGCCTGCGATTCAAAGAAATCTGTACCGTGAAGGACCCACTCACTGGTTGTTTGAAAGCGCATCAGTATAAGGGAGGTGGACAGAAAGAAGAGACTAAACTGGTGAAGAGCGAACAGATGCAAAACTTTTGACCAGCATTAGAAAAGAATGATAATCAGTGATGAGTGAAATATTGAAATTGGAAATGATAACAAGGTATTTATAAGGAAAACTGTAGAGGAAAAATGGTTTCCATGTTTGTCTTTCGACTCCTCCCACCCCAAAGCTTGGTCTTATGATATGGGGATGCCTAACATATGATGGAACAATAACTGTGGTTGATGGAAACATTAATGCACAGCAATCTATATTGACATACTGGATCATAACATCTGCCCTGTTGTTGTTTGCCATTTTCCAAATGAAAATGATTACATCTTTCAAGATGACAACGCCCACGTCCATAGAGCAGGTATAGTCACTGTGGCTAATTACAAGCTTAGAAACACATTCATTCCATGTTATGGCCAGCCCAAAGCCATGACTTAAATATTATAGAAAATGTTTGGTTTTGACTTAAATGTGAACTTAGGCTTATGAGGACAGAGTCAACTCTTAGGAGCATTTGAAGCAAGCAACAAGAACTGTACGGAGTAAAACCCAAGTGAACTATACGCGAAATCTATATTCGTCTATTCCGAGGAGGATACACAACGTTCTAATGACAATAGGTTAATCACTAAATATTATGGTATGTCATTTTGTTATACATTACATAGAACACTTTAATATTGCACAGTGTTTTTCGCATAATGTCGTCCGACTTGGACATTCACTTATGGCACAACGCTGGAAAATATAGATCTAGTTATTTGGTTTCTTGAAAGGTTGTGTGAGGATAAATTGCAGGTCTGGGTGTCATATTACCCAAGCCGTAGGCGAGGGATAATTTGACACCCAGACCGGCAATATATCCTTACACACCCTTTTAAGAATCAAATAATTGTTTTATTATACTGCAAAGCCTTTTTTCAGGCAATAAATAACAAGAAACATTGTTTTTCTTTTTTTTCGCTTGATTTCCAAACGGTAAATTACCCCGCCGAGAACCTCAATATATACCTGTTTTAACGTCATTGATGCTTACCTGCATGACCTCACTACTAGAGAGTTTCGGCGGACTATCGGTTCGGTACTTATTTTGAAAAATTAAGAATAATCTGATCGTTTTCAACATTAAAAGCGCGTCAAAATCATTTTTCTTTAACAATTTAAGTAATCCATATGCATACCGCTTAACAAATTAGATCATAGGCTGAACAATATGAATTATCACCAAAATTCACAACAAAATGGCGGACGACAACGGTGGGAGGCCAGAGGGGGAAATTAAGACGCATGCGTTCATATCTACGGCGATCCGTAAATACGGACATACATCAACGGCAAATTATCCAATCAAATTCAAGGAAATTCCTTTGCAATAAAATAACATCTTCTACGGTTTCCTATTTCGTGGACCGAACACAATCTATATCATAGCTTTTCAAAATCCAACAATTACTCCCTTTTACAAACGTTATAATTATTAAATAATTTTAATTAAAATATTAACAGGAAATGAATTGGAAACGACATCATGGAAAATGCCAATATTATGAAATATTGGAAGAACTCATTAAAAGGTTACATGTAACAATTAAGCTTCTTCTGTTCATTGCGTCAAATACCTTAAGAACTATCAGTAAAACGCATTACCATGAGAAATGCATAAAGAGCCATGGAAATAATTATCTTGTCACGAAGAGATAGAAATCTGCTTCGGTTTCCATAAATACAATATACTTGAAAAGAGCATGGTCCCATTTTGTAAAAGCATATTGTAAAATAATGTTAAAGACAAGAGCAATACGATCTATTTATTGAAGACACGTAGATTGTGCCAGCATGTTCTTGTTATTTCAAGTTTTACATTAATGAATATTTAAGCGGACTACATGCTGTCTAAACGTGAAGATCTAATTTATTAGCAAGAGCGTATGGACAATGAATTAATTTTAAACATCGTTATCAAAGCTTATCCCTTGCTTCCTCATTTTCAGACTAACCGATGACCTTTCTGGCTCTTTTGATTGCAACGGAGCATCTCCATTGTCACTGGTTCTTTCTGTTGATGATTGCTCGGTACTTGATCCCTTTGAAGATTCGTCAATAAAAACTGCACCCTTTTTATCATACCTCCCCCCTGGATAGAAGTCCTCAGGTTTCACATCTCCGAAGATGTGTTTCATATACTGGCCCTTCTTTGGTTTGTTAGAGTCATCTGGTCTGATACCGATTTGTTTTGGATTTGGATTATTCTTATCAGTTATTGGTAGTAACGGGATGTAAGAGAAAACATTTGGACGTCGTAGTCTGTCCAACTCATCAAACTCAAAATCGTCGAGTTTCTTCTTGCCTTTCATATGAGCAGTTTGCAGTGCTTTGATATAAACTATTTTATGAATATCAGGATTGACGAGTGGATATGGTTGGGCGTGCTTATAACGATACCAAGATATAGGGGACTGTCCTAGGTTACCAAAATCCTCTTCATCACTCGACCAATAGCGGCCATCGTCTTCGTGTATTATTGAGTCTAAGTCCATGTAGTCTTCATCCGTAATCGGCTTGCTCCGTAAATTCATCCGCATGTCATCTTTCACCATTCTCTGACGTGTGGACATGGATCGCTTGCTGCTCGAGTCTCCAGTTTCCCCATCCGTCCTGGAGTGTGTCTGCGAAGATTCTCTGTCGTCGCAACTTTCACTGCCATCATGCCATGCTTTTCCACAAGTTTTGCATATATTTCTTGAGACACTGATTTCTCTAAGGTCACTATTACATCTACAAAAACTTCGATGTTCAGAATTTACGCGAGATAATTTCGTCCTCGATGTTGCGCTTTTCGAAAGGTTTAAGGAAACATCATCATCAACGATAGTCCCCGTCATCTTTGAAGTCTTAGAAGAAACTGTGAATCTTTTGGACTCTTGGTCTAATCTGTATTTCTCAATGTCAGAAATATCTTCAGAAGGTGTTGGAGGTATCTCGAAGCCTGGACCCGGCAACGAGTCTACCTCGCCACGATGATGGTAACGGAGACGACCTGAAACAAATATTCAAACTTCCAATACCAGTCGGATGAAAGGTTTTTAAATAGGGTGAAATTGTCTACTCAACCACTACTTACTTTTGATATAAGTATTTTATGGAAATTTCTCCCCCAAAGGATGTGTTTCAAAACGTTGCGGTTGTGAGATGTGGCCTAAAATATTTTGCCGGTAGCCACCTTATATTATTCGGTGATAATGTTGTCAACATTTCGCAATAATAAATAAATAATTCTTCTGTATACAATTAAAAGAACTTGTTTCAAAAGCCGCGCATGAAAAAATGTCTAGGAACAAGGCTATGAATAAGTAAAAGACATTCACCGATGCGGAGAGAAAACGCTCTAAGACTCATCAAATTAAATGTTGAACTAGAATTTAATTGTTAGTCAATCTTTTTTTTTTCATATTATTTTATTAATATTTTTATTTTCTTCAATATTAAGTCACTGGTCAGAAAATGGTATTAATTTGAATACCGCAATTAAGAAAAATAATGAGTTGCAATAAAGCCGGGTCTGAACGGCGTGGCCTTCTGAATTGCAATTAATTCATATGAGCAGGAATAATCAAATCGAGCTTGTTATATTTCTCATTTGTCATGTACGCTGACTTATAAAATTCCTGTTTTATCTATTACAATATTATATAAATTTAGCGTTATTACCGGCTTTTTAAAGCATCCCCATACGTTCAATCAGTGTTGTTATATTGTCATAATGTCATTGGAAGGACTTAGAATATTACTCCTGTTTCGACTTTGGCGTTTTCTGTGACGGGCAGGATTAATATTCTTTGACCCCCTATCGAAACTTTTATCTGTTCCGTTTCGCCTATGATTTTCTTTTGATCTATTTCTGTTTTTTTTCTAATTTCTTCAACATCAAATATAAATGCACTTTTATTTTGTGGTTTGTTCGAACGGAGGACTTTGGCAAAAGTCACTTTATATACACATATTTCAGGTTTACTAATTTAACATCCAAAAAATGAGGCACGCCATGGGAAAAGGTACCTTCGGGCAGTTGACGTCAATCCTTGAAACGACGTCATAAAGTTGAGCAGACGACATTAATTATTATGCAATTCGCGGTAAAAATACCATTTTATTGTCAAAATCTGTAACAAAATCACTGTTTTGTTTTGAGAAATTAATAGAAATTTGAAAGTTCTTTTTAAATATAGTAACAACAAAAATGACACAAAAATGACCCGAAGGTACCTTTTCCCGTGGCGTGCCTCATTTAATATATCTACGAGAATAGCAAATAGTTGAAATTAACTTTAATAACGAGAAGGTCCTTTCTGTTTGAATGTCAACATTTATATAAAAAAAGGAACCTGAATTAGAATTAAATAAATAAATAAAAGAAAGAAAGAAAGAAAGAAAGAAAGAAAGAAAGAAAGAAAGAAAGAAAGAAAGAAAGAAAGAAAGAAAGAAAGAAAGAAAGAAAGAAGACATGTCGAAAAGATAGATGTGTGCGTTTATTAAGAAAGCTCCTGCACCTGATTGTTTCTATGAGAACCTAGCTGGTTAAGTATGAGGTTGGTACACTTTAGAACCTGGTTCAAATCCCAAATATGTTTGCCATTAAGCGTTCTAAGGCGGTAAAACTAGCGGCTTTTCTTGTTCGTTAATCTCTGTTTTTCTGTGCTTTCTGAATGCAAGTATATGTCTGGTTCTAGACATACACTCACCCAAAGTTCTAATTGGTCATCAATTGTATATGCTTACAGAATATGCTAGTTTCGTTTCTTCCCTATGTCAAGAGAGGTTGTGAAAATATTTGTTTTGTATAGCAATCAATTGTTCAATGTCTTTTTAATCAATATTGATTATTTTCTTAACTTATTCCCATAGTATTTACTTACACCGCATGGTCAAATTGGAGCAGTCTTTAATTGAAAGGGAGGTAATTATAAAACTAGCTTCTTTGAAGGTGGTTTATTTAAACAGAAATGCTGCTGATTAACAATGTTTATTTTTTTCCTACTAATGAGGGGTCCTTTTAAAACAATACAATAAATTAAGAGCAATTTTGAGGTTGCTTGGTCTTTAATTGCATGAAATGCATTTTTCGCAAAATTTGGGATAGCTCTCTCTAAACTGTTCCATAGTAGTTCTTTAACTGAAAACGGTTCTTTGCAAGTGATCAAATATAAAGAGTTAAGCTAATGTCTTGCTAAGGAAAACATATGGACAAAACGTGACCAATTAGAACTTTGGTGAGTGTATTGTTGAACTTTATTACTATAACCTAAGACAACTGTAAAGTGTTAGTGCGATACCTGATTCAGGCCTTTGAGTTGACGCACTTCCATCAGAAGAATCGACTCGACGTTTTGGTAACATTCTGTCGCGATGGTGTCCGGCTCTGGGCCTTCTAACGGGAGAATCCGGAGAACTTTCTAACATAACTGTTTCTCGAATAAGTGGTGCTACCGTGTAAATATCTTGCAAGCCGTCTGTGACATTGATAAATGGAACTGATTGGCTAACAAATGGACCAATCGGAAGAGAAGTCTTAGATGACGAAGTCTTTGATGTTTGGGAATGCTTGGTTGTGACTGATTTAAACACAGATTCTTTTTCTGATTCAAATTTGGAATCCAGGTCGTTGGTTGACTTTGAGGGAGTCGTTCCTTTAGTGAAGGTCGACAATTCAGATATTGCACTAGTATGATCATCAAGCGCCGTAGGTATGACAGTTATACGATCAGTGGCTGGCATTGTACTCGTCTCACTTCCAGCAGGTAACGTTTCAGACTCTAAAAAAGATGACTTTGACAGCCGTGTTTTTGCCCCGGACACACTTGTAAACACCTCTAATCTTCCGCTAGATTTGGTTTGAGAACTCTTCCGAAGTTTATCCATGTTATCTTGTGTAATCGTCGGTAGTGTAACCCGGTCGCCCCCATATTCGGAAACTTTGCTTTTAGTGCTTATATCTCGAGATGGCTTCTGAGCTCTGTCAAACTGGCTTAATGTCGAATCGAACGTTCCTTCTCTCTTTAAAGGTGAAGGAAATTTCGTTGACCTCGAGCCTTTCCTAATCGTAACACTAATAGTTTCTGTTTGATTAGTGGCAAATTCAGTGAGAGAGTCGCCGCCGTCGTCTTCTTGTATAACTGTTTCATCTTGAACGAAAGTAGTATATGGTGCTTTGGGGAAATGTTCACATGAATGTAAAAAGCCTTTTCTGTACAGATGGCTATTAGGTTTTCGGAATATACCACTTGGGTCGATCCTGCTGCACACATAGCAGAATCCTTGTGGAAGAACCCGTTTTCTAAGCTGTAATAACAATATACATAGTACGGAGATAAAAAGACTTGTAAGTTACACCAATGTGCATATTAATCAACTGACCAATCCTTCATTTAATAAATCATTCTTTAATCAGGAAATCGGTATTTCCTCCATGAAAGTGTTAACAATTGTAATCTAATAGTCAGTTTGCTTTAGCAGAGTTAGGGTATTAGTATAGGACGATGCTCAGTCATCTTTTACGCTTTGCATCTTTGTGTCGTTGAAATAAAGCCGCTTTGGCACATTATGATTACACTTACATTAATTATTATTATCAAGTCAAGAACATATTTAAGCTGATTAAACTCAAAGAAACAGATTCAATGATTTCAGAAAATGACTAGATGTGATCGAGAAGGGTATACCGGGTACTTCTGTAGCTCTACGTGTGTTTCCAACATGAGCAAGGCAGCGACCCGCCTTTGGGTCCGCCGGATGTCGGTCAGACTGCCCTCCCTTTCTAGAGTCAATACCATTGTTAGCTCACCAAGTAGATGTTATATACTAGTAAGACTACAGCAGCGAGAGTCTGAAATGTTAGCAAAGCTCAAGCATAAGCATAAGTAGAGGCGCGTCACAGGGGAAACGTGTCGAACAGCGGGGAGTCAAACCTTCAAATGACGTCATAATGTTATGCAGACGATATACATGTAGCTTATTATGGGTTTCGCAATAAAATAACACTTTATAGTCAAAATATACAATAAAATCTCATATCACATGTAAAACAATTTGAAAAAACTCAATCTCTTTCCGAATACAGTAACAACTGCAATGTCTGTCTGGAAGTCTCACTTGAGGCCCCGTGGTATGCACAAATAAAGCATGAGAAGCAAACTACGCTCAGTGATAGCTGTTTTAACTAGCTGATCCCCGAAGATTAAGCGTGTTAATAAAAGTAAACAGACATTATTATTACAAAGTTGTTACACACTAAAAAGAAACAGTAAATTGCAAAGAATGTTTAAGTGCTTTATAGTAATATAAATGAAGATAAAAAATTAAATGCGTTTAAATTATTTGTTTTCTTTTAGTGGAAAGATAGTACACATATTTATACGGTAAACATGAATACATAAAACTAAGTTGTATGTTTGCAATTTATTAACTATCACATACGCTGATACCATTATGACAGACTTTTACGTTAATTTATTTTTTAATATTGTGTCCACATAAATAACATATTGAAAAAGTTCCAGTAACCCAATTTATAACATTCAAAAATATTTCTAATGAAAAGTTTGTTTAGACAAGGACTGAAAGAAAAACTATGTCTACACACAGAAAACACTAGTTTCAAGTAGAATGCTCCTTTAACGAACACACACACACATGTATTACCTTTGATATTTTGTATCTACTGTTAACAACAGACACGAGTTCGAGCATATTGAGCTTGGGAACTCTCCCTTTGACTGGCGGACTGATGCTTACTGCAACCACCATCGTTACAGTATGGTAGACTGGCAGCAGGTATCAGATCGTCGTCTGTCAGCGTGCTTGCTTTATATCATTAAGTTAACTTAAGTCCATGGCTTATTATTGTAGATATACATATTTTATATATAAAATCACAATCATTTTTAAATGT
The DNA here is from genome assembly GCA_038501625.1 of Corbicula japonica. Lineage (NCBI taxonomy): Eukaryota > Metazoa > Mollusca > Bivalvia > Venerida > Cyrenidae > Corbicula > Corbicula japonica. Next base: position 193,615 of record JAZAYU010000044.1, on the reverse strand, counting down.
ATTTCGTGCTTTATTTTTCTGTGTCCTGTTACAGATTTTTTATCCTGTTTGTTTATATTCTAATATAAGTCATTACATAGTTTCAGAAATATAGAAATATTTTTCTCTTAAAGATCCAATTTATTTAATGTTATCCAAAATGCCTGTCTTGTCACTAAATGTTTTGTGCAGTACAATGCGCGCATGATTGAAAAAAAAACACCTCTATTAAACCTCATAGAAGACAAATCACTTGATCTATTTAACAGAGTAAACGACTATCTATCAAAATGTCACTTCTCTAAACACTGATCTCTACAGCTGAAATTGAACCATCGTAAGACTTGTAATATCTAAACGGAGATTATCACGGTCTCTGATTTATCTAAGATAATACCTTAGTTCGATCAAGCATCGATTAAATACTTTGTTGAAGTAAATATTGATATAAAATTACAAAAAGTTAGCGTGCGTATATTAATGAGTATCATGAAATGTGTCTAAATATCTCAAGAGATTGCACAAAGTTGACAAAGGTCGCATTCTTCAACAAAAGCTTTAAGTAAATAACTAATTATGGGAGGACGTTACATTGTAATATAATTGGCAAGCCTAGATTTCAAACACAATAATAAAGTATTGTTTTCGTTTACGCCATTATGATCACTTATTATTACCGTCAGGACGGAGGATCTGCCACCCGTGCAGACCAGTGCACCAAGTTTGATAAGGTGAAATACACTATGCAACGCGTCATTTTTCCCAAAAGCAGTACTCTTGAACAAAAAAATAATGATAACTTGGTAGACTAGAGGCGCAATGCACCGCTTTAAGCGCTTCTCAATAAATTCAATGACTGATATATCTTTTTCAAGCACTTTACAGCAACCATATCCAAACAAATATGCAACATTTTGCATTCCGTATGTTTTCCATCTGTTTAGGGATAAACACACTATTTTAGAGATGTTTTTTTAAGAATACAGACACTATGGTATAGAGACGATACCTCCACAGTATCATAACAGGTGGATACTATATTCTTGCATACCAGATCAGGTCATCCGGTGTTTTCACCCGTGTAGGAAATTTCGATCCTACACCCCCCACGTAGAATGAGTCACGTGAGTGACGTCATATATTCAAGTTATTGACGTCATTTATAAAAAAGGTTTGCGTTAATGTTAATATTTCAGCATAAGGAAAATAAAAAAGTTTGTATACATAGATAGTTATGAATAATAAAATGTATGCAAGAAAAAGTATCTTGCATGAGACATTCGTTAAAGATAGAAAAATCTGTCACCTCGGATGAACTGTTTTGGCGGGAACTCGGCAGAGCCTCGTTCCCGCAAAACAGTTAACCCTCGGTGAAAGATTTTTCCATCTTCACCTCACACTCATGCATGATACTTATAATCTTGATATAATGCAATAACGGAAGTAATCGGAATCATTAATAGTTGAACATCATGTTCGTTTCCTGTGCCATCAACAAATTTCAATTTTATTTTCATTGCCTCCCTTGTCTTCATTAACGAAGCACGGTAAAATGCGACGCATTGTTGAGCATACAACAAGTAGACTCAATGTTCTTTTTGGTCTATTTAAAAGTAAAACATTGACTAAAACTAAAATGTCAAGATTGAAACAGTTCATATTCTAATTGTGATACAATAAACTGGTTGCTTAACAATGTCTACTGTAGACTAATTTCTTATTCTGGCAATCCTCTGACAATTGTTCAGTTCATTACAACAGTACATTTGCTCATTTTGCGACGCGACTAAATTAGATTTTGTGAGGCGGCTTACATTTTAGACACATAATGGATACTTTAGATAATTTGAAATACCTTGAACAGAATAAATGAAAGCAAAAAACGATTTTTATGAAATGTCGATTGATCTCATTTACTTTTTACACTTCGCTGTTCAAACTATGTATACAATAAATCAAAGATGTTATGAAATGATCTTGTACACATACGGACTCTCCAAGCACAATATACTACCGAAGGAGTGATCTTATAGCATTCAGTCTTTAAATTATATCTTTTATTGGTTCAACTGAAGATGTCTTACCTAATTTATAATGTCATTAACATGTTGACAGTTTAAAGCAAACTCATTTTACTTTTCCACATACTTGTTGAATAGGAATGTTAAAGGTCCTATTTGCATATAAACTCTATTTGAGATTGCTGTGAGAGTCTGCATGTTTTATGTAAATGATTTCGAATTTCCTTAATGATTAAATATTGATCGTGAACAATCAGTCACAGTCACTAGGTTTAGTCATATTCAATCTTGACTTTGACAAAAATAAAGATATTGGAAACACTATAGAACCCATGTCATTTCTTTTTTTCTATGGTTGTAAAGCTATTTTCCGAAAGAATGATACAACGAAGTGAATTAAGCAAACTTTTTTCATATCACAATGCGCTTTTCTGATTCCGTATCAGCTTAGTTGACAGTGTCGCTATTTGTGCTCATATCCGTGTTTGCCTGATACTTGCCGCATGCATAATTGATGGAGTCCTGGCCATGGTCGGAAAACCGGCTTTGCATACATTATTTGCGGAATCGAAATCTTGTCCATATAGTCAGAAAACCCAGTTTATTGTCCTGGGATGAGAGTGTCTGAGGCCGACCAGTTCAGCCCTGTGCCATCCAGTTCAATATGCATTATAAGTTCCCGGCTATATGAGGGCGGTGGGGGGCATGGTGTTGTGCGGTTTTAGCGTTCTTACATTCCTTGTGCTGTTTGCTTTTCGCCATACGTATCCTACTAGATTTCTTATTTTGAAAAAGCAATAAATCATAGGCATTTGTCATTTCGTAGTTTGATCAAGGATAAGCCGAATTCAGTACAATAATGAAAGATGATCTTTATTGATTGTATTTACAATCCTTTAACTCCCAACAATGCAATTATGTCTTTGTTAAATGTTATTAATTGATGTTGAAAGACCTTATTTATACTGTTCAGACAGTCTGTTCGGTAATCTTCGTTAAATTGGTCAATCTTAAACAATTTAGGTCAGCTGATGGCCTTCATGGTATAATTTATGATAAAAGATCACTTAGTGGATAATTGTTGCAATAATTTCATCAAATACCCCAACACCTTTCAATGCCGTGATTCGAAAACCAGTTTTACAATGGATTCAGTTTCAGTGTAATAATATATAAATATATACTTCTTCATTAAAAATCCGGAAATTTTGTCCGAATGTCAATAATGACGACAACGACGAGGATGATAATGATGATGTTGTTGTTGTTGTTGTTTTAATGTCTTGTTGCTGCTTTTAACTATGACTGTGAACACGAAAACAATGATAAGGATGTTGCTGTTTTAATGTCACATTGCCCTTTTAACTATGATTTTGACTGAACAAAAATGATGATGATGGTGATATTTTCTCATATTCTTCTATATAATTTTATTCTTCAAAGAATATTGTAAATTTATTTTGCAAATTTTGTTAGAAATGGTTAAAGAACTCGTTTAAAAATGACTTTTGTCTCTTTTTTATCATTCACTCTTTAATTTTCTGTTAAACCTGTTTTTGACAATTTAAGAATGAACATGCAATGAAAATAGATGAACGAAGGCGTAACATCGAGACCTCTGCTTAGTTAATGACACGCGGTTATTGTATAGTTGTGCCAGAGGCACTGAGGCAGCATATCACTGACCACGTCCTCGTTATCTCGTAATAAACAGGAAATGTGCAACTGCAGTAGAATAATAACTATTACGTTCATTACACAACTTTTAATAAGGTTTATTTAATCATAGAAATTTGGAGATTATGACATTAAATCCGGAGATCCAGAGAAGTAAGACGGCATGTTATGGAAGCATATTTGCGCCACAACTTAACCATATAAATTTAAGTGAAAAAAATGGAGGATTTCGCAAAAAAAAGTGTTGTTTTTTTTTCGCGAAAACAGATAAATTACACACGAAAGAAATTAACACGAATTTATTCCTGATAATGCTCTAAATTGCCTCAACATAAAGATATAGTATCCATGAAAATAATGGAGGATTTCACGAAAACAGATTTTTTTTCTCGAAAACAGATAACTGTTTTTTTCGCGAAAACATCCATAATTTTCACGTTATTTTATGTGGTTAAGTTGTGGCACAAATATGCTTCCATAATTTTAGATAACTGGCATCTTTCGTGAAATTGTTACGCTTTCATGATCTGTTTTTCGTTTCGCGAAATCTTCCATTATTTTCATGCAAAAATATCTTTCATGAAATTTTTAAGGTTTCGTGAAAAGTTATGTGTTTTCGTGAAATCCTTCATTGTTTACATGAAAACTTTATCTTTATGTTGTGTCAGTTTAGAGCACTAACATAACTTTTTTTAATCGTGAAAATATGGATGTTTTCGCGAAAAAAACACACTTTTTTGCGAAATACTCCATTATGTTCACGTTATTTTATGTGGTTAAGTTGTGGCACAAATATGCTTCCATAACATGTACATGAGAATACTATACAATGTTAAAAACTAATTTTTCTTTATCTTTGTCAGTGTGTAAATCTGTGATATTCTTATGAATTTTAAAGCTGGAAAAATCATCAACCAGACAAAACCTACAAGCCATGGCCAGGTGCTTATACAGTTAGTGAAAGTTGACAAGCAGTTATAATAACAAACCAGACAATTACAGACTTTGACAATGCTGCCTTTTAGCTTAATCTCATCAAAATCCATACAATTCACGTGAGTCATGTTTAACAAAACTTAACTAATAAAAAAGAGGAAGAATAAATAATGAATTGTATCTACAGCCCATATAATAGATTAGCCGTTTCCCCTTGTTTTATAGATATAGAATCAATGATCCTGCAGTATTGCCAGTTCATTTGGGAGTGTTGGCACGGTAAGTCTGAGGTCCGTGTCCTGGTTCAGGCTACATTGGGAGTGTTGGCACGGTAAGCCTGAGGTCCGTGTCCTGGTTCAGACTACATTGGTGTTTTCGGCAGGGTGTATTACCATCGAAGCTTCTTTAAGTTTAACATTGCCTGGGGTAGTCGACCGAACCTGGGCACACCCTTGCGGACATTTGCTCAGTAAATTGGAAATGTCCCATATAGGTGGGTAGGAATGTAATTAACTAGACTAGCTCGGTATAGCTCGGTAGAGCGTCGGCATGGTAGGCCTTGATCCGAGGTTCGAGTCCTGGTCACGGCTTCTCAATTCATCCCAATGCCGAGATGGAAATCAAAGCATTACAGAATGGTATTGTGGTTAAACAAGAACATTTTATTTTGTTTAACAAGTTTACCATTAACTCTATTTCTAGTCTTGTGAACTAACTAAGTACAGTTTTACTTCAAAATGATATGTAATTAACCATTATAAAATTGTCATTTTATCAGACTTTTGTCATTTAATAAAATATCAAATATTTGAATACAATGTGTAAAAGAATAATAATTACCTTATAATCCAAATAAACATAGAGTATACAAAACTATTTTCATTTTCCATTATAACTCTTTGTCGAAAGTATCAAATTATATTGTTCAACTTAAAATGCTTCACGATCAAAGACTTTAACCCGATTTAATTCAATAGGAAATAAACAATGCGGACAAGTGAATGCAAATTCTAAACAATAGAAGTTGACAGTGTTCACCAAAAGTAAAGTCAATATTGTAACAAATGCACATAATGGATCGTCCAACTGTAAACAATTTAATATCATAAGAAAACATCAAATTCGATCCTTTAAGCACAAATATTTCACTTAAACCAATTTTCTAAATTAAATGCGAATATTCACTGTTAAACGATGGCTGGATAAACATGGGTCTACAGTACCTTACCAATAAATAGACACTCACAACTATCATATTCAGGGGCGTAGCCAGCTTTTTTTTCAAGTTGCAGGCCCAAACATTGGGGTTCCAAGGGGCAGTTGCTTTTTGGTAAGGGATAAGGAAGCCCCCCCCCCCCTTCCCAGAAACCGGAAAAAAGTGGAGATTAAAAATAGCAAAATGCGTTTTCAAGAAATATTATCAAAACAAAACTGTTAACAATGAATTTGATTTGATGCCCCAGAAGACAAGTCAACGCGCAGGACACACTTGATTCGACTAAACGGCTTGAACCCACTACCATCCCACACCCCTCCTGTTTTATTGTAATTCTGGGACTTTTGAAAATGTCATTTTCTTGTCCAACTTGTAGACCCGGGCCTACAGGGCCTAATAGAAGCTACGCCACTGAATTATTAATTTATAAATCAGTAAAAATACAAATACAAATCATTCTGTTCCGTTTATGAGTAAGAGTTAAAAAAAATTAAACTCGCTTGCTATGTTGAGACGTAAACGTCAAAGATCGAATGTGTACAAGAAACACATGTATCATATATTCGACCGTTATTGTGACATCATTCAGTCATACATATGGCATATTTGACATTCAAATGTATTAAACGTATATTTCACATACGCTGATATATAAAATAATAGAACCACAAAATAAAACATCACCAGATACATCATTTGATAAATGACCACCACCACCACCAACACCATCATTAACATCATCATCATCATTAACAACAACAACATTAACATCATCATCGTCATGACAAGCACTACTATAATTTTCATAAACATTTTCATTATTTTATATCGTAACGGCCATCACTGCTGTCTGATCATCATCATCATCATTATCATCATCAATATCACGACCTTAATGTCTATCCTTATTAAGATCATTTTCATCATCATCAGCAGCAGCAGCAGCATCTTCGAAATCGCACCCATCATCCATCACGATCATAATTGTTATACATGTGATCAGCATCGTCGTTGTCGTCCTCAGGATCACGAGCATAATAAAATGCTGTTTGATTAATCGTCAGAAAACAAATGAGTTACAAATGAGTTACATATACTGGAGATTATCAATACTAACATACAACTATATAATGATAAAAAAATAACGTACACACTCGCTTTCAGTGGGCAGCGTTTTACATGAGACATAGTAACAAGAAAGTGGCTTGAAAAATATTAACTAGTGAGGCAGAAGCAAACTATAATTGAGGCCCGTCGTGGGAAAATTTGTCTTTGAACAGCACGTTATCACTTGAAATGACGTCATAAAATTGAGCAGACGACATAGCTTATTATGCATTATGCAGTAAAATAACAACATCTTGCCAAAACGTGTAACAGAATCACATTTAGTTATCTAAGAAAATAGATAACTGTAAATTCTTTTCAAAAATATGACGAAGACATTTTCACGTGACGTGCAAATATTCTAAACTTAAAGATAATAATTATGTTATCACGCACAAATTCTTTCACGCCATGGATTGAAAGCGAAACTTGTAGATCATTTTGAAATTCAAGTTGGCATATTCTTTAACAAACAAAAGTTATTCTAAAACATGTATAATGTCTCAGTTTAAAATTGCCTTATTTGTAGCAAATCATTAAACTCTACAAACAGTAAGAGCTTCTTGAGTTGTAACAACTTGATCAACATCATTCGGTACAAAGCTATAGCACATGACAATACGCTGCCCTTCCATAGAGCTTATTAAGTGGCACAAAGCTATAGAACCTGACAATACACTGCCCTTCCATAGAGCTTAATAAGTGGCACAAAGCTAAATAATAGTACACAGTTCAATATTGATGACACTTCTATAGAGTTTTATAAGTGGCACAAAGCTAAATAATAGTACACAGTTCAATATTGATGACACTTCTATAGAGTTTTATAAGTGGCACAAAGCTAAATAATAGCACACGTTCAATATTGATGACACTTCTATAGAGTTTTATAAGTGGCACAAAACTAAATAATAGCACACATTCAATATTGACGACACTTCTATAGAGTTTATAAGTGGCACAAAGCTAAATAATAGTACACAGTTCAATATTGATGACACTTCTATAGAGTTTTATAAGTGGCACAAAGCTAAATAATAGTACACAGTTCAATATTGATGACACTTCTATAGAGTTTTATAAGTGGCACAAAGCTAAATAATAGCACACATTCAATATTGATGACACTTCTATAGTTTTATAAGTGGCACAAAGCTAAATAATAGCACAAATTCAATATTGACGTCACAATGCTCTGCTAAATGACACTAGGTCAATTAATGGCACAAAGCTTTAATGAGATACTGGCTCTTAATATAATAACATGTTAATTAACTGTTCAGAGCTTATCTCATGGCACAGCTAAATTCGCGACACAAAGCTAAACAAATCTTAATTCATGGCTCACTGGTTATTTTCCATAAATACTGACCCGGCACTCTTGCCTTTAACCCTATAGTTACAATCTTCTCGTAAAGCGATATAAATATATAATATATTGTAACCAGTTTTACAAGGAGTAATGTAAGAAGCCCGCTTACCTCAGTCGCTTAAGGTGTTTCAATTCAAGAATTTAGAAGTGAACTCGTAAGATCAAATTCTGGTGCAACTTTTATGAAATTGCCATTTTCTTTAAACTCGTGCAGACCTTTTTTGCGTATACAGTACTCTGAACGTTTTAGGTTACAAACGAAACGCACGATACACGATAGAAGGACGCACGTTAAACGATAGACGGACGCACCATATACGATAGACGCACGATAGACGTTGCACGATATGCGATACACGTTTTTGACATACAAATGGCGGTGCGTCGATCTAAATTTAACGAAAATGATCTTTTCGCAATGCAAATCAAAGTATAATTAGTACCACGAACGTGTGTTTCGCTGATATATTAATCTTCTTTTCAATTAATTGACTTTGCTGTCAATTGAAATAACAACGTTTTTAATGTAAGTAAAGACTCGGATTTACACAAGCAAACTGTAATTGGATGCACGGATGATTCATTTTCATGACTGTAATGGATAATTCTCATAGTTTTTAAACTGACTATTAAATAAATATATCATGGAATGACTGGCATGGAAATAGGCATAATTGTGGATGTGCAATCGATTCGGATAAAAAAAATTAAGTGGACTTTTCTACATTCAGTAACATGCCTTTAATGGAGAAGGATCCCTAAGCGCTTTGGAAAACATTGAAAACATTCCACAAATGGGGTTCACCTTTCAAATTAAGTGTATAGAAAATATTATTAAGTAGTCTCTAACCTGAAAAAAATGGATGTAAACAAAGCTTGATTTTTAACCATGTGATTACTAGTACAATGTTAGTTTATTCTCCATGTTTAATTCCTAACACATGTAAAATAATACATATTGAACCACAATAAAGAGAAAACAGATTATGTATAATATAAAATGTTCATATACATATGTACTTGGGGGTAACATTGTTTCATTTTGAAATGAATTTCAGGCCAAACAAAATGATAGTGGTCTACAACACAAATAATTTGAAAGTTTTCCATGTGTTCAATGATTCTGCATGTAAATATATTTCTGGCATTATTCACAAATTTATTGGTATGCAATATGTCCCAAACGTATTTGTCGAAGTCATGATATCATTTTGTGTGATAAAAAGTTTGTCGCGATAAACACGTTTGGAATGTTTTTTCCCAACAAGTAGCTTTTAATGTCTGAGGTAAATTTTTGTAGCATTTTGACCCCAGTTAGTGTTTTAAGAATATTCTATTCTTTAAACATGTAGAATTATACAAAATGAACCACACTAAAGTGAAAATGGTTGATATTATATATAAAATATCCATTCATATGTACTTTAATTAGAGTAAATGAATTTTCAAGGGTTAACAAATAAAACTGCAAGACTGTCGTAACACCTTCTTTATTTCAATGTAGTTACGACAGTATTGCGTGCAACCCCGATATTCTATTTATATAATGGATTTGGTGAAGAACATTCTGTAAGCTTTGCCCAAGTGCTCAGTACAATATATACATTTTATGAAACAGTATGACTTGGTTGTTTACTTGTGCAAAACTCTGTGAGGTCAAAGGAAGTGCATTCACCCCTCAGTCTCCTGACCACCCATTGTCAAACACAAGTGTTAATTGGCAAGTGTATAACACCTACTTTATGGTTATTGGATAATCCATAAATAAACACATAGGCATCTTAATTGACATATTCCTAAGTTCAATAAACAATAGAAGTGTTACACAACTCCCTTCCATCGCCTGACCATCCATTGTCATACACAAGTCTATGTTGGCAAGAGTGTAATACCTACTGGTGGTGCAAATTGCCTTTGCTTAAAATAAAAAAAAATCAAGGTACTGAATCATTCTTTGTTGAAAGTTGATAAGACACTAAAATTAAAAGAATTCTTACTTTGTCTAAAAACTCACCAGAATAAAGCCAAAAAAAATCTGGGGATTTTATGATCTCATTGCTGAGGGAAATAACTTAGTCAATTTCTAAGTGCAAAGCATGTTCAAGTGAAGTTAATTTTACAGTAACTTAAGTAGAAATTAAATAAAAGTTTAATAGTTTGTTTTCTTTCTTTCTTGTATGAAAATTTTGAAAAAAGTTCAATTGACCAGTTTTAACCACTTGGGGAGTATTGACCGGGGCGGTTTTAACCGGTTAAAACCGCCGGTTTAAACCAGGGGCGGTCGATTGGTGCCAACCCTGTTTTAATCGGGATATTTTAACAGGTATGTGCGATTCAATCTATATTTAAAGTTTGATGAAATCACGGATGACCTTAAAAATCGCAGATCCGTTTTCAACGGGTGAACCGCTGCAGATTTTTTTATTTTCATGCCATGGAAAAAAACGATTATTTTTCTTTCTTAAATTTGTAACAATATTGTTGTAAATGTTAGGGGTGTTAAACTTCGACAGGACTGTGTATTCGTGGCTGATTTACCGTTCCTACTGGAAGTTACCCGAAAGAAATAGTTCTCCAAAATTGTTGGTTTTTTTTTCATTTTAAAGAATTTTGTTTGAATCTTCAAGAAGTAATTGAGAAAAATAATCAATCATTGGTATTTGGCGAAGATCACGGTATCCCAACCCTCGGGCAATGCTTTCCAGACGGAAACTCGGCACAGCCTCGTTTCCGTCTGAAAAGCATCACCCTCGGGTTGAGATACCTTGCTCTTCGCCGAATACCAATGATAGATTCTCCTTATCTGACATATGCCGTATGCCCGAACAGAGGCGGTAATCTGACACATGCCCTATGCCCGAACAGAGGTGTAAATCTGACACATGCCGAATGCCCGAAAAGAGGCGGTAATTTGACATATGCGGTATGCCCGAACAGATGCGTAAATCTGATATATGCTGTATGCCCGGACAGAGGGGTAAATCTGACATATGCTGTTTGCCCGGACAAGGCGTAAATCTGACATACGTCGTATGCCCGGACAGAGGCGTAAATCTGACATATGCCGTATGCCCGAACAGAGGCGTAAATCTGACATATGCTGAATGCTCGGACAGAGGCGTAAATCTGACACATGCCGTATGCCCGGACAAGGCGTAAATCTAACATATCTGACATAATCTTCCGTATGACCGGATAAACAGTCAATGCGGTTTACTACACGAAGATGAGTTTACAGAAAAAGATTAAATTCTTTCAAACTAGGAAAGTGACTGTTTAACATATTCCACCACTATTTAACAAAAATTTAAATGTTTTAGAATTGTGTAAGACTTTTTAAAATTTTGAGAGATTTCTTGCGGATGATACGTAGGAAGGGCGATGAGTACCTCGCATCCTCACAATCAACTTTTTACAGCATTCTGGTCGCACATTCAGTCAGATAAGTTCATTAAATGCCTTGTAGAGTATTGGATAAACCACTGCAGAAATTGTACTTCGTATAGAAGAGAGTATGCTGGAAAGGATGCATGATAGGTTTGAAATGTTTGCGTGTACAAGTGGGTTTACGTTGACGTCTGGCCGGGATTTCTTCAGTGACAATAGTAACACTAAGTAGCCATGTAATAGTTAGAGAAATTCGAATTATGTTAATTTCTCTTTTGTTAAATTTTCGGCACTAAAAGTACTATGATAAATAGTTTAGAATCATTTTCACTATTAATATTTTTTATTTCCCCTCGCATGGAGAGAAGTAGTGCCACAGAAGTAAAACATGTTTCTATGTGTGCTCATAAAATTCATAAAACTATTTCTAATAATTGTTTAAAAAATTGACTCTAATTTGCTTTAATTTGTTGTTGTTTTGGTTGTCATTAATGCCATTAGTTTATGTTAAGGAAGAAATAGGTGATTTAGCTTGTCGTCGTTATTGATATGTCTGTTAATAAAAAGGCTATAAAACAAAGCACTGCAAATCGAATCTCAATATCAAAGCTTTCTTCGAAATAATCATCCACTTTACAAACTGAATGTATGCTTCTGCTGCACCTACTGATGATGATGATGATGAAGATGATGAAATTGTGCAAAACCGTTAAAAATTGTTTTTTATTCCTGATTAAACATTTGTTATAGTATATGGTTGGTCATATAGGAATTGTTTGTCTCCCTCACTTCCCAGTGTCTCCTGTCTCGTGCCACGAGACTCATAACCGCATCTTCCCAACGTCTCCTGTCTCGTGCCACGAGACTCATAACCGCATCTTCCCAGCGTCTCCTGCCTCGTGCCATGAGACTCATAACCGCATCTTGCTAATGTCTCCTGCCTCGTGCCACGAGACACATAACATGGGGTTATGTAGCCACTGTCTAAAAAGTGAAAACAGTTTAATAAATTGATGCGAACAGTTTCTGGCATTAAAGTTGCCTGTTCACTGTTCAGGCTGGAATACTTCAATGTCTCAGATACGGTTAATAGTGTAATGCCTATAAATGAGTGAACAGGAGCAAATTTCGCCGCAATTTTGGATTAATCAGTACCTTTTAGGACCAGAAGTTAGAGAATTTTACTGGGCTAGTTACGCTATAAAAACTTCGGCTTTCAAAATATTTACTCGTATATTTACGGTACGCTTTGCAAGAATTTGTTACTCAGTTACAACAAAATACGATTGAAATATATGAGAAGGGAACTTTGAAAGCTACAGAACACGAAAAATATGAAAATATTGCAAGCTCGGTTTGATTAAGCCTGTTCATAGGCATTAATGGAAATGCGTCGAGCGAACTCCAATGTTTACACAACTAAACAGAACCAATTTTGATCCATCCCAAAAGATGATTTGCTTATGGCGGTCATAAGAAGGCATTAATCATCAAACTGTCCGGAGGAGCTGTTACAGAGATATTGCTAACTTAGATTACCCACTGGCAGTTATAAAAGACCACAGTTAAACAAGAGGGAAAAGTCTCACCACTTTCTCCAAGAGCAATCTTCTTTCTCATGATAACTATCACGACAATCAGTGCGATCACTGTGGCACTTGCCAGCCCGAGAAGTAATCCCAAAGTCAGTACTACAGCATCTATCTTCCTAAAAATAAATTAATTTCGTGCCAATAAAAAAAAACAACAAAAATTCCGATGTCAGAAAACAACAACAACAACCACAACAACAAAACTGCAGCAACTCGGGGATTTTAAAGGTCTAAAGTACGGTTTCACATAGCTAAGTCAGTCATTCTCTAACGCTATTGATAATAGAAAGGTGAATTACCCATAACTAGCTTAAATCCTTATTTAGTAGTGCAGCAAAAGCTATTTAGGTCGATAAAAAATTTAGTCGACATCCTAGGCAATAAACATTTTAGTGTCTACACCGACAACGTTTCCCCTCCAACCAATAAGAGATTGGCTTACCTGTCTCATTGAGAAAAAGGTAAAAAACTCTCCTAAAGACCACCCAGAAATTAAGATCACCTAGATAGAAGACAACTACTGTATAGCGCTTAATATTGGCGGTGTCAAATTTTGGCGTAATTTGAAGTGTTTTATATTGGCGTGGTCATATATTCGCGCTAACAAGCCAGACCGCCAAAATAAAACCCTTGATGAAAAATGGTGGCAATTTAACAATGGAAGAGAAAGGTAAACGTCGCAGTTATTCTTTTGTTAAATTTTAAGTGTGAAAACATTATCGCAGCTACCTAATACAGTACTCTGCTTTGTTTGATATTCCAATTATATGCCTTTTGTTGACGCATTATAAGTTTACCTACTTGTTGAGAGAATATACATAATTTAGAAACATGCAACAATCTTTCTTCATCAGATACCTTCCAGATATTAAATTGGCGGTTTTTTAAATTGACGAGGATTTTTATTGGCGGTGTTTTATATTGGCGCATCTTAACCTGATCGCCAATATAGCCAAAATTAAACCCCCGCTAATATTAGTACTTATACAGTTTTCCAAAGTCCCATTATATAGTTTTTGAATTATTTCAACCACCAAATAGAGACTACCCGACTATAAAGGCCACTTTTGTCAAGAAACAAAGGTGCTCTAAATGGCGAGGTTTCGCTGTAGAAGTACAATCAGAAGTAATCCAGGTACTCTGGTCTCAGTAAGATCATCGTGTAACCCAACCATTTTGCTTAACAGTGCCACTGCCTTCTTTTCTCATAAACGCCTGTTCAATAATTCGACGAATTTTTAAACAATACTTCCTGTTTTCAGGTTGTTGGAGTAAGTCATATTAATCGACCGTTCACAGAAAGTTTGTCGACGACATTGTGATTCTGTTGCTTACTGGCGCCCGCCACCTAATCATATATATGCCCTTCAGGCCCTTTCTTCTTTTCCGTTTGATATGTGAGGAGGCTGTGTGCCTTCAATGTTGCTATTTCCGATATGCATATTTTACTCGTTTGTAATAATTACAGATACGTTACTTGTCAGGGCCTTTATTGATCTAGTTATTTTCTTTATAATGATAAATAATTTTTTCATCGAATTATTACGGATCTGTTTAGAAATCTGTAACTTATAAACACCAACGCCTCAATCTCTTCATGTTGTATTCGCAATAAATTAAACATTTTTCAGTCTGATTGATTGATTTACCCATCATCTTAATATGCAAATATTCTTTCAAGCGTTATTTTTATCTGAACCTATCAATTAAAAATGGTTAAGTAGCTTCTCAATTGTATGTTATAATAATATGATTTTAGTTAATTAGATTTTATGGGCTGTTTCAAACAAATAGCTGGCTTGGGTTTTCCTGGTACATGTATAAAAATGTACAACAAACTATTACTACCATTTTCCTATTTTGCAGAGGTGTTTTATCATGCCCTTGAAATAATTTTTGACGTTTCATCAAAATAGCATCATTCGTTAAAAATATTCTGAAATAATCTGCAAAAAT
Organism: Corbicula japonica; assembly: GCA_038501625.1. Lineage (NCBI taxonomy): Eukaryota > Metazoa > Mollusca > Bivalvia > Venerida > Cyrenidae > Corbicula > Corbicula japonica. Next base: position 178,372 of record JAZAYU010000044.1, on the reverse strand, counting down.
GTCAGGAGTGCGACCAAAAAAGTGTGACAGTTTAAAAAATCATACTTGTTTAGACCATCACCTTACTAAAAGCTTGAAAAAGACAAGTTTAAGTGTTGTTTAAGGGGAAAGGTGCATTTATTGGGCATCAACTTATGATAAAATTAAGCATATTATACGTAATCAAATTATATGCAATTACGTCAAGCGTGGAAGATAAGAAAATACCTCAAGAAAAGCAATACCTCTGCTTTAAAAAATTATTAGACTTAAAGGATTAATAATACAAAAAAAATTGTGTATCATTAAGTTTAATGTTTCTAGATGTAATAATTATAATATTATTACCTCTATTGAAATTATATTTGTCTGCAGCTCCCATTTTTTGAAATAGTCCAAATGACAATATCTCAGCAACCAGTTGACTAATTTCAAAAATCTTTTCAGTTCTATACTCAGTTTCAATAAGTAAAAAATACAGAGTAACCAGTTTGGACTTTTTATCGACTTTAATTTTTCACTCTTTTTTCACTTTTCCATCCATTTGTTTTGAAACAGTCCATATTAACTAATATGCACGACCTTGTCAATTTTTGCTATTTAGTGTGAACAACCGGAAAATTCATAGAGAAAGACGTTTGGTATTAAACCCACCTTCAGTAGATCGCTTAGCTAATTTCTGATCACTTGGTTGTATGATGATTTGAGAAATTTCTTGCATTAAATGCAACTTGATATTCGCATTAAAGGATTTGATTCTTACTGTTGTTGGTCTGACGTTGCGGTATTATCTGTGTTATTAAAACATCTAGCGCAAGCCTGTTCGTTAGGACATGTTGATGTCACCATAGAGCCTGCAGGATAAACTACTTTTCTTTCATCGAACGTAAATATATCCTCCAATTGATAGCGACCGACCTATAATGACATTATCGATATTTAATGTTTCATTGTTCATGTCATATATTAAACCTATCAGTCTAGCTTAATTGCAAACGACCTCCATATGCAATAATCTTTGTAAAACGCTTCCGTTATAAAATGAGTCGCCAGTTTGCTGTAAAGAACACATAAACGGAATTTAAATGTCATTGTATTAATGAGTAGAATACGTTAAGCCTTACAGATCTTTTGGATGTCGTTGCTACTGGTGTACTAAACCTATATATATTATCCCTGCATATCCGCACTGTCTTGTTAAGGTTGGTTGTCTTTTTTAATCAATGCCATGTTTTCATGTTATAACGTGAAAAGAAAAGGATATTTAGAACAGCACAATACATGAATAACCTCTCTATAAGTCAGCTTGAGTGGATCATCGACGTCTTTCTGGATGTTGTAGATCCTGTAGCCAATGTTCCCATCACCGTTTTCATTAAACACTTTGATTTGATTACCAGAACCGTCAAAATCGTACTTTGTTTTAATAATTTCTTGTATCAAACCTAAAAAAGTGGAAACAAAGTTTGTCAGTAAGTAATGAAAATTGCTTGCATAACTTGCACTTTAGTTAGAAAATCGTGCAAAATCATTTATCATTAAAAAGAATTATATCAGCGCTTTCAGACAAAATATTTGATAACATTAGACAACACTTGGGATTGAATTGCGTTCCGATCGCCACAGGTCAATAAAATTTAAAGGTTACTTTCGGCTGAAGTGTTAGATCACAATGCAAATAAGACTCAAAATTTACCCATCCGCGATTGAAACTTACCCATTGGGTTAATTTTGTAGTCTAAACATAAACGAGGAACAGTTGAGCCACAGGTGCGATGAAAGAATTCACTGGCTCCGAGCAGCAAACTTCTGGTTGCGATAAATGCAGACGTATCCCAAGAATCTAATGCAAAATCAGGCGATGCATGGTTATCGGGACATAACTGACTCGGAGTTTTATCAAAACTTATGTTGAAATAGCATTGGTATTTAGCTTGGAGAAACGCCAATAACCATGGATTGACTGTGTATGGCATCGGTTTTATATTCTGAATATGAGATCTTAATTCGCTGTTTTGATTGATTTCGGGGGATACTGTAAACGACCCTAAAAGGGCTTGGTTTCTATCGCCCTTCAGAACATCTGCTTTAGTTGCCCAGGTCTCTGAACCTAAAAATATAAATTCTCCCCTCGTCATTTGTGATGTGAGCGTAGCAACGATTTGCTGTATGTTTTCACCGATAAACATTATCACAATCTGTGCGTGCTTATTTTTCCTAAGCTCCTCATATATTGCATAGATATTTCCATTGGTTTCAACTGGTATTTCATTGATGACACATATATGATCCAAACTTGCAGCTTCTTTAATCTTGTCACGTCCTCCGATACCATAAGCATCTGTGCTATGCACAATTTGCACAAAATTGGCACTTAATTGTTTAACAACTGCAATTATTGCTTTTGCTTGATAATCGTCTGGTGTGACCACTCGCATAAAATACGGGTATTTGGTTCTGTCGCTAAGGGATGGACTAGTGGAAGCAGCACTTATTTGTACATACATGAGCTTAGATAATACCTCTGCGGCAGCTATGCTTACACTGCTACCTACATCTCCAACAAATCCAATAATTCGATCTTTCAGATCAATTGATGTTCCATTTTTAAAAGTTATCCCGTTTTTGTAAATGTCGTGAAGCTTGCGCTGAACGACCACCCGATTATTACAAGAATTCAAAATAACTGTCCCTATTCGTATGCCTTCAAAAACTTGTATATAGTCCCCAGCTTTTGTATTCACTTTTTCTGCTGCAAATCGGATGGACTCGGCCGTCTGGTACCCACTTTTCGTGCGAATATTTCCACACGAATCTATTCCCGAGCTATCAAACATCGGAACCATTCCAATAACGTACAGATCTCCTGGATCGTGAATGAAATTTTCATAAATATCTGTAGCTGCAATGCATTCTAAGCACTTAGTCTCTACCAGGCATTGCGGAGTGCGAACTTCAGGCCAAAGCTTTTCTAGACCTTGATTGTCGTAATCTCGAAGTGCATCAAAATCAAGCTTTAGATTGTCACCAAGTAAGTCGCCAATCTAAAATGTTTGAATATCAACATTTAACGAACAGGTCTAAATCGACCGTTATTTTGTCTTTGATTTGTATATAAAATCTTCATAAAAAACTGAATGAGAAATTCCTTCTGCAATTGTATTTTTAAATTAAATCTGTAGAATTGTGATACATTTGAAAAAGGAATGTTCTCGAACACAACAAAACAGAACAGAGATTATCTAGAGTAAATTCATTGTAATTTGGTTAGTGCTATGAATATTTCCAACTTCCTGGCCAACTCCTACATGAAAATTAAATTTTGGTGTAACTGTCCACAAAGTGCAAGGTCTAACATTATCTTCAGCTGCTGTTGATATTGGGAAAACGATACTCCAAGAAGGAATGGCTTACATAGCTCTCAGTAGAGTATCTACCTATAAAATTCTACAACTATTAGACATCAGCCCTAGTAGGATGTATCCATCTCCAAATGTCACAGAAGATATTCCTCGAAAATAACAACCACTTCGAGGAAAGTAACCATCAGACCAATAAATGGCAAATGAATAACACTTACTACATGTGAATACTATCAAATCAACACAAACAGACATCATTTACATGTGTGCGAAATTCGAGCCAAGTTTCCAAGAGTTAATATTATGAATAATGAAAAATCTCAATAACGGCAAAAAAATGAATGTTACTTATGTATCTTTATTTTGAATATAATAAAACACGTGAGAACAGTAAAGACATATTACGAGGTCGGTACATTCCCTAAATTTCTATTTACATAAATTCACAAAAACTAAACAACGCAAACATTAGTAACATTCATTTGTGCAAAGTTTCATTGAAAGGCATTTTGTCGTTATTGAAATTTGATACTTTTCTTTTTTTATCGATTAAGGTGCAAGGAGGGGTGTAGTAAATCCTTAATATGTGACAAATTTCTTTGTATCTTAAAATGAATACATATAAACACATATAGTCTGCCAATTCTTCATCATAATGCATGATACCATAGCAACAATCTCTTCCACTATTTTGCAGCTAATTATCATTATATTAAAAAGGAAAACTGTTCAATTAGTTTATTTTCAAATCATTCATTACATGTTCTGCAAACTTATAAATGTTCAGTAAACAAATTTCAACGTAAACCATAGGCCATACCATTTCCGGAATATTTCATTTCAAACTTCTCCCTTCCTTGTATACAACGCTTTCCACAACTAATACCCACGCACATCCTTCAACGTTCAATACATGTACCCTTCGCCAATAAAAGACAACAATATGTTATCACTTTATGTGGGCCTACCGATATACAGAGTTATCTCAATATTCTGTCCTAAGTTACCCCCCTTTGCAACGCGCACCTGTTACTGGGTAGTTCCGGTCTGAGATTGACAATTAAAACAGACATGCAGTAGTAATGCGTGGTCCTTTCAAATACGTTTTAATAAGGTCTGGTCGGTCAGAGATCAGCATTATGCATTAAAAACGTTTGATTTTTACATACTGAATGAAAAAATATATAGTTTTTACAGAGTAGCGTATAATATTTCTTTTCTAACCGTTTTAATAGGTTGGGTAGGTTTGTGTTTAACAACGTTATGTTCGACCCCTTCAGCAACTAAAAATGAGTAAACTAAACTAAGAGTAAAAACTACGCATTTTTATGCTCAAAATGGCAGATTTGAGAATAAGAAAAGTTAGGAAATCCTTAGATAAATGTAGTTAAATTTATAGCACATGATATAAGTTAAATTTTGACGCACGCAAATAAAACGCCTGTTCCATTTTATGCATGTTCTTTCATGCCCAATCAAACATTTTTTGAAGGAATTTAATAGCTTTTTTTAATAACTGAGACCTTTCTACAAATTGAATGCACCCCATTGGGTTTACAGATTTTTGCCCTGTTCATATTGACGTATTTTTCAATATACTGATTTTTTATCAAAAAGTTCTTTCTTACTCTAACTTATACCATTTAAAACATATTCAAACAAGGTTTGGTAATGTTTTCACGCTTTTCCTCTTCATTTTTTATTTTTATTTTAGTTTATTTAGTTTTACATTACATTTAATATAGTTTTGTGTAAAACTTTTCAGAGGGCTATTTTAATTTGTTCGGTTCGGAAAACTTAAAGTTGCCAAAATCAAATAAACAATTCTCGAGTGTCAAACAACTATGTGACAATTAATTATTATAATAAATCCCTATTCAGTTTCTTAAAACAACACTTTTTCCCCCAACAAGCAACTTTTTCAACCTCTTATAGGCCCCTAAATCTACAACTTCAAAAGACCTTTACCACACCTCCAGCTGGTAAGACCCTGTCTTGCTAATTAGATTACGTAACATTTCGTAACCCCAGGCCCTTTTCTTAAATAAATAGCATTGTTTGCATGACTTAATGGTGATTGGCTGAAAACATAAAAATGTATAATTTCCATGCCTGCGAATAAAAAAAATTTAAAAGGATAAAGTTACGTAAAAAGGTAAAGTTACATTTAGTTATTACTTTAAATCAATTTACAAAGATGATGGTTATTCCTGATATGCCTGTTTCACATTTTTGCTAAGTCGACAGTGAACTGTAACTTCAAAATGCAGTCTGAGAATTTGTATCTTCTTTTCTAACGCTACGCTCATTACCGCTTCTAAACCTGAACTACCCAATCAGCAAGGGAAGCTACTCTCAATGTGAGGTAACTGTGTATATCGGTAGGCCCCCATTCTTTGTTTGTTTACAAAACAATCCATCACCTGCAAGAACTCTTAATTAGGCATGTTTAGATTTTTCATTGATGTATTTTGATCAAGATAGTCTATTGTTTCTGAATCTAGATCGAGAAAGTCTGACAAGAAATTATCATTCTCTGCATAGTGTAGTCTGGAATATCGGTGGTTTGAGCATTAAAATCACCCATGATACATACATAGTCAATAGAGTTACAATAATTGCTGATTTTCCGACTCAGATGTGTCAAGTTAATCTAAATTTAAGAATCTAGATTGCACCGGTGGTACATAGACAATTCCAAAAATCAAATCTTGTTTAAGGTTAATAAAAGATTTTTTTTTCAACTTAAACCACATGATATACTCAGACTGATTGTTTATTCCTTCTATATGACTATAGATATGAGTTTAAACAAGAGGGCCATGATGGCCCTTAATCGCTCACCTGAGTACAAAAGTACTCTCAGTTTTTAATTGAGAATGGAAAGGTTCACAATGGTGGATGAAAAGTCATTGAAATTCTATTATTGTTAGGTGAAATTAAGAAAACACAATACAAGTTAACAGGAACTTTATTCTGTGCTTTAGTTTCAGAGAAAAATGATTATTTATGTTTTCCTATATAAATCATTGTAAACTAAAGAGAACCCTGGGGCGTGGCCAATTTTGGCCCAGGGGACATAATTTGAAAAAACTTGATAGATATCCACTAGACAATGCTACATACCAAATATCTAAGCTTAAGGCATTGAGGTTTCCAGTAAGAAGATTTTTAAAAATTGCCTTTTTAACATATCAAGGGCCCCCAGGACGGGGCCAATTTTGACCCCAGGGCCAACATTTAAAAAATGTTGGTAAAGGGTCTCTTCACAATACTCAACACCAAATATCTAACGTCTAGTCCTATTAGTTTCGGAGAAAAATGATTTTTCATATTTTCCTATATAAATCAATGTAAACTAAGAGAACCCTGGGGCGTGGCCAATTTTGGTCCAGGGACATAATTTGAACAAACTTGGTAGACATCCACTAGACAATGCTACATACCAAATATCTAAGCTTTAGGCATTGAGGTTTCCAGTAGGAAGATTTTTAATTTTTTCCTTTTTTACATATTAATGGCCCCCAGGACTGGGCAAATTTTGACCCCAGGGCCAGCATTTAAACAATATTGGTAAAGGGTCTCCTCACAATACTCAACACCAAATATCTAAGGTTTAGTCCTATTAGTTTCGGAGAAAAATGATTTTTCATGTTTTCCTACACAAATCAATGTAAACTAAGAGAACCCTGGGGCGTGGCCAATTTTGGCCCAGGGGACATAATTTGAATAAACTTGGTAGACATCCACACGACCATGCTACATACCAAATGCCTAAGCTTTAGACATTGAGGTTTCCAGTAGGAAGATTTTTAAAGTTTGCCTTTTTCACATATTAAGGGCCAACGGGGCGTGGACAATTTTGACCCCAGGGCCAACTTTGAAACAAAGTTGATAAAGGTCTCTTCACAATACTCAGCACCAAATATCTAAGATCTAGTCCTATCAGTTTCGGAGAAAAATGATTTTTCATGTTTATCCTATATAATTATATGTAAACCAAGAGAACCCTAGGGCGTGGCCGATTTTGGCACAGGGGAAAAAATTTGAACAAATTTAGTAGACATCCATTAGACAATGCTACTTACCAAATATCTAAGCTGTACGCATTGTGGTTTGTGAGAAGAAGATTTTTAAAGATTTCCTATATAAGCCTATGTAAAATGAAATGACCCCTGGGGCAGGGCCAATTTTGACCCCAGTGAAATAATTTGAACAATCTTTGTAGAGTTCCACTAGAGGGTGCTAAATGCCAAATATCTAAGCTCTAGGCTTTGTGGTTTCAGACAAGAAGATTTTTAAAGTTTTTCTTTTAGGTTGCCATGGCAACCAGAGTTCTGCATTGAATTGATTTCTTTGAACAACTTTGGAAGAGCTTCATGCAAGGAACATCCGTGGCAAGTTTCATCAACTTTGGCCGAGGGGTTTAAGAGGAGATGTTGTTTAAAGCAAAAGTTGACGACGCACGACGGACACAGGGCGATCCTAAAAGCTCACATGAGCACAAGTGCTCAGGTGAGCTAACAAAAAATCCTGTTCCTCCAGACTTTCTCTTATGACTTTATTTTCGCGGTTAACTAATAAATTCTTGGCCATCAATGGATGGCATGTCATATTCATCAAGTTTAGTTTTAACAACATGACTGATAAAATTTCAGGATAGTGGACTCGTCGCTTTAAGGTGGTATCATTTTGTCATGGAACATCTGAAGTGGGTTGGGTTTGTGAGATACCAATTTTATGATATTAAATTTGTTTTTTTTCTGACTTCAAAACTTCTTTTATCTTGAAGTTTCATTTATAAAGCTCATGAATGTAAAAAGATCATGCAAAAGTCAAAATATAAGAGAAATATGTAGCATTTTCTTACCTTGAAAACTGACTTTCTATGGGAGTCCAAACTTCCTATTCTTCCACTGTTGTAAAACATTTACTGCAACAGGAAGACAGTCCATAACAAGGTCAACAATGTCTTAGAAGATAATTCATTAAATAACGGTAGAAATGCACAAAAACAGCACTCTCCAAGTGACTGTACATATAATTTTACATCCATATTTGTTTACAAGTTTATAAAGTAGGACTCCCAAAATGCAAGGTAATTGAAGGTATTGTGTACAATATAGGCCAATACTTTTAATGAGATTTCTGTTCATATTCCTAATAATAATTACTAAATGAAATGTATTTTCTTTTAGTATAAGAAGTGTTTTTGAAATGTTGGAAGGCTAATAATAACTTAATAGGTAAATTATGTACACATTCTTATGCATTGTAAAAATACTTCTCACCAATGTTTAAACCCACCTTCTAGGTACCTGTTTTAATTCTGACCATATATGGAACATTTATTTATTACAGGATATAGTTCTAAGAAACTTTCTGATTTTGCTGATTTGGCTGTATTGCATTTATTTTTCAAATATTATTGATATTCATATTTTCATAAGTCTCTATGGCAACATCGCTCAACATAAACAGAACCACTTTGAAAAGAATTCTATTGAATTTCGTATGGAAAATTACGCACCATTGCGTTGTTTGTAAGGCTACTCTTGTGAAACTTTCCTACTTTGTGGTACCAACATGCGATGTGACATTCATGAAACAATTTTAAATTCTGATGTCAAAAACACTGCTTGACGACCATTAGTTTCGTATGTTCTCTGAAAACGAGTGATGAACAGAGATCTACCGAAGCCAATAGATATAAAACTATGAAGAAAATGGCAATACACATCTGGTTTCTAGATAGACAAGAAGAGTTATCTACAATCAATGCACAGGTGTCCGAAAGTCGATAGCGTCATGTTAAGTCAAGGAAATCATTCAACTGCTTGAAAAGGGCCGCTGTTCCACAATTAGTGAAATTAAAAACACAGTTTACTGACGTAGGGCTGAACAACTGACAGTGACGTTAAAAACTTCACAATATTTTGAAACAGTTCAGTTTGTCAGACTTTTGTGGAATACTTAAAACTATTATAACAGCAATTTTAATAAAGGTGAGATACCTAATAAAGAAAAGACAGCACTTTTCTGCGACATAACAATTACGTGTGTCTATGAATATTCATATGAAAATAATTCGTGCATACCTTTATACGTATAAACATTATGGATATATAATAACATTATACTTGTTTATTTATACTAATTATGTTATTATTTATCTTTTTACATATTTCACAACACTCCTAATTATTAAATACATTTTATTTAGTCTTGAATATTTCATTTGTTAACAGATAAGTAGCATTTCAACCTTCATTTCAAAAGGCAGATAATTCAATAAAAACATCGAAAGTTATGTCCTACATTATACACCTTACCTTGCATTTTGAGAAATTAGTAAACAAACATGGATGCCAAACTTTAGTGTGAAGTCACTTCGAGAATGTTTTTTGTACATTTCTACTTTGGCTTAGTGAATAAGATTCTTAGACATTGTTGTCCTTATTATGGACTGTCTTTGTGTATCAGTAATTGTTGACAAAAGTGAAAGTATAGGAAGTTTAGACTCCCAAAGAATGTCTGTTTTCGGGTAAAAAATTACTACTAATTTCACGTTTATTTTGTTTTACATGACATTAAACATGTGTATGCTCAATAAATGATATGCCAAGCGATCAGAACTTTACAAGTAATATAAGTAACAAACATTAATGAACTTATGATTTCACACACCCAACACATTTCGGCTCCTTGATGTAACCTTAATCCACAAACGTTCAGTGCATTCTCACTAGAGTCCGTTTCTTGTAAACTTTCATGTGACTTTACCGTCTCTTTAGAAGTACATGACGCGGTGTAGTCTGTTTCATTAAGAAGACTCGACATTATTTCAAACAATGTTACAAGTTTATCGTCAGTGTTCATTACCTTAAACTGTTCTTTTGTGACTTGATCATTTTTACCGAAGTTCTTTCTGTCGAAATTCTTTTCGCTTATTTAGATCCGTTCGTTCTTCATTGCTATCTCTACTGTTTGTATTATTTGTATTATTGTCATTGTTTATCCGCTACCACTTCTCTATTTCCCATTTTTATTATTAAACGTACGATATATTTGTATTGTAAATAGTTTGTTTTCACACTATTAAAATAGTTTTAATATTTCTGTCTTTAAGCAGACATAGAACGACATAGAACCTTAGGTGGCATTTCATCGTTTATATCATAAAATTAAAAATATTGGCAATTTTCCTTTCAAAGACAACAAAATGCGACTTTCCTAGAGAAACAAAAAACTCACCTTTATAATTCCAAAGTCACCAGTACGAGAGCTTGTTTGGCGAAAATTGAAAATCTGGTATCTGGTGCTGGTAGCTGCCTGAACAATATCACCATTGGAATCAAAGGATTGAACCGAAGTATAATTCGTAACGGAATCTAGTCTGAAACAAAAACACAGAATTAATGGTTAGTTATTTCAAATATTTAGTGCACTAAAACTGTAACTCATACCTGTATTTAGATACAGGAAAGGAAGAAATTAAATTCATAAAACACAATTTCCTTCAAAGCCGGAGAAACATAAAAAGAGTGAGTAATGTTTATATAAAGTTTATGTTTAACCAGTGGAACGCTGTTTTTTAATAATTCAGTTTCTTTGTATCAACTTTCAAATTTATTGAAATTCATTACCAAATATACTTAGAATAGAATTGTTGTTGGAAAAGCGACGACAGCATTAACGTAAACTGTCACATATAAAGAATAACGCGTGGACGACCGGTACATGCTTTCATGGCGGCGATCATTGCACTTTTTCCAATCGTCAGTGAATAAATACAATAATTCATTTTATTGCAGGTAATGCAGGAGCAGTGCAAATATGATGTTTTGACTGCTGTTTAGTAACCTAACCAATGACAACTAGTTTCTTCGTTTTAAACATTAAACAGTATTCAAAAACAATGTCAATTTTGAATTCTCTCACTAATGTTGAAGAAACTGAAACAGCGATGAAAAAAGTATAGTCCCAACAAAGTAAGGCTGCATCAGTTATACGTTACCGTAATAAAACCATCATAGAAATATTAAGTTCATTACTGAAAACAATGTATTGAAAAGTCTTTACAAAACAGATCTCAAACTACCATGGAAACCATGGAAACCAATCATAAGCTCTCTTGGAAAACATATTCATTAATCATTTTATCTTTTAAATTCTTCATGAATCTAGATACGACTTCAAGCTATCACGAACTTTACCTAAATCTAAAGTCAGTTTTCAAGTCGATTTCAATTCCCTTGAGGGTATCCAGCACCTCTGCAGGTCGAAACGCTTGGTGGAAGGAACTGCACAATCCTGACATCGAAACACAATGCTTGGAACGGACATCTAGAAAAGCTTTTATCAGGGCATGAGCAGCCACTATGGCATACTGGACATATAGGGACTGCTTGCCGAAGGCTGATATAAAAGCTGGTTGTAAAAGGCATTGTCCGTCCATGCAATTGCTCACAGAATAGTTAAGAGCTTGGAGCCACGTGTTTGATGAAGATTCGGCTTGAAATACCGTTGTGTTTGTAAAAATAGACTTCCAATGTGTAAGAAATTCTGTGACTTCAATAAACGGCGGTGACAAGGCCAGCGAACCTTTGGATTTTGAAATCACTCGTCCGTCCAACTCTTTGAATACTCTCTCGTCGAAACCGAGACCTTCGCTCAGCATGACTATCGGAACAGTTGCAAAGTCTGAGTTCTTCAGTGTGATAAATATTGTTCTGGCAGTATTATATCCACCAATGAAAATAATGCCATTAATGGTAGGCCGAGTCCTGTTTCCGATTACTATATCGTTTAGAATGTTTGCTATTTCTAGTGTGTTTATGCCATTTTCAATCGATAAACCTCTGCTGAGAGAAACGCAGATATTCTGTTCCGTGGCTTTTTGCTGTAGCAACCTGACAGCACCTTGACCGTACGCATCTTCTTCGTATACCACTGCAACTCGAGTCCATTTCAGCTCTATCATAGCTTTAATCATCGTCTGAAAGGAAGGAAATATGCTAAGTAACCTTTACTTAGTAACCGCTTTAAAGTTATTTACTTAATGATTGAATCCATATTTTAAAATATTGATTCAGTTCATACACTTGAACGATGTTCTACCAACACAGTAATTAATTGCATTTCTCCGCATGAAATGGAGTTTTCTCGTCGAATTTGAAAAAAAATAGATTCATTATTTTTACTTCTCTTAAGGAAATTTCCCGATTGCATTCTTAGGCCAATATTAAGATCAAGCAAGATTGTTTGCTGTTGTGGGTTATTTGATCTAAGTAGCTGAAATTCATTAAGACAAAGAGTTTGAGACTGTAATAATGTTATCGCGGTGTTCATAGGAAAGAGATAACATAAAGTCTCTGTTGTATGTTACAGAAGGAATCAGCGAGACGAGATGCAAAATATGAAATAAATTTAAATTATTATTAGAATTAATGAAACTAGAAAGGATGTATCTAATTATGCCCCCTTCGAAGAACGGGGTATATTGATTTGCCAATGTCGGTCAGTTAGTCGGTACGTCGGTTGGTCGGTACGTAGACCGCATCTTGTCTGATCAATAACTAGATATTGCTTTGACATACAGTCTTCATATTTGGTCGGAAGGTTGGTCATGACCACTAGAAGACCCCTATTGATTTTCAGTCCAGTAGGTCAAATGTCAGGATCACAGCGACCTTTAGTGACGATCAATAACTTCAGGGCCCTGAAATTTGGTAGGCAGGTTTATCATCACCAGTAGAAGACCCCTATTGATTTTCAGTCCAGTAGGTCAAATGTCAGGATCACAGCGACCTTTAGTGACGATCAATAACTTCAGGGCCCTGAAATTTGGTAGGCAGGTTTATCATCACCAGTAGAAGATCCCTATTGATTTTCTGGTCAGTAGGTCAAGGTCACTGCGACCTTGAACAAAAAATCTAGTCCGATCAATAACTTGACAATGCTTTCACCTATGGTCGTCAAATTTGGTAGAAGGGTGTGTCGTCACCAGTGGATGACCCGTAATGAATTTCAGGTTAGTAGGTCAAGGTTCAATGTCACAGTGGCATTCCACACAAAACCTTGTCTGATCAATAACTAGATAATGCTTTCACATACGGTCCTCAAATTTGGTATGAAGGTTCGTTATCACCTGTAGAAGCCCCGTATTGAATTTGAGGTCACAAGGTCAAATGTTCAAAACAAAAACCTTGTCCGATGACAATGCTTTCACCTATGGTCCTCAAATTCGGTAGGAAAGTTTGTCATCAACTGTAGAAGACCCCTATTGATTTTTCAGATCAGTAGACTAAAGGTCATTGAGACCTTTATTACAAAAATCTTTTCTCACCAATAACTAGGTTTAGTGATCAATAACAGCATTTGGCATTTGGGGGTCATGCATGTTTTACAAACATCTCTTGTTTAGTTATGTAACGTGAATCGAGCTACCTGAACTATTTTTTGTATGAACATTATTTTTATATATAACAATTTTCCTTTTCGCTATCTGGTTTGTTTGATTCAAGTCAAATGATTAGCAAAATGATCGGTTTTTCAAAAGTAATTAACTTAAAGCTATAATCATTGTTAAATGACAAAACTATGAGCACTTAAAACTAAAGAATTAAGCTAGCTTATATTAAAACAATTGTTACTAGCAAACGCAAACATAGGCCTCCATACATTAACTTCAATGTACACAACTCTAGTCCAAACTACCTCATGTCTATCATTATGAAGCTCTGCTTCTTCAAAGAATGTGACATCTCAGGTAGTGTTTAGTATTGTCTTCAAGTTACAGTATAATCGAGCTCAAAGTAACTCCTTAACAAATTATATTAACTTTCAAACTCTCTCTACGATTTGGTATGTACAACTAAATATTTGAAAACGTCTTTACAGGTTCCTAGCAAAGACCTAAAGAATCTGTGGAGGTATGCTTCTTCATATACTTTGTCTCTGCGACTGCCAACCATGCAATGAATACTTTTCATCAGTAACTCTGTTTTATAGACTGTATAGCGCCACCTATCGTCAGCTTCTATTGGTTGACGTTATACTCGTACTTACAAGTTTCAATAAGCGATCGGACTATATAATAATATGTTTATTTTAATACCTTTAAAATATTTAATTAAATGACGATTGCCGGTAATTTCTGAGAATTAGATTCATTTTATGAGACGATAAAAATGATTGGTTTGGAGTTTCTTGGGTTATAATTGGTCCGTTTTTCAAATAATAGTTGAATTTCGCGCATTCTTCTTCACTGTGAAAATTTTTCGTTATGTCCTGTTTCAGCGTACAAAAAAATGATTGCTTTAATACCTAGACCTCCGGATTCACCTTTATTTGTATTGAGATCGGGAAAAGTAGTCAATTATTCAATGTATATGAATAAATTAAGAGATAGTCTACAAATGTGCGGGTTTGAGCCAAATTTGTTCCCTACACATTCTTTTCGTAGAGGTTTTGCCACTTGGGCGTTTCATGAACAGTTTTCCGCTGAAATTATTCAGTTAATGGGAGATTGGCGTTCAGATGCTTACAAAAAGTATCTTCAATTCGATTTATCGGATAAAGTAAAAGTTTCAGAAGTTGTCAGTAATAAGATTTCTAATTTATATAGGTACTGATTCAATTTCAAGATCTTCGTTCACTTTTACTCCTGGTTGCTTCTGCCTTTATCGGAGAAGTTGCTTGTCTTCAGACGGATGTTTTGACCTTCTGGACAAGTGGATATTCAAAAGTCGCAGGGGTGAAGTGTCATTGAATCTTGAACAACTTGTAATCTTGAAATGACGACATTTGATATGTATGTATTCTGTTACTTTGTATACAATGTATGTATGCCTTTTGATTGTGATAAATGTCATAAATTATGCTCTTTATTTTCAGGAGTCAGAAAAGTTTTAATCGTGGGTGATCGATTGTAAAGAATGTCGTTCCGTTCGAGGGAGCCAGAGTTTTGGCCTTTCCAGGGGCAACTATTAATCGTTTGGCTTTCCTTTTTGATAACAACAAAATATTTGTTGGTGATGCGGAATATTTGATTTTACTTAATTTAAATTTAATTGCAAACATAAGACGAAAATTTTCAAATTTGCATATAATTGTCTCGGCGATTCTTCCTCGACCGGTCGATCATTCATCTACTAAGCAAACTATTCATGAATTCAACAATTTCTTGGATACAACACTTTCTAAAGATTTAATATTTCATTTTGTGCATTCTTATAGGCCTTTTTGTAGGTAAACCGAAGTCTTACTTGTTTGCGGTAAGAGACGGAGGATTACATTTAAATACAGAGGGCAGTAATAGATTAGGCTATTTCTATTTCAGGGTAATTTCCACCTTAAAATTTTGATATCTGAATTTATAAGGTATGGCTGTTATGTTTGTCATTTTGTTTGATAAACATTAGTTGTTTTTTTTGTAGTTTTTTTTTTAATCGAACATTAATTTGACTGTTTAATCAAACAGAAATGTATGTCTTTTATTATTTGATTAATTTGCTTTGTGTTTTGTTATTGCTGTGGTGTTTTTATTTTATTTTTATTTTTTTTTGTTCCTTTTGTTTGGCCTGTGATTGGCGGTTTTTCTGATTTTTGTAATTTATTATTGAAATAGCATGACATTTCAATTAAAGCTATTAGATTTGAATCAAATCAGATATGACAAATAAAAGATCAAATATATTCTTTTAGTGAAGTTTATTTTATTTTATTAAAAACCCCGATAAGGAATTTAATTGGTTTATTTTAATACCTTTAAAATATTTAATTAAATGACGATTGCCGGTAATTTCTGAGAATTAGATTCATTTTATGAGACAATAAAAATGATTGGTTTGGAGATTCTTGGGTTATAATTGGTCCGTTTTTCAAATAATAGTTGAATTTCGCGCATTCTTCTTCACTGTGAAAATTTTTCGTTACCCACCCCCCCCCCCCCCCCCCAACCCCAGTCATAGGCTAAAATGTTGTTTTTGTTATTTGTATGCATGATTTTTAGTACTGTTCCCTTGCTTCTGTGCACTTGATATGCTTTTGTATTTAGAATGTTTTCTTATTGTTATTTGTATGCATGATATTAAGTGCTGTTTGTTTGCTACTGTGCATTTGATATGCTTTTGTATTTAGAATGTCGAAGAGCATAATGTTTTGTTTATTTTACTACAAATTGATTATTTCTAGTTATAAGGCAATCTAGGTTTGTAGTGAGTGATTACTGTGTACTTGTTATAAAAAATTAATGTTGATTATTTAAGCAATGAAAATGCATGGTTATTATTTGACAGCAGTTGAGTTAATTATGCTGACTTGGTCAGTTGTAGTAGTATTTATCAGAACTACTGATTAATAGATTTGAATCGTTTGATGGGTTAAGTAGTTGTCAGTCTTGTGTATATATTTGTATGTATAGGTGTTGTGCGGTTTTTCTGATTTGTGTAATTTATTATTGTAATAGCATGACATTTCAATTAAAGCTATTAGATTTGAATCAAATCAGATATAAAAAATAAAAGATCAAATATATTCTTTTAGTGAAGTTTATTTTATTTTATTAAAAACCCCGATAAGGAATTTAATTACAACGGTGATTAAGCTACTTGGGCTATTTTTTTTTATCAAATCTACGTCCCTGACTTTTTTATCCAGGGAAGGACTTTTAATGATTTTCCAGGTTATATTTTTGACACTCATGCCCCAAGTATTTCTTTATATCAAAAAATTATGTGTTGTATGATTAATTTGAATGCATTGCGGAATGTCATATAAAACAAGTGCCATATATGAGAAACATTGATACGTTTTTATAAATAGAGGAAAACAAAACAAAATCGTATTGTACTGGTAAAATATATCTAGATGCTGAAAACCCTTGAAAAAAAGTTTGATTTTAATGAACCCTGTACACTCTTCAAAGAATATGTTGAAAATTTTGTATTGCAAATTAGCACTGGCTATGATTTCAAGAAATTAAAGTAAAGTATAAATGCAAATCGGCACAATATTAACAAACTTTTACCTATGATTAAAGTCTCACTTGCTTCGCAGGGAACCACGAGTTAAATCCATAACTAAAACAGTATAACATGAAATATATAAACGCCTTAAATAATCTAATATTCTGTGGAGATGCTTAATTTTAAAACTCATCCCAGTTTATGGTGATTTATTGAAGTTTTCGGCTCTGTCCATAATAAAAAGTCCTACCATGGATCACAAATATTCAGAGGACGTAAATTTGATCAAAAAGTCCGAGTAGCTTAACCACCGTGATAACGAGCTTTTCTGCCTATGAAACTGCATTAGCGTCTAATTATGCTGTACTGTGTAATGGGCGTCCATATAATAAAACTAACTTTCAGTCTCTTCTTTTCCTATGAAACTGCATTAGCGTCTATTTACGCTCTACCGTGTAATTGCGCGTCAATTGTGACGTATTGTCTATATGATAAAAATGTCCTTTGTCATACCCAGACAATACTAAAGTGAACAAACAGCATTGGACATTCATTTGGCCATAACTGAATTAAACAACACCGTTTGTATACTTACACAAACGCTCTCTATAAATAATAATACAGTCTTTCAATAATTATGAATGTAACACATACTAATGTCGAAACTTAATAGGGGGACGTAACTTTGTTAATGTAATGAGGAAATGTACAATATTTTTAGAAGAAAATCATAGAAATTCTGTCAATTTCATCATGCTTTGCTTCAACGCTTTGCATTCTCAGTAATAAAATCCATCTACAGTTTATCGCTTTTCAAGAAGATGTCAGAAGATATGGTATAAAAGTATATGAAGGAAATTTAGCAAAAAGTATGTAGATGCTTGGTCCGTTAGTATTATTACTGGCATCGTGTTCTTGCTGATTTGTCTCGATAAGGTTATCGAGAACCTACCAGTTTCGTTAAAAGTAATGGGAACCGTGAAACTGAATGTTTTGTCGATACTTACAGTCCGATTCCGATCCGCTAAACATCTTTAATAACACCGTATATATTCCAATTCTAATCCGAAGCCAATCCGATTGCAACTCTTTTGCTTCTTACTATGTACTGAAAACGATCTTTACATTCCACTAAATTCCTTCCGTTCCAATGTGTTCGCTCTCTAAAAGATTAGTCAACAACTTGAAAAACTATACCGTTTTAGTATTCTGCCTGTCCTTATAATGAGCATACACAAAAAATAAATTGAGTTTTGAAGAAGTTTTTAAATTAAATGACTTTTGGAATAAAACGTTCAAGCTGTAAAAAATAGTTATTGAATTATTGAACACGGTTTCGCAGATAATCCTGATAAACGTGTTCATCACATGACATCGGTAACCAGTTACTTACAGGTAACATTAGCATTACTGACTGTATGTACGGGGAAACTTTCTACGGCAGCCGCACTGCACAAATGCTGTTAATTTTCAACGATTGTCCATCGAACCCGAACCGTACTGCGACACCTTGTAACGCCAAGCACACAACCGAATGAAATAGCCGTGACAACCGGAAAAAAGTGATCATCATTGCATGTCATCGGCAAGCGATTACTTAATGATAACAGTAGTGACTATAATATGAAACATTAGCTTCTTATGTTTTGAATGTTTGTGTGATTTTGCATCTAACACTGTTGAGTATGTTACATGTATGTTAAAGAAACTATAACAAGACAACTTGTACTTTGTTATTCGTAATCGTTTTAGAACCTGATGGGGTTAGTGTTAGATAGGTGCACTATAGAACGAGGTTTACATCCCCAGTGACAAAATGTTGACACTCGCCACTCCTATGCGGTAACTTCTCGAACAATCATTTTGTTAATTTCTTGATGCCTTTTCGAAACTGATCATATTATAAACATAGTGTATGTTTTTTCTCATCTCTACTTTTTGGATGAAATGCAGAGTTTTCTTAAATGTGGCTATTCCTCATATCGAGGGCTGTTCTGAAAGTTCTTGGAAAACCTAGATAAATATGCGGATGTCAATATTTTTATCAAAAATTTCTGTTAATTTAAGATTGAACATTGCTTTTACGTATTAAGTTATTTTAGAATTATATCTATCTGGGTTGGCGGAGCATACCGACATCGACAAGGTAGCAGTATAACGTTGTATACATACACACTTGTTGACCGGTTGCTATGTGTAAGAGCATATTCCATCAATCCAAGCATGTGTTGATTTTTTTTCCAATTCATAGTTATTTATTTAATACCTTTTAAAATTCCATCTCTGTTAAGAATCTTATCAGACTGTAACGGGTCTGCCGCCATAAATAACATCAAATTGTCGGAGAAGACTGTACGCTTCCGATTCCTTTGATGCCAGTCGATGCCGATCCATTATTGAAACTTTTGCACCGCCGAGAAACATACAATTTCCTAAAGAAATGGTAGATCATTATTTCGCTACGTTAGAATATTATGTTTATGGCAATATAACTATGAATATCAAAAATAAAATCATTTAGCAATTCTTAACAGTTGTCTATTTCGGTGTATTCCAGATTTGTATGAATGGAAACCATTGATTTAGCAGTGACGTTGAAACGTTTTAACATAATATATACACAACAGCAATTGTAAAATATTATTGGCATGGGATAACTACTTCAAAATCTACGGCAAACCTCAAAACTTTCCGAACAGCCCTCGCTTATTTTACTTTTTTCGAAGGGTTGTTGCAGTTAAAAAAATTCTTCTCAGATAAAACAGTCGTTGTCCTATTCGTAGTCCTTGCATTAAAATGATTAAAATCTTCAAATGTTTCCGTCAAATTATATTTACATTATTTGCAGCCTTATCAAGCAGGTGCCATTACACATTTGTTATAAATGACCGAAATACTGTATACCCTTTCACAAACGAAACAAAAATTATGTAACGTATGAAATAACAAATAAAACATTTGACACAAAGGACATAGCTTTCGCGCTTAATATGCGACTATCGCGCCTAAGACGAAATTCTTTCGCGTATAAGATGGATTGAAATGGCGGAGAACTAGAAGAATAAGGGTCACATTAGTAAGTTTACACTTTATACTCCATAGATGATGATACAATCAAAGCACTGAGCATGGAGAAACCAGTCGCCATTTCAGCCAATCAGATGCTTGAGATTTGAGACTGGTTTCCAATCTCAGCTTTATAACCTTTGGACCTGATCGCAAAGTACCTCCTCACCATTGTAGTTTATGTAAGAATTACGACCCAAACTGTCGCAAGGTAGATGCAAACTGTTGTGATTTCGAATCTCGAAATTCAAAACTGATTGTGTACAATACAAGTAGGCCTATGCCAATTTCTACAAGAAAAAGTTTATCGTTTCGACTTATTATATATATTACTTGAAAGATTTGTATACATTCTGTGGATTTATTGAAAAAAAAGTGAACTGAATGCGTATAGAAAGTTTTCGTCTGGACGCATCTAATGATAGTGCCTCTAGCTGGGAGCGAACCCGCACCGTCACGGCGACAGCGCCTAGCCCTGCAATTCCTGCGACGCAACCAATTGAGCTAACCGGGACAACCCCATAAAAGGTTGATCGGATAGCCCTGATATACGTAGCGATCACTGCATGACATCGGTAACGGTATATTTCACTGATAACAGTACTGACTATATATACGGGGAGACTTTTTACGGCCGCCACACTGCACAAATAGCGCTACTGTGAATTTCAAATGATAGTGCCTCTAGCTGGGAGCGAAGACAGGACAGGTTCCTTATTGTTTCAGGAAAACTGTACGAATTGCATAGGAGCATCTTGCTTTCAACTATAGAGAGAGAGAGAGAGAGAGAGAGAGAGAGAGAGAGAGAGAGAGAGAGAGAGAGAGAGAGAGAGAGAGAGAGAGAGAGAGAGAGAGAGGTCCACCGACCGATATACAGGTGGAATATAGCCCAGAAGACATGTTACCTCTATTTGAACAGCATCGTTCGGTATAACTCTCACAAAGTTTGGATATTTCTTTGCGTCACTCAAGCTTGCAGCTGTTGTAGAATACCCAACTTGAGAAAGTATGTTTTCATGTGGTACAGAACTGAGAAATGAAGAGACAACCTCTGCTTCGGAACTCAATTCTGGACCAACAACCCCTGTAAGCAAAAAAGACAAAAAGAATGATTATGTTAAAATTCAGTCATTTAACGATCTATTTCCATGAATGTTTGCCTATTGTTTATGGTCCATCGAATTCACTTAGATTATTGCATTTGACTCTAAGCTATACTGTTACCCGATACTTTGCTTGTGGAATAAGAATCTTTGAATTGGCTCTGAGTAAAGTTTCTTTGGGCAGAAGGATTATACATTTTAGCTCTTAAGATATAAGTTTCCTGAATCCTCTGCAGGCTATTGAGAATAGTCATATTCGGTGTTAAGTATAACATGTTTAAATCCGTCAGGTTTCCGTCGGCAGTAAGGAGCACGCGTAAAGTTTCTTTGTTTATTTCTTTGTTTCAAATAGATTAATAATATACTAGTATTATAACAATAAATTAATGTTCACAGTAGTTGTATCAGATATTCCTGTGCAAGGTTTTCACTTGCAAATAAATGTCAAATATAAAACACTATTTATATAATGCAGTTAAGGTATTCCTTTATGAGCGGTATTATGTTATAGACATTTTGTATGACGAGATGCTTTGACGCATAAGTCTGAAATAAAAGTTCTGTTCTGGTATTTCTTCGCTCTTGTTTAAAATTTTGATGTTTCTTAGTGTAGAGTCAAATTTAGAATGTCTTGATATAGTTATAAAATCCCTAAATTCTGATAATTTATCTGCCTCGGACAATTATTACCATGACAACTATAAGAGATATCATATCTACATCTTATCGGTAATAAAATTGTCAAACCGCTTACAAAGAATTATAGATGGTCAATTACAAAATACTAGTAAAGCATCGAAATTTGACAATTAATTTTAGAATTATTTTACTCAATAAATGTGTAAATTTAAATACAAGTACGTTTATTTATAAAATTAACAGAAGATTATTATTTGATATAGCTACCATATTTTAGCATGGTAGCATAAGAGATACTATTCATGAGTTTTGCTTTATTGCATGCTGAGTATATAATTTTTGTTTTAAAATATACGTTTGCTTGATCTTGATGGAGGAATGAGGGTAATTAAATTGGCTCTAAGTTTTACTTTTGTTAGATCTATTGCTCGGGATACGAGGTTTATTCAATTAGGATCTAGTCCATATTTTTGCTAAATCCGTAAATTGGAGCATGGTGATTATTTCATTTGATTGTGTATAACGTATAAATGCTTGATCCGTTGGTTAGGAATATTTTAGTTCCACTATTCATTATTGAACTCAGTTAATATTTTCCGCTACCTTATATGATACGCAATCTTTATATTTCTGCCGTACCGTTCCATCTGCCAGTATAGGGAAGTAATTATTTGCAGTGCTTAGTTTCAATATAGGTAGATATTTCGATTTTGGTTATTTTCGTAAATAGTTCTCAAATTCAAATTTTGATTTGAAGGACATGTAAAAATTTTCTTATTTGATTGGCTCATTTTAGCATGTCAAAATAGTGTTATGCTGAATTAAGCTTCGTTTTCTCTTTTATTTTATGTACTAGTATTTCGATTACTAGTACTCTGATTATGCCATAAAAATCATGCATACACTACCAATAATATAAGATTCGTTCTTCAGGACTTTATCCATCAAATCAATAGCATGTTCAGCTGCCATCGTCGTCAGTTCACATGTTTCCACAGCGGAAAATCCTGTATTAATAAAGCAACAACATTCGGTATATTTTACTATTTGATGATGTGAAGCAGTTAGATTTGAAGCTAAAACATAACAACAGTTTCAGGAAAACATCAAAATAATAAGCTTCTTGCTCATTCATATAAACTGTTTGCTTTAACTGTCGTCAATAATGATGGAAAGTGTACGAAACAAAATAAATAGGAAGAGAAGTATTTCAAAATTGTTCATTTACTAAAATTTACAAAGGGGAAATCGAATAAGTTCGTAAATGCTGGATATTTATATTCAAACGATTAAAATACATACCTATAGTGACTGGTAAGTCTGCATACGTATTCAGTTGCCGAATATACCATTTAACGGCTTCCATTGACATCACAGATGTGGTCAAGACCTGGGAGCCGCAGTTGGCACCATCCCTCTCGTGAATGGCAAACATTCCGACCAGCTGCACATCTCCCGGAATAATAACTACACCTCGTACTACAACAATGATAAAAGCTATCTGAAGAAAAACTACCATGATAATTGCATTTATTTTACACTATTGTAATTAAAAATATATCTCCTGCTCAAAAAGCAACTTTTAATTCCAAATATTCTCATTGTAAAATGACGTGATGTTATAAAGTATAACTATTACGCTATTCATCGACTTGTTTTTGTCGGTAAACAGAAGGATGTCATTCTGAAAACATAAACACTTGTTCACCCATCCCTTTCAAACTTACTGATGCATAGCGGTAGTATTAAATTTTATTTTGCTTATTTGGTGTAAGTTACACGGTAGCAATGTTTGAACATTTCATTTGTCTTGAAACTTGAAACTTGTTCATTTTCTTAAACGCCTATTTCTACGTAAACATATTCAATGGCGTTGTACATATAGGCAACACATAATTATACACAGTACATATAGGCAACACATAATTATATGTAGTTACAGAAAACAGTAAACAGTAAAAACATAAACATAATAATTATGAAACTACATCACATAGTTAAATCAAAATTTCTACCAAAATATTAAAGTAAGTGTTATACAGTACATATTCACAACACAGACAATTTTGGGATTATTTTCAGTTGTTTTTTAAACGTGACCACTGATTCACTTTGTCTTATGTTTAATGGTAGTTGATTCCACAGTTTTGGACCTACAGTACTAAAACTTCTATCACTGAATGTCTTCTTCTTATTGTATGGAATAGCATAGCATCCTACTGATGAATCTGAGGATCGAAGGGTGCGTTTAGAATCTTTAATAGACAAAAGTTCAATTAAATATTGGGGGGCATTTCCGACCGAACAATTATACATGTAGGTAAGTATTTTAAAATTTATTCTTGCCTTAATAGGTATCCAATGTAGTTCATACAAAGCCTGCTTAGAACTATCTTGCATATTTCTGTTCAGAACTAATTTGGCACACATATTCTGAATACGTTGCAATTTACCGATTTCCGCCTGACTTATACCATAGAGAATGACATTGCAATAATCTAAATGGGAAATCACCAATGACAGAACAAAATCTCAGTTGCTTCTTTGATTAAAAATTTACGGATGCTCTTCATTTTAAAATAATTGAACATTGCAGATTTACACTTCCGTTTTACATGCTCCTTGAAATTTAGTGTTTCGTCGAGAAAAGCACCTAGGTATCTGATACACTTTTGTACTTTAACTTTATCACTACAAATGTCGATTTCTTTGGTTTTACATTTACTTAATTGCTGGCGACTACCAAACATTATATACTCTGTTTTAGATGAATTCATCTTGAGCTTATTACTATTCATACAGTCATTTATTACATGAGCACAATCTGAAAGTTCCTGAATTGCATTCTCTTCGGCTGTCATTTTAGTTGGCTGAAAACGTATATTCGCTGTATGATCGTTAGCAAATCCAAAAATAGAAATGGACGGTGGAACAATGTCGAAAATAGTTCCCGCATAGGTTAGATAGAGCCAGGGCCCTAAACAACTTCCTTGTGGGACACTGCATTTCAGATTGCGCGGAGTTGATACCGTTTCTCCCATCGTCACACAACAGCTGCGTGGTCGAAGGTATGAGTCAAACCATTCCAGCGCTGTACCACAGACACCATACTGCTTGTTTAACACTTCGATGAGAATGTCATGATCAACGGTATCAAATGCGGCGCTTAGGTCAAGAGCTATTAGTGCCGTTACCTCTTGGTGCTCCATCCCATCAAGTAAATCGTTAACCCGTCTAATTTGTCCATATCATATGATACACTGAAAGCTTACTATTTAATATAGCATTATTGTAAATGTGTCTTTTAATTAGTTTAAGCTCGTCGCAGATTTAGCTTTCATCCAGATTGAGTGTTTAACTCATTTTATTGTTCGAGGTACTTAACAGTAATTCAAAAGCACGTCATTTCCCGAAATTCTGCCATCGCTCAATATTCACAGCTTGCTGTAGTGTCACCTGGTCACGTTATACCATGTTAGAACCTTACGTGTTCATTTCAACTTTCCGAGGCTTTAACGGGAAAGCTACAGACTATTCAATTTATATTGTTTATTGTATTTAAAGTATATTGTGCACGCTTTCCCTGTACAATTGTACTTATAGTAGTGTAACATGTCTCGAGCGGAATGCACTCAACAGACTACCCATGTGCAGCTGTACTTATAGCAGTGTAACATGCCTCGAGCGGAATGCACTCGACAGACTACCCATGTGCAGCTGTACTTATAGCAGTGTAACATGTCTCGAGCGGAATGCACTCAACAGACTACCCATGTGCAGCTGTACTTATAGCAGTGTAACATGCCTCGAGCGGAATGCACTCAACAGACTACCCATGTGCAGCTGTACTTATAGCAGAAAAACATGCCTCGAGCGGAATGAACTCAACAGACTACCCATGTGCAGCTGTACTTATAGCAGAATAACATGCCTCGAGCGGAATGCACTCAACAAACTACCCATGTGCAGCTGTACTTATAGCAGTGTAACATGCCTCAAGCGGAATGCACTCGACAGACTACCCATGTGCAGCTGTACTTATAGCAGTGTAACATGCCTCGAGCGGAATGCACTCGACAGACTACCCATGTGCAGCTGTACTTATAGCAGTGTAACATGCCTCGAGCGGAATGCACTCGACAGACTACCCATGTGCAGCTGTACTTATAGCAGTGTAAAATGCCTCGAGCGGAATGCACTCAACAGACTACTACCCATGTGCAGCTGTACTTATAGCAGTGTAACATGCCTCGAGCGGAATGCACTCGACAGAGTACCCATGTGCAGCTGTACTTATAGCAGTGTAACATGCCTCAAGCGGAATGCACTC
The DNA here is from genome assembly GCA_038501625.1 of Corbicula japonica. NCBI lineage: Eukaryota > Metazoa > Mollusca > Bivalvia > Venerida > Cyrenidae > Corbicula > Corbicula japonica. The sequence continues at coordinate 151,923 of JAZAYU010000044.1, read as the reverse complement.
GACAGACTACCCATGTGCAGCTGTACTTATAGCAGTGTAACATGCCTCAAGAGGAATGCACTCGACAAACTACCCATGTGCAGCTGTACTTATAGCAGTGTAACATGCCTCAAGCGGAATGCACTCGACAGACTACCCATGTGCAGCTGTACTTATAGCAGTGTACATGTAACATGCCTCGAGCGGAATGCACTCAACAGACTACCCATGTGCAGCTGTACTTATAGCAGTGTTACATGCCTCGAGCGAAATGCACTCAACAGACTACTTGTCCCAGCGAATACGCTGAGCAATAAACTATATAAAATTAATTCCAGACAATGATGTTTCGAACAACTAACTGCAACTGATTATCAAAGAAATAACACTCTAACAGAAAGCAAATCTGAGCAACTGAAAGTTTCAAACAATGCTCAACAAAGTCATAAATAGATCACCACCATGACAAACCCTTCAGCAAAACGCATTCTAACCTACCTGATGGATAATAGTTCCTCAGACTTATATGATATCCCAAGGATACTTTGGCCCATCACTTTCGTCCAGTAATCTAAGATTAAGGGATCAGTTCTTTAACCGGTGTACCTCTTCGCTCAAAATGAAACAATGGTGTGGAATGGGTGGTGATGGGCACCTTAAATCTCTTCTTACTTCCAACTACAAAAACAGTTGTTGGTTTGAGTTTTAGAAATAATAATAATAATAATAAACTCTTTATTTATAGACGGTAACTCTTAAGTTTTGTACAAAGTAAAACAACAATTATTCAAATGTTATTTTCAAGAGGCCATCATAAACTATATATTATAACAACACACAATTAAAATAAAATGAAATTAAAAAAAATGAACAATACAAAATCACACATGTTAACTGGGCAATATTTTGAGAAGGCAAAATATTATAATGTCATAAATTATAATACACATACTCAAGAAGAAGAGAAAAAAAGCAACGACAAATCATTGAGCAGTTACCAGTTTGTGTGTATATCTAGATACATTTTAAGAATTTATTGTTAATAAATGAAGTTTGTATGATTTTTTAATAAATCCAGGGTATATGAATTTTTAATGGAAATAGGAATTTCATTCCAGATAATCATACCAGAGTAACTAAATGTCTATTCATAAATTCTGTGTTTAGCTTTGGATGGACAAGATATTGCATAAGTTAGACCGAAGATTGTAAGACGTATTTTGTGCAATTTCTATCAGATCGTGTAATTAAATAAATAAAATGAAAAGTTTTATAGCGTACAACACCCAGACACCACTAACCATTCATTCCCTTTAACCCCACCCCTCTCTCCTACCGCTTAACTACTTCATTTCGCTTATTAAAGTTTGAGTTATTATTTGTTGCATAATAATATATCTTTGCTATAGTCTTACAAATGCATTGAACAACACATCTACGAAGTGGTATGAATGTTGAAAAAATATTTAAAAAAACAACACCTTTTTGAGGATGGGGATGGGTGATGGAAACTAGTACCTAAATCCGCAGCACCACCACAAGAAAACAAAAGGTTTGTTTGTATTTGAAATAAATAAAACGAAATTTAACAAGAAAGTTTCTTCGGTGGGATACCCAACCAAACACGTGCCCCCCTTACTCCGACCCCACCTTCCTTTGCCCACATAAACCACTCCACCGTTCTTTTAATCAAAGTATATGTTTCGTTCATTTTGTATGCTATAGCATTAGATTAGAAAACAAATTGCAAAGTTTAACAATAATTTATTATGTCGGAAAAGGTATGCAATTAAATGCAAATAAGAAATAAGGAATCAACAAAGCACTGAAATCCTTCTTCCTGGGAGTGAACCGGTGCTCGTGTGAAAGAAAACACTATCCAGCACTTCGGGTTAGAACCCAGGACCTTCGGAGTCCTCTTATCTAATTGCACTCGGCCAGTTTGCTACCCATCGCTATACAGCAGTAAACCTCACCCCAAAACTGCAACAAAAGTGCCCGTCAGAAAGTGGGAATTTACTTTGACCATTTCCCACCCCTACCGCGGCCTCCGCCCCCCTCCTAGCCACCCACCCTCCTTCCACCTACCTTCCCTCTCCTGCTCCATTCTCCCACAAATTCCTCTTCTTTACCACACTCCAACCGCCTCCAAACATTGCCCCCTCTCCCCATTCGGGAGTCTCTCCAACATTGCCCCCTCTCTTCCTTCCCCCAGCCCTTCCTTTTGTTCTCTTCCACCCTGCCCCCAACCTATCCCCTCCCTACTCTGCCCCCTCAATAACCATAGATGTTGGATTATGGCGCAAAACGCGTGCCATAATGAGTTACCCAGGACCTAGCACCTATAGTTCATATAACTCTGTTAAGCGGGATTGGCGGATTACGAAAGCAACCAGTCAATAAATTGACCCTCACTAAGTTGTTATCTATGAATAGTTGTCTACTGTAATAGGGGCATGAGCAGTGTACAAGTCTATAACTCGTCCAAGATTTTCCCCGAATACCCGGAGTTTTGTGCGACCTAACAACAACAACAACAACACAAGTGGTCGGCAAAAATCTGGAAACCACACGATTTCATTTCATTGAATAAGTAAAAGAAAATATAAATGTAACAGGAACTGATATTTTTATGCCCTAACGCAGTAAGAGGCAAATAGAGTTGCACTCGTCCGTACATCCGTAAAGACAGGATTTTTGCTTTTTAATACCGGTCGACAATTTTATCTTCAGTTTTATTTGTGTCTTAAATTAGTATCATTATGACACAAGTTTTAAATATCAAACACAAGAAGCACTTATCTTTCAACACTGCAAGCAGACTATTCAAAAGACATAATCAAAAGACATTTAAGTACATATTTATTAAAGCAAATTAATAGTTATGATGTTATTCAATAATATGAACTAAGGCACTGCCTCTTATCGAGCTCTAGCTTTATTAATCTCAGATAATGATTTATATTAAACAATAATTTGTTTCTAACATTTGTTAGCCTACTCATGCACGATAAAATTATGTGTTTTTTGGAAAGAATTTAAGTCTACATCAACTTAATTCAGCTGGACAACTGGCAATCTGACTTTTACTAAACATTAAGGTTTTTAATGTGTAAACACAAAGGCTACTTGCTTAAATTTACAACCGTAATGTGTTCCATTACCTCACTAAATGCAATATTGAATATTAATAAATTCTTCATTGATACATGAAAATATTACATTGTCACATGTGCATGAAAATTAATATATTATTGTCTGAAAAATAAATTTTATTTTTTTAAAATGTTACCTTGATTACACTTGCATTTGTAACTTGCAATTGCACAAAATTGTTCCATGCTATTCAAAAAATATATATGCATGTTACATGTAAATGAATAAAGTTATAATATAGACATAAAAAGTACTGTTTTAATATACATGTACATCACATTAACACCACATTGAGACTTCAATATGTAGTGTGATACATCACCTAGATTTTGGGGCATATTTGTGCAAAGTCATTTGATAATATCTCCAGGAATGACAATGCCATAGGAATTTTCAGTTATTAACAACAGTAATTTGAAGCTATAGATGCTGTGTGAAAAATATTGTGACAATATGGTACATATTTGGTGACAATAAGGTACATATTTGAGCCAAGTTACTTAAATGTGCATAGTAGAATTACTTAATTAAGTTGAAAAATAGTTCAGCTATTGGGCCAAAATAGATGAAATAATCTCAATCAATTAAACATAAACATGTACAATATCATGTAGTCTGATTATCCATATGTAACACTCCTTTACAGGTCTTAGTAACTGATTTGAAACAAAATGCTTCTTTATATCTATTTTCATTACATAAATGAATTGCGCTTGCCAATCAAATCATGCATTAAAAATTTTGTTGGTCCATTTTTTAAAATGTATAATAACAATTTTAAGAGATTGTTTGCAAAAAATGTAAACCCATGAACACATCAACATGCCATTATTCATAACCACTTTTGGATCTCTATCTGGTAAGTATTTTATAAATGTAATATATATACTGGAAAATGTGAATTTCAAAATTCTGAAGCTCATTCCAGTTGGTATTTTCTTGATTTTGTATTTTTCATTGCAGAAATTTAGGCACAACTACTTTAAAATACGGTAGGTAAATTTCTCTTTAAAAAGTACCATAATATTAAAAAATGTAAATTTCTCTACTTTTACATTGCTAAAACATAAACATACAAAAGAAAAAAATCATTGTTTTTATTATGAGTGCAATTTCCAGTTTTTTGTGTTAAAGTCCAGCTTAAGATCCAAGTACCGATATATTCAGATTTTTACATGTATTTAAAAAGGCCAAAAAACCCACTGACATGGCAAGAAATTTTCTCTTCCTCTTCACAGCAATCTACTTTTTTTTCAACAATTTAAATGATTATGAAAGCTCTGATTTTTTTATTTTCTAAAACACAACTTTTTGATGCTGAGCAAATTTAGTGATACCATGAATATTTAACAAAATTTGCAAAAATAAAACAAAACAAAACAGACACCTTGTAAATAGTGTATTTGATTATACATGTACCTCACATACATATTTTGATTATGAATTCATGTTGAAATGTGCACATGACAGAAAATATGGTAATACTAGAACACTTTTAATTCCCAAAATGAGCATTAACCTGATATTTGATGCTATTCTTGGTACACATGTATTCTGCTTTCTGGTCAAACTTTTTGGTCCCAACTGATGATAATATATTGGAGATTAACCCTTACCTCCATGTAAACACCTTTATGACACGGAAAAACTGTGTAGATTCAGATCAGCCAGCACATCCATGATGTCTGATCAGGATCTGCAATGTTCACTTGTTTAAATCATTAGGTTATTTCTGACCAAAAAGTGAACAGTGCAGATCCTGATTAGATGTGCCAGCTAATCTGGATCTACACCGGTCTCACACGGGTAACAAGGCATGTCTTTAGAGTAAAAGGGTAAATTTCTCTTTTATTTAAAATCTCATACTACAGTACTGTGTATTAAAATTAAAAAGGTAATTATACTCAGAAGTTACTTTGAGAAAGTTAGTGTCTATACAATTTATAAAACCTGAAATTTCATACATTTAGGACAATCTGTCATGTATTTGGCCAAAATATAAAAAAAAACAACATAAATTGTTTCTGGAGGTACCATGTCAAATAGGCCACAAGTCAATTCAGGCAGTGCTTGTAAGTCTATTGTATATGGCAATCACTGTAAAGAGTTAGTTTTGTTTTTAGATTTACACAAGCTTTTAAAAAATAGTATCATTGCTTAATTGAAACCCAAGAACAAATTAAAACCTCATCTGATTGTCATTTCTGCTTAAAAAATTGGACTGTCATCATAAAGTAAAGTAGTTTGTTACAGTCATAATCTCTTCTCTACACCTACCCAAGGTGTTTCAATCAGTTTTGTCTGGGTGTCACACTGTTATATAAGATTACAATTTACAACACTTGCAGTAAAAGTCAGAGGTGCTAATGCAATCAAATGTGTCATATTTAATAACTAAATAAATTTATTTCTAAACCAATTTCCATGTTGGACAATGCAAAATACACAGCTTATGTTGCAACCATCAATATTTGATTCTGTGCTAGTGTAGACAGAGTGACTTTTGTAGACTAAGGTCATTGATCAAAAGAGCATATTGACATATAAGTGATGTCTTTTCTTTTGTTGCAACATTTTGTTAATTGTTTTCCCACCTGTTTAGTCTTGGACAAAAATCCGGAAAAAGTACACAATGCTTTGTACAAAATGTCCAATCTATGAAGCAACTTGTTCATGAAAAATATTTTATAAAACATCATAAACTGACATAGAACATATTAACACAATGATACTAAAAACTTTATAAATACAATAAAAATGTGGCCTATTTTTGAGGCCTATTTGAGCTTTTTCAAAATACAGTGTGGCTCATTTGACTTGTTTGTGGCCTATTGACTGTAATCCATATACCAATTCCATGGTATTTGATCATAAATTTGGTGTGAATAGACTGATAACGATCCCAATCTATAAACCAAAACAAGAAACATTATGTTTATGCAGTGTAGACCCAGTGTAGACCCTCATTTTTTAGGGGGGAGGGGCGGCGGCCTGTTTCTTTTTTTTTTTAGAAAACAGGGTCAGTGTTCAACGCCCCTGTGGTGTAGATTATCTCTTGTGACATGTGTTTTATAAGAATAAATAAAAGAAATCTCATACCTCGTGTTCAGTAGCTCACAAACAATATCTTCGACTGCCATGAGCTCACGTGTCTGAATGACGAACATGACCAGTGACAAAAAAACTCTTATACAAAACTGAATTGTGGCGCTGGTCTACGCTAAGCTCAGTGTGTCTCACAATGTGACTGAGTGACTGTTGCGAGGTCCAGTTCACAATTCAACTTCACATAAAAGTTGGTTCTCACCAGCCTTACATCTTGTTTTCAAGAAAAACTCCATGCATCTGATTGTTCCGTCGATGGGCCTTATGCTCCTTTGAATTTAAAGGCCTAATAATCCACTGACAAGCTACCATTCAGTAGTTTTCAACTTGACTTCTTCAGCCTAATTTCTCAAAATGGCCGATTGCTATTGGTTACAACGAACGACAACCTACTCTCTAAACAGACGATTTAGTTTTTTTAGCTTTCCAAAATGCTAGTCCGATAACAATGCTACCGAATAATAAGTTTTAATTTTTAAAGTTATTCTGCCATTAGCAATTTATAAAAATAAAGCCAATAACAAAATTTGTAAAAACAATACTTTGCCGTAAGTTTTTACCGGTCAGGTTTTTTCCCGTGTTTACATTGCCTTATGCTGTGCACAACCGGTAACCAGCGCAAAACGGAAGGAAAGCTTTTTTTAATCGTTAGTGAATGGGCATTCCTGCGACCTTAAGACGAGCTTAACGCTCGGGTCGCTTTGCGACCCGAGCTAGAGCTCGATATTACTATGAGATTAAAAAGGGGGGCTATTTGACAAAATTGGGGCTGTTCTGACTGATATTTAAGAACCCAGAGTCTCCTCGACCGGCTGCAGGTCAAGGAGACTATACAGGTACTATTTTCTCCTCGACATGCTCCTGATGGGATTATAATTAGGTTCCTGAGAATAAACATGGCTGTTTGTTATTGACTATTTCGAAATTATTGTGTAAACAAAGAAAGTCTGTACTTTTATACAATCGGTCAGGTGGTACGCATACACGTATTACGACAAAGCAGATATGCATAAAATTAATCATAATTTAAAATGTTTATTGAAATCAACAAACTTTTCAATAGACAGGTAGATCTACTGTATATACTATATGTTTAAATATACATTACTTTATCAATTTTCTCAGTTAAAAAATGGGATTGCAGCTTTAGCCTCATGTCAGTACCACCTCATGTCAGTGATAAATAAAACTATGTGTTTAGATTACAGAAATAGATTTACTGTATAGTAAAAATTTGAAAAAAAATCGACCTGCAAATGAGCTTTTTAAAAGTCATGCGTGGTCCCCGTGATACATATGACAAAATTTTATAAGGTACATACCTCATTTGTGTTTTGTTTTTTTTCATCGCCGTAGGATTTAAATGTCCTGCCCCCGTGTATACAACTGTAAGTCTACTCGCTAAACTTAATATCCTCATTAAAAATTTTCTTTGGTGCGTGTGCTTTGGCTGCAGCAACTGCAGAGGTGGGGAAATTTTTTTGGACCCATTTGCCCTGCAGGTGGAGTGAATGAGTAAGTGCACTTGCCCTTACAGAAAGTACACTCACCCTTACATTTTAAATAAAATACTCTTTCTGTTGCAGTTTTCATTTTTCTATTCGTTATATCTCTTTCTTACTGTCTCGCTCGCTCTCTCACTTTTCATCATCACCCCTACCTTGGGTAAAAAACTTTATCTTCATTTGTTTCGGCATTTTGACATATAGCGGGAAAATAAGTGCACTTGCAGCCTCGTTCTGATTTGGGAAACCCAGTGAGGATAAAAATAAATCGCTGCGGTTACCTTTACATCAGAAATGTTCCGAATACACAGGATATCGACCAAAATAACGGAAATCACATTGTATTTTGTAAACAAAGTGAAAATATTTCATTTTCCAAAGAAAACACATGTGCATTGCTGAAAAATTTACTCGGCTGGTTGGTCGAGTGTTTTAGCCTCTTCACTCGACCCAACGGGTCATTTACTCTCCATGGGGAGTGGTCGAGTGGAATTCTACACCTCTGAACTGATCTAGAGTCTTTGGTAATATTTTTTTGTTTTTCTTATTTCAAAATTTTTACTTTAAAATTTTTAAAAGTTTCTCCAGTTTGAAATTGATAGACATTTTGAGAACTAGTTCATGCAAATTCTGGGGAAAATCTTTAGCACATAAATTATATACTATTCCGACATAAATGTTTATTATTCTTCTTAAAATACGATCCCAATGTAGAATCAACATTGAACCATCAACACAGAATAATTGTGCCAATATGAATTTAATTTTAAAAATGACCGAAATGATAGAGACATTCTGTTGTAATTTATTAAATAACAACAAACAATAGGCTAATTACCAGCCCTGTGAACGGCGGCATTTAACAAATTAAGCTGCTATGACATTTTAATATTTCGCAACTGCAAACCGAGTAGATCAGTTAGTATTGATAGTTTTAACAAGTTTTAAATATTGACGAAACATCAGAGGACAAGCAATTGGTGCTATTATTATTCACATTTTGAAAGCACCTTTACATAAACAATTTTACTAAAAAAAATTATTGAATTCCCGATTGCGTCCGATGTTCAAATTTAAACACAATTTATGTCTTGGACGAGCGAAACATCAATTCTGGAACCGGTTGAGGAGACAATAGTACTCACATAGTCTCCTTTACTGGAGCCGGTTGAGGAGACAGTACTACCTGAATAGTGTCCACGACCGGCAGCCGATCGAGGAGACTCCAGGTCTCCTGGACTGGGCCTGGTCAAGGAGAAACTTCCTTAAGAAAAAGGGGGTTGTCTGACTTCTGAAGAGGAACATTTTTACCAAAGTGTGGCCGTTTCAACTAGGGTCTGTTTTGACTGGTAGTCATCTGAGGATACTTTCTAGTTATTGTTTATATGTTGCCGAATAGTAAGAATCAGACAAAATTAAAAAGTATTTTATTCTTCACCATCATCACCGGTTTTTAGCGCATTCCATCATCCCTCCATGCTGTGCACAAACTGCTATGGCTATTTTAAAACCCTAATTGTGCAAATCGAAGTGGACAACCATGTAAAAATCAGCTTCAAATCAATCTCACAAAGTTTAGACTTCAACTTAAAAGACAACACAATTTAAAACGTGTCTTTAACAGTCTTTTTCGGAAAATTTTCTGACACACAACATTTAAATTTATAAATACTTAAAATGACAGTCTACAATATCATACTTTATAAGTCACTTGTTCTGGAGACCATGCTAGCTGTTCTTGTTTAAAGAACCATGAATGTTGTGTTAGGGCTTAATTTTAAAGTTTACATGAATCTGAAGCTGTTAACATTTCTCTAGGTAACCATAATTAAGTGAATATAAACTTGTTTGACAGAACTTTGTATATACAAGATTTGAATAAAGAAATATTTTAGTTGGTTTTATGTCATACATTGAATAAATGGCTAAAATTACAAAAGTAAAGGATAATAAAATCTGGTGAACATACAAATGTATGGCTCTTTTTCATGTTTGATCTACATTCGTTTTCACACAAAGAATTATTTTATTGCATTTATTGATATGAATAACCACTAAATACATACACTAATGTATTTCTTAATCAATTCATATGTTTTAAGTGAAAAATATCGAAATGAGAAGTCATTTCAATTGAAAATCTTTGGTAATGTCCGGAAAGCTTGCACTTGCTTCTAACCTGGGTCTTTTCATAACAATACTACAACTTGTTTACGGGCATATTTCTAAAAAAACTTATAGCCACAAGGAACACGTTTAAGAATTAAAAGCAATATGTTTTCTTACCCTGTGTTGAGTATGAATTCAGTTTGCAGACATCCCGAAAGTTGAAAAAAGGTGTCAGACATTTGGTCAGACAAGATGTGAAAATCTGTCTGACCAAAACTAATTCTGTCAGACTGAAACATGTTAAAAAGGAATTAACAAGTATTAGGTGTTCAAATATTTGTCTGACATTTGGTCTGATAAAAGAAATTATGTCAGAAAGGTCCAAATTTTACCGGACAGGTCTGTCAGTCTGGTAACTTTCGAGACGTCTGGTTTGAATATGAAAGTGTTCAAAATTCTACAGAGTTTTGCACTGAAACCTTTATGCGACCAGTTTAAACCAAGATGTATGTAAGACTACCATATAAACAATGAATAGACTTACACATATTGATAGAAATAATCAAGGGTCATGTCCCCTTAATGGTGTAATAAAATGTATATTTCAGATAGTCATAAAGATGGCAGGTTCTGGCCAGTTTTCAATGTCAAGTCCAAGTTCACTTTCTGGCTCAATTATGTCCAGCCAAGGATCCATGTCAGCTGGTATAATGTCCAGTCAAGGTCTGGCCAGTAACTATGGTGCTCCTGTATTCAGCCAGTCTCCTCCAGTACAGATGTCCACTTTACAGCACCAACAGTCATACCCTGGACCGCCTCCTGCCCCAACACCAGCGCAGGTAAGCTAACCATCAATCAGTGCTGTGCATGCAACTATGACCACCAGTGAAGACTCAGTGAAGACTCAGATCAGCTTGTACATCCTCACAGTCTGGTCAGGGTTAATGACTCTAGCTTTTCAGTTTAAAAACCTTGTAAAGCACCCATGTGAACAGTACATGAACTACCTTAAATTGATGGAAAGCTGAGTGCTGACATTAATTAATGGGTTAAATACCAATGGTCTCTTATTCAATGTTGTTGTTTTTTTTGCTGGTCACTGAATTTCCAATTTTTGTATGTCATGACCACATGATGTTATTCAAATCCTTTGTTTTAATAGGTGAATTTAATACAAATGTAGCAGCTATGCAATAAATAGGATTTGCAATATTTTAAATTCATGCATAAAATACATGTATTTCAATATTAAACTGTATTGCAATACGTGTATTGAGTTTATAAATAAGTTCCATTGAAATAAAGAAAAGAATGCAGAAGACATTCAATTTGATTATTACGGATTTTGTTGTAAATCTAACATTATTAAGACAAATTATTTTACAAGGATCCTATTAACTACTAAGAGATAATAACTAAAGTTCCTTTCAAATACAGTAATAGGGAAATTGTCTGAATGACCAAACAAACCATTTCCCATGATGTGCAGCATATTTTCACAGTTCTGGCTTAGCTAAGTTGTGTTTGTTGGCTGGAGTTTGGGATGAAGTCTAAGTCTTTGTGTGAAAGTGTTTAGTGTTCTCATACACATGCTTCGTCCCTTTTGACAGAGAGTGGTGTTTTCTAGTCTGTTATTCAATTTTTTTAATTGGCAAGAAAAGTTGTTTCAGTTTTTTTTGTTTTAGGTGTTTTAATTTCTTTCAATGTTATCAATCAATTTAAGTTATTCTTCTATTCTCTATCAGTATTCTTGGACAGATATGGTGTCCTAATGGGCAACCAGTGTAGATCTGTGATGTCTGATCAGAATCTACGGTGTTCAGTTTTTTGTCAGAAATACATGTAACTTGAATGTTTATGCATATACTGTACATTCTGATTAGACTGCATAGCGTACACAAAGGACAAGAGTTGTTTCTGTGGAGTAAACATCACTCCGGTGCTCGTATAGTTTGATCCAATACTATTTCAGCAGCAGCAAATGATGTCGCCAACAAAGTCAGTCAACTGTGTGTCACTATGTAAACTGGGACAGGAGACAAATCAAGAGCTCGTCAACAGACTACTGGATGTATTCAGGCTGTTCAAACAAATGCAGGTAGGTGAAGACAACAAGCTGGTCCCAAGGTTATAAAGCTGAGATTGGAAACCAGTCTCAAATCTCAAGCATCTGATTGGCTGAAATGGCGACTGGTTATTAGATTGGAGTACGTCGGCAGGCGGGCGTAAACAATTTCTTCTGTGCGCAGCTCCTTCTACATTTCTCAACGGATTTCAACTAAACTTTCACAGAAGTATTGTCATGGAGTGCCCTGGGGCATATTATCAGGGTTTTGTGATTTGATCATTTTTGATCTAATTATGGGCCTTTGTTTTTTTCCACATAGTTTAATATATAGAGAAATACCCTTCTGTGTGCAACTTCTACATTTCTCAAGGGATTCAACCAAACTTTCACAGAACTATAATTATGAACTAAAGAATTTTTTTATATATATTGTTATGCCCCTGGTTGTCCGTCCATCCGTTCGTTAGGAATGACAAAGATGACAAAATTTCTCATTAGACCAGTGGTTCAAACCCCACACAGAGCAATTTTTTATTATTTTTTTAAAAATAATATTTGCCTCAATTATGGCCCTTTATGTTTTATATAGAAGAATACTGTCATGTGCCCACTTCCTCCTACATTTCTCAAGATATTTAAACCAAACTCACACCGAACTGTTATTATCAAGTGCCCTAGTGCATATTGTTGGAGCTTTGTGAATCAGTTGAGGCTGAATTATGCTCCTTTCTTTCTTTTTCACATATATATATCTAGTGACTTATTATATCAAGATAAACAGATAATATCAAATAAGGTTATATCTACTGACTTTAAAAACACATTTGCGCTCGGCCATCAGTCTGGAAAATTAAAACCTGGTTTTGTGACAATTTCCTGTCACTTGTTATTCTATCAAATGACACATTATGATCCTTTGGTCAGATACACTTGATGGAGTTATGCCCCTTTTTGTACTTGGATTTTGACATGAAAACTTAACGTTGGCTATAACTTGGCCATTTCTCAATATTTTTTTTATCAAACTTTCAAATTATATTGTTTATGACAATACACTTGAATTGGTGCAAAATTCTTAAGTTCAAGTTCACATTTTATGGATCTATGTCCCTCTTTGTACTTGGATTTTTACACGAAAACTTAACATTGGATATAACATTGCTTTTTCTAAATATTTTTTTATCAAACTTTAAAATTATATTGCTCAGGATCATGCAAAGTTCTTTAGGTCATCATGGAGTTATGCCCCTTTTTGTTCATGAATTTTTTTCCTACATAGTACCAGATAGCGACAAGTGTTCAACTGAACACCCATCTAGTTCAGTGTAATGCATTAACTTACCATTACATTGGGTCATAATTTATGATCAGCATGTACAAAGCAATCAGTGACAACAAGAATGATAACTCCTGTCTCACTTTTTTTTGAGGTATGCACCTTTCTAATAAAACTTTAACATGAAACTTAATGTTGCCTATAGCTTTGAAAGTACTTATCCTATTCACTTCATACTTAAAATATATGCATGAACAAAGCAATCAGTGACAACAAGAATGATTAATCCTCTTTCACTATTGTTTGAGTTCCCTTTTCAAATGCAATTTTAGGCAACACATGTTCCGAGGAACACCAAATTCTAGTTGAATAATCGATTGATCAAGGATAATTAGATGCCCACATGAAATATGAAATAATTAAAAGCCAATGTATCACAGGACTCATCATGGGCCTGAGCTCAGATATGCAAGAATCTATCACAAGAGCATAATTCTCAGATATATTATACATGTATCTATTGTATTAGGCCAGAGAAAATAAATTATTAGATTCTCATCCGGATTTTGGGAAAAAAGAGGCGGGTGGGCACTTTTTAATTTTTATTTTTTATTAACGAAATACCTTAAGAAGGTATTTCTGGATGGTCTAAAACCCATTCTGGAACAGAATATGTTTCGATTTTTTTACCAATAAATTTTTTTGGGGCGGGTGGTTTTGGACACTGGCGGGCGTGGATGAGAATCTAAAATATTTTTTTCTCTGGCCTCACATACTTTTTAAACTGCTGGCTCTTCTTCAATCTCAATGTCTAACAGTTGGTGACATCAAAAAATATATTTGAAATCATGCTTAGAATATAGATGTGTAGCAATGATATATTGAGTGTTTTTTTAATGGAATGCCTATGGGAGAGCATTTGAGGTCGTGTTGGTACAAAGGTGGTACATAGGGATTGCTTTGTCCTTCCATCCCTCTGTTGGTCTGTCCTTCATGATAACTTAACTGCCTCAACACACTGACTGTTGACTGCATACTATCATTATGTTCCTTTTATTTCATACCCTCCACAATCAAAACAAATTTAAGTACATTTATAAATATCGTAATTGTTATAGAACAGCAATGGTAATTGCCTATTTTGGAGTTTGGTATATGACGATGAGTACTGGAAAATATCATCAAAATACACAAAGTAGTTATGCTGAAGCATGGAACACAGTAAATGGTAGCGATGCGGAATCAGAAAACCACACTGTGTTATATAGATTTACTCATCTGACTTGTTTTATCATTCTAGCTAACATATTAAAAAAAACCCATAAAAGTAACCCGTTAGAAAAACTTTATGACAAGCTTCTTTATTGTAGTTACCAAATGGCACCAATAACAGCCAGTATCCAGAACGAAGGATGAAAATCGATGAGGGTCTCAGACAGCTCAACATTATCTTCCGCAAGTTACGTGTCATCTATGAAAAAGTTTCCGAAGCCATAGTTGATCCGGATGAAAATCCAGAAGAGGTATGTGGTCCTTACGAAGTTGTTCTCCTAGAGTTCCATGACATCTTGTAATGATCAGTTATCCTAGAGTACACCGATAACACTGCCTGTCATCTTGTAATAATCGGTTAGCCTAGAGTACACTGATAACACTGCCTGTCATCTTGTAATGATCAGTTATCCTAGAGTACACTGATAACACTGCCTGTCATCTTGTACATGTAATGATCAGCTATCCTAGAGTACACTGATAACACTGCCTGTCATCTTGTAATGATCAGTTATCCTAGAGTACACTGATAACACTGGATGTCATCTTGTAGTGATCAGTTATCCTAGAGTACACTGATAACACTGCCTGTCATCTTGTAGTGATCAGTTATCCTAGAGTACACTGATAACACTGCCTGTCATCTTGTAATGATCAGTTATCCTAGAGTTCACTGATAACACTGCCTGTCATCTTGTAGTGATCAGTTATCCTAGAGTTCACTGATAACACTGCCTGTCATCTTGTAATGATCAGTTATCCTAGAGTTCAATGATAACACTGTATGTCATCTTGTAATGATCAGTTATCCTAGAGTACACTGATAACACTGCCTGTCATCTTGTAATGATCAGTTATCCTAGAGTACACTGATTACACTGCCTGTAATCTTGTAATGATCAGTTATCCTAGAGTACACTGATAACACTGCCTGTCATCTTGTAATGATCAGTTATCCTAGAGTTCACTGATAACACTGCCTGTCATCTTGTAATGATCAGTTATCCTAGAGTACACTGATAACACTGCCTGTCATCTTGTAATGATCAGTTATCCTAGAGTTCACTGATAACACTGCCTGTCATCTTGTAATGATCAGTTATCCTAGAGTACACTGATAACACTGGATGTCATCTTGTAATGATCAGTTATCCTAGAGTACACAAAAGTTATCATGACTGTACTCTGTTCTAATGACATACTCCATTTATGAAAAAAGTCTCTTCTTGCCAGTTAATTACAATGTTAAAAGTTCTATAAGACTCAAAAAATCTTCTAGCCCTCCTATCCTCAAAAACAGAAGTTAACTATGAAAAAAATGTGCTGGTAATAATTATATTGCGTTCAATTTTAACAAAATTTCAAAAATTAAATTATCAGGTAACCTGTTTATATGGTTTCAAAAGTAAAGAAATGCAACAAGTCTATTATGAAAACAAAACTCATTGATCATGTAGAGTAAGTCTCATTTTCTCACAATTTCCTTTATGTATAATATAGGATAGAGTTTTGACACCTGTTATATTTTAGGTGCTAGTGCCATTGAAAGGAGAGCCTTTGGAAGAAAGAAATACAAACACAGAGGCCTACAAATATGTCCAGGAAGAATATAAACAGATTGTTGAGGTAAACAACAACTTGTTTCCCCACTGAACAGGCCAACCATTGTAGATCCAGATCAGCCTGTTTGATCTAGATCTAAACAGTTTGCTCAGAAATAACCGTATAAATTTACAGGTCAACAATGTGGATCCTGAATCCTGATCAGTCTGCTGATATTTGTTATGGAGTAACTGGTGCAGCAGGGGGAGGGGGACACCAGGAATGAGTCAGTGAGAAGATTCCATGGCTTAAAGTTCATTAAAATGAGATACTGATTTTTGTCAAGTCCACTTGCAGTTTGTCTGTCCTGACAAAACTTGAACATGCTTTGAGCAATCTTATTTATATTTGGCATCAATGTTTTCCTCAGTGAGACATAGTACAGTGCAAACCTCAGGGCGTTTTTGTTGGTAACAAACTTGTTTCGGTTTCAAGGGTTTCAACAGGTTCGTGAAAAACTGAAACTGGTTTCAATAGTTTTGTTTGAAGTAACAAATGCATTGTTTTCTTCACAGTTTCCATCAATATGGCGCTTGCAGTGCATTTAGCTGTTATTTCAGAAATATTAGAAGAAGCTCATGATACATATGATCTTTTGCCTGTTTTGACTAACTGGAGACAAAATGTGTGTCTTCGGAGTTTCAATACACGTGCTTTTCCTTCGGCCATCATTGATTCTCGCTGGTGAACTATTATTCGGATGAGACGAACCGACCAAACCGCCTCCGGAGGTGGTTTCGATAGTTTCAAAAACCAGGTTCGGTTTTTGCAAAACAAATTAAAAAACTGGTTTCCGTTTAGACAGTTTGCAAAACCGATATTAACCCTGAAACTAGATTGTTACCAACAAAAACGCCCTCAGGTTCATATTTCAAAGGTCAAGCTCATGGGGTTTAAGATAATCTCAGATATTTTCCAACCCATTACTTTGATATGCATTGAGCAATCTTGTTTATACTCACTTAAATGTTAACCTCAGTGAGAGAACGTGTCATGTGGAAATACATTGACTGTAAACTGAAACTTTTAACAGCTTAAAATTAACATAATGGCTGTTGTGTTTAATATTTAATTTTTGGGGATTTTGACAATCATCAGAAAAGGAAGTAAACATTTATTTATTATGTTTCAGCAAATTACTCAGAAGAATAGACAGATCAAAGAAGTGATCGACAAAATTCGGACAATTATGTGGGAAATAAACACCATGATAGTAATGAGAAAAACTTGATGTGCAGTGTACAAAGACATCAGAAAAAAAACACTTTGATTGTTGTGTGAAATTCTGGATGTGAAAATTTACAAAGATGTGAAAATAGAACACCTTTATTGTCATGTGAAAAACTTGATGTGAAATTCACAATGACACACATAATTATGGGAACATGCTACATAGAAGAGAATTGTACATTTGTATCTCACAAGTAAAATAGTTTAGGGCTGTTCCAGGAAAAAAGGAGTGGGGGGGGTGGGGGGTGGAACGGAACTTGAAAATGGGGGTACCACCAACACAATTATATTTATTTTCAAACAACACATTTGCTTCCATGAATCACCCCCACCCATCAAATTTTAATTAATTTCAGTTCCACCCCCCTCACTCCTTTTTTCCTGGAACAGCCCTTAGTGTTTCTTCCAGGAAAATGGCTTAATAAAGTCACTCCATGCTTCTGTTCAGTGTTGTATTTATGAATGATAAAAAGGAATCGAGGATTAATTTTAATTTTGGCTAGGGGAGAATTGCACTGATGACGGAGCTAATGGCAAGATGTTGTAATCTTGCAGGTCTTGCATGCATCTCCAATGTTTACTCCAGTACTTGAAAAGTTCAACTTCCAGTTCTGGTTTACTAGCGAGCACTGCGGCATAATAAATTTATTGAAATGAGTAATTATAACTAAGCTATTGCAATCAATTAGTTAAGAATTCAGTTATGAACAGGGCTGAAGGTTATAAAGCTGAGTTTGGAAACCAGTCTCAAATCTCAAGGATCTGATTGGCTGAAATGGCGACTGGTCGCCATTTCAGCCAATCAGATGCTTGAGATTTGAGACTGGTTTCCATGCTCAGTTTTATAACCTTGGGCACTGAATTAAGATGTGAGCTGCATCATACAAACTGTGTTTTCTTGAAGATATTGACATTATTTGAAATGTAAATATTATTCATTTTATGGGTATAAAATATAAAGAAAGAAGTATTTGTAACAGAATTATAAAATCCCATGAAAACAAATACAATCCCAGACCATAACAGTAAGGCACCTCTGTTCATCCCTTTTTGTAAACAAACATATGGAATACCTTGGGTAACAGACGTTACGGGAAAACATGCACAAGACATGCTTTAAGCAAACAAATATCAAAATGTGTAGAGCTGTGTTGGCTTTTAGAAATAAACTTGCCCTTCAAATTCGTTATGAAGATTGGTAAGGGGCTGACAATCTCAATTTCTACGATAAACTTCTTGTCTTATCATTTCACATGAAGTGTCAACAAAATTCCACCAGAATATATAAACTGTTTTAATTTTTAAGAAATTTAAAAATAACATGACTATTAAATATGAATTAAAAATTAAAGACAATGGCAGCTCTATATGAAAAATACCCCCAGTAAAGTTAAAAATTTGTATGTTACATTGTTAATTCTATTATAAAGTTCTCATATTATCGATATTAAAATTCTGTTAAAGTATTGAATCTTAAAGATATCTGCATATAGAATAAATTTTGTCTTATTGTTAGTTTTTTTTGCAAATATTGTTTAATATATATTAATATCCATTGTAAGAAAAGTCAGGAAGACAAAACTTTTCATTCATTCAAGAAAAAAAGTACATGTAGTCGGTTTGTGTGTATGATTTAAAGTAAAATGGCTATTGTAATTAAAAAAAAGGAACGTTTTGACCATATTGACAACATTTAAGATGAGTTCCTAGAAATTTTTCCAAATATCGAGACCTTACATGCTTCCGTACAAAACATATTTATAGCTTAATTAATACGAATGACATATCAAGTACGAGGGTTGTTCAGAAAGTTTTGAAACAACCTTGATAAGTTTAGTAGCCGAAGGAATATTTAAACAAAAACATGTGTTACTTATGGTAATCCTTTATCTACATCAGTGCAAAATTTCAGACAAATACCACATCGATTTCACATAAAACATGGCATGCGTAGATAATAACATATGCACAATGCATGGCGCTGAAAAAAACCCATAATACTTGACGTCGAATATTAAACATCAATTTTTCTCAAGGTATCCTCTTTCATATTTCAAGCATTTTCCATGTCTCCTTACCTAGCGATTGAATACATTCGTATACGAGTCACTTGTGAATAAAGATAAAATCCTTGTAACATGACCACAAAGCCATTGAGGCAAAAAAAAATTTTTAAAAAAAGAAGAAAAATAATTGCTCTGTGTGGGGTTTGAACCGCTGGTCTAATGAGAAATGTTGTCATCTTACTGTAACAGAATACTCCAAAGTATACAGGACTGGTAATATATTCTAAAAATAGACAGTTATCACAGAGTATTCACCCTTTTATGATAACAGAGTATTCTCCTTTTTATATATACTTAAATAAGGAGACACAAAGTTGCTAACGAACGGATGGACGGACGACCAGGGGCATAACATTATACATTGAAAATTCTTTAATTCACAATTATAGTTCTGTGAAAGTTTAGTTGAAATCCCTTCAGAAATGTAGAAGTTGCACACAGAAGAGTATTTCTATATATATATATATGTGTCATTATGTGGAAAAAAACAAAGGCCCATAAACCTGTCAAAAATGATCAAATCTCAAAACCCGGGAAATATGCACCAGGGCACTTGGCAATCATTTTGTGAAAGTTTCATTGAAATCCCTAGAGAAATGTAGGAGTTGCGCACAGAAGAATTACATGTGTAAAAAAAACAAAAGGCCATAATTAGGTAAAAAATGACCCAATAACAAAACCCCGCCAGAGGGCACTTCCTGACAATACTTCTGTGAAAGTTTAGTTGAAATCCGTTGAGAAATGTAGGAAGAGTTGCGCAAAGAAAAGATTGTTTACGCCCGCCTGCTGAAATTTGCCACCGCTTTGTTTGAGTATTATTGCTTAAGGGTTTATAATCTTGGCAGACTAAGTAATTTATCTTCTTAGACTCACTTTTATGGCATATCAGCTTGGCTCCAAAAATGACAGGTATTAGATTAATTATTGATAAGTGTCAAGCCACAGACTGATATTATGATTTAAGGGTTTTGTAATTAGCATATTTGTAACATAGAGTTTTATTTGTTAAAAGTATAATTTGTTCTCTAATTTCATTGGTTGTTAAAAAAACCTTAATTTTGATATACAGTAATTTAATTAAATTAAGACAGTCTTGAAAAAGTATTAAAAATGATTAGAAGTGTTTACATCAGTTTTTGTGGAACTTTTTAAAACAACATAATGTAGTTATTCGGTGACTTTAAAATAGTCACCCCAAATGGGGTGACTGCAGTGACAGTGATTTTTGCATAATAAACATTTATGATTAAGATGCATCTTGTATAATTATATGAGTTATATTGGTGATGGATATTAAAATGGAACAGAATCTACAAAAAAAAGGTGTTGTATTGCTGGACGAATAATAAAGCATTTCTTTCTGACAAATGTATTGTCAGTGGTGGAGAACCTCATTGAATTAGCAACTCTCTGCTAACTCCCCCAACCCACATCCCTTGGCACGGATTGCCAGGGATGGACCCAGAGCACACCTGCAGGCGATGCTGGATATGAGACAGTTCGCGAAACCCAAGTAAGACCGGGGAACCCAACATTCTCTTTTAGCACAGTTGCACATACCCCAATCTAATAACCAGGATTTTTCCTTCGGAAAACCTGGTTAAAAAGTTAATCTGGAGTTATCATTCTTGGTGTCACAGATGGCTAATACTAAGTTAAAGGCCCACTACATTCCTCCCCTGCATGTTCATCAATAAAAAGAAAATGATGAAAATTTTGATAACGGCAACATGCTGTTCAATGAAACTTTGCACAAATGAGTGTTAATAATGTAATTTTATATTGAATATTTTAAGATCATTAGAACAGTAAAGAAAAATAACGAGATCTAAAAATTCCCTAAACTTCTACATGTATTCACATAAATTCACAAAAACTTAACAATACAAAACATTATTTTAAATGTCCACATGAGTAATATTATACTGATAACAATATCTAGTGTCCTCGTGACTTACATATGTAAACTTTATGAGATAGTAGTAAGTATGTTTGACCTTCAGGTTACAAACCACCAATTCAATTTCCATAGACTTCCATTATAACCTTTCATCAATTTATGAATTTATTATCAAGTCAAGCCCTTAAAATCATACAATTATCAAGAGAACCAACCTAGAGACACCATAAAATACAAATTCCACCATAGCATGACCAATAAACTTTTTCAGAATTTTAGCCAGAAGTGTATCACCCCAGTCTATGCTGAACTTATGTTTATATTCTGTCAAAAATGACAGCTATTTTTTAAGTTGAATTTCACTTTTTTTCATTATCAATTTCATATTATTTGTATTCAAACTACTTAAAAAGCATTTTCTCAAAATAATTTTATTTTTAAAATATTTAAACTTTCTGTTACTGGTCCGCAAATTCCCTGCACAAAATTATTTAGAGGCCTGAGCACCAATATTTAGGGGTCTATAACCTTCAATTTCCTGGTTGCTTCCTGGTCGCATAAACGGATGACAATCATTGATTTCTCTTTTAGCAGTTGAAAGTTCTTTACAAAGTACACAACATCATTACACTCGCATGGGAATTTAAAATTATGTTTTGTATTGCTTAGTTTTTGTGAATTAATGTAAATAGAATTTTAATGAATTTTCAGAACCAATTTTTTTTTCTTTACTTTTCTAACATGACATATTGTATGCAAAATAAAGATACATTTTCATTGAACGACATTTTACCTTTGAGATTTTGATTATTTTCTTTTAATCGATGAACGTGCATGGGAGGAGTGTAGTAAGCCTTTAAAGTTATTGGCAACATTAGGTTTCATAATCAAGTCAATTGAAAGGGGCCGAACAAAAAAAAAATCAAACAGGAATTATCATTTTTGTTGTCACCGATGGTTTTATTTATGTAGATGATATATTCCAATTTTAAGGTAAATATGACGAGTACTTTCAAATTTTTAAGCAACATCAAGTTTCATATTAGTCATTTGAAAAGAGGTTAACTCAAAAATAATAAGAAATAGTTATGGCTCTTGTGCATTACACTTCCTCTCATTTCCCTTTATCAATATTTCAAGTTACATTTCTTTCCCTTCAATTTTTTTTAGATGAATGGCTGCAAAGATTTTTTTCAATTCTTTATTAAATAAAGGGCAGTAACTGTAAAAAAATTCGACTCATCCAAAAAAGCTCCTAAATGTTTCTTCATATTTATTCCAAATTTCATAAATTTTACTAGTTACCTAGAAATTGCTGCAGACAGAAAAGTGTGACAGACGGAAAACGCCATTTCAATATCCCCCCCTCCCGATTTCATTGTTGGGGGAATAACATCATTCATCATGTACTTTGCAAGTTTGTAGGCAACAATCTGATTGGTTCAAAGAGTTTTTTATAATAACAGTTTTAACCTGCCATAGCAGCCACATGCATTCAGCAACCACCTGTCTTAAACCTGCCTGTTCAAATACCGTATATGTGGTTATTTCTGTGGGCTCCAAATTCTGCGGTATTTGTGTCGCCCTTTCGAAGAAATGGCGATACATAGGGACCGCTTTGTCCGTCAGACTGTCCGTCCGTCCGTCACGAAAACTTAACGTTGGCTATAACTTTGCCATTTCTTAATATTTCTTCATCAAACTTTCAAATTATATTGCTTATGACAACACGCTTGAGATGATACCAAATTCTCAAGGTCAAGGTCACATTTGATGGAGTTATGCCCCTTTTTGTACTTACATTTAGACACGAAAACTTAACGTTGGCAATAACTTTGCCATTTCTTAATATTTCTTCATCAAACTTTCAAATTATATTGCTTATGACAACACGCTCGAGATGATACCAAATTTTAAAGGTCAAGGTCACATTTGATGGAGTTATGCCCCTTTTCTACTTATATTTAGACACGAAAACTTAACATTGGCAATAACAAGAAATGGCGATACATAGGGACCGCTTTGTCCGTCAGTCTGTCCGTCCGTCAGTCCGTCCGTCACAAAAACTTAACGTTGGCTATAACTTTGCCATTTCTTAATATTTCTTCATCAAACTTTCAAATTAAATTGCTTATGACAACACGCTCGAGATGATACCAAACTCTCAAGGTCAAGGTCACATTTGATGGAGTTATGCCCCTTTTTGTACTTATATTTAGACACGAAAACATAACGTTGGCAACAACTTTGCCAATTCTTAACATTTCTTCATCAAACTTTCAAATTATATTGCTTATGACAACACGCTCGAGATGATACCAAATTTTAAAGGTCAAGGTCACATTTGATGAAGTTATGCCCCTTTTTTACTTATATTTAGACACGAAAACTTAACGTTGGCAATAACTTTGCCGTTTCTTAATATTTCTTCATGAAACTTTCAAATTATATTCCTTATGACAACAAGCTCGTGATGATACCACATTCTTTAGGTCAAGGTCACATTTGATGGAGTTATTTCCCTTTTTACGAAAACTTCACATTGGCTATAACTTTCCCATTTCTTTATATTTCTTCATCAAACTTTCAAATTATATTCCTATTAACAACACGCTCCTGATAATACCACATTCTTTTGGTCAAGGTCACACTTGATGGAGTTATTCCCCTTTTAATGAAAACTTCACATCGGCTATAACTTTGCCATTTATTATTATATCTTCATCAAACTTTCAAATTATATTCCCTATGACAATACGCTCATGACGATACTATATTCTTATGGTCAAGGTCACATTTGTGTACAGGGAGACTTTTTACGGCTAAATATAACGGAGCTATATTTAGCACCGATGAAGAGACCACTTCATTCGCGATCTTGATTTCTGTGACGTTTCGGAAATCATACTTTTGCTTTTAGTCGCGCGGACCAAATTTATTTTAGTAAATTAAAATTTTATTAGCCGAACTAATGCTGCAAATTTGTGCCTATTGTTCCAAATACATGTAATATTTCATACAAGAGCGGATTAAATTGAAGTAATGCCGCTTTAAGTGTAAACATTAATTATGTTTAACAATTGGAAAAATTGCGCCTATTCAAGAACTATCAGTGTGAAATATTTTCCTGCGATTTATCTGTGTGTTTAGTTACTGTAGTCAGTTTTCTTTTATTAGCTTTCAAATAGAGCGCCTACTTGAGTGTCGCGATGACGTAACGCAAATAATGAATATAAGTGGCCACGTACTGCAGATAATAAATTTTCTGTAATCACATCATAGTTTTTCTCCCTCATCAAACCCTAACACTGGCATCTGGAGGCACTGTTTATGCAAAAACAAAGTCTGTTTACAGTTTTATGGACTCATTGCATCTTTATAAGAATGGGAGAGGAGATTCTAGGTTTCCTCAACTGGGCCCAGTCAAGGAGACACTTCCTGTATGTTATTATATTATGCCCATCATGGCATTATGCTAAACATTTCTACTAATGTGTATTCAAAACATTGGGTGGGGGAAGAGTTAAGAGTTACAAACCAGGCACGATTTCAAATTATGATTATTGATTAGGCATGATTATTGAAGCCTACATCATGATGTGACCTTTTGCCAAACATTTCTACCAAATAATTCTAAAATTCTTCAAAGGGTACATGTGGTTAGAGAACAGACACAATTTCGGAATGAATGAACAGACAGAATGATGTGATTGCCTCCCTTCTTGACATAAAAATATGGACCCAAATTACAAGAAAACAAATAAATATTGATAACATTGCCTTTAAAAGGTAGAAAAATATATATTTAAAACTTGCAAATATATGAGCAAAATTAACATTTGTAAGTAGCAAGCATCATTCAATTCCATTTTGATGCACAGTAACTCCCTACATTTTATTCCTGTATAAATAATGAAGGTTCATAAAAATTAAAGGCAAAATAAAGCTCAGTGAACTTTCTCTTATGTTATTTAAAGTTAACATAATCACTACCATGTTTAATGTGCAACAAGCAAATGGTATTGATATGCAATACATGTCCCCTACCTGTTAGGCTTTAAGGCCAGGTGTATAGTTTTGCTGGAGGAGTAATGCCCTGAAGACTTGAGCTGTTGTTTGGACTTTAAATAAAAAAAAATGAAAATTAAATAAATATGTTTAATCCCTTGCACTCGTAGAAAAAATTGTTTAAGGGGATGTCCAACCTAAACACACCCAACTCACTCTTATGGGTATGGTACCACTACCCACCTACCCCAAAGACCCACCCAACCCTGAAGAAATGGCTGTCAATTTGAGTTCAGGAATTTAAGAAACTGTATTTTTTTTAGTTTGAATATCCCATCTGATCCCTGAAGAAACTTTTGTCAGTTTAAGTGTAAAATTTAAAAACAAAATTGGGGGGGAGGAATGGGGGGGGGGGTTGAGGGAGATACCATCACCTACCCCACTCCTGAAGAAATAATTTCACCCTCACCACCCTGGAATTTTTTTTAGATTATCCCAACTACAACCCATTTCCCAGCCTGCAGATTTGATTGACAGTTCTTATAGTGTATATGTCTATATAACGATTTCAGGGGAAGTAATCTTGTTACAATGATTTGGCATACTACCTTCCCTTATATTGGCTTGATTATCAATTTGAGTGTGATATTTTGACTCTGCTTTGAAATATTATCACATAACTGAATTCTATGTTTGCCAATAATCTTGAGGTAATGTCAAGGTTCATACATGCAAAACATTCAAGAGCAAACCTATATTCACCCCTGGTAAACCAGTCGGGGACTAAAAATAAGGACCAAGCAAAACTCTGTAACATGATGCCATCAATCATGTTAACATGTGTTGTAGCATTATCATGTTGTAAATAGTAGTAAAACGGTAATCAGCTTCTCCTTAAATTCATCAAAGTAAAACCTCTTGTGACAGCACTAAATTAATACATTATTGCAGGTACAGGTTTTGTTTGTCTTGGCAATGTTTATACTGTCAAGCTCTAAAAGATATCTGTGATATAAAACACCTAACATCTCCACGATTCTCTATGCACAGCAGAGGTTTTCTAAAATGAAGCAGATATAGTTCTTAGATCTTAATTGTAACACAGACTGAACAGGAGACTTGAATCAACTGCTGCAGACTCCAGTCTCTGCTTGAAGTGTCAATGATCTAGTTACTGGTAAGGTCACACATATTTCTTGGACAACATGTAAGCCTCGGTCTGTATGCTGGTAAGGTCACACATATTTCTTGGACAACATGTAAGCCTCGGTCTGTATGCTGGTAAGGTCATATAAATTTCTTGGACAACATGTAAGCCTCGGTCTGTCAGCTGGTAAGGTCACACATATTTCTTGGACAACATGTAAGCCTCGGTCTGTCTGCTGTTAAGGTCGCACATATTTCTTGGACAACATGTAAGCCTCGGTCTGTCTGCTGGTAAGATCACACATATTTCTTGGACAACATGTAAGCCTCGGTCTGTCAGCTGGTAAGGTCACACATATTTCTTGGACAACATGTAAGCCTGGGTCTGTCTGCTAACGATTTTCTCCACACTGACCAGGCGCACCAAGCCAGGATTTCCACCATACGCTAACCAACAGCTCTGCCAACAGTTCGGGTTTAAACTCATCTATAAAAAAAACCAACTCAATGCACAAATGCAAAATACACATGTATATATATATAATGTCTCATTATCATAAAATAAGTAAACTTACATTATGCAACAGTCACATGCACAACCTTTTTGCTAAGGCTCTAACATGTAAACGGCAATGTTTTGATTTTGAGCCGTAAAGGTTTTCAGAATCCCGGACCATTTAAGGGCCTACTACACTCCTCCCCAGCACATTTATTGGTTAAAAGAAAATCATCAAAATCTCAATAAAGGTAAAATGCCGTTCAATGAAACTTTGTACAAATGAGTGTTACTAATTTATCTTTATTATGCATATGGTAAGACATGTAAGAACAGTAAAGAAAAATAGCTAGATCTAAAATTCCCTAAACTTCTATTTACATAAATTCACAAAACTAAACAACACCAAACAACTTTCTAAATACCCACATGAGTAATATGATATTGACAACAATTTCTGTGTCATCGTGAGTAACATATATAAACTTTATGAGATATTAATAAAAGTGTGTTTGACCTTCAATTTCCTGGTCGCGTAAACGGATGACAATTATTGATTTCTCTTTCAGAAGTTGAAAGTTCTTTACAAAGTACATTTTCTTGTCAGTATCATTACACTCACGTGGGATTCTGAAATTATGTTTTGTATTGATTAGTTTTTGTGAATTTATGTAAATTTTAAGGAAATTTTTTTGTCATCATTTTCTTTCTTTACTTTTCTTTCATATCTTACTGTATGCAAAATAAAGATACATTAGTAATATTCATTTTTAATGTGCAAAGTATCATTAAACGACATGTTACCGTTATTGGGATTTTGATAATTTTCTTTTTATCGATGAACGTGCTGGGGAGGAGAGTAGTAAGCCCATAAACGAATGGTAACATAATTATAAAGGAAGCAAAATTATTTACTGGAAATCGGCAACGTAATAACAAGCGAACAAAATATTTTCATTTTGTATTGCATGTTTTTGACAGGCTTGGAAATTCACAGTTTTCCCGCAGAAGTTTTGTGATCCGCTATGATAGCTAGGCTATTTGTGTATATGGACCCCTAACATCGCGTTATGAAGGACTTACAATGCTACTTACAAGGTCCTGTGACATTTAAAAACTGCTGTGTGATATAAACAACGTTTAAAAGGGATGGTTTCATTTTTCAAGGTCCGGGTAAATGTTTACAAAAAAATGGAAACGTTAGAGCCTTACTTTTTGCATATTTTTCTACAGTAACTTTGAAACAAATCACTAGAAGAAATGATAAACATTCAAATCATTGTAAAATGTATTTGTATTGTCACTACAGAAAAATACTGCAGTTGGTGATAAAAGCACAAAACTTTGTGTATTGAATGGCAAAATACATGTATGTGATTTTATTATGGAGGCATTTTTGGAAACAACCACTTCCAGTTTTATTCAAGATGGGCTCTATTTATGAGAAATGTAACTATCTAGTTGTTTAATGACTTAATGCTGATAGTTCTATACATGTTTGATTTCAAAAATTATAGCTCAAGTATAGATTTAATGTTGATAGACCTAGTGTTTTCATTGTGTAAGACCAATGACTCAAAATGTTGTAAAAGACAAGAAGATGCTGCAATGCTACGAAACCAGGTTTTCTTCTAAAATTTTAAAGTAACATATAATCTAAGATTATAAAGTACAGATTATTCAAGACAAAATTGCAACATTGACATAATTTAATGTAATTAAGGGGCATTAACTAGAGGCACATGATTGAATTTAAGAAATATTTAACTTGCCAAAACAGGTTTACCATTTCTCTAACAACAAAATGGGGAGATAACCCAATAAATAAGGAAGCCAGAACTGTTGTGTGTATGTATTAAACCATGCAATGTTTGTCTTCTTATTCCTGAATGGATTTAATAGATAGACTGTTTACCAGACATATGATTTCTATTTATTCTTAGCAGAGGGGTTTCTTTTGTGCTCAAGTACAAAACAAATGTTTACTAATTTAGTTAAAAGAAACACTGGTTGTGGGGGAGGGGCTAGAGGGGCTAGATGTGCTTTAGAGGTCACAAGTTCAAGTTCTACCTAGGTGAGAGTATTTTGTGATACTGATTGCTGTCATAGAGGGGGACTGTAAGCACCTCCACACTATCATAAGTGAATAATTGTAAGGGCAGCACAACCAATAACAAAAATACACAAGTTTTGTCACTATAAGGTCAGGGGTTTTCCTAGCCATTTTGGGAAAAGGACCCTGGCCAGAATTGGGAAATTTTAGCGCGTGAAATGTCTCATTTTGGGAATTTTGAAATCATTGTTTATGCATTTTTCCCTTTTTTAAAACTTCTACAAGGTAGAATCAGTTTACTTTTTATTCACTCAGGGTGGTTTAGTGTTTAAAACCGACATACAGGCTTTTTTTTTTTCAGAAAAAAACTCAAGTTAACGCTGTTTCTTATGTTTTGAAAATAATCTGTGGATTCAATTGGGAAAAATGGAAGTAATTTTGGATTGGGAAAGGGTCCGTTTGCTTTGGGAAAGGGTCCGTTTTCCGGACCCGCAGAAAAGGCTAGGAAAAGCCCTGAAGGTTTAAACCAGCTTCTGGGGGACATAAATACATAAACTTCCATTCTCACTTCTGTGCATGTAATACTGTCAACAGAGGAATCTAGAGTATACTTACAGACTTTAAGGCAGCTATGCTGGGTTTGTCATAGACATCAGTGTTCTTGTCCAAGGTCAAGTATTTGGATACCTGAAAATACATGTATATCATTCTACATATCAGAACAACAAATGGACTAGCTCAAATTGATACAAAAGCGAGTCTTTTACATTTCTTCAGAAGGGTTCAACGGTAAACTGAGAGACACAGGAAATTAACTTCTAACAAGTTTTCAAAGAGTATAAAAATTACAGCCAGAAACTCTGGATCAAAGCCTATAATCCTTTATAATTAATATGGCTCAAAGATAAAAATATTGATGCCTTGAAGAAACTAGATGGCCTGATAGTCGAACACTTGTGTAGCTTTTGGTAACAAGGTAGGTCAGAAAAAACCTGATAATCTGATGAAAAAAATATTAAGAAATGACAAAGCCAATAATCTCATGATGGAGAGACGGACAAACATATGGATAAAGGGATTCCTATGTATGCCATTTTCTTTGAAAGGGTAAAACAAAAGCACTCAAAAATACATACCTTAAAATTTTCCTCAAAATGCAGAACTGACTTTTTCATTAATGTGTGGTAGTCTTTTTTATTGGTTGCTAAGTTGGTATCTTTATCCTGAGCACTATTATGAGCAGATTTTATTTTATTTTTAGATTTCTTGTCACAAGTACATTTCTGGCACACAGTTACTGATTGGTCTATTGACTGACTAGGTTCCACGTTGTGTATGCCACTTCCTGATTGGTTAGCTTGGCAATATGCACATTTTGATTGGCCGGCCTCATTCTTATCACTGATGTTTTCACTGTTCCCAGATGTGTTTGGCTTCTCTACACTGTTTTCAAGAATATTTGTTTTCATGAGTACCTAAAAATACAAATTTATCATATGACTAACTCCTTTGGGAAGATAATAATAACTTTATTTAGCTTACAGATTTAATTCTTGAATTTATCATGCTGGTTAACAGATACAACTTAACTAAAATTTCATCATGAATATAATTTAGTTGTGGAAAGTTTAACCCACACAAAAATGACATTTTCTAGGTCTATATTTAAAGCTGAATCAGTGAAATCAATTGATACCAAGGTAGGTCTCCGACTCCAATACATCTCCTACAATACTTACCTGTCGGTATTTATAGGATTTACAGTCTAAATAATTTTTCATGTGATCTCGAATCAGCAGACCAACCGCACAACCTCTGTTGTCACATGTTGCCACCAGCCCTACCCAGTCTGAACTGGTCACTTCCTGCGAAAGAAATAATATATTAACAAGATGGGTGTTCAGTTGAACATTTGTGTCGCCCTCTGGCCTCTGGTGGTAATATTTTGGAATAAAAATGCAAGTTAAAAAAGGGGCATAACCATCTTGACCTAAAGACTTGGCTTCGTCAATAGTGTGTTGTCATGAGCAATATAATTTGAAAGTTTGATGAAGAAATATTAAGAAGTGGCAAAGTTGTAGACAAAGTTAAGATTTTTTGTCAAAATCAAGTACAAAAGGGGCATAACTCCAACAACTGTGACGACCTAAAGAATTGGCCTCATTACGACCGTGTTGTCATAACCAATATAATTTGATAGTTTCACTCACAAATATTGATAAATGGCAAAGTTATAGCCAATGTTTAGTTTTTGTATAAAATTCAACAGCCATTTAAAAAGTATAGTAGTAACAAGAATTTATCTCATAATTTCAGTATTAATGACAATATTTAACCCAAATGGAAGACAAATCTAAAATGGATGTAAACTCTACCTACCCAGATGCATGCTGGTTGTGAAGATATGTAATAATTGGACCTATCATCTTTCCGTGTAGGCTTTGTAACTGAATATATCATATGACCACTGTCCAAGTATCTACCCTTGTTAACAAACATTCTGAAGTAAAATTTAACAGGAAATATCATCAACAGTGTTTTCTTTCATTTCTGATAAGTATTGCCACCCGTTTTACCCAGAAAGAAATAGACAATACATGTATTTGTTTTTACCAGTGTAAGATAGAAATTTGCTTAATTATAACTTGTTACCGTTTAACTTTGTGTATTATTAGAAAATCTAGATCTATCCGATTTATGGGTCAACCAAGACAACTGTGTTATTGTATTACCCCTTATAAAACAAAGACTACTTGATCAATATTATCAACAATGGTATAGCAACATAAATAATTCGCTAAGACTTATAACATACAGCAGATTTAAGCACTCCTTTAATTTAGAACCATATCTTGAAATAATACATGAGAAAAAATTTAAAATAGCTCTTAGCAGGTTCCGATTGTCATCACATCAATGAGAAAAAGATAGAGCGATATTCTAATATAACAAGAGAGGAAAGAAAATGCAACTTCTGTAATCTTAATTTTATTGAAAATGAGTACCACTTTCTATTAGTTTGTCCTTTGTACACGAGTATTCGTCAAAAATATTTGAAACCTTATTACAACAGTTGGCCAACTTTAAACAAATTTGATAGCTTAATGAGTAGTTGTAACAAAAAAGAAATTATTAACCTTCCTAAGTATATATATTTTGCTAGTCGCTTACGACAAAATCTTAAAACTGACTGAAAGATCTTTGGAACATAAAACTTTATTTTATTAAAAAGTTAGATATTTATTGTGTCTGTATTTTAAACTTTTGTAACACCGTTTTATTTGATAAAGAAAAACAATTAATGCCTTTCTGAATACGCTTCTCATTTTTGATAGTATTAACACATGTCATTCCATTCCTTCACCTGTATTTTTTGTAGGCTAGAAGCAATGTATTTTGCTTAATGCTGGATAAATGATGTTGTTGTTGTTATTTTCCCTAGAGCAAAATATGCACAAATGAAAAACATGTGGAATATACTTATATCACAGTAATCATTCCAAAATCCCACTATAGAACTACAGAACATGCAGCTGATTTCTAATCTCAAAACAAGGCAGTTGGAACAACAGCAATATCCCCAGCCGCATGTGGGAATGTTGGCAATGTTATGGATGTTTTAATGCAAATTAACAAATATATCTGTGCAACGAACATGAGGTTTAACACAGTCCATCCAGCAGTTTGGAAATTATAGAGCAAAAATGAAATACATGGTTCAAACCTTCAGACTATTAGTGACCTTGATCTTGAGCCAGCCAGGTTGGAACATGGGTTCTGCACATTGTTTTGGAATGAACATTTGACTAAAGTTTAATAAAATTCATTCATATTCAGACGATATGAACCGGACACAAAATACATGGTTCAAATCTTCAATGACCTTGACCTTGAGCCAGCCAGGTTGAAACATGGGTTCTGGTCATCATCTTGATGGGCTGAACATTTGATAAAAGTTTCATGGAATTCATTCCTGGGGTTCAAAAGTTATGAACCAGACACAAATCTTTAAACGCCACTGTTGACCTTGACCTTTAGCCGGCCAGGCTGGAACATGGGTTTTGCATATCTTCTTCATGGGCTGAACATTTAACTAAAGTTTCATAAAATTCCTTCTAGGGGTTAAGTAGTTATGGACCAAACCAAATTTGCACAATTTATGAAAGGACAAAATACATTATTCAAATTTTCAAACACCACTGGAGACCTTGACCTTGAGCCAGTCAGAAATAACTTAATGAACCAAAAAGCAAACAGTGCTGATCTGGATGAACACTTATTACTCAGTGATAACACCATACATAACACTTACGCATAATTATCATCAGAGACTAAAAACACGCCAAGTTGTAAAACCGAGGACGTTATGTTTGTAGTCATGTGACATCCGTTGTCCTCGTATACTGGTAATCCAAGATTATTTACATCCCAGAAGTACAGCTCAAAATTGTCTGCACACGTGACAATCATATTTTCCACCGTGCCAGTCCAGCTGACAGAGCGTACTAAATTCCCATGTGGCTGGAAACTTCGGAATGGAAGTAGTGTTTCACCACTGCTTGTAGACAACAGTTGTAAAGGTGACTTGGAAAGCAGGTTAAACAATCTTACTGCACCTGTGAAAACAAAACATATGCCATCTATGGGATTAGTTACCTTAAAGCATTTGAAGTGAGTCAGGATTTTACCAAATGCCTTTCAAAAAAGGGGGTAGAGGCATTTATTTGGGAAGATGAGATTATTCTGGGATATTCTGTATCTACAAGGTTTTGTTTCACCAAGGCCAACTGAAAAGTAAATGAGCTATAGCATGCAAACATGTAACTTATCTTGGGGAAATCAACATTCATTCCTAAGACGACTTATACATTGGGATTAATATATAATGCAGAAAAATAACAAATATCTGTGCACATACAGTAAATGTACCACAAATGACATGTTCAAGTGAGAATAAATTTGTGCAGTCACATTTCTCAAGATAAGCTATGACATAGTTCAATTTCTCTCACACTTTCCCAAGAGTAAAATACGTGAAAATTAAATCTGTGCAGGATACAATGATACTGTTCATTAAAAGAAATACAGACGTTGTTCTGTCTAAACCAAGCAAAACTAAGAATGTCAAAATAACTACTGCATGTTCCCACAATGAAACAGTCTGAATCATAGGTTACATTGTGGACCCACACACACAATCAACTAGGTTAAAGTTCACTAGAATTGGTCAGTAAGATGTCGTACACATATGTAAGACAAAATATTTGTAATGGGTGTACTGCACAAAACAAAAGAGCAAGCATGTTTACACAGAAAACAAATAGTATATGGGTATATGGATTTATTCAAATCAGCCTGCATCAAAGCTGTCTGATATAAATTTACACTGGTTTCTCTTGGGTCAGAAATAAAATCAATCATACAGGAAAAGTGCAGAATCAGATCAGACTGCAGGGTGTAGATCCAGATCAGACTGCAGGGTGTAGATCCAGATCAGACTGCAGGGTATAGATCCAGATCAGACTGCAGGGTGTAGATCCTGATCAGACTGCAGGGTGTAGATCCTGATCAGACTGCAGGGATGTGCATGCTGATCTTGATCAACACCAGTTGCACGTATGAACAAGGCAGTTGGAACGACAGCAATATCCCCCGCCGCAGATGTGAATGTGGGAAAGGTTATGAATGGTTAAGAACTTAAGAGCAAATTAAACAATAGCTCTGGGTAACGGGCAGGCAGGTGGAAGCCAATTCAAGTGCAAGGGTATGTCGTGTTCAGATAAGTTTCAGAGTATTGGCCTGCTCAAACACCAGAGGCGGCCTTGACCTTCAGCCAGCCAGGTTGGAACATGGGTTCAGCACATCATGTTCATGAACTGAACATTTCACTTACGTTTCATGATATTCATTCCAGGGGTTCAGAGACCACCAATTAACATGCCAGTTTGTGTACTCACACAGCTGAGACCTCTCTTAAATTTAGTCTTAACATTTTGAGAATGTGCTACAAATTTGTTGTTGTTGTTGTTTTACATACAAACAGTGAATAAAATATTCAGAACAGCCTGAGTTTCAAAGTGCTATAAAGTAAGAAAGTTTATTTGGTCAGTATCCATAGAAAATGACAAAATTTACACTATAAAATCTTCCAGAGCAACGTTCTAAATATTGCACAACACAGCAAAGTTCATTAGGCCATTGACCAGCAACTGGAGGAATGTATCCTAACAACATCTTAAGATTGAATCTAAATATAGCTGAAGACAGGTAGAAATATTGGAATTTTGATACTTGAAATTTTCACTGCTACTAAAATTTTTGTTTCAAATTTTATCACTGAACAACCAGTGTATGAATTGTTCAGGAAAGATTGAATTTTAAGATGGTATAAAATTTGTGTCAAAAGCTGGTTGATAACTGTAGAGAATCAAAGGTTAGAAACAGAATGTAAAAGCATTTTTTTTTAATCCCTAGGGCGGGGCACCTGGGCAATTTAGAACATGATTTTAATAATTTAAGTAGAGATTATCAATATCAATATTCATACCAAATTTGATGACAATCGGACAAAAAATGTGCCCTTTATTGTGTTAACAAAATTTGTGCTTTATTCTGACCTAGTGACCTAGACATTGGGCCGGCCATGTTGGAACATGAGTTCTGCACGTCGTCTTGATGGGGAGAACATTTGCCTAAAGTTTCATGAAATTCCTTCTAGGGGTTGAAAAGTTATAGACCGGACACGAAATGTGCACACATGGAAGGACGGACGGACAGACGAAGACCATTCCTATATCCCCCAGCCGCTATGCGGCGGGGGATAAAAAAAGACATATCCATAGAGTAACGGGTTAAGGTTATTGAAATTATTTATATTAGGAAGATAAACAGAAGACAATTGAGGTTTATTAAACTGCAAAGTTTACTGTTTATTATTCTGCCTTACCATCAGAGTAGCCTGCTACAATTTTGGCATGTCCCTTTCCAGTAAACCAGTCAATACTTGAGCATGTGAAACTGTCTCGTTCATGACCTATGTAAGGTATTAATGTTAGGACTGGGTTGGCCTTGAATGTAGGGGGTGCTTCTGCATCAGGAAGCATCGGAAGACTGCAAGTACAGATATACAGAACTCAAAACTTTTGACTATCTTTGTACACTGAACAATGAGATTAAGATAATGTGATCTTATTGTGTAATTATATCAATTAACTCAAAAAAATACTTTAAGAAAATCAAAAAGAATGCCAAGAGATATCAAATCCGGCAAGAACTATCACATAATCCTACAAAATGCAAAATAACTGGAATAAAACTGTGACTATTTAAGTGGGGCTTGACCTTGAATCTGGTGACATGCATGATATGACCTAGAATTTAAGCATGACATATCTGCCTAATGTTGTGTAATAGTTTCCCGAATTTCCAGAACTTCGCCCTCTGCACATCCAAGCAAGAAGTTTTTCTTTCTTTGTTTCATACAGATAGTCAAAATCCTAGTTCAAGTCAAAATCCTAGTTTAACTTCTCAAAAGATTCAGGGCACTCGTTTGGCTGTTTTTAGGGCCGAATATGGGGCCCATTCCCCTGTCAAAATAGTATGTTTTTTTCCCCTATTTCAGAAAAAAATTCCCCTAAAAATCTAAAAAAAATAAAATAATAATAATAATAATAATAAGTAACCAGTGTTTTATTTTAAGTCTACAGTCACAAAATATGCTTGCTATTACAATAAGGGGTAGAAAACAGTGTTACAAGTGCGTGTAACCCTTGAAAGTCAAAACATGTGTATATGAGTTATGACTTAAAATTCCCCTTTTATCTTAAAATGATGCAAAATTCCCCTTCCTGCGGGTATGGGTACCTGTCCCCGAAAGTTGTCCAGTGCCCTGAGATTGGAAAAACTAAGAAGATCTTGTTAATATTTGCCATTAGTTGGGAACCTAGCACTAACACTTCGTTCACTGATTATTGTGCCCATGATGATAAGCATTGTGTGTTGTGTTTTGATAAAAACAACTGGACAGTCAAATACCGTATAATGGATTTTTTCGTGATCGAAAATTTTCGTGATTTTGTCGTAATTTTAATTTTCGCGGTTGTAATTTTAGCGAAAAGTGCGCTAACAGAAATTAATGCGAATGTTGTTGTGAATTTTTGGTGTTTTTAATTTTAGCGAATTCACGTCGGTCGCGAAAAAAGCGAAAAATATTATGCTCGCGAAAAAAACCAATTATACGGTATTAGAACTGTCTGACATGCATTACAAACATTTTTGACCTACAAACATTTATTTGTCAATGGCAAAACTAATCATGACAGACCTGGGCAACACTCTGAACATTTCTGCCATATTATCCTCCTTATAAATGGACAAGTAAATGCACAAATGGATTGTGAAATACCATATGCAAGCCAGGGTGGTTATAAAGTTAGTGCAAACCTATAAATTCTGCATGTTCCATCAGTATAGGCAGCTGCAATGAGTCCGAGTCGAGTATACACCTCATCTGCCGGGCCTGCTGTTGCACCGGACAAATAGCATCCAGAGGGGCACCACTTCATCTGAGTAACAAATCCAAAGTCCTGCACCAAGTTGTAGTACAGCCGAGGGGTACTATTACTCTTCCTGATTATATAAGAAACATTGCCCTTAACCCTGACACCCATGTATATGCCTTTATGGCATGAGAAAACAGTGTGTACCGTCTGATCACGATCTACACTGCTCGCTTTTTGATTGATAATGTTATTTCTGACCAAAAACCAAACAGTGCAGAACCTGATCAAATGGCATGGATGTGCCAGTTAATGTGGATCTACAATGGTAGCATACAAGTATGTGATAAAATGTGTATTAACCCTTTCCTGTACAGACACACCTTTATTGCTAGGGCGAACAGTTTAGATCCAGATCAGCCGGCACATCCGTGCCGTCTGATCAGGATCTAAACTGTTCACTTTTTGATTCATTCGATTATTTATGACCAAAATGCGACCAGTGCAGATCCTGATCAGACGGCACGGATGTGCCGGCTGATCTGGATCTACACTGGTCGCACACGCGTAAAAATGCGTATATATCCAGGAATGGGTTAATGGAGTAATGAGTTCAACTGCTAAATTTATTTCATTGCAGGTAACACTCCATATGATGATGTGAACTCAATGACATTCAGCAGGGTTCCCACTCTTGCAATAAAAATTGAATCTTTTTATAGGTTTCTTAAGGACATTTTAGTTATTTCATGGACCAAAGAAGTGATCCTACCGACAGTCGAAAACAGGTTGCTAAGGGGTAAAAAATTTGAAGTATCTGTTATTTGGATAATTTCAGAGATTAAATTAGATGAAAATGGAGCTTTGAAAGACACTGAACTCCACTAATGACAGTCTGATAAAAAGGGGATTGTAAAAATTTGAACTACCTGTTATTTCAGAACATATGTTTGAAGTTTAAAGGGCTAGATCTGAAAACTTTAGGCATAGTTCGCAAAACAGACCAACCGACTGCCCAACGGTCCTTCAGACCAACTGACCAGATGATGACTTCTATATACCCTCCCAAACATCGTTTGCAGGAGTATAAATATGAATGTGAAAACTAATCCCACAGAGAAAATCCTAACCGATACCACAGTACATTAAAACCCTTGATAAAGATCACCCTGATAGAGATCACCCTGATAAAGACCACCCTGATAAAGACCACACTGATAGAGACCACCCTGATATCGATCACTCTGAAAGAGACCACCCTGATAGAGATCACCCTGATAAAGATCACCCTGATAGAGACCACCCTGATAAAGACCACCCTGATAGAGATCACCCTGATAAAGATCACCCTGATAGAGATCACCCTGATAGAGATCACCCTGATAGAGACCACCCTGATAGAGATCACCCTGATAGAGACCACTCTGATAGAGATCACCCTGATAAAGATCACCCTGATAAAGACCACGCTGATAAAGACCACCCTGATAGAGATCACCCTGATAGAGACCACCCTGATAAAGATCACCCTGATAAAGACCACCCTGATAGAGATCACCCTGATAGAAACCACCCTGATAAAGATGACCCTGACAGAGATCACCCTGATAGAAACCACCCTGATAGAGACCACCCTGATAGAGATCACCATGATAGAGATCACCCTGATAAAGATCACCCTAATAGATATCACCCTGATAAAGACCATCCTGATAGAGACTCATCCTGATAAAGATCACACTGATAGAGATCACCCTGATAGAGACCACCCTGATAGAGATCACCCTGATAGAGACCACTATGATAGAGATCACCCTGATAAAGATCACCCTGATAAAGACCACGCTGATAAAGACCACCCTGATAGAGATCACCCTGATAGAGATCACCCTGATAGAGACCACCCTGATAAAGATCACCCTGATAAAGACCACCCTGATAGAGATCACCCTGATAGAAACCACCCTGATAAAGATGACCCTGACAGAGATCACCCTGATAGAAACCACCCTGATAGAGACCACCCTGATAGAGATCACCATGATAGAGATCACCCTGATAAAGATCACCCTAATAGATATCACCCTGATAAAGACCATCCTGATAGAGACTCATCCTGATAAAGATCACACTGATAGAGATCACCCTGATAGAGACCACCCTGATAAAGACTATCCCAATAAAGAACATCTTGAAAGACCACCCTGATAGGGACTACCCTGATAAAGAAACATCCTGATAAAGACCACCCTGATAAAGAGCATCCTAATAAGGACTTCCCTGATAAAGAACATCCTGATATCGATCACTATGATAAAGAGCATCCTGTTAAAGACCCTGATGAAAAACATCCTGATCATCATCATGACCCTGATGTCATGAGCAAAATAATTTGAAAGTTTAATGAAGACAGGGGTTTTTCAGCACTGTCTGCGCCTCCGAAAAACGGAGGTGTTCCCAAAGCAAACGGCCCTGTTCCCAATCATATCCAGTTGTCATTTTTCCCAATTGAAAACATATTTTATTTCCGAAATTTCGGCAAAATTGAATAAAATATATCGAATTACACAGGTAATAGAAGAGTGACTTCCCTTTATCTAGAAATTGCAAGCGTTCAGTGACCCTGATTTAACTGTAAGCATGAATATTTTCTGGACTTCTTTCAACATTAAAGCTATTGAATATATCAATAAATTTAGAACTGTTTTGCTAAAAGTTACAGAAGGTACCCTTAACTGCAGAAGGTGCATCATAATATGACTCGTTAGACACTTAATTCTTTTTGTAATGTATTTTCGCGACTATGATGGCTTTGCACAACAATAAGTTCTACAATTAAAACTTATGTTTATCTTGACTTTTAAGTTAATACTCTAAAATAACCATTAAATTTGCTACAGTTTCACTATTTTATAAAGAGTTTCAATTTCATATAATGAATAATTTAAATGAGAACATTATTTCTGATAACAGTTGGCTAACAAGTTACCAGTTTTGCAATGTTTGTTTGAATAAAGACCAAAAAGCTGGTAAAAGTATATTGGTAATGTAAAAATTGACTGATTTAAGCTAAATAAATGCATATTGAAATTTCCCAAAATGGACTATTTTATCGATGTGAAAATTACCAAAATGGGCATTTTTGTCGATAAAAATTTCCCAAAATGTCCAGACTCCTTTTCCCAAAATAGGCAGAAAAAACCCTGGAAGAAATTTTAAGAAATGACAAAATTATTGCCAAAGTTAAGTTTTACTATCGAAGTCAAAGTATAAAGGGCACAACTCCAACAAATGTGATCTAGACCTAAAGAACTTAGCATCATCACGACTGTGTGGTCACTAAGGCTCCAACATTTACAAATTTTAAAAGTTTACAAGTACCATGAAAAATGAACGATGCTGTTTAAACAT
Organism: Corbicula japonica; assembly: GCA_038501625.1. NCBI lineage: Eukaryota > Metazoa > Mollusca > Bivalvia > Venerida > Cyrenidae > Corbicula > Corbicula japonica. The sequence goes on along the minus strand of JAZAYU010000044.1, from coordinate 111,043 downwards.
TGTTTATGTCATACAATCTATAAGCAATGTGACCAGTTTCACTAAACTTTGTAGCTTGTAAATAACAATGCAACTCCATTATAACGCGATCTTATTGGATACCTAAACTTCGGGGGAATTTCTGTCGATATCTTGAAAACTGTTGACACAGTAAGTGCCACAGACCAACCACACAAGTTTGCATAAAATGGTTTTGTTTAATCATGTCCCCTACAAAAATAATGGACTGATCCACATGAAAAATATGTCACACACATAAACACTTCATGCCGAACATATGTGTAAAGTTTCAAGTCAATATCTTGAAAACTTAAGAAGAAGTTCGTGTCACAAGATTTCGTTGAAACGTGCTCCCCCCCAAAAATAACAGACTAGTCCACATGAGAAAAAAAATAGTTCGCGTAAATCTACTCACGAACATATGTTTAAAGTTTCAAGTCAATGTCTTGAAAACTGTTGACGTAGTAAGTGCCACAGACCAATCATCCAACCAACCAACCGGATGATGACTCCTATACACCCCCATACTTTGTATGTGGGGGTATAAAAATCAAAGTACAAAATGTTCCTTGACTTAAAGAATTTGCAACATCATGACTGATTTGTCACAATCAATATCATTGGTAAAAAATATTAAGAAATTGCAAAGTTTTAGGCAAAGTTATAGGTTTTATGATGGATGGACAAAACAATCTTAATGTATCACCTCTTCTTTGAAAGGGTGACACACAAAGACAATTGTTATCAAATTTATCTATTGTAATAAATCATTAAACAAGAAGCGCCGCATTGCGACAAAAACAGTTTTTCAACAAACAAGTATAGACGTCTGAGTAGAATCCAGAGTTGCATCTTGATATAAGCACTATGCAACCACAAAGTTTGGTGCCAATAGGTCACAGCAAACTAAAACTGAATTTCTATTTTTAGCAAATTGACCTTGTCACCTGTGTAGCAATCTCAAGCTGCCTCTTGATATAAGCTACCCACACAAAGTTAGGCATCAATAGGCCAAAGTAAACTTATGTAATTGCGGAGAAACCAAGGTTGACGCCAACATGACAAACAACATCCTCATTAGTAATTACAATAACCAGGTTATTTGTTGAAAATCTGGTTAAAAATAGGATTCCCCAAGGCCCAGCCCCTTCCCTAAAAAGGTTCGGAAAACAGTGAAGTATAAAACCTATGCTCACATTTTGTTAGAATTCAGGCCAGTGTTCCAGATCTGTATGACACCTGGACCAGTCTGTCTCTCATCTGTGAGGACAGCATCATTATAGTCCAGTTTACCAGTAACGGCAAGAAACTGGTCATCTTTACAGGTCATCGGCATGGGACACCAGGCCAACCTCCAAATATGCAGTCCAGTGTAAAATATCAATCCTGAAAATATCAGATATGCACCTTAATCCTTTACTCTATGTATACTGATTTTATTGTGTTAGGAATCAATGTTGATCTAGATGAACAGGAATTTCTTTTCTTTTATGCTTTTCAGTCAATTATAGACTTTCCCGGTGAAATAAAAGTGGTATTTCACTGTTTTCAAACAGTGGAATATCTTTTTTTTTCACTGTTTTTTTTCACGTTGGTACTCAAACGCACATAACATAACAAATGAAAACGTTTAGAAAACCGGCTCAATTTTTTTTTATATTTGACGTCATGACGTCACGTCATAAACAAGCAGTTTTGGTGCAATTTCTTTCAAATTTTCTGTCAAATTCACGCAAATTTTGCACTAAAAGCATAAAATAAAAAGAAAATTTGTTTTTACCGGTGTAAGATAGAAATATATTTCACTTGTGAACTCCGGGACTATGTTTTTCACTTGTGGATTTGCCACTCATGAAAAAATTAATTCCAGAGCTCACATGGTGAAATATATTTCTATCTTACACTGGTAAAAACAAGAATCCTATATAACTTGTTAGTTAATTTTACCATGATCTAATTACAGCTAGATCAGAACAGCTTGTGTACTTTATTTAATGTTATTACATGTTATATATATAACAGTCTGTTCCAGACAAGGGGTGTCAAAAACATTGAAAACTAGCTGTTGGGACTTTGATTGGTGTTCGACTGTTCAAGTTATAGTTAGTGCGAGCGATCAGAGGTAGAACAATAGAGGTCTAGTTCGGGATCGGACGAACTGTTCGTGAGGAGGGTGGTGTTCGAGCAAAAGGTGTTCGAGCCATCGAAGTTTGACTGTAGATATAAGTGATTACTTTGAAGAATTTTCTAATCTTGAATCTCTCCATCTGATTAAAAAATATTCATTCACTTAACTATTTGACTAAAAAAATCAACTAACAATAGAAAGAAATGTTCATATTTTACCAGTTTTCCCAGAATCAGTTTGATGACCTATGTGAAGTATGGTTCAAAATGAAAATGTTTTGAACTAACCTGTGCATTTTGGTATTTCTGAGTCAAGTGTTTTTAAGAGAAGGTGCAATGTGCAAAAATATAGATATTCTATAATGTATCCCATAGTTATTTAAGATTATGAACAGATGGACCGATTTGTCCAAAATTTTGGCAAAATTTGCTCTATTCAGTGATTTATAGGCATTTCATATCAGTAAAATGTATGTTAACTAAATCACAAGTCATTAAGAAAGTCCACCCTAAGCTTAAAATCACCTAAATAATGAATATACCGCATCCTTGACTTACCATTAGATACTGCAGACTCGTACAACTGCAGTGACTGCGGCTCAGCTTTCTTTTCAAAGCAAAATCTAACACTTGACTTTGGTTTAGGGAGATATTTCTCAGCTTCACTGAAACACATCAATGTAGCAACATTTTAAGCAACAATGAAAATTTTGTTTTACAGCAAAATGTGTTCTTCTGACATCCTCTGAATGAAGGATACCTGTCACCAAAGACCACACTTTCACAGGCTAGTAAATATGCAAATTCAAACCCCTGGTCAAGTTTAACAATTCACTCCATGCATATATCCTGGGTGCAATCAGGATCTAAACTGTCAGCTTACAGATTTATTAGATTACTTCTGACCAAAACGTTAGTGTAGATCCAGATCAGACTGCAAAAATGTGCAAGCTTATCTGAATTTAAATTGGTTGTAAATGTAATTTGGGGCGGGTCACGGGAAAAGGTACGTTCGGACAGTTGACGTCTTTGAAATGACATCATAAAGTTGAGCATAAGACATTAATTAGTATGCATTTCGCATTAAAAATATCATGTTATTGTGAAAATATGTAACAAAATCACATTTTAGTTATAAGAAATTGATTTATAGTTGTAAGTTCTTTCTAAATTTAGAAAACACTAAAATATCATAAAAAATGACAAAGGTACCTTTTCTCGCGATGCACCCCATTTAAGGTGTTATCATGCAGTATTGTCTATTTCTATGAAATTTTAATTGTGCCAATTTACTTCCATTCAAAACGGTCGCTTGCTTTGTTAGCTAAATATTGTTATCCTTCGCAAAATGAATGCTTCCCATGCTTGCAGGCTTTGAAATAAAGATTATGATAAAATCCAATTTTATAAAGATATAAAGTCCTTAGGAAAGCCGTTACCTGTCAAAAAGTATGTTCCAATCTTTCTTTAATGGCATCCAATGTATAAATAGTTCTTCTGACCAATTCTTCTTAACAAATTCTTCCATGAGTTGATAGGTCATGAAAAACTGTGTGCCAGTCACATCTGATAATCACAAGAAAACTATGAATCAAATACATCACTGAAACATGAAAAACTGTGTGCCGGTCACATTTGGACACAGTAAAAATATTGTAGAACCTAGGAAAGCTCTCATCTGAACATAACAAGTTCTTTAACCCTTTCCTGTATAGACATACCTTTATTGCTTGGGCAAACAGTTTAGATCCAGATCAGCCAGCACATCCTTGCCGTCTGATCAGGATCTAAACTGTTTGCTTTTTGATTCATTAGGTTATTTCTGACCAAAATGCAACCAGTGCAGATCCTGATCAGACACATTTTCAGAATGTTCCCATTATCTGGTCAAAAATACATTTCACTCTTAAAATTGTGGACAGATACAGAGTTAGACATTCTTACATTTTTGTTATTTAGCAGAAAACAAACGAAAATGAAAGAATCTCTTCGATTTCCTCAAAAACTGCTTATTGCTCCTAGTGTTTGTAACGATTTTCCAATCTTTTACTGCACTCAGAATGCTACTGTTCCACCTGTTTTGACTGGGGAATGGCTGAGCGAGCAACCAATGAAAAATTGTATTTAAATCACACATGTTTACATCACTGTTATATGCCCCCCGAGCTACATGCATCCATAGTAATTAATTGCTGGCCAGCTGGCCAGTGAAATGTTTCAATACACAACACTTGATCAGGCAGATTTTAAAGGCAAATTAAAAAAACGGCCGGGCTGGGGGGCTGCAGCCCCTCAGCCATAGGGCTGCGTCCGGGCCTGAATAATATAACTAATCTAACAGACCACTAAAGATCCTGATCAGACTGCATGCATGTGCCAGTTTGTTACGGTCCTCATTGTTTTCTTTTCCATAAAATAAAAGCCATACCAGAAAAAAAACAGTTATAAAATAACTATCTTTCATGGGTGTGACATTAAATATTTGATGACATAATGTCAGCAATGTGAATGGTATTTTTTCCAAAGCTGGGTTTTTTCAGCACTGTCTGTGCCTCCTGAAAATGGAGGTGTTCCCAAAGCAAACGGCCCAATTCCCAATCATATCCAGTTGTCATTTTCCCCAAATGAAAACATATTTTATTTCCGAAATTTCAGCAAAAATCTCATAAAATATTTCAAAATACATAGGTAATAGAAGAGGGACTTCCCTTTATATTTATAATATTTTCCTGACCTTCTTTTAACATTATAGCTATTAATTATATCAATAAATTTAGAACTATTCTGCATAAATTTACAGAAAATACCCATATCTGCAGAAGATGCATTATAATATGACTCGTTAGACACTTCATTCTTTTTGTAATATATTTTCGCAACTATGATGGCTTTGCACAATAAGTAACTAGAATCTGTTTTTGTGAAAAACGCATGTCTCCCCCCATCGCCCTATTGAATGAAGGCCAAGAAGTGATATCACCTTTTTGAAACAGAAGCCTGTGACATTTATTATGGTATAATGAACATGCACATATATATATATATATATATATATATATATATATATATATATATATATATATATATATATATATATATATATATATATATAACTCTACAGGCCCCTGTGATGTTGAAGTCTGGCCTAAATACCCCAAAGTCAACAGGGTTCTTCAAGGCTGTAACAGCAACTATTGTATGAAGTTTGTAGGCTCTAGGTAAAATAAAACTCCATTTAGTGAGAGGAAACCATTTTCACTCATCGGGCCCCCGTGACCTTGACCTTTGACCTACTGACCCCAAAATCAATAGGAGTCCTCTACTCAATAAGGACATCCATCGTATGAAGTTTAAAGGCTCTGGGAGAAATAGAACTCCTGTTATTGATTGGAATTTCACCATTCGGACCCCTGTGACCTTGACCTTTGACCTACTGACCCCAAAATCAATAGGGTTCTTCTACTCAATAAGGGCTATCACCCTATGAAGTTTGAATGCTCTGGGTCAAAGGTACTCGAGTTATTGAGCGGAAACGAAGTGTGGCAGATGGACTGATGGACAGACAAGGCAAAAACAATATGTATCCCACAGAGGGGGGGGGTGAGACATAATTACGTTTTTTCTGGTCTTTTTAGATAGTACTCTAAATTGTCCATTAAATTTACTACAGTTTCACTATTTTATAAAGAATTTCGATTTCATATAAAGAATAACTGAAATGAGAAAATTATTTTCTTATAACAGTTGGCTAAAAAGTTAACAGTTTTGCCTTGTTTGTTAAATAAAGACCAAAAAGCTGGTTAAAATATATTGGTATTGCAAAAATTCACTAATATAAACTAAAAAAATGGAAAACAAAATTTCCCAAAATGGACCATTTAATTTTTATCGATGTGAAAATTCCAGAAATGGTCATTTTTGTCGATAAAAAATTCTGAAAATAACCAGACTCCTTTTCCAAAAATAGGCAGAAAAACCCCTGCAAAGGGAAAGATAGTATTTTTCTTTCTGTGTAAATCTGGCCAAAAACTTATAAGCAAGAAAACAAATACTTTAATTACATCTTGTGACCTCTAAAGCGCCACCTTCACCATCAGCATCAAAATCCACTATGTCTCCTTCCTCTTCCTCTGGGGTTCCGATACTTTCTTCTTCAACCTCATCATCAACATATTCATCTTCATCATCATCATCGTCATCATCTTGAATGACAACATCAGGATCATTGTCAGAATTATCATCTTCAGCTAATGGGTCCACATCTTTAGACAAGTCATGTACAGTCTGCATTGCCCTATAATAAATCAAGAACATTGTGTTTTAAATATATCTAAGTTCATATCCCCAGTTTAAGCCTTTTTCAGGGCTTTTTCAGGGGTATTTGGGAAAAAAGCCCCAGCTCAAATTGGGAATTTTTTACATGGTATATAGTGGTTTTAAACAGGTTGCATACATAGATTCAAGGAATGTAGGTTTAACAGATCACTGATCAAAAGTAAACAAACTAATTTTGTAATTTGAAAAGTCCCTTGATTACATTGATTCTCTTGTTTGTTTCTATTTTATAGGCAAAATTAGTTATTTCTGTTGAAATGGGAATTTTTTCTTAAAATTGGGAATTTTTTTCTTCGGGAAAAATGGCTCCTATTTGGAATTGGGAATGGGGCCCATTTTCGGCCTCGTGAGACTAGCTGAAAAAGCCCTGATTTTATAGATACAGCTTACATTAAGAACCTCTAATGAAGATCATCCTATATTAATACCACCTTGAAAATAAGCAATTAGCTTTTTAAAAATTCACTCTTTATTTTAACGTTTTGGCCTTACCGCCTTTATCAAATTGCACAAAATGTGGATTTTCTCTGATTCCTTCAGTTATTTGACAAAGAATCAATGTAGATCCTGTATACACTAAATCTATGTACAGGGTGATCTTAAGCTATACCAGTCAACCACCCATGTTCCATGAGTCATACGATGAGGGAACAAGTTAATATATGTCCTGAAAACCTCTAAGCAATATTGATCTGATGACTGAAACTTGCTTTTATCAACAACCATCCAAACAAATCAGACTGTTGTGCTATGGAGGTTGACATTGCACTCTCATTAACAAAAAGAAAATCATCAAAAATCTCCCTAACAGCAAACTGCAGTTGAATAAAACCAGGGCTCTCACTAAAGGGAGACATGGGAGAAGTGGTCTCCAGACCAGACTTCTCCTTGCTTTGAGCCATGGGAGAAGTCATTTTGTATATTAGACTATTATAGGAAAAGTATGCTGTTGACTGCAAACTTCTCCATAATTCAGTAAAATTATGACAAAACTCCCTGATTTGCATGTCTAGTGAAAGCCCCAAAACCTTTGCTGAAATCAGTATTATTAATGAATTTTTTTACATAACTTTAAGAAAAGTTAAAACAGTACAGAAAAATAGTAAGACCTAAAAATTATCTTAAAATTCTTTTTGCATCCAAACACCAGGGCTTTTCATCCTTATATAACAGAGGCCTATAAAAGGCCTCTTCCCAATCCAACAAGAGCTATCACTGAAGGTGATTAATACCCCCGCAATATGGCTTTGTCAGAGTATACAGAAATAATGTTCGCATCTTTTTAAAATGCGACAGAAATTGTGCATGTATGTCATCTATATATAAAAATCTAAGTATTTGGTAAACAGGAAGTAGGTGAGCAAGGAGCATTAAATCGCTTTACACCATATGGGAATATATGATAAAGCAATAAGCAAAATATCAGGCGGCTGCATGTTTCAGTTGCTAAGAAAACTACAACGGAAATTGTGCATGAATGTCAAGTATGTGCACAAATCTAAGTATTCGGTAAACAGGAAGTAGATGAGCAAGGAGCATAAAATCGCTTTACACCATATGGGACTATAGGATAAAGCATTATGCAAAATATCAGGCTGCTGCATGTTATAGTTGCTTAGAAAACTGCGACGGAAATTGTGCATGTATGTCAACTATGTGCACATATCTAAGTATTCGGTAAACAGGAAGTAGATGAGCAAGGAGCATAAAATCGCATTACACCATATGGGACCAATAAGCAAAATATCAGGCTGCTGCATGTTTCAGTTGCTTAGAAAACTAAAACGGAAATTGTGCATGTATGTCAACTATGTGCACAAATCTAAGTATTCGGTAAACAGAAAGTAGATGAGCAAGGAGCATAAAATCGCTTTACACCATATGGGACTATAGGATAAAGCATTATGCAAAATATCAGGCTGCTGCATGTTATAGTTGCTTAGAAGACTGCGACGGAAATTGCGCATGTATGTCAACTATGTGCACAAATCTAAGTATTCTGTAAACAGGAAGTAGATGAGCAAGGAGCATAAAATCGCTTTACACCATTAGGAACTATACGCCTTTCCAATAAACAGTTTCGCAGTCCCGTACGAGTTACTTCCCGCGACCGAAAATCAATCCAAAACGAGGCTCTGCAGGATAGCCGAACGATCGGGCTAATGGCTTAAGCACATAATAGCTAACCTTATCCGCTATATTGCAGGTCTAGTTCGTCGCCGGCGGTGAAAAAATAAGTTGCTGGTCTGTTATTCTAGCCAGACTTTTTATGTTTACTATTTGTTAGATATTTAGATTTTTAATGATATAAGAACATGTACCATTCTTGTTGATAGTAGGCAGTATGAAACGCAATTTGGTCAAACATAAGCATTAATTTTACCAATTATGTACAACAATTTCTTCTTTATATCTTTTATATATTTTAATATATTTTACTGGTGTAAATGTTGCAAATTGCTAAGGCTAGTAATGCGCTATTATCCGGAAATCGTGATATGTCAACATCTGGTTACATGATCTGTAGACAAAAATACAATCTGAATTTGTTGATACTTACACATTTGAACAATAGAATTGTCCTAAAAAATTAAGGCGTTTATGGTCAACGTGTAAATAATTTGAATATTTAAAATGTTACGTATATTTCACAACCAAATATGATTGATTCTGTCTTGAAATAAAACAGGATCGGTAATCTGATTGTTTGTTGTAGAAGTATCATTCGTAGAATAAAATCCAAGGATTTAGATGCCGGCTTCCAAAAAGATGAGAATATTTATATCACAATATGGTTGCATATCCAATTTAGATTTCTTAGGTTTGACAGATTGTAATTTTGGCATAAAAGCCCAAACTCTTAATTAAACATATATAAAATGTTTTGACAAGATTTGTTTCTTATTAACGGCTTTTGTTTCTATAACGTGTCATAATGTTGATTAAGAATCCATTTAAGTGCTAAATCAAATACATTTGCTGGCACATCCAGTAGTTAAAGGACTCCGAAATACTTAAGAATTGGGAGGTGTAGATACCTTGCAAATAGAAATTACACGATCTCTATTGGTCAATGATATCTGCCCCTTTAAGTAATTGACAGATGACCACGTGTGCGAGACAATGACATGTTTATGGCATGCCGCCTTCAAAATCAATCGCCGCCGACATAATCACAACATGATGTCAGTAGTTGAATAGACACGCTAATCCGGAAACGAGACTCAATTAAGCCGTGAAGAGAACACTGCGACTGTCTGTTAGTTCAAGTCGTTTAGTGTCTAATGCGAGGAATAATGAATTGACACTTTTAGTCAGAAACCTGATTGTTTTATAAATTATTTTAAAAAATATCATGACGCTGATGTATTATTACTAATTCAAAGAGAAAATATATTTTTCAAAAAAGAATTTTATGATAAAAAAGAAAGTTGTAGGTACATATTCCCTATTACGTTATTACAGCAAGCAATCATTATTCCTGTAAAGCAGTCACGTGACTGGACAGGGGAGGTAACCAAATAAATTCATCGAATTATTGGAAAGGCGTATAGGATAAAGCATTATGCAAAATATCAGGCTGCTGCATGTTATAGTTGCTTAGAAAACTGCTACGGAAATTGTGCATGTATGTCAACTATGTGTAAAAATCTAAGTATTCATCGAACAGGAAGTAGGTGAGCATAGAGCATAAAATCGCTTTACACCATATGGGACTATAGGATAAAGCATTATGCATAATATCAGGCTGCTGAATGTTATAGTTGCTAAGAAAACTGTGACGGAAAATTAACATGCCCTTTGGTTGATGTAATGCACCTTTATAGTAACTAAACCTAAAATATTCTGCAAACAGGAAGTAGATGAGCAAGGAGCATGAAATTGCTTTACACCATATGGGACTATAGGATAAAACAATATGCATAATATCAGGCTGCTGCATGTTATAGTTGCTTAGAAAACTGCGACAGAAAATTAACATGCCTTTTGGTTGATGTAATGCACCTTCATAGTAACAAAATCTAAAAATATGCGGCAAACAGGAAGTAGATGAGCAAGGAGCATGAAATTGCTTTACACCACATGGGACTATAGGATAAAGCAATATGCAAAATATCAGGCTGCTACATGTTATAGTTGCTGAGAAAACTGCGACGGAAATGGAAATTTTGTAACGGACGGACGGACGGACGCACGCACGCACGGACGGACAGACAGACAAGGGTAAAACAGTAAACCCCCCTCTTCTTCGAAGCGGGGGTATAAAAAAATATAGTATTTTTTCCCAATTGTGGCAAAAACTCTTCCCAAAATGCTAGGCAAGATGTCCAAAAATGGTTATAACTCCTGGGAGGAGTGTTTGAAAATTGAAGTCTGGAAAATAAAGTGTATAATAAATTAGAATAAGTTTAAAATACCTATTATTATTCAATTTCATCAAATAGAATCCATCTTTCAATTAATGTTGTTTTCCCAAAATAAACAATTATTGCGCATAAATTTCCCAATTTGAAAGGCCAGGGCCTCTTCCCAATTTTCTGAAGAAAAGCCCTGAACACAAAAACAAAGCAACAAATATTTTTGTTGAAAACCTGGTTAACTAGTTCGTAGGTTTGTGATTTTCTATGTATTTCAGAATATTCGAATTCTGCAGGATGTTTGACATCAAGAAAACAGTAGGATTGTTTAAAGTACAAGTAAAGTGCTTCACACACTTTAAACAACCATACTGTTTTTATCCCTTAACTAAAACCTGGATTCAATCCATTATAATGTGAAAGTCTGTATTTCGTGTGATTTGTAATTTCTGAATGGATCTGCTAAATCAATGGATTCACAGAAAAGTGAATTTTAAGAAAGTTAGGGGCTGTTTAAAACAAGAGCCAGTTGGAAATGACTGCAAGCTCGACTATTAAAATAGTCGGACATAAAGCACATGTATAATTGGGCTTTATTTAAACCGGGGAGTGAGGAGTTTATTACACCCCCAACACACACACATGAACAAACGTTATTTGATCCAAGTTAAGAAATCAATAAATTTCAATAATTTATTCTATAAGGGTTTTAATAATGTGTTTTAATTTTGTGTAATGGAAGTTGATTTCAGTGTTACCCTACGTTACCCCAAAATGTTGGCGTAAAATGACCCCCATCTACCAGCCAAGACTTCCTAAATGTAAAACAAGTTTTGTATCGGATACAAGAGAAATCAGTTACTAGATTAGCATATGGAAAGGCGAATACATTATATGAGAAGATGTTTAAAACATGAGTTTTCCAGACCCATTGTTGACTTTTTCAGCAAATTTCGTTGATTTCACTGATTGATGATTGAGAAAGCCATACAAATGTAGAGGAAATGGACTAGTGAAAATTATAGCTGATTCCTATGAGATCATCTCTCCCTAGGTTGTTTACTCTGAAAATATTAATAAAAAACAACAATTTTCTCACACAAGTCAACAAAATACTCATCCTGAATTCTGGGATCGGACACGACTTTGCCGTTTTTGGCAAGGTAACGATTAAGCACGATGAGTACAGTACAGTACAGTACAGTAAAGTATATAGTAAAGAATATAGTATGATATGGTAAGTGGTATGGTATTTGGTGTGGTGTCGTGCCGTGCCGTGCCCTGCCGTACCATACAGTACAGTACAGTTTGGTGTGGTGTTGTGTGGTATGGTATGGTAAGTATTGTTCAAAGTATTATATGGTATAGCATCACCAAGACACCATGGATCCTACGCCCCCTCCTAACCCCCTCCCACAATCTCAACACTTTTTACCAAAGTATGTTAAGTTCATCTGTATTAAACCTTTTCTATAGCATTACATAAGAAAGGAATTAGCATGCAAACTTTAACAACAATTTCTAAGTCTTAATTTATAATTTATAAGTAAATAGGGCAAAAAATAAATACAAAAAGCTAGATAGAGTTATGGGCCTCTTGACATCAACATGATGTTCTATAAAATAAAGGTGTACAAAGTTTCTAAGATGTAGTTTTAATAGTATGAAAGTAATGAGCTTTTACCAGCAAGCATGTAAACTTTAATTTCTAAGTTGAAAAGGGGCCAGAATATTTATCAAAATGGAAGTTAGAGTTATCATTCTTGGCTTACACACTAGGGATGATTATTAACGAGTGTTTAAAGTTTTAAAGCTGTAGTGTAAGAGGTATGGAAGTTATGAGTTTGTACACTAGCTTGCATGCAAACTTTAACCTGAAATTCTAAGTCGAAAGAGCCATAATTTAATCAAATCAAAGAAAGAGTTATGGTTCTTGGCATACATACTCAGGGTCATGATGGTAAACAGGTGTCTTAAGTTTCAAAGCTAGTACAAGAAGTATGAAAGTAATAAGCTTGCACGAGAAAAAATTTAACCATAAATTCGAACGAAATGGGATAGTTATCGTTCTTGGCCTACAGCCACCGGTAATGATGATGAACAAGTGTTGAAAAGTTCAAAGTTGTAGTATTAGTAGTATGGAAGTTAAGAGTTTGTACACTAGCTTGCATGCAAACTTAAACCTGAAATTCTAAGTCAAAAAAGGGCCATAATTTGATAAAAATGAATGTAAGAGTTATGGTTCTTGGCATACACACACCGGATATGATGATGAACACTTGTTTGAAAGTTTCAAGCTGTAGGTCTAAAGCACTTATTTCACCCCCCCCCCCCCACCCCCTGCGTAGTGGCAGGGGGATATAGGACTGGTCTTCATCCGTCTGTCTGTCCTTCTGTTCATATGGGCACATTTCGTGTCCAGTCTATAACTTTTCAACCCCTAGAAAGAATTTCATAAAACTTTTTTTCCTACAAAGACGATGTGCAGAACCCATGTTCCAATGTGGCTGGCTCAAAGTCAAGGTCACGCGTGGTGTTCGAGGATTTGAACCATGTATTTCGTGTCTAGTTCATATCTTCTGAATCCCTAGAATGAATATCATAAAACTTTAGTGAAATGTTCAGGCCATCAAGATGATGTGCAGAACCTATCTTAAAACCTGGCTGGCTCAAGGTCAAGGCCACCTGTGGTGTTTGAAGACTTGAACAATGTATTTTGTCCTTCCATTTGTGCTAATTTTGTTTGGTCCATAACTATTATTTCATGTCTGGTTCATATTTTCTGAACCCCTGGAATGAATATCATGAAACTTTTGTCATGTGTTCAGCCCATGAAAACGATGTGCAGAACCCATGTTCCATTCTGACCACCTCAACGTCAAGGTCATCGGTGGTGTTGGAAGATTTGAACTATGCATTTTGTTTCCAGTTCATATCTTTTGAACCCCTGGAATACCAAATATCAATGAAACTTTGACCAAATGTTCAATCCCTCAACATGAAGTACAGAACCCATGTTTCAACCTGCCGGCTCAAGGTCAAGGCCACCTGAGGTGTTTGAACAATGTAGGTTGTCCTTTAATTTGTGCAAATTTCGTTTGGTCAGTAACTACTCAACCGCTAAAAGGATTTTCATGAAACTTAAGTCAAATGTTTAGCCCATGAAGACTATGGCCAGCACGAGGTCAAGGTCGGCCAGCACGAGGTCAAGGTCACCAGTAGTGTTTGAAAGTCTGAACCATGCATTTCATGTCCGGTTTAAATCTTTTGAATAAATTAATATTCTTGTAATTTATTAAATAATATTCTTGTAATTTATTTAATATATGTCAATAAAGCTTCAAAAAAACTTATTCTGTCACATATGAGTAGCACTTGATCGATTTTGAACACTGTAAAGACTGTACAAACATATGGAGCAACCAGTTTGGGCTTTTTATGAACTTAATTTTCTTCACTATTTTTTCACTCAACTTGCCTTTTCTTTTTAAATAGGCCAAATGACAACACCTAAGCAGCCAGATGACTGATTTCAAAAATCCTTTCAGTTTCTCATTCATGTCCAGTGTGCCCAAAAAATATGGAATAACCACTTACCAGTTTGGACTTTTAATTAACTTTAGACCTGCCTATGGCATGTACAACACTATTTTTTACGTACTTTTTAGCGGCTTTCCTCTTCCTTCTTTTGCCAGGTTCGATTTCTCCATCGCTCTCATCCTTCATCTGTTCTTTCTCTTTCTGTCGTTCACGACTCTCTTTCACAACTAGAGCAGGACATGACTTTAGATGCATGGCTTTCCAGCGCAGGATCAGGTTATCCCTCAAACAATGCTCACAGGTGTATGTCAGATGCTGTAAACATTCCAACAAAATGTATGTCAGATGCTGTAAACATTCCAACAAAATGTATGTCAGATGCTGTAAACATTCCAACAAAATGTATGTCAGATGCTGTAAACATTCAAACAAAATGATACGTTCGCAGGGAGATATGTCAGATGCTATAGTATGGTATGGTATGGTATGGTTACGGTATGGTATGGTTACGGTATGGTATGGTATGGTATGGTATGGTATGGTATGGTATGGTATGGTATGGTTACGGTATGGTATGGTATGGTATGGTATGGTATAGTATATCCCCCACCCACCCCACAACAACTCAACACTTTCAACCAAGGTGTGTTAAGTTCATCTGTATTAAACCTATATTATAGCATTACATAAGTAAAACACTAACATGAAAACTTTAACCATAATTTTTAAGTCTTAATTTATATTTTCAAAGTGTAAAAGGGCAAAAGCTAATTTAAACAAGAGGGCCAAATGGCCCTATCGCTCACCAGATTCTTGGAAGCATGAAATGAAAGGGTGGAAAGAATTCCAGGAAAGAGCAAGTACACAGCTTTCTTTTCAACAATGTGAAGAATGGGTTTTATAGTTTCACACAAAGATATGTTTTCACATTTGATAAGGTGATTATTCTACTTGATTTGCTGTGGTATTATAGCATTTCATACTGTTACACTTATGTATAATTCTAAGAAGGGTTTAGTCTTCAACCAATTAGATACATGCAGATAATGTTTTCTATTTCGAGGCACTAGTTTGGTTGTTATTAATAGAATATACCTTTGCTACAAAAATGTTTAACTCTTTTTTCCATATATATATATATATATATATATATATATATATATATATATATATATATATACTAAGAAATGTGGTAAGTTACGGGTCTAATTTCGATATTACACCTTTATGTGAGGTGCTATAAAGTAATGGGGTATATATGGTACCCCGTAATTTTCAATGCCATTTCTATGCATATTCGGACTTCTTAAGTACGATAAACTTTATTCCCGTAACACGGTTTATTATCGAAATTTATTTTCGGTCTATAAAAAAAAACCCGAAATTTTTTTTTATCATAAACCAAATTTTTATATTACAGCTTATAGTACTTACAAGGTCAGATAGTGCATAGAAATGACATTTAATTAGCGGGGTACCATATATACCCCGTAACTTTTATAGAACCACACATATAGGTATAATATCGAAGTAAGACCCGTAACTTACCACATTTCTTAGTATATATATACAACCCCTGATTAAGGTTTATTACAGAGACCCCATATCTGACGATATTTCTGTATATATATATATATATATATATATATATATATATATATATATATATATATATATATATATATATATATATATATATTAAAGGCTACCACTGCAGATCCTGAACAAACAACACAAATGAGCAGGCTGATCTAGATCTACACTGTTGGTATTGCATAAAAATGTGTATACATGTATATGATGAAAGAGTTTAAGACTAGTTGGGTGAATATCAGGGCCAAAAAGCATAAAACTGGGACTAGAGACCATAATTAGTGCTCAAGTATCTCATTCACATGAAAAATATGACATGCACAATTATCTAAACTGTATACTGAACAACTGTTGAAATGTCATGCCAAAATCTGTAAAACTGTGGAAGTTAGCATTAGCAGATTTGATTAATATCTGCTTGTCTCCTAAAACTAATGAACTAAACCATAGGAAAAACATGTTCGCACTTGAACACTTAAAGGTGAATATATGCGAAAAGTTTCACATCATATTAGCCTGTCTTAAAATGAAAAAGTTATTTGTGTCATAATATTTTGTAAAATTATTCTTTCTATGAAAAAATGCTGGAATGATCCATATGAAGAACTGTTCAAGAAGTTCACGTTACAGGGTTTGTGACTGTTACATAGTGCTCATTTCAAGGGAAAATAATCAATTGAGCAACAATGAAAAGTATGTCATAAGTAAAAGTATGTGCATTTGAACACTTGATGATCATACATTGTACAGTGAAACCCCTCTATAACAGAGATCTGAGGGACTAAGGGAAAGTGTCCTTAATAGCGGGTTGTCCTTAATTGTGGGTATAAATCAAGAAGAAAACAACATTTGCGTTCTTTAAAAACTTGTCCATAATACTGGGGTGCCCTTAATATTGAGTGTTTGTAATGAGGGGTTTTACTGTATTTGCAAGCATTTAAGGCAATATTTTCAAAATGGGTGTTCAGTTTACCTATATTTTGTGTCATTCTTTGACACTCTGTCAGAACAAGAGGTTGAATTAATTGAACAAGTAATTTCCATTTTACAGGCAACACTAAGTTTCATGTTAGAGTTGCATTTGAAAGGGATATAACTCATGAAATATTGAAACTGGAGGTATCATTCTTGTTGTCACAGATGGCATTGTTAGTGCTGATGATATATTCCAAGTACGAAGTGAATAAAACCAGTACTTTCAAAGTTATAGGCAACATTAAGTTTCATGTTAAAGATGCATTTGAAAGGGGCATAACTCAAAAAATATTGAAACTGGAGTTATCATTCTTGTTGTCACAGATGGCATTGTTCATGCTGATGATATATTCCAAGTATGAGGTGAATAGGACACGTACTTTCAATGTTATAGGCAACATTAAGTTTCAGGTTATAACTAAAAAAATATTGAAACTGGAGTTATCATTCTTGTCGTCACAGATGGCATTGTTCGTGCTAATGATATATTCCAAGTATAAAGTAAATAGGACAAGTACTTTCAAAGTTATCGGCAACATTAAGTTTCAGGTTAAAGTTGCATTTGAAAGGGGCATAACTAAAAAAATATTGAAACCAGAGTTATCATTCTTGTCGTCACAGATGTAAATTGTTCATGCTGATGATATATTCCAAGAATGAAGTGAATAGGACAAGAACTTTCAAAGTTATAGGCAACATTAAGTTTCAGGTGAAAGTTTGGGGGACTACGGGGCGCCGCCGCTGCTGCCAAACAATAGGATCCCTAAAGAATTCAAGCAGACCTTTGGTGTTCTGTTAGTGAGTTTATATATTGGGGTCTATATGGACAAATATGATTGTTCAATAGTATAGTCATACTTAAGTTTAAAGTTAGGGCTTTAAAAACAGTGAATGAAATACTTATTAAGCTCGATTTTCAAAGTACTATAACGTTAAAATGCTAATTCAGTCAGTACCTGTAAAAAATGACATAAATGTTACCTTATTCAAATCTCCAAGCTCTGTTGTTAAATTAAGTTAACACTGACCTAAAGCATTCCAGTTCAAGAAGGCACTCACAATGAACATGAGCAATGACCTCTTATATATCTTAACAGCAAATATTGCACCAACTCTAAATATAAACTGAAGATAGGTAAAGATATTGAATTGTAGACACTTAAAATTTTTCACTCTGCTACTAAAGTGTTTGTTTCAAATTTAATCACAGATCAACCAGCGAATGAATTGTTCAGGAAAGATTGAATTTTAAAATGGTATGAACTCTGTGTCAAGGTCTGGTTGATAACTGTAGAAGAACACAATTAAACTCTTGAGTTCTGAGACCGGTATTGTACTCGACACACCGCCTTGTCATGGTGAACATTTGTGCCAAGTTATTTTGAAAAGCAATGAGAAATAACAAATTTACAGGGAAGACAAGTTAATTCTATTTTCATTAACAGTGACCTAGTTTTTGGACCAAGATGTCCCATATTCAAACTCGTCCGAGAAATTGCTGGGTCAGACATCCCGACCAAGTTTCATGACAATCGAAACAAAAATGTGACAGCTAGAGTGTTAACCAAAAAATTATATTTTTAATTACAGTGACCTAGTTTTTGGACCCATATTCGAACTCGTCCAAGAATAATTGGGACAAACATCCTGACCAAGTTTCATGACAATCAGAGCAAAAATGTCACAGCAACAGTGTTAACAGGGAAATTCTATTTTTAGTAACAGTGACCTAGTTTTTGGACCCAGATGATCCATATTCGAACACGTACAAGAAATCATTGGTACAAACATCCTAAGAACATCCAAGAAATTACTGGGACAGACATCCTGACTAAGTTTCATGACAATTGGAGCAAAAATGTTACGGCAAGAGTGTTAACAAGAAATTTCTATTTTAAAAAGCACTAATGTTGTTTTTAGACCAAGATGACCCATATTCGAACTCGTCCAAGAAATCACCGAGACGAACATCCTGACCAAGTTTCATGACAACAAAGCAAAAATGTGACCGCTAGAGTGTTAACAAGAAAATTCTATTTTTAGTAACAGTGACCTAGTTTTTGGACCCAGATGACCCATATTCAAACTCATCTAAGAAATCATTTAGACAAACATCCTGACCAAGTTTCAAAACAATCGAGGCAAAAATGTGACCGCTAGAGTGTCAACAAACTAATGCATAATGTACTGACCGGCGGACAGACAATAAAACTGAGACTAGAGACCATACTCAATTCTCAAGCATCTGACTGCCAAAAACTGAAAAAAATGAAATGCATGAGTTCTGAGACCCCCTATTTATATGCCAGTTTGTTTACATACACTGTATACAGCTGAAACCTCTCTTTAACCCTTTCCTCCATAATTACCCATTTTTATGCATCTGCGACAAGTGTAGATCCAGATCAGCCGGCAAATTTGTGCCATCTGATCAGGATCTGCAGTGGTTCCAATGGGTCAGAAATAACCTAATGAATCAAAAAGCAAACAGTGTAGATCCTGATAAAATAATATGGGTGGATGTGCCAACTGATCTAGATCTAGGGTTAATATAGTCTGAACATTTTAAGAATTAGCTTTAAATTTGTTGTAGTTGGTGTTTTAAAGCGACATTACTTCAATTTAACCCGCTCTTGTATGAAATATTACATGTATTTGGAACTATAGTCACTAATTTGCAGCATTAGTTCGGGCTAATAAAATTTTAATTTACTGAATTAAATTTGGTCCGCGCGACTAAAAACGAAAGTAAGATTTCCGAAACGTCACAGAAATCGAGATCGCGCATGAAGTTGTCGCGTCGTTAAAAATAAATGCTAAATATAGCTCCATTATATTTAGCTTCTTAAAAGTTCGTGAATGACAATTTAACAATATCATTTAAAAATCCCATCTATAAGAAAGAATTTGACCAGACCTTTTGTGTTCTGTTAAAGAGGTCATAAATTGGAGTCTATTTGGACAAAAATGATGTTTTTAGTGGTATATTCTTATTTATATTATTATAATTTTAAAGCTGGGGCTTTAATTACAAACAGTGAATAAAATATTAAGAAAAGTCTGATATTCAAAGTGCTTTAAAGTAAGAATGTTGTTTACCTTATAAAAACTCCCAGAGCAAAGTTCTTAAAATTGCATAACACAGATCTAAGCAGGAAAGTTCAGTAGGTCATTCATTGACCACGGACAAGAGCTCTTTCTCTCTGTTTTCTTTTGAGACAGTAGTTTGCTTGAAATTAATAGACTAAACCTTTTCTACAAAAATGCTTAACCTTTTCCTCCATATATATACTTTTTTTCAATGGACAATCAGTGTAGATCCAGATCAGTCAGCATATCCCTTTTGCTAAACAAAATCTACACTGTTAGCTTTTTTATTTGTTCAGTTAATTCTGACTAAAATTCAACCAGTGCAGATCCTGAATAGACTACATAAATAAGCCAGCTGATCTGGATTTACACTGTTGGCATAGCAAAAAAATATGTACGAGTGGAAAGAGTTTGGTCAAGATCAGGGCTAAAGACAATAAAACTGAGACTAGAGACCATACTCAATTCTCAAGCAAATGACTGCTGAAAACTGATACTAGTCTTAGAAAAAAATCACATGCTGGAGTTCTGAGACCTCCAATTAACTAGCCATTTTTTATACATACACGTACAACATAACCCTTTCCTCCTTATATACGCATTTTTACGCAGGTGGAACAAGTAGATCCAGATCAGCTGGCACATTCCTGCCGTCTGATCAGGATCTGCACTGGTCCCATTTTAGTTAGAAATAACCTAATACATAAAAAAGCGAACAGTGCAGATCCTGATCAGATTGTTTGGATGTGCCGGCTGATCTGGATCTACACTGTTCGCCCATGCAAAAAGTTGTGTATATGGATGAAAGGGTTAATATAGTCTGAACATTTTGTGAATGTACTTCAAATTTGTTGTTGTTGTTGTTGTTGCTTTACTTACAAATTTGAACAAAATATTCACAAAAGCCCATGTTCAGTGCTATAAATTACAAATGATTATTTCATAGAATATGTCAAAATTTACCCTATAAAAACTTCCAGAGCAAAGTTCTTAATATTGCATAACACAGATCTAAGCAGGAAAGTTCAGTAGGTCATTTAATATGACCAGCAACCAGAGCATTGAACTCCATAATGCATTCTTATACATCTTAATATAGCTGAAGACAGGTAGAACTATTGAAATTTTGTCACTTAAAATTTTCACTCTGCTACTAAAATTTTTGTTTCAAATTTTATCACTGAACAACCAGTGAATGAATTGTTCAGGAAAGATTGAATTTTTAGATGGTATAAAGTTTGTGCCAAAATCTGGTTGATAACTATAGAAAATCAAAGGTTAAAAACAGAATTTAAAAGAAAAAAATTTTGAAAACCCCAGGGCGGGGCCCCTGGGCAATTCAAGAACATGATTTTAATAATTTGAGTAGAGATCATTAATATCAATATTCATACCAAATTTGATGACAATCAGATAAAAAATGTGACCTCTATTGCATTAACAAAATTTTTGCTTTAATCTGACCTAGTGACCTAGTTTTTGACCCAAGATGACCCAGTTTCAATAGGGGTCATCACACCACCAAGAGAAACATTCTGACCAAGTTTGATGAAAATCGGTTGAAAACTGTGGCCTCTATCGCGTTAACAAAGAAAATGTTGACGGACGACGGACGACGGACGCCGGACGACGGACATCTGGTGCCCCTCTGATCACAATAGCTCACTCAGAGCCTTCGGCTCTGGTGAGCTAAAAAGCAAGGATGAGTTATGGGCCTTTGAACATCAACCTGATGAAGGATGAAATAAAGGTGTACAAAGTTTCAAAGCTGTAGTTTTAATAGTATGAAAGATATGAGCTTTAACCAACTTGCATGCGAACTTTAGCCTTAATTTCTAAGTCATAAAAGGGCCATAATTTGTACAGAATGGAAGTTAAGAGTTATGGTTCTTGGCTAACACACTCAGGATATGATGATAATCAAGTGTTTAAAGTTTTAAAGCTGTAGTGTAAGTAGTATGGAAGTTATGTGTTTGTACTCTAGCTTGCACACAAACTTTAACCTGATATCCTAAGTCGAAAAAGGGCTATAATTTGATCAAAATCAATGAAAGAGTTATTGTTCTTGGCATACATAGTCAGAGTCATGATGGTGAACAAGTGTCTTAAGTTTCAAAGCTACAGTACAAGAAGTAAAAAAGTAACTAGCTTGCACACAAACTTAGACCTGAAATTCTAAGTTGAAAAAGTGCCATAAAATGATCAAAATCAAAGAAAGAGTTATAGTTCTTGGCAAACATAGTCAGGGTCATGATGGTGAACAAGTGTCTTAAGTTTCAAAGCTATAGTATAAGAAGTATGAAAGTAACTAGCATGCACACAAACTTTAACCTGAAATTCTAAGTCGAAAAAGGGCCATAATTTGAACAAAATTGAAGTTAGAGTTATGGTTCTTGGTTAACACACCCGGGATATGATGATGAACAAGTGTTAAAAGTTTCAAAGCTGTAGTGTAAGTTGTATTGAAGTTATGAGTTTTTACAGTAGCTTGCACGCAAACTTTAACATGAAATTCCAAGTCAAAATAGGGCCATAATTTGAACAAAATGAATGTTAAAGTTATGGTTCTTGGCATACACACTTGGGACATGATGATGGACAAGTGTGCCAAGTTTCAAAGCTGTAGCTTTCGTAGTTTTTAAGATATAGGTAGGTTGCATGCAAACTTTAACCAAAGCAGGACGTTGACACCAACGCCAGAGTGAGTAGAATAGCTCGATATATTCAGGGCACGACAAATCCTAAAATTACTTGGTAGCCCAATGGGCTACCAAGATTTTTGCTTGGTAGCCCGGACTTTCCGGTCGCGTATTTATTACTATAGATAGGATTATATTCATTTCATCAAAGACAAGACCGGTAATTGTGTTTAGATTACCAGATTAATAGTAAACACCCAAGATTATATTTATTTACTTTATCACAGTAGTATGGAGAACTATAGAAATAATATGATAGATATAATACATTTTTAATGCATACCTGTGAACCTTTTTACTTTTTAGATAAAAATCTTAAGCTGATGCTGTTCAGTTTTTCTATTTTTAATCAGTCCTTGTATTCCTCAATTCTATAACTATATTTGTTGTTTTAATAATCAATTGGCTATCGTGCCTGATGTTGCTGGAGTGTTTGCGTAATTAAGTACAGAGTCAATATATTCCGTAACAAAGAACTATGAACTACCATTAAATACATATACAAAATACAGAAAATATTTTTGATGACCAAAATAAAAAAATAAAAATTGACTACGAGCAATTGCTTTGTTGATATTTTAAGCAAATTTTCGCTTTAACACTTAGGTAACTGTTTCCCTGTATAAAATGGCTAAATTATGTTGCTTTTTATTACCTCCCTTTATTTAATTGCGCTTATTATTTGCCGATTTTTGACAGATGTTCAATTTATTATTGTTGTTACTTTAATTAGTCAGCCGAAAGTGTGAAAAAGAAATCAACAGGTTATTTCATTGACAGCATGATTATCTAATCAAAACATATTAAATTACCGCATAATTTCGTTATATCCTCACGCTCTATTAAAAACATAGTATGCAACAGAACGTGCGTATTTGCTGGGTTAGAATATTAGAATATTATAATATTCTAACCCAGGTATTTTTCAATATTTGAAAGCAAGAGATCAAAGGTGACGAAATCGATAATTACCCATGCGTGAAATCGATAATTACCCACGCGTGTATGTTTTTATCGCAAAGTGTCATAACTAAACTTCCTGTTTATTGGATATTTCGAAACTGTTGATTAGTCGGGCAACCAATATAGGAATTTTGAGGTGGCCCGGCGGACGCTCGCTCGAATTTTTTGGTAGTCCGTAGGGTAGATTGTGGTAGCCCGCGGGCACCGGGCAATGGATTTGTCGTGCCCTGATATATTAGTCGAATACTAGTAGTTGAGCTAAAAACAACCAATTTTATTCACAGAGTTGTCATTAAGAGCCAGCCACTGGCCAAATTGATCTAAATTAATCAAGACATGGGCCAGCTCAAACCTTGAAAATAAAATAAACAAAATAAAACTGAGACGATGATGTTATTATGTTTATTTTGATTTGTAAACTAATTTGTGATTGGTTGCCTAGTTTCAATTATGCATTACTCTGTAAGATAATGTAACGGCCCTGTGATAGAAATGGTGACTTGGCTGTTTCATGACTTTGCATAGGATATTCTTTTTTCAAATGGATTATATTTCATGAATCACAGAGTGAATGTATGCATCTATGCTATTCCAGTTTCGATTTTACCGAAATTTGACTTTGTTGTCAATGTTGATTTTCATCTTATGGAAGCAATGACAAGGTAGTCTAACAAAGATTCTTTGTTATCCTCAATAAAGCGATATCAATGAGTGGCTATTTTTCAGTGATCAGCAGCAGAAGTAAGTTATATTTTATAAACCGGAAGAAGCGTAATAAACCTAGGGTGGTATGTACACCTAAATCATACCCTTGTTTGTAATTCTGTATCACCAACTCCAAATGAACTACGCAACCAATCTGATTCTGATGTTTCATGAGTCCGCAACTACTCAGATGCCAGGATTTTGCAGCTATATTTTTCAAATTCTCCTGAACTTCCCTAGAAAACTCGTGCCTCTGCCGCTCCTTACTTAGGCCTCTTCAATTTCATTTGAGCCTCCTCAACAAATCCTTAATGACAACTATGTTACTTGCTGTTTTGGTTCGAAGCTGTTCTGATGGAAATTAGTGAAGTTATCTTAATGCAATTCTTTAAGTTTTTGTCAACATGACAGTTCTAACCCTTGCATTTTCCTGTATACATTTCACCAATTTAGTACTTTTCAGTTTTGCATTTTTATGCGTAGCATGTTTCTGCAAGACAGAATTTGATTCAGTCAGACAGATTTTCACATCTTGTCTGACCAGATATCTGACACTTTTTTTAACTTTTGGGAAGTCTGGTGGCTGCCCAAGGTAACCCAAATTTTAATTAACTAACCTCTCTCCCACACCACTCCAGATGATTAGGATAGTATGTCGCAAAATTGATTTGCTTGTCGCACTTAGGACAGTTGAGAAATCCCTTCAGCTTGATGACCTGAGACAAGGCTCTCGAAGTGGACTCCCCTTCAGGGTGCTCCTTGGACCACTGAAACACCAAATCTACAATGTCGAAAGTCCACATATGCTATATATACCTAGCTGGAGTTTTATTGCTAGTATTCAAAGGAAATAATGTTGCTAAATTCATATGTACATTTTTTAAATTTTTAAAATTGATATATGTAAACTTCTCCACTGTTATAATTGCTTTCACTTTAGTATAAGACATTAAATACAAAGTAGGAGTCCTATACTCGTAACTTTGGAAAAGCTAATTTCCAGTTCAAGTATTTACAGATTATCACATGTATATATATCTATGAACTGGCTCTAGTATTATACGTCTGGCTACATCATCACAACCTGGCTTTATACCTCTGGCTACATCATCACAACCAGGCTTTATACATCTGGCTACATCATCACAACCAGGCTGCATCTTTTAGATATTGTACTCATCACAACAAGTGAATTTCCATCAATTATGTAAAAAAAATGGCAATGAAAAATAAGTTTTTGCATAAAGTGTCAGAATTAAATACGCACCAGACAGAAACACAAAAAAGGATAAATAAATCTACTTTGTTTACTTACTTTACAAAGATTTAGTTATTAAGTACGAAAATTGATGCCTCACTGCGAGAGATGCAAATGAGGCCGATTTACTGTATGTCGAACGTGAAAATAAAATAATCGCCATCCTGCTAGAATAAAAACAAATAAAACGTAAAGGAAAAATGAGAATTACGAAATACCATACCTTTTTCACTTCAAACAGATATTTTTCACCTTTTTATGCTACCGGTATATCTTTTCGGTATCCTTCAATATGTATGTAATTGAAAAAATAATCATGTGACCGACTGAATATTAATTAACGTTTATTCGCTCCG